>CM055956.1:7786678-9020732 GCA_029490685.1 Schizonepeta tenuifolia
CTTCTGCTAGTTTTGTTCTCAGTTCGTGTTTTGGTACGATTATCTTTATAAATTTTTCTGCTGTTTTAATTTAAGTTCAACTTATTTAATCTTTCATCGCGATGACGACTCGGAAAATTCAAGCTCAACAGACCGTATAGCAGGTCTTTCTCTCTCTAGAGATTGCAATTTGCATGTCGATAATCCCGCTGAACTGAGCGATTTTGTGTTTTCTCTTTCGAAATTTAATTAAAAAAAAAATTCTTAAACTGTTTCTTTGAATTTTTTCATTTCAATTTATTTTGAGTAAATTTTATATTTTCGAACAAATTTATTTGCGATGAGGATAGAAAAGCTCCCTCTTCTGAACTAAAGTTGTGGACGCTTGCTGGCAGAATCGAACCAATTATTAATTTGCCAACACTGAGCAAATTTATTTATATCAATTATTTTCTTTTCTAATTTATCTGATATTGGATTTTATTTATAATTTATTGGACTTTCTTCAGAAAGTAATTAAACATATTGTGAATTTGTGCGAAATATCTAATTGACCAACGTCAGAAATGACTGTTCTGACACCATTGAGAAGCAAAATTAATTGAGAACAAAATTGGGAACTCAAATAAGAATGCAAATATTAAAGAAAATATACAACTTCTTTAACGAAATTTAATGCGTATCGATACAATAAATAATATTCAAATTTAGCTAATTAATATTCATTTACATAAAAAAATGACTATGTATATTATACAGAGAGACATTAGCTAAATTTAATTGGCTTTGAAGCTAAATTTAATTGGCTTTGAGTCCACTTTTGTTAGGGAGAGCATGATTAGGGATCGAAAAATCTGAAATTTTTAATTTTAAATCCAATCTGATCTGCAAAATATAAAATCTTACAAATTCTAAAAATATCCAGAACAAAATAAAATAATTATTTATTTATTTTCATCCTATTTGTCAAAAAAAAAAAATGCAAAACAAAACATTATAACACGAATTATTCAATCAACATGCAATATTGAAAATTCATAAAAACTTAAGAAATTAGAAATTCGAAGTCACATTAGATTTTATATGAAGAGAGGAGAGTCAGTTGGAAGCTTCTGGAAGCTTACACGTGTAATAAAGCTCATGGCTGTGGAGTTGCATTTATCCTTGATCCATGTGATCGTATATGTGTTTCATTTTTAGACGTTGATTAGCACCTAATTGGAAGGTGTAAATTACATCTAGAAATGTGTTTCTTATGTGAGTAATAGTATAAATAGAATAAGGAGCTAAGAGAGATAGTTAGTTGATTGATCATCGTTACTGTAAACTTGCATGAACTTACTGTTCCATTGAAATGAATTCTATTCTCTTTTCATTCGATACCAAATTCAATATGGTATCAGAGCAGATTGATCCATAAATTCATTTTTTTTTTTGCGTAGCTTTGTGATGACGAAAGTAAATAGGAGGATTCCTTGGGAAGTGTTGGCTAACGAGGAAATGGGAGAATCCTCTCACCAATAGGAAGATCGCGATCCATCGCGCAATGGAGATCCGGCGTCAAAATCCGGGATAAACAGAAATCGGCAAGAAAACAACAAATAATGGGAGCACAAATAAGTTGTGGACAGCGTTGAATCAACGTTTTGGACGAAATAATGGGCCAAAGATCTATAGATTGCAGAGAGAAATAGGTCGATATGTCCAAGGAAATCAAATACTCATGATGTATTTCAATAGTTTGATTGCGTTATGGGATGAATTGGATGTATTGCTACCTGCTCTTGAATGTTATTGTGGGGTAAATAATGTTCTGACTAAGCGAGAGGAGGAATTAAGGCTCGTACAGTTTCTATTTGGTTTGAATGATACATATGAATATGCTAGAGAACATGTCCTGCTGCAAGATCTTCTTCCTTCAATTGACAAGGCTTATGCTATGATATTGCAAATGGAAGACCAGCGAATGGTGAATGAGAGTCATTCTAGTCATCATATTCAGGCTGCTATGAATGTAAACAAGTCATCTACTTATAAATCTTCACCATTTGGTTCAACCTTTGGTAACCAGAATGGTGTTAAAGGGAGAAAAACTAAAGAGGAGAGACAGAAAATGAGATGTGCACATTGTGATGAGCCAGGGCATGAGGAGCATGAATGTTTCAAACTTCATGGGTATCCAGATTGGTACAAGAAACTTAAGGATGCAAAAGGAAAGCATAAGGATAATCTGGTGGAGAGTTCACTGCATGGTGTTGGTTCTGATTCCATGAGGAATTCAGACTTCTCTTCCAATGTTAGTAAAATAATTTAAACAGAATTAGCCAAATGCATGGAACATATGATGATGAATACAGGAGGTGGATCATACAAGAGAGGAGAAGTCAATATGGTCATGGGTAAGGAATAAGATTCTCTATTGAAAGAAGGTCATTATGTTTTTGGGGTATCAGTATATACCCTTGCCACTACTTCATCAGTATCTACTGAGTGGATTTTAGACACATGAGCCAGCACACATGTTTGTGAGAATCCAAATCTCCTGATGAAGTTGCATCATATATCTCACTCAGCTGAAGTTTTCATGCCTGATGGATCAATTCAACAAGTTCAAGATCGTGGTGATGCTAGATTTCTTGGATCCATTACTTTGAAAGATGTTTTGTTTGCTCCTGCTTTTACTCATAATTTGGTTTCAGTCACCAAATTAGCAAAGGATTCTGGAGTTAAGTGCTCCTTCTTTGAGAATCACTGTATCATTCAAAATAAAAATAATGATCATATCCTTGGTGTTGGGAAAGTCAGAAATGGATTATATGTGTTTGAGACTACACATTCTACTCCTTTCCTTGCTGCCACAGTCACAAATGAGATCACATTGAAGAATTGGCATTTTCTTCTTGGTCATCCTTCTCTCAAGGTTATGCACCATTTACCACAGTTACAAGGGAAGTTTACAGCTACTGAGGAGCTTTTTATTACTCAATGTGAGGTATGCATTCGAGATAAACAAGCTAGAAATCCTTTTCCCATTTCAAACAAAAGAACTACTCAACTTTTTGACTTGATTCATGTTGATATGTGGGGTCCCTATTCTTAAGAGAACATTAGTGAATGCAGATTTGTTCTTACAATTGTAGAAGACTATAGTAGAATGATTTGGACCTATTTGCTATATTCCAAATCTCAAGTTAGTGAGATTCTGAAATCTTATATCATCATGATTAAGACACAATTTGGGACACAAATTCAAGGAATCAGGTCTGATAATGGTATTGAATTCATAAACCATAAGATGACATCTATTTGTCAAGAATTTGGGATTTTGCATCAGACTAGTTGTCCTTATTCTCCTCAACAAAATGGGATAGTTGAAAGGAGACACAGGACATTATTGGGGGTGGCTCGAGCTTTGTTGTTTTCTAGTCATTTACCTCTCAAATTTTGGCCACATTCTATCTTGACAGCAACCCGGTTACTTAACAGAACACCAAGCCAAGTTTTGGAATGGAAAAGTCCTTATTTTGTTTGTTTTCATCACGAACCTGATCTCTCTATTTTACAACAGTTTGGTTGCTTGGCATATGCAGTTGATCTCTCACATCAGAGAGGGAAGTTTGATAGTAGGAGTTCCAAATGTGTTTTCTTGGGATATGCCATTAGTAAAAAGGGTTATGTTCTGTATGATCTAGATCATTATCAAGTGATCACATCTAGAGATGTGAAATTTCTTTCCTCAGTTTTTCCCTTTGCAGATTCTAGCATTTCTTCTATGGAATCTATTTCTAATTTAGGAGTCTTTTCTTCTCCTCTTACTCAATTTTTTGATGAAGACAATCCCACTTCTTCAAATGACACATCTCAAGTTCCCCTTTCAACTCCTGAACCTGAACCAGAACATCATGATGCCACATCACTTTCTAGTGCAGATTTGCAAATGTCTGCAACTCAAGAGCATGCAAGTACTTCTTCCTCTTCTCATGAATCTGAGAATGTTGTCTCCTCTCTCATTCTAGACATAGTTTTAGTGGAGGTAACTCGTCCTACTAGACATAGAAATCCACTTACATGGATGAGAGACTATGTAGGCAGTGTTACCACTATTCTTCCTTCCTACTTCTCTGGCGTTTTGACTCCCCCTACTTTTCCTTATCAGGTTTCAAGTGTCATTACTCCTCCATATGTGACTTTTCTTGTTCATTTGAATGAGGTTCATGAACCACAATCATTCCAAGAAGCTAATCAGATACCGGCATGGAGATTGGCTATGGATCAAGAGTTTGAGGCTCTTGACTCGAATCAGACATGGGAATTGTGTGCTTTACCTCCAAGTAAGAAAGCCATTGGTTCTAGATGGGTTTATAAATCAAACTTCGAGCATCTGTGGAAAGATGCAAAGCCAGATTAGTTGCCAAAGGATACAATCAAGAGTATGGTGTGGATTACACTAATGTTTTTTCTCCAGTTGCTAACTTGGTGACTGTCAGATTTTTAATAGTTTTGGCAACAGGTAATGGGTGGAGTTTGCATCAAATAGATGTCAATAATGCTTTCTTACATGGCTATATTACTGATGAGATTTACATGCTTCCACCGCAAGGATACCTCAAAGCCAAGAAAATGAGAAGTTTGCAAGCTGGTGAAGAGTTTGTACGGGCTCAAACAAGCTTTACGCGAATGGAACAATGAATTTTGCAGGAAGCTTCTGGCTTATGGCTTTGTTCAATCAGCACATGATCACTGTCTTTTCCTCAAAGGACAAGGTGATACTTTCATTTGTTTACTAGTATATGTTGATGATGCTCTTATAGCTAGTCCAAATGAGAGTCTTATTGCTGAGCTCAAGGCCTTTCTACACTCTGTTTTTACTATAAAAGATTTGGGTTTTGCCCATTATTTTTTGGGAATGGAGATTGCTAGAGGTGAGAATGATACTTATCTCAACTAGAGAAAGTATATATTGACTTATTGATAGTGTTGGCTTGCTTGGATGTTCATCTGTTGCTATACCTTTTCCTTTAGGCCTAAATTTATCTGCTTCCTCTGAGGATCTTTTGGATAAGCCTGAATCTTACAGACAACTAGTTGGGAAGTTGTTATATCTGAATCTTACTAGGCCTGATCTCTCACATGCAGTGCAACAACTCAGTCAATATGTGTCGAAACCTTCTCACAGTCATTGGCAGACAGCTTTGCATGTGCTCAGATATCTCAAAGGTTGTCCATCTCTTGGTCTCTTTTATCCATCAGAGAATGATTTCACAATGACAACTTATAGTGATGCAGATTGGGGAACTTGTAAACTCACTCGTAAATCTCTCACAAGCTACTGCTTGTTTTTGGGTAAAGCTCTTGTTTCTTGGCGTTGCAAGAAACAAGTCATTGTGGCTTTATCTTTAGCTGAGGTGGAGTATAAAGCACTGAGTTCTACCACTAAGAAAATGGTGTGGATTTCTTACCTTTTGCATGGTTTTGGTTGTCTTGCTACTCTTCCAATTTCTTTGTATTGCGATAACCAAGCAACACTACACATTACTCAAAACCAGGTCTTCCATGAACGCACCAAACATCTTCATTTGGATTGCCACTATGTTCGAGAGAAATTTCGAGCAGGATTCCTTTCCCCATTACACATTCCTTCTGCTGCCTAGCTCGCAGATTTCTTCACTAAATCTCTACCTGGACCAAGATTCTGTTTCCTTCTGTCCAAGATGAGCATGATGGACCTTCATCATACTCACCTTGAGAGGGGGGGGAGGGGGGGGGGGGGTGAAGAGAGGAGAGTCAGCTGACACGTGTATATGAAGTGCGTGGCTTCTTCTTAGCTCATAGCTGTGGAGTTGCATTTATCCTTGATCCGTGTGATCATATATGTGTTTCATTCTTAAACGTTGATTAGCACCTAATTGGAAGGTGTAGATTACATCTAGAAGTGTGTTTCTTATGTGAGTAATAGTATAAATAGAATAAGGAGCTAAGAGAGATAGTTAGCTGATTGATCATCATTACTGTAAACTTACATGAACTTACTGTTCCATTGAAATGAATTATATTCTCTTTTCATTCGATACCAAATTCAATATTATACTTTTAAGGTTTAGGAAACATTAAATTATTAACAATAGAATTATACATAATATTTGAATTTCAGATTTGTTTGGATGTTTTAAGCCTCAATTCGATTTGAAATCTGATGAAATCTGGAAAAATTCAAATCGAATTTATATTTCAGTTTGATTTAGTTCGAATTTTTGAATTTTGATTATTTTGCTCACCCTAACTTTTGTTAGAAAATACATTCATTAGATTAGATTCATTTGTTGACATGTCATTCCATTTATGAAGATATCTTATAATTTTATTAATCATAGTCATCACGAGTTTTTTCATTCTCTCGAGTAACCTATTAATCTGAAATTTCATTTTGATATTTCTACTAATTCTTGTGCCAAAGCTGCAGTAAAAACTTCACTTACGTTATAATATATCTATGGTAGAAGACTAGTGTCGTAATAAATAAATACAAACATCCTCCCCCGACACACACCAAACCATATAAATTTCCATCTCCGTTTGCTAGCTCAAAATCAAAACCAACCAAGCAAAGAGTGACAAAATTGGGAATCGAATGCCCCGAATCAGAGTGCAGGCAAGGACGGAAGCATGAGACCGGGGCCGACCAGCCCATTGTAGAAGCTCGCTCGCCCGGTCAAGCATCTTACTGCTCTCTGATCCCGGGCTAGTCCCAGCAAAGGCACCTTTGTGAGCACCTAACGGAGACGAATCAAGTCGAGCGCCTTGTTATGCAACGCCTCCCCCAACGGTCCTCCTACTGAGGGTTCCCATGAGACGGGAACCCAACTGCTATGCCGTTGGCTCTGTTCACTTTGAACAGAGCCAACGCCTAGTCCCACCCTAGATAAGCTCGGTGGAGGAGAAGGTACGAGCTTCTCGATGGCGGGAGATGTCGTGCTAGACTTCAAGTCCGAGTGGCTTTTAGGCCACTCGTCTATGAAGTGGCGTAGTGAATGCGACGAGCTTCGATTGACCGGGTTGAGTAATGAATCGGAGCAAACGGAGCCGAACTCAGACTGAGTATAAGCATTGTGTTGGTTGTTTTTGGAACAGATTTGTTGAGCAGGTCTACTTTCCTTGTCCGTAGGGCATCTGGACGAAGCAAACAGCGTTAGAACGATTAATAGCCGGTCGAATTCAGGGTTGTTCTTGCATATTTTTACCTATTTCCGGAGGAGTGATGGTGATGGTGATGCAAGAGGGGCGGTGCAGGCGAGGAAGCGTTGGGTGTCGTGGTGGTTCCGACTTCCACATGCTTTCTTGAACGGTGGCGTCCTCTGTTCATATGGCGCTCACAGTATTTCTGGTCAGCTATGGCCTCTCGCGAGCACCGCCATTTCTTCCCGTCCGTTCTTCGACACCTTCCCGGCTCAGGATCATTCTTGGAGAATCCCGGATGAAAACCACCCCATCCCACTGTTTAAAAGGGAAGAACTATGTCAATCTTCAATCCATATTCGTAGCTCCATTCACATAATATTTGGTAAATAACTTTCAATAACGACATATCAGTACCTAATAAATTAACTTCGTTTTCAAATCAAGAACGCGCCGACTTTCCAGATATGGAAAAGTCGTGTTGGCAACCGGGAAAGTGGGTACGTCCTAGATTTGAAAATGAAGTCGAGTTTTTGGTCTATTATTTTCAAAAGTGTGAGACGCCTTCGAGAAAATGCACATATTTTGAGCTACAAATTGAAATTCGTTTTATCTCAATAGAGACTAAGAGATGAGACTACAATAGCAGCTTTAGACTAGACAGATTCTCTCAAAACTCAAACTGCTTCAAAATATTAATCAATCTACCAACACAACAAAAACCACTACCATCTCAAACACAGTCCTAGTTTAGGAAATGTGTGTAGTAAGTAGCATATATATATGCACGAAAGAATTCGCTTTAAACGTGGTGAAAACAAGAGAAGGAACTCACGAGCACTCGGTCTTAGGAGGGAGAAGCAAGAGAATCCAGAAGATTCGAAAGCTTTTCTGATCGGAATAAGTAGAGAGGAAGGTATAGGCACATTTGCAGTGATGTATTTGTAGATCAAAGCTTGGTGTTCCAACTCCATCCATTGTGACGCGGTGAAAGGGCCTTTCACACCCCACAAAATTGTACCGTTCACGCCTCCGGATCCATAGCCTGAACAATATTTTGAAAAAACAAAACAAAATGAAGATGAAACCTTTTTTTTTTTTTTAATTAAAGATATCTATACTATAGGACATGTCACATTTGAAACCACCAAATAATTGTTTGGAAAATGCTACAAAAAAAGCAAGAAAGACAAAAGCCACTGTAGTTTGCTTTGGTTGGTAAGGACAAGATTAGGAAAGATGGCCACCAAATATTTATAAAGACAAGACCATCCAACTATTACAGCCCCACATCACCAAACATCAAATCTCAGCTAAAACTGAATTCTCTAAAAACCACAAAACTGTGGATTCTATTTATTACACACTTTTGGCAATTGAATAGATTATATGTCATAAGTTTTTGCATTGCAAGAACTGCAATAAAGACAATAAAGTAAAGGAAAAAACTTCATTTGCTTCAAGTTACAACAGTTAAGAATCAAGTAAACTTCACCAAATTTAGAAAAAAGGTTGGAGTTTCTGTCCGAGTAGAATAATCTCCAACAACTTCACACCATAAATATACTCATTTATTTCAATAAGATGGAGCAAGAATTTGCAGTAGTGGAATATGGTTGCCAAAGAAAAGCTAACACACACATATATATATTCATTTCTTTCTCCAAATTGTTCAAATTTCTAATGGATTAACAAAATTCCAGATCTGATTAGCGCCAAGATACAATTTTTAGCCCTTTACTAGCAAAAACGTGAGCATTATGAAGCAAAAGACAGAGTTTTGAAGCTACACTGCGAAAAAATGAAGCTTAATCTATGGCATTATTCATGCACACCCATGTTTGTGAAGAAGGAAATACGGTGTTTACACTGACCTGATGAGGTTCGAACGAAAGGGAATGGGAGAGGCGGCGCGTGGTAGGCGGAGAAGCTGAGTATTTGCTGGTGCGGCTGAGTAAGACCGCCGCTGTTTTTGGATTCCGGCAGAGAAACTTTCGCCATCGCGCCGCCGCAGGAAGAAATCTTGGCGGCGGGCCGGACGTCATCCTCCGCGGCCGTACGTTTCCTGCTGAGAAATGCGGATCCGTACAATGTGAGGTCAACATCGTTTTCTGAAGCAAGGCTGCCACCATTGCTGGAAGCTGCAGTTGCTGAGTTTGAAGGGACCGCCCGAAAATCCATAAGGAAAGAAACGGGTCAAGATTATAGGTAGCTGAAATGGAGAAACGGGCCATTGCATAAGGTGATAGAGGTTTGGCGCATTAGAACGAGGACCATTTTGTGTGTGTGTGTGTGTGTGAAGGTGCTACGTTTGGTTAGGATGGAAGAAGAGTTGTAAAGAGGAAATCACACTGGCTTTTGCTTATGAAGGAAGAGAGAGAGAGAGAGAGAGAGAGAGAGAGGGGCTGTCTGAAAGGTTTGGTACAAGCTACTTCCTAGAAGAAGAATGTATATGCATGTAGAGAGAAGCCATACGTAGTGTATTATCAAATCGGATTTCCTACTCCCATTTCGTGTTCCATTCTCTACTCCATTCATTGGTTGAACGACATGTGGCATTGATTAGGATTTATTCCATCCAAATAGGGTATATAATTATATCCAAATTGTCAAATGTCAAAAATCCGACGAATGAAATAGATGATGAAACACTATAGGAAGTAGAAGATCCGAATTGATGTATTATTTGTGAACAAATATAGTATAATCCACGTCAATATTATTTTTTAATTATTTTTGTGTTTATATAATTAGTCGTGATTTTCGAGATATAAGGATATATCAAAATAAAATAGAAAAATATTGACGTTGATTATACACTACACGTCAGCAATGCTCACGATAGATGCTTGCAAAAGTTGGTTGATATATTGGAGAGGAAAGTAATAATTGCGTCATAATTGGTTGATACAATGGAGATTGTACTTTAATACTATGAAGAGGGGAATAATGGTGGTTAGTTTGAATGTCTTTTCTTCCTATGACCAAATACTTTTCTAAACTTCCTCCGTCCCGTCGAATACGATCTAATTTATATGGACATAGAGATTAAGAAAATAAAGTATTAAGTATAAAGAGGGTGTTTAGTGTAGTGTGAATGCAATATTTGATAATACTAATAAAATTATAGATGTGATGGTTGAGTGTGTAGTAGGAGTAAGTTAGTAGGGTTTAGATGGGATGGTGGACCATGTATATACACTAATTGTTTCATTTAAAAGAAACATGCAAGTATAGTGGAACGTCCCAAAATGGAAAACAGACCGTATTCGGTGGGACAGAGTGAGTACTTCATGATTTAAAGTGTGAAATGGAAATTAACTATATCTTTTAGGGTAATGTACTTTAAATTTTTAAACTTTTGTCATTCTCTATTTTGCAACCAAGAAAAAAATCTGCCTCAGAATATTCGAACTTTTAATTTTGTCTGAGTTTGCAATCCAAGTCCAATTTCTCCAAATATGTGAGGACATGGTGACCTGAAAAATCTTATATGTAATTTCGTCCGGCTAATAAAAACAACTTCCTTTTATCCTACACGAACGACGTCATTTTGCAACTATAGTTATTTAAAAAAAGTTATCTTCTCATATCTCTATCTCCCTTTCTACCCTCTCTATAGTAATAGCCCTAAGCCACCATCGTCCGCCATTACCACCAGTGGCCACCACCGCCACTAGCAGCGCCGATCACAGTCATCTGCAGCACAATGGCAAAACCAATTTAATTGAGGGTTTGAACTTAGAAAAAATGAACGACAACAGATATCCATTTTCAAACTTGCCAACGCCAGATCTGATTTATGAAAAATCTTTGAGGTTATGTTGGATTTAAATCCTAATTACATTCTTTGATTGTCCCCTAATTTCATATTTTAATATTTTCTTCATTTTTGCTTCGTATTTTTATTTAATCAACTTAATACAAAAATAATTCCGTTTAAATACCACCTAAGTTATTAGTTTTCCACGTAAGTGATATATCAAATTTAATTTCGGCGCGAACTGACACGGGTCTCAAAATCAGATGGAATTAAAAGTTCGATCGGCGAAAACTGACGCGGGTCGCAAAATCAGATGAAATTAAAAGTTTGGATATTCTGAGACAACTTTTTCTTTTCTGAATTGCAAAACGAGAGAGTGACAAAATTAAAAAAATTATAGGTCAGTTGTATCCTATCTTTTTTGGTCAAATGACTCAATTATTCTGATTATTAATTATCACGCGTTCATTTGAAAATCTTATCTGCTCCAAAATTAATTAACAAATGATATCAAGATATGATTATATCTCAATTTCTAGGATACAATTTCACGAGCCAACGCATCGCTATCATATCTTCATCTTCAAGCCCTAACCCAACTTGGTAAACTCCAAAATCACTTCAATTTTATTTTATTGTAAATTCTTAAAAGCGTGTAAAAAATCTTCATCTGGTCAAATTGATAAGTTAGTGAAATATTTGGCAATTTAACAATTTTTAAAAATTATAGTTCATCCGTCCACGAAAAGTATATTGTAAGGAGTGTGATACGGGTCTTAAAAAAAATTAAGTAGATGTTTGTTGTGGATAAATAGCTCAAATATTTTGAATTGTTGTGAGTTTGAAATATAAGAATTTATGTTTGGTCATTTCCATATAGAAACATGGACGATCTGAAAAAGTTATAAGACCACATTTTTTGTGGATGACGGTACTCAATAATTTATTTCCTTCCAAGAGATTACTATAATTTTATTCTTACCAAACGAGCTTGAACGATTCTTTTACTCGCTTGCCCTGTTGCTTATTATACATTGTTGAAGGGTTGTATAAAGGCAAGATTTTTGCTTATATACAACTAGCGTATAACCCGTCGAAAATTGACGTAAAATTATGAAAATTAATAAAATTATTAAATAGTACTAATATGTGATAGATTAAAAAAAATATTATTTATTAATTATTTTAACGTTAAATAATTCGATTATGCAATCTATTAAACTCGCTTAGAATTTATATCCTTTGAACACATCTCAAATTCAATTAAAAAGTAATTTTACCACATGTTTACGTCTCAAACTCATATAGTTATGTTTGTTAAAAATTATAATTAATATATTCTCATTACTTTCGATAATTGTTACAACTCTGTTCTACTACAAAACCGATGTGGGCAAAAATATATTTCTCTCCAAAAGAAAGCGATTCTTAAGCTGATTTTTTTAGTTTTTTTATGAAGAAAAAGAGACAAGGGAATGAGCGGGTAGTGAGAGAGAGAAGAGATATATAGATAACGAATAATACTATAGATATTAAGATTGTCTATAAGATGAAAGTGACTCTAAATATCCTACATTATGAATTCAACACAAGATTAAGAAAAAAAAAATAAGTTAAACCACCACTTCACAATCATCTCGTCTACCCCGACGGTTTCGACCTGGAACCGGCCTATTGACTACAATACTGATTTTAAATTATATAAATAATCATCTTCCAAATATATTCACAAAAAAATTAATGATGACACTTGTTTTTTTACCTAAACTTAATATTTAATTATATAAATAACTATATTCCAAAAATATTTACACAATATTTAATAAATAAAAATTTAATTATATATTGTAGTATTATATAAATAATCATCTTCCAAATATATTCATAGAAAAATAAATGATGACATTCTTTTTCTTTGTTACCAGTTTCGAGAATAACTTTTTTAACTGAGAATAGAACTTCAAAAATTATTTTACTATGTACTTGGTAGTTTTTCCCTTTTTACAAAACTTTATGTGGAATGATTGTGATTCATAAAATTATTTAGTCAATGATATAAGATAAAAGTTTACCATAAATATTTTTAATTTTATGAGTTTAAAATTATATAACCTATTAAAAAACAAAAGTTGTCCCGCAAGTACTTAATTAGCCCATCTACGCGCACGATTATTGGTCGGAATTGACTCGTTGATAAATCGTTAGTAATTTTTCTGTCAATTTTCCTACATATTCTACGTTTTCCAACGAAGACGATTAATCAAACAATTTGAGATGATGTGTTTGGGATTATTCAAACTTGTTTGAAATTTATATACTCGAACTTGTTTAAAATTCGATTAAAAAATTAGTCATTTGTGTTCCTTTCTGAAAAAAATCCCTATATTAGTCTACCGCCACAGTTCTGCGTCGGAACTGGCCCGTTGACCACGACTCTGATTTATAAGTTCGTAATTTATAAAATTTATTTAGAATTTATATAGA
The DNA here is from genome assembly GCA_029490685.1 of Schizonepeta tenuifolia. Lineage (NCBI taxonomy): Eukaryota > Viridiplantae > Streptophyta > Magnoliopsida > Lamiales > Lamiaceae > Schizonepeta > Schizonepeta tenuifolia. Next base: position 7,800,078 of record CM055956.1, read on the forward strand.
TCCAAAAATTTAATAAAAATAATGATTGTACTATTCGTTATCGTCCTTAATCGTAAAGTAATATTCGTTAATTAAAATGATAAATTATGCAAAGCTGGAAACCCAACTACAAATAACGTAAAAATTATTTCATGGATGACAATTATAGATTTTAGAAAATACATGGAAAAAAAGCATAAAATGAAAAAAATTTCGAGTGTTGGTTGGAAATTAGCTCGTCTACCGCCACGGTTCCGGATCAGAATTGATCCGTTGACCACGATTTCGATTTATAAATGCACAATTTACGACGATTCTAGATTTTAGAAAATACATGAAAAAAAGAATAAAATAAAAATTTTAAAATTAATAAGAATAAAGAATGAAAATGTGTCACGTGGGATCCCGAGTTGAGGTACCCGTCAGTTAGGAATTGACCCGTTTATCTAATTATTTGACAAATTAGAAATTACTTATTTTTTATCAAATTAAATAAAAATATTAGACTATTTCCAAATTTAATTCGGTCAACCAATAAATTATCCAAACTGGAATCATTTATTCTGTCAACTAATAAATTGGTTCCCAATTAAAAATAATTATCTATTCGACCAATTAATAAATTGATCAAATTAAATTAAATTAAACTATAAAAATATAGCAGTTATTTATTCGGCCGATTAATAAATAAATTGGCCAAATAAAGCTCCTACAAAAAATAATTATCTATAAATTGACCAAATTAAATTAAATTAAACTATAAAATATAGTTATTTATTCAGCCAATTAATAAATAAATTGGCCAAATAAAACTGGTGGAGCAAAAGATGAGAAAATACACATTAATTCTGGGTATTTATAGGCTTTTCAATAGGTGAAGTTTCATTGAGAAATCGATGTGAGACACAAGATTTTAGTATAGATTTTTAAAATTAATTATTTTACATTTAAAAATTCAAAAAAATTGAGAATTTAGATATATGAATGAAGGAATATAAGGGGTGCCACGTATGATTTTTTCAAAGTAAGAATAGTTTTCCTTTCAGTAATATAATGATTGTTAATTATTTCACTATAATACTTCTATCTGAAATTATTTATTAGTGTATATTAATTATTGGGAAAACTCTTTATAAATACATTTTGATAAAAAGTACAAGTTTTTTACACTCTTTTATAAGAGTATAAGTTTTCTATACCAAAATCACTTAAAAGACTAAAATACCCTTATTTTTAATAAAGAAAAAAGAAAAGACAAAAAAGATTTAAAAAATTCTAAAATCTATGCGGTCCCCCACTTCCCCCACCACACATCACTTTCTCTCTCTCCCTCCCTCTCAACCCACGACACACACACGGCTGCGAAAAAAAACACACACACAACGGCAATATGAGTGAACACTCCGACCACGATGGGGAGTCAAGGGCGTCGGCATCTACCTCCGGCGAGGAGGAAGTACGACTCGTCGTAAACGAACCACCGGTTAGTGCTAAATTTCCACACGAATTGAATTTTGGATTTGCAAAATATATGCTTCTAAGTGTGTGTTTATGTTCGATTTATTGAATATGAGAACAATGTACTTGATTTTATGAGCATTAAAAGTGTTATATCTAAAATTTGTTGATAAAAATTGGGATTTTAAGTGAAAAACGGGCTGCCCACGGTGGGTGTTTATGTACCCACGATGGCACCCATCGTGGGAAGCCCCATCGTGGGCACCCCGTCGTGGGCACCCATCGTGGGCACCCAGTCGTGGGCAGCCCCGTCGTGGGTAGCCCCATAGTGGGTTGCCCCGTCGTAGGTTGCCCCATCGTGTGTTTCCCCATCGTGGGCAGCCCCATCGTGGGTGTCCAGTGACTATTTTATAGGCTTTGGGTTTTGTGATTTTGTTTGTTTGAGTGATCGAACTTCTATCCTTATACTTTATGTGTTTATATTGCAGCCCGGTTGTGATTGGATGAGACCTGGATTGCGTCATCATAACAAATTAATAAATATATATTGTCGTGAGATCCTATTTAAAGATATACCGAAGGTATTTCGGCACTTCACGCACAATTCTCGACGGTATCAAGAAGTGTATGATGAATTTACGGCGGGAATTGTTGGCTGTTTGATCAAACATAAGAGACTTGGAAGTACAAATAGTGCCCTGCATCATTTGTTGGCCAGTCAGTTGACTGGTAGAGAGATCCCCGCGGATGAGACGTGGTTCCAAATTGCCGGGAGAACCCTCCGCTTCACAGCACGCGACTTTGCGTGCATTACTGGATTGAATTTTGGGAAGATAAATTTTGATCCAAATGAGAGACATCTTCTCCGGCCTGACAGTCTTTTCCATAGAGTATTCAAAGGCCGCAAAACTAAAGTTATAGAAATGCATAATAGGTTTAAAGATTTAGATTTGGGAGACAACCTCGAAGACTATGTGAAGGTAGCTAAGCTCTTGCTTTACTACCGGTTTCTCCTGTGTCGGGACCATAATATGGATGTGGAGGAATGGGCATGGGCATTAGTTGAGGATCCGGAAAGTTGGGAACAGTTTCCGTGGGGTGATTACACATATTAGGCATTGACTTACTACATCAACAACATCGCCAAGAATCCCAACCAATGCGATATTGGAACTTATCACTTTTACGGACCGATTTGGGTTTTACAAATTTGGTCTTACGAGTGTATTCCACTGTTGGGACGGAACTGTGGAACCCGATCATCCACCGTTAGAGTTCCTCGATGTTTTATGTGGACTACGAGATGTCTTAAAGCAGATTTCAGCACCTTCTTCAAGAGAGAGGTACGTGTCTTGCCTTTATTTTTATAATATTTTATCATTTATATTACATGTTTAATTTGTGATCTAATAATAATAATTTTACATAACTTGTTTAGGGTCTTGTCATACATAACACGATGCCTATTCTTGCGGAAGACATGGACGAGCTGTATTGGTTCAGTCTTGACTCGGTGTATCATGTACACTGGGAACCTCCAAGAAAATTAACAGAGAAGAATACAGAAAATGTTTCCCCGAAAAAGGTGAAAAAGAAGGGAAAATTGGCGAAGGCTGCGGAGGTGGTGGGGAAGATAATTAAACCGACCTCATCGGTACAGAAAATCCCAAAACGACGCCGACAAAGCACCCCACCATCACCACCACCAGTAGATACAGCTGAGACAGCAGAGCCGGTCTATCAGGAGAGACCCGAAGATAGAGTGTGTTGTGTTCACGGACGTCCTTGTCCTGACCACGCGAAGGACGACACAGACGACTACTTCGATCGCCGGCTGAGGGCGGTCTTGATGGACGAGTCTGACAAGGCTTCTTTGCTACATTTTCCCGGAAGCTCTTTGCTCATGTGAAGGAGTATTTCGGTCCGAGACACCAACGGTCTAGGAGCCCTCCACAGCCGTCTGTTGGGAGCCACAGGAGGAGCCTTGAGCCACACCGTCACTCTGCAGAGGTTTCTAGCACACACCGGAGGTTTCCGGACCCGCCTCGTCACTCTGCAGCTGTAACTCTACAGGGACAACACAGTCACCACATCCCTGAGCGTACCGAGCAGCCGATGCACCACCTGCTAGGGCAATCCTTTGATCTTATACCCCACCAAAGCGAGCCACCTGAGCAGCCTTGGGGGTATCAGCCTGCCCAGCAGCAGCAGCCGCCGATGTTCTTCGGCTACAGTAGTAGACCGCTGCATCAGTACGACCCTCCGACGTGGCAGCCTCCGATGTTTCGACCTCCTATCTGGCAGCAGCAGTCAGTGTTTCCAAGCGACGGCAGCAGCAGTCACCATTTTCCTACTGCCGAGTTCACCCCACATGAGCAGCAGATTCCCTACCAACCTGAGTACCAGCAGGAGCAGTCGTTTTTTCCTACTGTGGAGGACACCACACCCGAGCAGCCCAGACGGCAGGTTTCACCTGTTAATATTCAGTGGTCGTCATCCTCTGATGAGGAGTCTGCTGAGCAAGATTACGAATTGGCAGAGCGAGAGGAGGTGCAAGGTCGTCGTAAGACGAGACCGTCTACCGCCATGCAGACGCTTTACCAAGCCATGACTCAGCAGGCCGTGAAGAGGTTGAAGCGTATGTATAGAAGGCATAGAAAATCAGGAGAGGATGTTGTGATCACAATTCCGATGCTTGGCCATGTTGTGGTGCAATCTGTTTTTGATCGTCTGGAGGATCCTCGACAAATGATGTGGGTAGAGGTACAATTCTATCTTAAATTACAATAATTCAAACTTATTTATAACTAACAAAATTAAATAACAATGCAGGAGATAGAGCTGTACCTAAACTATATGAAATTCAAGGTGAGACATTTAGATAGGTTGACAGCTGATGGAGTATATGAGGCAACCACCATTATAGTCGGCACTGGCTTCTATGTAAGTATTTCTCTTCGATTTATGTAAATCTTGATTATATTAATATTCTTTTAGATTTATGTAATTTTTGGTTGTATTACTAGAATGGTTTGCGAAATGAGTGGGATAAGTTGTTCCCTATTAATGCACGAGGAGAGAGAAAGAAAATTCCTCCAGGGCTTAGACTACATACTAATTGGCGTGTACCCGATGCTCTTATACATATGGTTGATGGAACAGAAAGTGAATTAGCAACGGCTTGGTGGCAAGCTAACCATGTAAGTTATTATATTTTAAAATAATTTCATATTTGTAGTTTACTATAATTTATTTTTTTTAATGTAGTTAAATTGTTAAATTATTCCTTGTCGTGTACAGGTCATAACAGTGTGCAATGTCGGGGGGAATCATTGGGTCACCATACGCATTTGTTTGAAGGATTGGACTGTCGAGCTGTATGACTCGACCATGATCCATCACAGGGAAACGAACGTGCGCGAGGAGCAATTACAGTGTGTGACCGATCTCTTACCTCGACTGTTGCTTGCATCAGGATACTGGGAGCAAAATTCACATAGAAAAAGGTTAAAAAACCCTCCGCTCTTGATTAAGATGCGTGAGGAGGAGCAATTCATCCAGACCGACGGGACAAATTGTGGCCCATACTCTCTTATGTATGTTGATCGCCTCATCAATTTAACATCGACACATCGTAATGTGTCAATTGATGATAGATACATTGAGAAGTATAGGTATTTTGTTGGAATTAGAATATTTTGTTTAGGAGTAGAGGGTTCGTTATGGGAGAAAATGCATAGCTAAAATATCATTTTTGTAAATATTTGAACTTATTTTATATGATATTTGAACTTGCTTGTCATTTTTGTAAATATTTGATCTTGTTTGTTTAAGATGTGAGAATGATGTTGAAAATAGCAGGTGAAAAAGGGACTCTCTGGATACCCACGATGGGCAAACCCACGATGGTGGCCATCGTTGGCAGCCCACGATGGGCAAACCCACGATGGTGGCCATCGTTGGCATCCCACGATGGGCAAACCCACGATGGTGGCCATCGTTGGTAGCCCACGATTGTGGCCATCGTGGGCAGCCCATGATGGACAGCCCACGATGGGCAGCCCACGATGGTAGCCATCGTGAGCACGGTGGTGAGCAGCCACCGTGGGCACAAGAACATGAGTGAATTTCATTTTTTGTTCGATTCCTTCTTCGATTTTGTTGTTTAGTGCTTGTATAATAGCTTATTTTTCAATTTAAAACTACTTTATAACATAATTCAAACACCCACACGTGACCTTCATCTAATTCATTAGTAAATCAGGTACTTCGTACGAACGTTGAAGTTAGTGATACATAACCATTATCTGCACATTCATCCTGTATTGTACGTATAGTATAAGTTTTTTTGCACGAAATGTTACATAATTGAAATACTAATCATTGAATTAACAAAATGTATCATATAATTTATAAGGACGGGATTAATGTGCAGATAATGGTTATGTATCACTAACTTCAACGTTTGTACGAAGTACCTGATTTACTAATGAATTAGATGAAGGTCACGTGTGGGTGTTTGGATTATGTTGTAGAGTAGTTTTAAATTGAAAAATAAGCTATTATACAAGCACTAAACAACAAAATCGAAGAAGGAATCGAACAAAAAATGAAATTCACTCATGTTCTTGTGCCCACGGTGGCTGCTCACCACCGTGCTCACGATGGCTACCATCGTGGGCTGCCCATCGTGGGCTGTCCATCATGGGCTGCCCATCGTGGACTTCCCACGGTGAGCACCATAGTGAGTTTGCCCATCGTGGGCTTCCTATCGTGGGCTAGCCATCGTGGCTGTCCATCGTGGGCTTCCCACGATGAGCACCATAGTGGGTTTGCCCATCGTGGGCTAGCCATCGTGGCTGTCCATCGTGGGTCGTCCATCGTGGACTTCCCACGATGAGCACCATAGTGGGTTTTGTCCATCGTGGGCTTCCCACGATGACCATCATCGTGGGTTCGGCCATTGTGGGTATCCAGGGAGTGATGTTTTTTCACCTGCTATTTTAAACCTCATTCAAGTATCACTCACATATATAAAATAAGTTCAAATATATTAAAATTTAGTTTTGCTTTCTCTCCCAATACAAATCATAAATTCATCTTAAACAACAAAAAAAATAACATATTTACGTTTCACGATAGGGACATTTCCTCGCATCATGATCATCAAGACGACAAATGCTACACTTTTTCTTCCGTCGACGCCTTTGCCTTACCTGTTCTCCTTCGGCCTCTTCTGCATCTTCAGGGGGGTTATTCAAGTCAACACCACTGAACGGGATGGATGCTGTGCAAGTCTTTTTGTTGTGGCCCCTTCCATGACACCTACCACATACTTGGGGACGTCTCACCAAATTTTCTACTGCGGATCGTGCACGACTATCTTTTGGCCGCCCAGCCTGACGTACCTCATCCATAGGAAGACAAACAATTGCGGAGATCTCCGGAGGCACAACCCACTCATCTGGATGCGGTATTGGGTTAATATGCTCCATATAAGTCTCTCTAAATGTCTCCTGTTTGAAATAACGACTTACAAAATCGTACACAGACAAACCGTTACCTGCACGCCTGTTAAATAAGAAAATGAAGACAATTTCAACATATGGATAGGCTAAGCTAAATGAAAGTTCGTGCAACCAAACAATATTTAGTAATTGAACATGTTACCTTATAGCGGCAACAGCATGGCGACATGGAATCAAATCTAAATCCCACGCTCGGCACGTACATGTCCAGGTTCTTAAATCAACGTTATAAGAAACATTTGTTTCTTCAACCCTGTAAACATGTGTGGTGGTGTTACCTCGAGCTGCAAGACGGGTACCGTGTTGCACGGATAAAGAAAGTTTTTCCAATGCGTTTTGTGTCAACTCATGATCTCTCGATGCAGCTTCTTCTCGATGCTCATCGGTCCATTTCTCTACAATGAAACGGTACATCTCAATCATCGAGTGCACTCGGAGACGCCGCGCCCATAATATACGAGAGTTCAAACATTCGGCATAATTGGAGGTCAGGAAGTCATAGCGTCGGACCGAACACTTACACTTAGCCCACCTCTCCGGTCCAATGTCAGAAAGCCGTCTGTGAGCTCCGTTGGAGCTCACTTGATGTAGTTTTGAGAACAAATCTTCGAACTCTTCATGTCGATTACAATATGCTGCAGCTTGGAAGATAGTGGCTACGTGCTTTCCGTAGGGCGTGAGATTTTTCTGAAGGTGGTGGTAGCACAACCCGTGGAATGCATTCGGGTAAACGGCTCGAACTGCATTCCTAATGCTCAAATGCTGGTCACTCACAATCAGTAAATCATCTGGAGGGTTGTAGCATCTACAGAGGTTGGAGAGAAAATATACCCACGACTCATCATTCTCCTTGGGACCGAGGCCAATTGCAAGGGGGAAGACATGGTTGTTCCCATCTAGCGTGACGGCTACAAATAAAATTCCTCGGTTCTTTCCCTTAAGATGGGTCCCGTCCACTACAAGCACCGGCCGTAGACACTTATCAAACGTTCGAATACTCTGTCCGAGCGCCACAAATAAGTGACATAGCGAGCCCTCGACGGTCATCTCCAAGTCATAAACAGTTCCCCGGTTATGCTGCTTCAACAAATATAGATACGACGGGATCTTCTGATACGACGAGATGTGGTCGCCATACGTATTTTCTATGGCTATGTTTCTCGTTCGGAGAGCAAAACTGTATAGAATGTTAATACCAAACACTCTACGCATCTCTTCCATCATCTCCCTTGGCTTCAACGTAACCGCCTCGCCGGTCAATCTCTTAGCAAAATAAAATGCAGCAACATCAGAAGATACCGATCGTGCAGCAGCACGATTCAAATCGTGGTGACATGTGTGATCTAGGAATAACTTAGTAATTCTCCAAATGGTGCCGCCCTCAACAACACAAATTCTAAAGCTGCAATTCTTTCTGCCAGTGTTGCATAGGAAGATCGTACGATTGCGAGCCGAACGTTTCGATCTACACTCCAAAAAGTTCTCCAGATGATACATTCCAACAGTGATCCTCAAGTCTTTCTTCGACCTAAATAAGGCCCCCACTTCGAGTTCCGCACGCACTGGTGGTGGTTGCTCGACCCACCCTAATCTCCCTGCGTTGTCAAGATCGGGAAATGGAATGATCCAATTGCGCATTGCGCGCAAATGCTCGGTCTTGCGTTCGGACTGATGGTCCGATGTGAAGTTTCGATGACCAAAAACCCTATCCATTTGTTCCAGCTGTCGCATCCAAGCAAGGAAATCAATAGATAGCGAATCAAGCAATTCTTTGCGACGATCATCTGCTTCGTCTTCGGACGAACTCACCTCATCTTCTTCATTTTGTTGGTAGTCACCATCTTCATCCTCATCTTCCTCATCTTCATCATCTTGTTCATATTGCTCATATGAGTGGGGCATGCGGTTGTCAACGTCGTGGTGCTCAAATCCAGAGTTGTTACCACCAAACTTAACCCCGGGGGCGTATGAGCCGCCGTAATCAACGTAAACCTCCGGATCGTCTTTCTGTTCAATTAAAAGACGCAGTAACTCGATATCACTCCGCAATAGAACTTTTACTTTGTTTCCGTTGCCCATGCATGTCAAGTACCACGTGTAGTCGGTCGGATTTATATTTCACAACCCTTCTCCAATAAGTTCAACAAGGTTTGCACGGTTCACTGTGGCACTATCGATGAAGACAAAAAAAGAATCCCCATCTATATAATTCGATCGATCCCAACGACTGTTGTGACGTATCAACATACGTTGCCACGATATCTAAAAAATAAAAAATAGCCAAGAAATTATAAAAATCCGATCGAACACGCCAAAAATTGAAGATCCTGTCTACCTACGATGAGGATACCCACGATGGACCATCGTGGGTTCCACGGTGGTAACCATCGTTGGTTGCCACGATTGGGCAAACCACGGTGGGGCAACCCACGATGGTACAACCCACATCGTGGGTAGGCCATCGTGGGTTGCAGAAACGGGCCCAGAAAATGCAGAATTCTCATACACATGACAGGGATATATTTTTACGGCTATTTTACTTCTAAAAATATTTCTAAACATGCAAATATACTCTCTTATGACTAAATATCAACATATAATTCATGTACATGAAAGTTTTCTACCATCGTGTGAAAAAATACATCCACCGTGGGTTTGCCATCGTGTGTATATAAACACTCGTCGAAAAAAATCATATTTTACGTGGTGAATATAGTTGCATACCTTCTTTCTACCCCAGAAACACGAAAGCCTTCCGTTTGAGCTTCAACTTCGTGTGTTTGAGAATTTTACGTCGTAAATATAGTTTTTTTTTGAAGACCCACTTCTCTCTTATTCTCTATGTCATGAGTTTCAAGTTCTTGTGTGTGACAATTTTGCATTACACAATTACATTAGTTGTTGTGTGTTTAATGAGAGCAAACAACCTCTCTTCCAAAACATAAATGAACATTGTTCAAATTTAATGTCATCAAGGTTGGTTGGTGATATTGTTTGGGTTTAGGGTTTATTAGAGGAAGAAGAAAGAGAAAGAGAGAGAGAGAGAGAAACCAGCGTGTAAATAAAAAAAAAACAAGAAAAAAAAAGTCAATTTTTTGTCTTTTCATATTTGTTTATTAAAAGTAAGGGTATTTTAGTCTTTTACATGATTTTGGTATAGAAAACTTATGTTCTTATGAATGGGTGTAAAAAACTTCTATGTTTTATAAAAAGGTATTTAAAAATACATTCTCACTTAATTATTTGTCTAATTATCTCAATATTAAAAATTATATAGTGTGTTGTAGATCACGGAAGATTATATAATCGGCATCTTATGAGATATAAAGTAATTTTACAATCGAGACAATTTGGACGAGTTGTTGGTTTAGATTATAGAATAATAATATCAAATAGTTTATCTTGACTATTTATTTATGTTAGTACAGTGATCGTATTGAAAGGATCACCGTGAGATTGATTCTTTGTTCTGACTTATTAATAATTAAAGATTTTGGTAACTTAAATAGTCTTAATCTTAATTGGATTTATCAATATGAATAAGTGTCTGACTATTGCTTTGATCTGTCACAAATGAGAACTTAATAATTGTTCGAATATTTCGTATTTTGAGCAATGACAGTTCATATTTGATATTTGATGAAGCTGCAATAAGGATCCGTGTCATATTATTGATAATGGGATGACGATATGCTCTCGAGGAACTTAATAAGTTTATTATACTAAACACTGCAGGTGGAATTAGTTTCGGTATAATAATTAGTTTAAGTGGTAGCACTCAAGATAATTATTTATTAGTAACTAATTAATTGATTAATTTAATATTCTCAGAAGTATTTTAATTAATTAATGGATATTCGATAATCTTAATCACGAAGATTAATTAAGTCTAATACTAGCCCCGACTCAACTAAATAAATAAAAGGGTAAGTCAATATTAATTCTTTAGTGGAATGAATTAATATTTATATCTAATTTATATTTTAGGCTGAATTAATTAAATAAGATATTATCGGGTCAATCTTATTTAAACTAGTAAATCCCTTAACTTACCCAATGGCATGTGTTTTTTATGTAAAAGGCGCCTACACTCCTAAACCTTAATGGTTGTCTAGGTTCGATGAATATAAGCAGTTATTTATCTATAAACACAACTCATTACTCACCAATCTGAGTAACAAAACCCTAGAGGGAGAGAGTGTAGGCGGCGGCTCCTAGACAGAGAAAAAGTTCGTGGTTCAATCTCATCCATCGACGAGCTCTAATCAGGAACATTTCAGAAGATCACTCTGGAGTCTCTGTGTACTAAGAGCTCTAGTCAGGAACATTTCAAAAGATCACTCTTGAGTCTCTGTGTACTAAGTTTGCAGGTGTATATCGAGCAAACTTCCTACGACTGTATTTAAATATATAGGAGTATGCTAGATATGAATTTTGCATGTATTCATTAGACACTCCATAATAGATCTTTGGACAAATCGAATTGATTTTCGATAATCGGTTCCAACAATTATCGTCTTGTCGGAACTTAAAAGAAAGTGTCCTTACCGGCGTATTTATGCAGCCAAAAGTTTTAGGTTTGAACCCCACCAACGAATTTATAAGCCGAACTTGAGATATTTGATTTTGTTAATGTGATTTATCCTCCTATGTATTTGCAAGCTATCACACACGAATAAAGATTTATCTAGCTAGTGCGATTTAATGATAGCGGCATCAGCAAACAAAAAGAGTGGGAGAGAGAGAGTCTTCTAGCTAAACATGCAAACCACATAAACAAGATAATAAGTAGATTAAAGCCAAACATAATTTCATAATAAACACACAAAGATACTTAAAAATAAAATGATGCCGATACATTTATTTTTCTCATAATCAGAAAGACTACTTTGGGTCCGATCAATCACCTGGAAACAAAATCTGTAATATTAAAATTAAATAAATAAAATGAAATATTCTGAAATGTTATCTTTTTGCTAATTAAAATATTTGTTGTTTGGAGAATAATAATAATAATAATAATAATAATAATAATAATAATTATTATTATTATTATTATTATTATTATTATTATTATTATTAGTGAGAATGTATTTTACAATACTTTTTCATAAAACATGCAAGTTTTTTGCACTCATTCATAAGACTATAAGTTTTCTATACCAAAATGAGTTAAAAGACTAAAATACCATTAAATAAAAGTTGACTTGTTTTATTTATTTTTATTTATTTTTTTCGCTGGTTTTGTCTTTGTCTTTCTCTTTCTCTTTCGTCTTCCTCTAATAAACCTTAAACCAAAATAATATCACCAACCAACCTTGATGACATTAAATTTTGAATAAAGCTCATTTATGTTTTGGAAGAGAGGTTGATTGCTCTCATTAAACACACAACAACTACTACAATTGTGTAGTGCAAAATTCTCAATCACACGAAATTGAAACTCACGACATAGAGAAGAAGAGAGAAGTGGGTCTCTAAGAAAAAAACTCACGATAGTTAAAAAGAAGAAGGAGGTAAAGCTCAAATGGAAGGCTTTCGTGTTTTTGGAATAAAAAGAAGGTATGCAACTATATTCACCACGTAAAATATAATTTTTTCAACGAGTTTTTATACCCACGATGGACTCATTTTTGCACACGATGGTAGAAAATTTTCATGTACATGAATTATATGTTGATATTTAGTCATAAGAGAGTATGTTTGGATGTTTAGAAACGTTTTTAGAAGTAAAATAGTCGTAAAAATATATCCACTGTCGTGTGTATGAGAATTCTGCATGTTTTGGGCCCGTTTTTTGCAACCCACGATGGGGCAACCAACGATGGGCCATCGTGGCCATCGTGGGTTGCCCCATCGTCGACACCAACGATGGGGCAATCCACGATGGCCACGATGGCCCATCGTTGGTTGCCCTATCGTGGGTAGCCATTGTGGGTTGCCTTTATGATTTCTTGGTTATTTTGTATTTTTGAGATGTCGTGGCAACATGTTTTGATATATCACAGCGGTCGGTGGGATCGATCGACTTATATAGATGAGAATTTTTTTTTGTCTTCATTGATAGTGTCACAGTGAACCGTGCAAGCCTTGTTGAACTTATTGGAGAAGGGTTGGAAAATATAAATTCGACCGACTACACGTTGTAGTACTTGACACGCATGAGCAACGGAAACAAAGTAAAAATTTTATTGCGGAGTGATATCGAGTTACTGCGTATGTTAATTGAACAGAAAGACGATTCAGAGGTTTACGTTGATTACGGCGGGCTCATCCGCCTCCGGAGTTAACTTTGATGGTAACAGCTCCGGATTTGAGCACCACGACATTGACAATCGTATGCCCTACTCACATGAGCAATATGAAAAGGATGAGGAAGATGAGGAAGATGAGGATGAAGATGATGACCACGATGAAAATAAAGAAGATGAGGCGAGTTCGTCCGAAGACGAAGCAGATAATTGTCGTAAAGAATTAATTGATTCGCTATCTATTAATTTTCTTGCTTGGATGCGATAGCCGGCACAAATGGATATGGTTTTTGGTCATCGGAACTTCACATCGGACCATCAGTCCGAACGCGAGACTGAGCATCTGCGAGCAATGCGCAATTGGATCATTCCATTCCCCGATCCTGATTGTGCAGGGAGATTAGGTTGGGTCGAGCAACCACTACCAGTGCATGGAGAACTCGAAGTGGGGGCCTTATTTAGGTCCAAAAAAGACTTGAGGATCACTGTTGGACGAGAAACATAGCCATAGAGAATACGTATGGCGACCACATCTCGTCGTATCAGAAGATCCCGTCGTATCTATATTTGTTGAAGCAGCATAACCCGGGAACTATTTATGACTTGGAGATGACCGTCGAGGGCTCGCTATGTCACTTATTTGTGGCGCTCGGCCAGAGTATTCGAGCGTTTGATAAGTGTCTATCGACCGATGCTTGTAGTGGACGAGACACACCTTAAGGGAAAGAACCGGGGAATTTTATTTGTAGCTGTCACGCTGGATGGGAACAGCCATGTCTTCCCCCTTGCAATTGGCCTCGGTCCCAAGGAGAATGATGAGTCGTGGGTATATTTTCTCTCCAACCTGCGTAGATGCTACAACCCTCCAGATGATTTACTGATCGTGAGTGACCATTATTTGAACATTAGAAATGCAGTTCGAGCCGTCTACCTGAATGTATTCCACGAGTTGTGCTACCAACAGCTTCAGAAAAATCTCACGCCCTACGGAAAGCACGTAGCCACTATCTTCCAAGCTGCAGCATATTGTAATTGTCACGAAGAGTTCGACGATTTGTTCTCAAAACTGCATCAAGTGAGTCCCAACGGAACTCACAGACGGCTTTCTGACATTGGACCGGAGAGGTGGGCTAAGTGTAAGTGTCCGGTCCGACGCTATGACTTCTTAACCTCCAATTATGCCGAATGTTTGAACTCTCGTATACTATGGGCGAGGCGTCTGTCGGTGCACTCGATGATTGAGATGTACCGTTTCATTGTAGAGAAATAGACCGATGAGCATCGAGAAGAAGCTGCATCGAGAGATCATGAGTTGACAAAGAACGCATTGGGAAAACTTTCTTTATCCGTGCAACACGGTACCCGCCTTCCAGCTCGAGGTAACACCACCACACATGTTTACAGAGTTTAAGAAAGAAATATTTCTTATCATGTTGATCTAAGAACCTGGACATGTACGTGCCGAGCGTGAGATTTAGATTTGATTCCATGTCGCCATGCTGTTGACGCTATAAGGTAACATGTTCAATTACTAAATATTATTTGGTTGCACCAACTTTTATTTAGCTTAGCCTTTCCATATGTTGAAATTGTCATCGTTTTCTTATTTAGGTGTCCTATTTATATTGCACCAATTTTTAAATTAATGTCAATTTATTTTGGGTGTGTAAAATAATTTTGTTTAATTTTTTAATAGGCGTGCAGGTAACGGTTTGTCTGTGTACGATTTTGTAAGTCGTTATTTCAAACAGGAGACATTCAAAGAGACTTATATAGAGCATATTAATCCAATACCGCATCCAGATGAGTGGGTTGTGCCTCCGGAGATCTCCGCAATCGTTTGTCTTCCTATGGATGAGGTACGTCAAGCTGGGCGCCCAAAAGATAGTAGTGGACGATCCGCAGTAAAAAAATTGGTGAGACGTCCCCAAGTATATGGTAGGTGTCATGGAAGGGACCACAACAAAAAGACTTGCACAACATCCATCCCGTTCAGTGGTGTTGACTTGAATAACCCCCTTGAAGATACAGAAAAGGCCGAAGGAGAACAGGTAAGGCAAAGGCGTCGGCGGAAGAAAAGGTATAGCATTTGTCGTCTTGATGATCATGATGCGAGGAAATGTCTCTATCGTGAAACGTAAATATGTTGTTTTTTTTTTGTTGTTGTTTAAGATGAATTTATGGTTTGTATTGGGAGAGAAAGCATAACTAAATTCTCATTTTTATAAATATTTGAACTTATTTTATATGTTATTTGAACTTGTTTAAGATGTGAGTGATTATACTTAAATGAGATTAAAAACAGCAGGTGAAAAACATCACTCTCGAGAAACCCACGATGGGAAACCCACGATGGAAAATCCACGATGGTGGCCATTGTGGGCAGCCCACGATGGTGGCCATCTTGGGCACGGTGGTGAGCAGTCACCATGGGCACAAGAACATGTGTGAATTTCATTTTTTGTTCGATTCCTTCTTCGATTTAGATGTTTAGTGCTTCTATAATAGCTTATTTTTCAATTTAAAACTACTTAACAACAAAATCCAAACACCCACACGTGACCTTCATCTAATTCATTAGTAAATCAGGTACTTCGTACAAACGTTGAAGTAAGTGATACATAACCATTATCAAGAGAATCGCAACATTGTACGTATAGTATAAGTTATATTTTACACGAAATGTAACATAATTGAAATAGTAATCATTGAATTAACAAAATGTATCATTGATGCAATCCAAGATTGAAGATCTGTAGATTTATTTTATTTTATTTTAATTTTCGTTTTTTATTATTGTAGGCCAAAAATAAGACTTTATTTTAGTTATTTTGGTAGTTTTATATTTTATTAGGTTAAGGATTTGTTTCCTTATTAGTTTAGTATTTGTTCCCTTATTATTCAAGGATTTGTTTCCTTATTAGATTGGGATTATGTTTCCTTTTATTCAAGGAACTATTTTCCTTATTAGAATATGACTCTATTGTATTCCACCCCTATAAATAGGTCTTGTAGGGCATGGATTAAATAACGATTTGATGAATAATATTTTGTGAGTTTATCTCCTTCAGTTCGTTCACCGAACTAGCGGATTGGCGGCATGCCACCATGATGTTGATATCGACGTATCGGCGAGTCAACCACCCCTCGTTCGTGTGTCATTCATCATCCCCGAGTTATTGTATCGTCCTATCGTTGGGTTTTAGGGATTCAATCGCCTAATTCACTTGTGAGAAACAGATACAGAGGTTTTGGGATATTCCATCTTATCCATCATTCATCGTCCCCGAGTTGCTGTGTCGTCCTATCGTTGGGTTTTAGAAATTTATTCGCTTAATTCACTTGTGAGAAACAGATACAGAGGTTTTGGGATACTCCATCTTTATCCAGTTTGGTTCAGATTTGGTATTGGATGTATACTATTAACGTCGGCGTCAGACTCCGGCGAGAATCGTATCATTTGGTATCAGAGCCTGATCTGAACCTCTATCTTTTATTTGGTTTTGTCTTAGAAAAAAAAAAATAAAAAAAATAGAAAAGAGAAAGAAAAAAAAAATGTTCTTTTGATGTAGGTTTGAAGCTTTGGATTTGAGGACAAATCCCTTTCAAGAGGAGGAGAATGATGCAATCCAAGATTGAAGATCTGTAGATTTATTTTATTTTATTTTAATTTTCGTTTTTTATTATTGTATGCCAAAAATAAGGCTTTATTTTAGTTATTTTGGTAGTTTTATATTTTATTAGGTTAAGGATTTGTTTCCTTATTAGTTTAGTATTTGTTTCCTTATTAGATTAGGATTATGTTTCCTTTTATTCAAGGAATTATTTTCCTTATTAGAATATGACTCTATTGTATTCCACCCCTATAAATAAGTCTTGTAGGGCATGAATTAAATAACGATTTGATGAATAATATTTTGTGAGTTTATCTCCTTCAGTTCGTTCACCGAACTAGCGGATTGGCGGCATGCCACCGTGATGTTGATATCGACGTATTGGCGAGTCAACCATCCCTCGTCCGTGTGTCATTCATCGTCCCCGAATTATTGTATCGTCCTATCGTTGGGTTTTAGGGATTCAATCGCCTAATTCACTTGTGAGAAACAGATACAGAGGTTTTGGGATATTCCATCTCATCCATCATTCATCGTCCCCGAGTTGCTGTGTCGTCCTATCGTTGGGTTTTAGGAATTTATTCGCTTAATTCACTTGTGAGAAACAGATACAGAGGTTTTGGGATACTCCATCTTTATCCGGTTTGGTTCAGATTTGGTTTTGGATGTATACTATTAACGTCGGCGTCAGACTCCGGCGAGAATCGTATCAATCATACACTATAGGTATAATGTTGGGATTCTCTTGATAATGGTTATGTATCATTAACTTGAGCGTTTGTACGAAGTACCTGGTTTACTAATGAATTAGATAAAGGTTACGTGTGGGTGTTTGGATTTTGTTGTTAAGTAGTTTTAAATTGAAAAATAAGCTATTATAGAAGCACTAAACAACAAAATCGAAGAAGGAATCGAACAAAAAATGAAATTCACACATGTTCTTTTGCCTACGGTGGCTGCTCACCACCGTGCCTACGATGGCCCCCATCGTGGGCTGCCCATCGTAGGCTCCCCATCATAGGCTCCCCATCGTGGGCTGCCCATTGTGAGTTGCCCACGATGGCCACCATCGTGGGTTTTCCATCGTGGATTGTCCATCGTGAGTTTCTTGAGAGTGATGTTTTTCACCTGCTATTTTCAACCTCATTAAAAAATAATCACTCACATCTTAAACAAGTTCAAATAACATATAAAATAAGTTCAAATATTTCCAAAATGAGAATTTAGTTATACATTTTCTCCCAAAACAAACCCTCTACTCCTAACCAAAATATTCTAGTTGCAACAAAAAAACCTATACTTCTCAATTTAACTATCATCAATTGACACATTACGATGTGTCGATGTTAAATTGATGAGACGATTAATATACATAAGGGCGTATGGGCCAAAATTTATCCCGTCGGTTTGGATGAATTGCTCCTCCTCAAGCATCTTAATCAGGAACGAAGGGTTTTTAGCCTTTGCCTGTGAGAATTTTGCTCCCAGTAACCTGATGCGAGCAACAGTCGAGGTAAGAGATCAGTCACACACTGTAGTTGCTCCTCTCGCACGTTCATTTTCCTGTGATGGATCATGGTCGAGTCATACAGCTCGACAGTCCAATCTTTCAGACAAATGCATATCGTGACCCAATGATTCCCCCTGACATTGCACACTGTTACGACCTGTACACGACAAGGAGCAATTTAACTATATTAAAAAAATAAATTATAGTAAACTACAAATATGATATTATTTTAAAATATAATAACTTACATGGTTAGTTTGCCACCAAACCGTTACTAATTCGCTTTCTGTGCCATCAACCATTTGTTCAAGAGCATCAGGTACTTGCCAATTAGTATATAGGCTAAGCCCTAGAGGAACTTTCTTTCTCTTGCCATTAGCATCAATAAGGTACAACTTATTTCACTCATTTCGCAAAGAATTCTAGTAATACAATAAATAATTACATAAATCAAAGAGAATATTAATATAATCAAGAAACCAAGAAATCAAGATTTACATAAATCGAAGAGAAATACTTACATAGAAGCCAGTGCCGACTATAACGGTGGTTGCCTCACATACCCCATCAGCTGTCAACCTTTCTAAATGTCTCACCTTGAATCGCATATAGTTTAGGTAGAGTTCTATCTCCTGCAGTGTTATTTAATTTTGTTAGTTATAATATACAATAAGTTTGAATTATTGTAATAAAGATAGAATTGTACCTCTGCCCACATCATTTGTCGAGTATCCTCCAAACGATCGAAAACAGATTGTACAACAATGTGGTCAATCATCTTAATTGTGATTATCGCATCATCTCCTGATTTTCTATGCTTCTTGTACATACGTTTCAACCTCTTCATGGCCTTTGCAGTCATGGCCAAATAAGGCGTCTATATAGCGGCAGACGGTCTCGTCATGGCCTTTGCAGTCAACCTTGCACATCGTTTCGCTCTGTCAATTCTTAATCTTACTCAGCAGACTGAGTTGCTCGTGTGTGGTGTCCTCCACAGTAGGAAAAAATGGCTGCTCCTGCTGGTACTCAGGCTGGTAAGGAATCTGCTGCTCATGTGGGGTGAACTCGGCAGTAAGAAAAAGATGACTGCTGCTGCCGTCGCCTGAAAACACTGAATGCTGCTGCCAGATAGGAGGTTGAAACATCGGAGGCTGGTACGTCGGAGGGTCGTACCTATGCAGCGGTCTAGTGCTGTAGCCAAAGAACATCGGCTGCTCCTGTTGGTGGGTAGGCTGATACCCCCAAAGCTGCTCAGGTGGCTCGCTTTGGTGGGGTATAAGGACAAACGACTGCCCTAACAGATGGTGCATCGGCTGCTCGGTACGTTCAGGGATGTGAGGAGAGTATTGACTATGCCGATTGTGCTGTTCCTGTAGAGCTGCAGCTGCAAAGTGACGAGGCGGGTCCGAAAATCTCCGGTGTCTGCTAAAAACCTCTGCAGAGTGACGGTGTGGCTCAGGGCTCCTCCTTTTAGCTCCCAACAGACTGCTGTGGAGGGCTCCTAGATCGTCTGTGTTGTGGACCGAAATACTCCTTCACCTGAGCAAAGAGATTCCGGGGAAAGGAAGCAAAGAAGCTCTTGTCAGACTCGTCCATCAAGACCGCCCTCAGCCGGCAATCGATGTAGTCGTCTGTGTCGTCCTTCGCGTGGTCAGGACAAGGACGTCCATGGACGCAACACACTCTGTCTTCAGATCTCTCCTGATAGACCGGCTCTGCTGTCTCAGCTGTATGTACTGGTGGTGGTGGGGTGCTCTGTCGGCGTTGTTTTGGAATTTTCTGTACCGATGAGGTCGGTTTAATTATCTTCCCCACCACCT
This sequence comes from Schizonepeta tenuifolia, assembly GCA_029490685.1. NCBI lineage: Eukaryota > Viridiplantae > Streptophyta > Magnoliopsida > Lamiales > Lamiaceae > Schizonepeta > Schizonepeta tenuifolia. The sequence goes on from CM055956.1 coordinate 7,820,238, forward strand.
CCGCAGCCTTCGCCAATTTTTCCTTCTTTTTCACTTTTTTTCTCGGGGAAACCTCTTCTGTATTCTTCTCTCTTAATTTTTTCGGAGGTTCCTAGTGTACATGATACACCGAGCCAAGACTGAACCAATACAGCTCGTCCGTGTCTTCCGTGAGAATAGGCATCGTGTTATGTATGACAAGACCCTAAACAAGTTATGTAAAATTATTATTAGATCACAAATTAAACATGTAATACAAATGATAAAATATTATAAAAATAAAGGCAAGCCACGTACCTCTCTCTCGAAGAAGGTGCTGAAATCTACTTTAAGACATCTCGTAGTCTAGATAAAACATCGAGGAACTCTAACGACGGCTGATCGGGTTCCACAGTTCCGTCCCAACAGTGAAATACACTTGTAAGACCAAATTTATAAAACCCAAACCGGTCCGTAAAAGTGATAAGTTCCAATGTCACATTGGTTGGGTTTCTTGGCGGTGTTGTTAATGTAGTAAGTGAATGTCTGATATGTGTAATCACCCCAAGGAAACTGTTTCCAACTTTCCGGATCCTCAACTAATGCCCATGCCCATTCCTCGACCTCCATATTACGGTCCCGACAAAGGAGAAATAGATAGTAAACTAAGAGCTTAGCTACCTTCACATAGTTTTCGAGGTTGTCTCCCAACTCTAAATCTTTAAACATATTTTGCATTTCTATGATACTAGTTTTGCGGCCTTTGAATACTCTATGGAAAAAACTGTCAGGCCGGAGGAGATGTCTCGCATTTGGGTCGAAATATGTCATTCCGAAATTCAATCCAGTAATGCACGCATAGTCGCATGCGGTGAAGCGTAGGGTTCGCCCGGAAATTTGGAACCACGTCTCATTCGGGGGGATCTCACGACCTGTCAACTGACAGGCCAATAAGTGATGCAGGGCACTGTTTGTACTTCCAAGCCTCTTATGTTTAATGTAACGGCTAAGAATTTTCGCCGTAAATTCATCAAGCACTTCTTGATACCGTACTGGATTGCGCGTAAAGTGCCGAAATACCTTCATTATTTCTTTAAGTAGGGTCTCACCACAATATATATTTATTAATTTGTTATGATGACGCAATCCAGATCTCATCCAATCACAACCGGGCTGCAATATAAACACACAAACCATAAGGAAAGAAGTTCGATCGCTCAAACCAACAAAATCACAAAACTCAAAGCCTATAAAACTGTCTCTAGTCACCCACGATGGGCTGCCCACGACGGGGTAACCCACGACGGGGCTGCCCACGACGGGGCAACCCACGACGAGGTACCCACGATGGGTGCCATCGTGGGTACATAAACACCCACCGTGGGCAACCCGTTTTTCTCCGTTTTTCACCTTCAAACCCCAATTTTTATCAACAAATCTTAGATATAACACTTCTAATGCTAATCAAATCATGTACATTGTTCTCATATTCAATAAATCGAACATAAACACACACTTAGAAGCATACATTTTGCAAACCCAAAATTCAATTTCGTGTGAAATTTTAGCACTAACCGGTGGTTCATTGTCGACGAGTCGTACTTCCTTCTCGCCAGAGGTAGATGTCGACTCCCCATGGTGGTCAGATTGGTCACTCATTGTCGCCATGTGTTTGTGTGGGTGTGTGCCGTCGTGTGTGGTGCCGTCGAGGATTGAGAAAGAGAGAGAGAGAGAGAGAGAGAGAGAGAGAGTGATGTGTGGGGTGTGGGGTAGTGGGGGGGGGGGGGACCGATAGAAAGTGAGGGTTTTTTAATTTTTTTTGTCTTTTTCTTATTTGTTTATGTAAAATAAGGGTATTTTAGTCTTTTAAGTGATTTTAGTATAGAAAACTTATACTCTTATAAAAGAGTGCAATTTTTTTTTTTTATCTTTTATTAAAAGGTACTCCCTCCGTCCCATCGAATACGACCTGTTTTCCATTTTGGGACGTCCCATAATACTTGGCCTGTTTCCTTTAAAGGAAATAATTAGTGTATATTTAGCATTATAAAACATTGCATTCACACTATATGTGGTCCACCATTTCATCTAAACCCTACTAAGAGCATCCACTACAGGGGTTGAGTTAGACTTAGATTGAAGCACTGGAAAGCGTGATTTTAATGATTGGTGGTGTTGAGTTAGACCTAGGTTGATTTTTCCACTACAATGAGCTTGAGTAAGACCTAGGTTGAAGCACTGGGAAGCGTGATTTTAATGATTAAATATATTTTATTTTGTTGTTATTTTTTTTATTTGTAATAAATATTATAAAAAATAACTTAATTAAATTCAGAAATTAATAAATGACAATTTTATTGAATTTAAAACAATTAAAACATACACTAATTAATAAATAAAATACAATAGTTAAAAACTGCAACATTACAATAATTAAGAAAAAAAAAATTAGAACAACTACTCCTCCCAATTGAATTCCCTTGCAAGTTTGCTGCGAATGTTTTCGTACCTCGCCTTTTGTTCGGGAGTAAAATTCGACGTGTCTGCAATATAGACACTGAACGCCCACTCCTCTCTCGATTGAGCGCGGTCCTTGTCGTAGTTCTGATTGAGTGTTGACAACTCTTGTGCCGTCTGCTCCCCTAGCGCATTTTTGCCCTTCCTTCTCTTCTTCACAGCTTTCACTCCTTCGGGTCGAACCTGCAGAGTGTTTGCATCTCTCGCGGATGTGGTGTATGAGATGCCGCTAGCAGATGAAGTATACTTGCCGACTTCATTTATCTTCGTCCGCTTTGGATCAGTTGGCTTATGAGGGTTGGTGAAACTCGGAATATGCCTCAAGAGCTCCCATGCAGCCCTATACGGGAACTCTTTCCCATGCTTGGCATGATATAGATCTTGGGCCCTTGTGTACAGATCGAGGTCGTTCTGCCCGCTTCCGAGCTGATTTTCTTCTTGGATGTAGATGCCAGCGAAGTTCTGGATCTGTTTCTTGGCGCGGCCCCATGCGCTCTTCATCGCACTCTTTTCTTTTGGGTAGGCCGGAGCTATGAACTGGTTGAATTGGTCATTATTTACTCCCAAAACGCGTTTGAGGTTTGATAATTGCTGGTGACCGCGTCCATCCCGTAGTCAATGTAGCACCGTGCGAGGTATTCAATCTCAGCGGCCGAATAGTTAGGACCTCGCAGTGGCTTATTAGGCTCGCCGGATGAGGCCACGGGAGCTTTCCCCTTGCGGCGTGCCTTTCCCTTCCCCTTGATCGGAGAAGTGGCTGTGCTTGAGGTCGCGGGAGCTTTCCCCTTGCGGAGGGTGGGGGCGGTGGTGTTGGCTCGTCCGATTCCTCTTGTTGGGAATCGCCGTACGCCTCTTCCTCTTCCTCTTCCTCCACCTCAACATCGTCGTTGTCGTCGTTGAGGTTGAAACGTCTGAATCGAGCAGTACCCGCTAGCTGCTGCGAGAATTGGGAGTACCCAGATGTCGGGGGTACTTGAGAGAACCCCGACGACTGCGACAAGCCGTCAGACGGAGGGAATTGGGAGAAATCCGGCGTCTGCGAGAACCCAGCAGACGAGGGGAATTGTGAGAACCCTTGCGGCAGTGAGTACGGCGAGTACCCAGTCGCCGGAGGGAATTGGGAGAACCCCGACGTCTGTGAATACCCCATCGACGGGAGAAATTGGGAGAAATCCGACGTCTGCGAAAAAGCTGCAAACCCTGCAGGGACCGAGTATTGGTCGAAACCGGGAGAAAAGGGAGAATTGGGAGCTTAGATTCGCCGGATTGGGAGTTTGATTCGCCGAATTTGGAGATTGGTTCGGTGGGATTGAACCAAAAGTTTGCGACTACCACGAATTGAACCCGTCGTCAGCCATTTTTTTGCACAAAAAAAAAATTGAAAGAGTGAAATTTTTTGTAGAGAAGAATGGATGAAGAAATAAATTTGTGTGGAGAATGAATGAGATGAAGGGATATATATAAGGAAAAAATGGGAAATTATCCGTTGGAGAGAGAGATATATCCGTTGGAGAGAGAGGGAAACCGTTGGAAAATTATTTTTTTTATCAGAAAATTAAAAAAAAGGAATGGATCAATGGGGACACGCCACGTGTCCCCATATTGCATCGTAGCAGAGTCGAAGACAGTGTCTAAAACTCGACACAGCCTTCGCCTCCTTCTTCGACACACCCTCATGTCGAACGGCCACTATGGCTTCGACCCAGCCGGGGTCGAGTGGAGGGGTGTGTCGAAGCCTTCGACTCCGCCCTTCGCCACCGCCGAACGAAACCCGCAGTGGATGCTCTAACCTACTCCCACTATACACTATCCACCATCTCATCTATAATTTTATTAGCATTATAATATTGCATTCACACTATACTAAACACTCTCTTTATACTCAATACTTTTTTTCTTAGTCTCCGTGCCTATATGAACTAGGCCGTATTCGGCGGGACGGAGGGAGTATTTAAAAAAAGTTAGCCCTTATTATTATTATTATTATTATTATTATTATTATTATTATTATTATTATTATTATTATTATTATTATGTCGTAAGAATCCGCAGTCACTACTTTCGATACGCACTGGGTAAACTTATATCCCTTGTGCACTGCACTATTTTAGTGTTGAGTAAGTTGTACAGTCTATATATATTGTGTAGACTGCTGGATATACTCGAACAAAATGGTTACATCGTTTCCTAGCCCCTAAATAATAAAGATACAAAAAGTACCAAAAAATTAAAACCAAACAAATTGAATGCAATCAGATAAGTTCGATGCTACTTCTTGTACAACCTTAAATCATTAATATTAATTTCAATAGTTGTCTTAGATAATGATAAAGTTGATTTCAAACAGAATACAACTAAAAGGAATAATCAAAGTAATACATGTACGTATGTAGTAGGGAAAAAACGATCGTGGTTAGAAAAAAATTGACCATGATAACGATTAACAGAACTTAATAATTATTCGAGAGAGAGAGAGATGAAGAGAATTCGCAAAGTTGATTAAAGCACAAAGACATATGTCCCCCAACACTGTGCAACGTCAATCTCTCTATCACATTACCTCGAATCCCTAGCTTTCTTGACACTGCTGTGAATGAAGAGAGAGAGAGAGAGATATTATGCATGCTACAAGTGGGCTGTACCATAAATATAGCAATTCACTATTACAGTATTACCCTCAATTTTCTATATTTAATCATGCATACATCTAAATGCTTTCTCCGACCCCCATATTTATGCATAATATTTGTGGGCACGGATTTTAAGAAAATGTTGGAAAGTGAAATGTAAGTGAAGAAAAAATAGATTTAAGTAGATGGAGTCCCACATTATAAAGGTAATAAGTGAAAAAGTTATTTTCTAAAATGAACTATACATAATTTTGGGGGACAGACGAAAAAAAAAACTATGCATAATTTTAGAGTCGGAGGGAGTATTTTTTATTTCATTTCAAATTTACATGTATAGCTCTTTTCTCGCTAGAGATTTTTGTTGGGTTCTAAAATTTAATCTTTAAGCGGGGGCGAGGCTAAGAAAATTGAGGCGCTGTGCGAATTCGTAAATTTGAGCCTCTATTCAGAATTAAAGAAAAAACACAACAAAAAATATTTTATAAAAAGATAAGTATTTTAATTTGTCAAATTAAAATAATTGAGATATACGTTATGGACTTGAGAATAGAAATATTTTATTAGATGAAGAATTGAAGATTGCAGATAAGATGAAGAGACGTTTAATATTTTTGTGTAAAAGAGTTTTTAAATTTCTACTTAAAATAAAATGAAAATATTTTGGACCCATTAATTAAAATAATTCGCCAAGAATTAATATGCCAATTGCCAAAATGTAAGTAGTGGGACTTGATCATATGACCTTATGGAGAAAATATACAAGCTTTGCTAACCGGGTTATTGAAACACATGAATATTAAAAGATTTTTAAAATATATATACATAGTACATATTATAGGGATCAAATATTTTTGGACCCCTCGTTTTTTCGAGGCCTGTGCGGTCACTCACCCCTCGCACTCATAAAAACCTCCCCTATCTTTAAGGCTTCTAAAATTTGATTTGACCATATGTTTTATGGTCACAAATACTCTCTCCAACTCCTAAAATTATCAATAATTTTTTTTTTCGTCTTTCCCTCAAATTAATGTATAATTCATTTTAGAAAATAACTCTCTCACTTACTTCTCTTATAATTTCCATATAACACTTCTACCACATTGTTCCATAATTTTCTATCACTTTTTATCCTTAATTTTATTTTTTTCTTCACTCACATTTTACATTCTAAAATTTTCTTAAAACTCGCATTGTTCCAAAATATGTATAAATTTGGGAGTCGAAAGGAGTATAGATAAATAAAGTCCGTGAATGAACCAAAGCGACAGAATAATCTCCCCTACTTAAAAAAAAAAGTAATGTCTTCGGAATAAACGTAAGAGTAGTATCATGAATAAATATAATGAAAGGCAAAATTGATATGGATGCATACGTCAAGCATTACAAAATTATATACAATGCGTGTTGTGTTGGCGAGTATGTGGATGAAAGGGGGTTTTGGCTTCCCCTTTGCCGACAGGGATGGGTTCATACTTCCTAATCCTATCTATCCTTTTATTGTCTGTTTTTTGCCCCATTCCTAATCTATATTTTTAAGTAGGTGATTTGTATGATGCAATGTAATGAGAAATGAAATGAGGTTAAGAATTGAATGAAGTTAGGAATGAAATGGTATGGATAAATTGATTTCTATGCTTGATATGCACAAGAAATAAATAAAGGAATGAAATCTATTGTTTTTATGCATTGTGTGTAAATATATATGTGTGTGTATGCGGTCAGTGCGCAGTGTGTGTATATATGCGTGTGTATATGTGTGCAGTGTGTGTGCGCAGTGTGTGCGCCGCAATGTGTGTATATAAGTTATAATTGATAGAAATAATTACTTGATTTTTTGGGGTAAAATTGATAAAATTGTAAAATATATGAGGGTAAAATAATCAAAATATAAAAATAGAAGTATTAAGAATGGTTAATACCATGGTTTGACTAAGGAATGACTAAACCCTTAAGGAATGGAATGACCACTCCGGATAGAATGACGATTCCTACTCGTAAAATATACCAAGCAAAGGAATGGAATGGAGGAAGGAATGACCATCCCATTCCACCCCCCATTCCATCATACCAATCACTACCTAATTATTTGTCATTCTCTGACTTTTTAAAGAAGGCCTTTTTTTTTCTCTAGAGATATCCAAACAGTGCGACTTCAGAGTGTACGCATTAAAGTTTTGAATTTGAACCCTATTGCTTCCCTTTCCCATGTAAAAAAAATGGACTAGTGTTTTTTTATAAATATTTTAAAGGGTCCCCCACTCTCCACCCCCAAATAAAAAAAAGATCTAACTATTTTTAATGTACAATATTATTATTATTATTATTATTATTATTATTATTAGACAAAAACTTCCGTGGAAGTTTTCACGGTGCAGATGCCCACGACCGACCCGACCCGGTTGACCTGGGTTTAACCCGGGTGAACCCCCTTTGACCAGATTTTTTCTTTCAGTTTTTTTTTACCCTTTTTTTTTGTTTGCCGCTTCTTCTATGGTCAAGATTCAAGCGAGAGGAGCCGAAGGCCTTGGAGCGAGCCAAAAAAATCCAAATTATTACCCGCCAATTATCCTTATTTTAGTAATCGGAGCGAAGGTGGAGACGTAAAATCGGAGCTGAAGGCTCCGTCGGGACAAAAAATCTAGAAGAAAAAAAAGTGGGGCGCGTGAAGCCCACGCGCTGATCGATTAGGGCACGTGGACGGATCGGGTCGGGTCGGGTCGCAGCCCATTTCCACCATTAAGATGTCTTCACTGGAGATCTACTCTTATTATTATTATTATTATTATTATTATTATTATTATTATTATTATTAATGTGACCATCAACAGCAGACACTATTTAAAGTTGAAAGACGTCGGTACATTTCTGCTGCAAATTCGTGATTGTCATATTTAATTTTGCCGTAGTGGTACTGGATAGTTTTAAATTTTAAATCCTTCTCAACTTTAATTATCGATATTTCCTACTCCTCCTTCCGTTCACGAAATGATGCTACATTTCATGTTCAGCGCAGAAATTTAAAAAGCTGATAAAATTATTTTGGGTGGGTAAAAGTTAAAAAGTAGGGGTAATGAGATAATGACAAAAAACATTGGTAATGACAAAAAAGGTGATATTGACCAAAACGAAGAATAAAGTTGTTGAGACAATAAAAAAGTAGAAATAAGGTTGATGTGAGGTGGAGTCATCAAAGACAAGTATTAGTGATTTTAATAAAGTAAGGAAATATATTGGTAAAAATAACGAAACAGAGCATCATTTAGTGAACACAAATAATGGATAAAACATGACATCATTTCATAAACGGAGAGAGTACTATATTTCTCTGCAGATAATTAATTACTTTATTAAACAATTGTTGGCGATTTCCCACAAATAAAATTGATATAAATATCAAAGATGTGTCGTAATTATCTTGTAAAACTTAATTATCAAGATCTAATGAACAATATAAATAGATAGACAAGTAAAAAGTACACATATGATACTAATAAAAGATTAAATTTCACGAATACTATGTTTTAGTTATGTAGACCTCATGGTATTTGAGTAGCACTGAATATATAGAGGGTGTCAATTTTATTCGTCGATAAAGAAAATATACTGCTCCTTCCATTCACAAGTAAATGTCCAGTGTACTATAGTATACGTGTTTGCAAGTAAATGTCTAGTTTACTTTTTTGTACAATATTACCCTCTTTACTTTACAGAAATTACTATCTTTTGTCATTTAAGACCCCACCTCACATCAACTTTATTTCTACCTTTTTATCATTCCAACAACTTTATTCTTACTTTTTAGTCAATAACACCTCTTTTTTTATCATTACAACTTTTTTTTTGTTATTATCTCACTACTCCTACATCCTAACTTTTACCCCGCTAATTTTTACTTTATCAGCTTTCTTAAACTTCGTGTTCAACAGAAAGTGGACATTTACTTGTAAACGGAGAGAGTACTGCTTAGTTTCCTAACTAAGACCTTTATAAGTTAGTTAGGTTCTACTCCCTCCATCCACGAAATAAAGCCTTACTTACCCTAAAATATTTGTCCACAAAATAAAGCGCTATTTACCCTTTTCCACTCACATCAAGTGGGACCTACAATAATTTACACTCTAATTTTACTTTTGCCACCCACAATATGTGGGACCCCTATTCCACTAACAATAACTTTTAACTCTATTTTACATTTTCTACTCACAACAAGTGAGATCCTTATCACACTCATAAAATTTTAACTTTCAATCCACTTCTTCCACTCTTAACAAGTGAGACCTTAACTCCACTCACAACAACTTACCAGCTTTTTTAATCTCCGTGTCGACACCCAAATGAAGCTTTATTTCATGGACGGAGTGAGTATAAGATAAAGAAAAATTAAATTAATTTAAATGTATGAATGATTATTGGATTATCAATTCTAAAATCGATGGCTGGAAGTAAGATGACGACGTGTGGGCAAAAATGAATCAAGCAATTATTCTGTTAGGTAAAGTAATAATAGTGCCTATCAACTCTCTAACTTTAAAAGGACATTTGAATTAATTAAATATCTTGAAATATTGACCGACACAGATCAAAATAATTGAGGCTTCACGGGAATTACAAGATTTTATAATTTTATTGAAATGATATTACGACCCCGGACCCAATGAGAATGTATATAAATATATGTTTTTTCTTTTTTCTTTTTTTTTCTTGAGGAAAATATATGTAAAGATGATGCAAATTAAATAACTTTCGCAAATATGCAGTGATCAAGAAATACTACATTCCTTAAAAGATAAAACACAATTGCTTGAGGCAGTCTTACAATAAGATAAGAATTTGAGGCTTTATTAACGTATCTCACCGTCAAACCGTTTCAAAGATTTTGCGTATCAAATGTCAATACGACTTTATTTCATTGTATGTTAAAATAATTCTTCCAAAAAAACAATGTTGTGATTAATTCGTGGGTATTCAATTTATTTATATTTTACTCTCTTTTGGTTATATATATATGTGTACATTGGTCATGCAAAAATATGCCATAATATATTTGTTGTATCACTATCATCTAATAATTCTTTGCATCGATCTCAAAAAAAATAATAATAATAATAATTCTTTGCATCAATAACTTCTAAGTAAATACAATATCTTTGTTTAGGAATCAAATAGGGATAGCAAGCACTTGTTCACCATACATTCCTTTCATGAACAAGTATAAGCGTCAAAAATTGAATATCAAAGAAGTTGATAAATTATTTATTTTTATCTCTATTATTACATAAAAATTCGATTAACTCCATAAAATTTGTGCTACTTATTATTTTTCAATTTATTTTTTATTTACAATAAATAAGAATACCAAATTAATCATCTAAAATATATAGAATTAAAACCGAACAATTAGCGAAATTTTTGCCCCAAGCTAAACGCTCTCAGTGCAAGTTAGTCTTCTGTGTTAACGTGCGCGGCTGGTGTACGGCATGGGCAAACCTGGACGGCCGAGGAAGCTGATGGAGCCAATGTCATTCCGATCTATGACTCAGAGTGGAGTTTTGACCAAATCAACTTTGGCTCAAGGTTCGAGTTCCCAAAACCAGACTTCTAGCAAAGGTAGAAATCGATGGAATAGTGGATTTAGTGGTGAGTGGAAAAGAGGATCCTAGAGTTGAAATTCAAAATGATGGACCTGTATCCGACTTGGAACCGAAATCAGTGGACTCGGAGCCTGTAGCAACTACTGCAACAGAGGTGAGAAAACCAGCCAAGGCAGGTATGAAACTATCCTTTATCTCTCTTGTTTTGAAAAATGGAGTTCCAACTGTGTGCCTCGGTGAATCGAATATAGAGATAGAAGCTGAGAAATGGAAGTTCGCTATTATACTCTATGTTGTGGGAGATGCTCCAACTATTTCTTATGTGAACACATTTATGGAAAAACAATGTAATATCTTGAATAAACCTAAGATTTTTTTTATCATAATGAAAGGTATTTCGTGATAAGATTTCAGAATTTGGAGGATAGGATGATGTCTTATATACTGGGCCACATACTTTAGCATTTAAGCCGATGATTGTCAAGGCTTTGTAAGCTGACTTTTGTTTTGAGAAAGAGATCCTAAAGGTTATTCCTCTATGGATTCTGTTGCCTAAACTCCCTCTAAATTGTTGGGGAGCGAACTCCTTGAGCCAAATAGGGAGTGCATTAGGAAAACCTCTCTTCGCTGATGAATGCACCACTAAACAAAGCCATATATCTTACACGAGGATGCTAGTAAAGATAGATGTAACAAAACCAATTCAGTATAAAGTGATGATAGAGAGGGCAAATGGGAAGTAGGTGGAGCACAGAGTTGTTTATGATTGGATCCCTCCCTTCTGCAAAATATGTAGTGCAGGACATAACTGCAGTGAGCCTGCTAAGCCTAGAACATATCAAGAAGCTTAAAAAAAGAAGTAGTGGATTCCTAAACCTCAAGAGAAAATTGAAAGCAGTGTGTCTAGCCTTGAGAAGAATACTCTGGTTGTAACTACAGGATATCTGCACTTTGATCCTATTTGTGACAACTAAAGTGAGTTTCCTAGGCCTGATGAGTGGACCAAGCCTAGGAAAGTTGCAAATAAGTGCAGTGCTGTAGAAAGAGAGGTAATAGTGATCATTGGTAACTCTTATCACATCATAAGTGAGCAGGATGAAGCTATAGATTTAACTAATAAGGACGGGGACCAATTCCCCTCTGTGATACAATGAGGCTGGTTGTATGGAATGTCAGGAGTTGTAACAAACTCTTTGAGCAAAAAGAGATTAGAAGCTTTTTGCAAAAGAATAAGATTGATTGTGTGGCTTTACTGAAAACTAGAGTAAATAGGGAGAAGTTTAACTCTATTTCTGTCAGGATTTGTAGGAATCGGGAATCAATTAATAATTACTCACATGCTGAGAATGGAAGGGTATGGATATGTTGGAATCCCAAAACTGTAAATGGATGTTGGATTGAAAGTCAAGCTCAAGGAGTCCACTGTAAGCTCACATAGTTGAGTTCAGGCCTTCAGTTTCATTTTGTAGTTGTGTATGCTTTTAATATAAATGAGCAGAGGAAAAACTTATGGAGATTTATTACTAAAGTTAGTAAAAGAGTCACCGAGCCTCTTCTTGTAAGTGGAGACTTTAATTTTTTGTTGACAATTGATGATAGATTCAAGGAAACAATGTACTGAAGCAGATTAAAGGACTTTGCTGAGTGTTTAGCTCTAAATAAACTCAACCCAATCAGAAATGTGGGACATGAGTATTCCTAGTGCAATAATCAAGCTGGGGATGAAAGAATATATTCCTTGATTGATAGATCAATTGCTAATGGAAGCTGGTTTTAAACTTTCCCCTCCAATGTAGTTGAACTAATGGATAAAGGTGTGTGTGATCAATGTCCACAATTCTTTAACTTGGACAAAGAAGTGATAGTGAGGAACACACCTTTTAGATTCTTTGAACATTCTTGCTGACCATCCAGAGTTCAAAACTAGTGTGGAAACAATATGCGGTTAGTACTGTCATGAGAATAAGCTGCTTAACATTTGGCTCAAACTAAAAAATTTGAAATCAGTTTTGAAGCAGCTGAATGTGAAACATTTCAGAAATATTAGTGATCATATCAATGATGCCAGGAAGGAACTTTAGATTATTCAGCATCAACTTAGGTTGCATAAACTAAATGAGTAGCTAATTAATATGGAGAAGGAAGTGCTAGCCTCCTTAGAGAAATGGAGCTATATTGAAAAGAGAGTAGCATCAAAAATCTAGAATTGACTGGTTAAAACTTGGTGATCATAATACCAAATTTTTTCATGCCTTGGTGAATGCTAAACATAATGTGAATACTATAAAGATGCTCACTCGAACTGATGGATCTAAATGCACTACTCAACATCAAATCCAATCTGAGATCAAGGAATTTTACATGAACTTGATGGGGAGTGTTGCATTGAGCTTGCCTATGGTGTATAAGGAGATAATTTCAAGGGGTCCTATTTTATCTCATAATCAACAACTTGAGCTCTGTGCACCCTTTTCAGCCTAAGAGATTATAGATGCCTTGTTTAGTATGAATCCTACCAAAGCCCCTGGATTAGATGGATATAATGTCTATTTTTTCCAAAAAAAAAAAATGGGCATGGATTGGGCAAGATATCATTGAAGTTGTGCAAGAATTCTTCCACTCAGGTTTCCTACCTAAAGCTCTAAATATTACCTTGATCACATTGTTGCCAAAAACTCCCTCTACTTCATCAGTCAAGGAGTTTAGGCCAATAGCCTGGTGTAATGTGCTTTACAAGATTATTTCTAAAGCTCTTACAAATAGGATGCAATGAGTTTTTGGGGTACCTTATAAGTTAGAATCAATCTGCATTTATGAAAGGGAGAGTTATATTTGATAATATAATCCTTAGTCAAGAGTTGATAAAAGGATATGGAAGGAAAGATGTATCTCCTAGGTGCATGCTCAAAATTGGTATTCAAAAAGCATATGATTCTGTTGAGTGGTCTTTTTCGAAATTCCTTATGCTAGAGTTGGGGTTCCCATATCAATTCGTGGAATAGATATTGGCTTGTCTTTAGACTGTGGCTTATTCTATTAATGTGAATGGGGTTATCACTGAACCATTTGAAGCCAAGAGGGGGCTACGGCAAAGTGACCCTATCTCACCTTACTTGTTTGTCTTGGCAATGTAATATCTAAATCGCTGTCTAATGGAGCTTAAAGGTGACAAAAACTTCCATTTTCACCCAAGATGTAAAAAACTAGGATTGATTCATGTGTGCTTTGCAGATGCCTTATTATTGTTTGCAATAGGAGATGCTACTTCAATAAGGAAATTGTTCTATGCTTTTGCAAAATTCTCTGTTGTTTCAGGATTGAGAGCAAATGAAACTAAAAGCTCCATTTATTTTGGAGGAGTGAATGAAACAGTGTAAAAGGTAATCCTTGAAGATACTGGAATGACAAAAGGTTTGTTTCCCTTTAAATATCTTGGGGTCCCCCTTTCTACCAATAAGCTGTCAATTGCCCAATGCCAACCACTTTTGCATAAGATTTTAGCACGAATAGATTGCTGGTGTGTTAAATATTTATCCTATGTCCGAAGAATTCAACTCATAAGGTTATCTTATTTAGCATTCAATCTTATTGGTGCCAAATATTTTTGCTCCCGCAAAAGATGATCAAATTGCTTCAAGCTGCATGTAGGAATTTCTTGTGGTCTGGAAAATCTGGCCTCACTAAACAAATTCTTGTTTCTTGGGATCAATTATGCTTACCTAGAGTGGTTGGTGGGTGGAATCTCACTAACATCAAGTGGTGGAATAAAGCTGTCATTAGCAAACTCTTATGGAATCTAGCTAGGAAAAAGGATTGCATATAGATCAAATGGGTTCATGAATACTATATCAAAGGCCAGAACATCTTTACAATGCATGTCCCTTCTCAAGCTTCCTGGATTATTCAACAAATTTTTGGTGCCAAGGTTTATTTTGAGCAGATTTCCGATGGAGGAAACTTGTTATCTCAGACTCACTTCTCCATTCGAAAGATGTATCTAGAATGAGAGGATCCACTCCTAAAGTGGCGTGGCATATGATGATTTCCAAGAATATTGGCCCTCCCAAATTTATTTTTATAACTTGGTTGGCTATTTTGGGTCGCCCATCTACTTGTGAGAGGCTAGAAAAATTTGGGATCAAATGTGAAAAGGACTGTTGCCTTTGCATGCATGAGGAAGAAACTCTCAATCACTTATTTTAAGTGTACGTTCTCAACTGCAGTTTGGGAGAAACTGGCGGATCGGTGTGTGCTTCATGCTCAGATTTATGATTGGCCAGAAGCATTAGAGTTCATGCAGTCTCAATGTAAGACTAAATCTGGGAAGCAACTCCTTTATAGGCTTGTTATATCCACAACAGTCTAATGTATTTGGAAGGAGAGGAATGAGAGAAAATTTCGTAATAAAGTGTGCACAGTGGAGCAAGTTGTGAGGGGCTCCCAGATTTATATGGCTATGGCTGGAGCTAAATATGGCAAAGTGATGAGATATTTGAAGACGTAGGGTAGACCCTTCTGTGTTTTGAGTTTTGTAGTTTGTACAACTTTGTTTATTGGCTCATTGGTAATAAAAAGTCCTACTAATTACCACAAAAAAAAAAAAACCGAACAATTTTATTGAATTTAAAAAATAGTGAACAAAAATACAATAATATTGAAGTACAAAGTTAGAGCTAGTTAGGCGGACCGAAACACGTCCAAATTTCTTCAAACAAATCGTCCGTAAGACGATCGTGGGCCATTGCATTCATCACATTACCGTTGCTTTCAATTTTTATTTTTTCAATTACTGAAATTAAAAAAAAAGGAAAAAATGGGGAACGGCTGCCGCATGTCCTCTCCATCACCTCGCTCGGATGGACGCTGGAGAGCTTTACCGCCACAGCGGCCTTCGCCCTCGTCCCAGACGGTCGTCAAGGCTTAGAACGGGCTATCACCCGAGCCAATAAATTTTAAGGGCACCTCCAACAAGGAGGACGAAGGAAGGGCGAATGAAGGATGGCCCGCCCGCGACAACGGCTATCGCCGTTGGAGCAGCGGTGGGCAGGCGCGGCGGATAGAGCCTTGGCGCTATGAAGCCGGGGGCGAGGCGGCTGTTTTGAAGGGAGGAGGGACACGCGTCGCCTCCTCCCATTTTGTGTGTGTGTGTGTGTGTGTTTTTTTTTCCTTTTTTTTTTTAAATCTGAAATAAAAAAAATTAATATAAAATGCAGTAAAGCTCAACGGTAAAGAAACAGCTATTTTTTTTTCTACCTATAAATACATCTCATTCATCCCTCAAACATCCACACCTTCTCTATTTCTTCATTCTCATTTCTACATTCCAAATAAATTTTCTTGTAATTTTATTTATTCTTAAAAAATGGGAGATGATGAATTCGACCAGTGGTACAACCAAAATTACATACAAAACCCTCGTCCCTCTTCCCAATCGCCCAATCTAATTCCCTCACGACAATTATTCACCAGCAATAGTCCGTCGTTTTCATCCTAGCAAGGTACTGGATATCGGCAGTACTTCTCGCCTTATGGATTTGGGGCAGTACTCGCAATCACCGGGCTTCAGACACTTTAGTCCTTCGCCGCTGCCGTTGGGTCCATTCCAGCAATTCTTGTCGCCGCCTGGTGGCTACCAATCTTTCCAGACACCGCCATCTGCATATCGCCAGTTTAGAGGAATCAGCCTCAATGACGACGATGACCATGTCCCTGAGAACGAAGAAGAGGGAGAGGAAAGAAAGGAGGCCGAGGAGGAGCCAGAGTCGGAGCCGGAACCACGTCGCAGAAAGAGAAAGGCAACGGCCAAGGAAAAAGCACCAGCCAAGGGCAATAGAAAGGCCCCGACAATGAACCACGGAGTTCGAAGCGCCAACTACACGCCGGATGAAGTTGAGTGGATTGCCAAGTGCTATGTTGATATCGGCCTTGATGCGATAAATTCAAACTATCAAAAGCTCGATAAATTTTGGGAGAGAATTGCTGAGAAATTCAACGAGTTCATAGCTCCTTAACAACCTCGTGGTGTAGAAGCCATTCGGTCAACGTGGAAACACTCCAAGACCGAAATTACTAAATTCAACGAGAAATACATCAACTTCGAGAGAGAAAATGCTAGTGGGCGGAGCGACCTCGACCTTTACAAACTAGCCGCCGTTGCTTATCATACAACCCGTGGGAAATATTTCATGCATCGGAAGGCGTGGGAGGTCGTGAAAGATATTCCCAAATTCTGCATTCCGGATGCCAAGACCCAATCGAAGCGCTCCAAGACTAGTGCACATGGTGGCTACACAAGTCATTCCAGCAACTCCACATCTGCAAACGAGGCCTCGTCGATGCTAATCCGCCCGACCGGCATAAAGACGGCGAAAAAGAGAAAGGGAAAAGTCAAACCGAAGGTGGAGGCCGCGCAAAAAATTGGCGGCATCGAGCAACATATGGGCCAAATGGTGGCTACTCATAAATTTAAGCAGGCCTATAAGATCTACACTAGGAAAACAAGCGAAATGGAGCCGAAACAATTGAGGCGCCACCATGAAGTGTGCGCATTTCTCAAGCAAAAATACGGGTTTCCAAATATTGATATATAATTTTTATTACTTTTCAGTTTTTAATTATCAGTATTTAATTTTTAGTTTTTAATTGTATCAATTGTACTGTAATTTTTTAATGTTTCAATACAGTTTCGTATTTTATTATTCTTATTGATACTTTAAAATAGAAAAGTAGAATAAAAAAAAATACAAATCAATCATTGGATAGCCCTAGGGGTAGGGTTTTACCATAATGAAAATTTCACCTTAAGACTATCAATCATTGAGACCTCACAAAAATACCCATCACCCTAGAGCTTCAGAGCCGAATGCTCCAACAAAACTTTTGTTTATAAAAAAGGCTGCAACGCCGCCTGAATACAAGTAATTCCACACTGCTTTAGTAACTCTGAATAAGCATAAATTTTTGTTGCTTCAAGGGGAACCAAACTGAATACAAATATCATACTCATAATTGTGCAGCATAGTCCTGTTTCTATATTTCTAAAATTATTATTTTGAAGCATGATGTTGAATGGTACTAGTATAACTTTAACTAGTATATTTAATGTGATTTATCTTTCAATGACAGAAACACAGAACAACAAATGGAAAAATATGGAATACCTAGTTTAATTTGGTGTGGAAAATTTTCTAGTATATTTTATATTTTAACATAATCATATTTTTTTAGAAATATCCCAATAAAATAACTATATTATAAAATACTGATGTTAAAAAAATCTGAAATCAGACATGCATTTCGAGCTAATAAAATTATTCGAATTTGAACACATCTAATACTAACATATTTGTAATTATTTAAACACTATAGACTCATACAACACTAGTATGCTATTTGCCATTCATTTTTATAAATAATAAACTTATCTAACCAAAATTGAAGTCTTCGATTCTAAACTCTAAATCCTAATCCAATAATCTGGAAAGCATACAAATGAATTATTTCCAGCAAGATAAATAAAGGTTGACAAAATATAATGATCTAGAGACATATCAAGACACAATACAGAAATACTTGCAACCACTATATGTCTCTTGCTTGCATCTCATTTGAAACTAAATGTCTCAACCAAAATTGGCATCTTCTATGGATTGATCGAAGTGACTGACTTGTTGTTAAGAGATAAAGTTGAACAGAGTTACTGTTCTTTCTCAACAGAGTTGTAGTGCAAATGCAGCAATACACCCTATATGGGAATCGGTTTCTCTAAGCTTGCCATGTATGTCAGATATATACTCCACAAGAACGAAAACGAACTATTCATCAACGGCTGCACAAGCGAGACAAAATAATTTGTATTGGTCAAAAGTTTCATGAACATGTTAGAATTTACCATTAAGTGGGGAAGACAATGTGAGACTATCAAGCAAGCCATGACAATATAAGACCCATTAAAAACTAAAGAAGTTTTACACTGTATCATCCACAACCTATGTACTGTAATATGTACAAAAGCATTAAGAAGTTATGGGAACCGAAACATAAAAGTACCTGCAGATGGACAGGGATGACTTTGTATGTCAAGAAGTCACATAGAGGCCAATACATAAGACCGTTTAGTAAAGTAGGAATGAGGTCTCGCTTCAATCTGGCAGCAATCTCATTACCATTTTCTCCTGTACATGGAAAAAGAATGATATCTCAAAGGCTGATTCAGACATGCAAAATTTACACATGTAGAATGTGAGTGAGCAAGCAACTGATAAAGCAATGCACCCAAAGCCACCATCGAAATGGACTAAATTATTAATATGTTAAGAATATATAATCCTTTTTTGTTCAAAAAATTATGTAAGTTTTCATTTGGATTGATAGATTTGGAGGGTGTATATAATCCAACTCCAATGAAGTTGATTGGATGAATTCTTTCTGTGATGGATCTGAAACAGATCACTTTGAATTTGGTTTATTTTTGGAGTATTGTGGGTCTGAAATCCACCCAACATGGCCCATTTGAAGTCCTTCCCCCATATCATTTCCTTGCATATGGACTAAAGGATTTAGGCCTCAGTTCAGACGATTTTTTGAGTGGTTCCAGTGGACTTGAAATACCTCTAAATATAATTATTTGAAATTGGTCTGATATCCTCCAATTAAGCGTCACCTAAGAGAAACGTGTGATGGATCCAACTTCATGAGTCAGTCTTACTAAAGTCAAATAATAAGTTAGAGCTTAACCCTGGGACTAATATTAAGTAATCTACCAGAACTCAACATCAGTGCTCTTGAAAAAAAGTTACAAAACATAGATAAGCTAAAAGCAACAAACTGACTATTTGACTAGATTATGAGCATTTAACTGAAGCTTGGGAACATGTTTGACTGTATGGATACTTCTTCAAAGCCATAGCACAAAATCAGTGACATTTGAAGGAGCTGCGAGTCAAAGCCAAAAACTACTGTTGGTCTGTTGTAACAGCAAGCTTTAGTCTACTCAAGAGAAGTCATCATAATCTGAATACCGTTCAATGAATCTTTCATTCGAGAAGCGAGATATTAAGATGTTTTCTTATAAAAACAATGTGATGGCAACTGAAGCAAACCGGTCCTTTATGTAGAGCAAATTTATGCAAAAAAAATGTAGTGGAAAAATTACTAGCCGCCATCAATCAATTCGCTATTTCAGACTAGAGGGTCACTACTCACTCTTCTCCTTCACCTACTTCCAGTTTCCCATCCCTTATATTGTATTGAACATTAATCACAATCTTTCTTCATTCTTTTTACCCTCCATGTCTAGTGATGTGTTATGTCAAGCTCGATAAACATGTTTCATTTATCAAGCACTTTAAATCGGTGGATAAATATCATTTCGAAAGTACGAGGATCACAGTTCATTTGCTTCCCTCCATCCAAATTAACCTCAGTAGGTGAAGCTGTAAGTCTTAACTTGTCATAGAAACACGAATGTCATTGTATCAGGAAACTACGAATACCCTTTTTTTTAGAGAACTAAGAAGAATACACTTTAGACACTATCTCAATAAGCAATTAACAGTGATGCATCAATATGCGACACAAACTATTGGAAAAAGTAAGCAATTTTAATTTATAGACTGCTAAAACAGTTCATTAAAGAGAAGTGGAACTGACACAACCATGAAATTGGAGACACAAAAGCCCTATTCTTTAATCTTTCGAGGGTCTAGACCATTTGTAGCAGACCTATATTCCACTAAATCCTAAGAAGCAGATCTCTCATAGAGATTAAGCTGGACGCCAAGCAACAATTAACTCAGTAGTTCACTGAAGACTAAACACTTTTGGATAGCAACTTCATAGGACAATATTTTGGATAGCAACTTCATAGGACAATAGTATGGTAACATATGGAGATGGATAAAATCTGATCTTCAAGAGTCAAGAGTTTTAAAAATTGATATGTGATGTGTGCAGCAGCTTCTTAGGCAGTGCATTTGTTATTAAGATTCGTATGCCCCAACATCTGTTCTCATCAAAGAAGATGTAGAACTGCAGACAAAGCACTATGGTACATTATTCAGCTAAGAGTACAATAACTGTAATTTAGAATCGCAGATATTGAAGCAAGAGGCTCCTGGAATTAAGGTCACAATTTGAAGCATAGAATGAACGGTATACGTACCTTGAGCAGCTGCATTGTAAGAGAAGAATATGGCATTGATCGTTGGCCCATAAGCAACCTGTCCCATTATTAGTTTCTTCAATGTAGTTACCACATCACGCTTTGGTAATACTCTCCCTGCAAAATTGAACCACACGTGCTGCGACGGACCTAACATAAACATCCCAAACCCAGTCATCCTCAGTGTCCGTATCGGATCCCAGGTACCATCAGGCTCCATTGTAATTAGCTGATAAATATCAAAAGAAGTAATAATAGAAAGATTAATCAAAATGCTATATAGAAATAACTCTTGTTCATATAACCCACAGAAAAAAAAAGAAAGAAAGAAAAAGAGAACCATCAATTATCAAAGGCAAGAAGATTAGTCCTGTAAATTTGGGGCTGCAAGAAACATCTTTCACGGATTTGAACTCAGACTTAACCAGTTAAATATGATACTATTAATTAATTATTAAGTATAGTATTGTATGTATCATAGTATAAACTAATTCCAGAAACAAGAGTTTAACTGACCAAATGTAAAATGTTGCTTATCAACAAATCTTATTCAAAAATCGCTTATGTAAATATAAACTGAGCTTGAAAAGATCAGCACAATCAAATTACACTGACACAAAAGATATCTTAAACAATCACTCATGCTCGAATCATGCGAATTGAAAAAACTTAACAGCCAAAATCCGAAGACAATGCAATCACATAATAAATCAAAATTCGAAGGTGAATTGCCTGGGAGGTAACGTCAGCCACTGCGTAAATGAGGGCTGAAGATACACTCTTCGTTAAAAGCGGACGTGACGCCAATTTGCCCAAATACCAGCTTAGAAACCCCATACTAGAATTTGGGGATCCCGATGAAAAAAATCTGCGGAATGACGAGAAGGATGGAGAAATGCGATTCCGTGTTTCGGAAATTGACGTTTTTCTCGGGTAGTGGTGGGTGCGGCGGACTGGAGCATATGCTCTGGTTTGTTGATTGTACAAAGCAGAAACACGGCGGCGGAGCACGGCGTCGGTGAAATTGGTTGCGAAGTGGAATCTCATTGTTGAATCTGTATTCTTTGGGGCATTTCTTCTGCAGGTTAGAGAGGGAGAGGGAGAGAGAATCAGTCGAAGAGTGGTGCAGGACTGTAGCTTGACAGTTGCAACGGAAAAAATATTTGTTAAGATGATGACTCATACTCATATATTTAATTAACTCAGATATATAATAAAAAAGAAAAAAGATTAAAGTATATATACTCTCTAATCTAGGTTTTTACTGAATTAGTCAATTTTTTATTTTATTTTTAGAAGTAATTGATTTTTTATTTTATTTTTAGAAGTAATTGAGTTAGTCATTAACACACGAGAAAAAAAGAGAGTAAAATATGTGATAAAGTTCGATTTCTACCTCGTGAATTTATATGTAAATTTTGTATTCTATTCGTAATATCGTTATAAGATAGCTAACATTCAAAAGAGTAATGATATTCGAACATACCGTGACCAGTCACACGCGCTAAAAATGGTAATATAGGTTTAAAAAATGAAAATATACTTTAATTGGAAAGTATAAACCCTAGGGGAAAATATGATTATTTCTATTTTTACAGTCAACTTTCCTTTTTTTTTTCACGCGTGTGGTCGGTGACAGTGTGTCCGAATATCATTATTCTATTAAAAAAAAAGGGATACATATTTCATCCATTTTATTCACTTTGCTCATATCAAAATTCATAGAACATATATTAGATTTACATGAATAACTTCACCTTAGGTAATTATTACTAGTATTTTAGGTTTGAAGATTTCAACTAAGTTTCGCTAAACTTAGGTTATTGTATTCACTCCGTCCATGAAATGGTTGTCACATTGTGGACGACACGGGTTTTAAGAAAATTGTATTTCCTTTTTCCATGAATCAAATCCCTATTTAGGAATTAACCGGAAACTAAGAAAGTTGTTAAAGTTATTTTAAGTGAGGTAAAAGTTAGAATGTAGAGGTAGTAGGATAATAACAAAAAAATAGTGGTAATGACAAAAAAGTGGTGGTATGGATCAAAAAGTGAGAATAAAGTTATTGTGATGACTAAAAAATAAGAATAAAGTTGTTGTGAGGTGAGACCATCAATGACAAAGGATAATAAATAAAGGGAAAGTAAGATGGTATAGTTGTATAAAAAGGTAAGTAGAGATTTGATTTATAGACAAAAAAATGTGGATAAGTAGGAATTTGATTCGTGGACGGAGGAAGTAGGTAGTAATATATAATAGTGAGTATTATTGTGAGTGGAGTAAGGATCTCACAATAATTGTGAGTGAAGTAACAAAAATAATAATCATTTCGTGGAGAGAGGGTATCAAATTGACACATTTACATGTCTAGGCTTTTAGCAGAAGTTGTATGTTGAATATCATAAAATCTTGTTTGCTTCTAAACTTAAGAAGTCATTATGCATTAATATTATCTATTACCTACGTATGTACGATGTATGATCATAAATTAACATCCTATATGATAAGTAAATTCCTTTTGTCCCGCTCATATTATTATTATTTACTGATTTAAGTGTTTCATCATATTGTCACATTTCAAATAAGGAAAGTTTTAGTATAAAAGAATAACTAAAACACGTGTTAAATATTATTGAACTAAGCAACTCATCTTCCATCTCACCAACACTCACAGTACAAACGTGCATTTTAATTTGAACAAAGACCTAATTTGAACACAAACAAGAGTTTTAAAAGGTGCCATGGCGCTAAAACAATTTTACCACCAACAAAAGAAAAAAAAACTATTAACTGTTTCTTTTTGGAAGATTAATTCAAACTTGTAGCTTATGTTTGTATTTCTGAGATGTGAATAACGCACAAATTAAAAATTAAGTATTAAATAAATATTTCTCAAATCAAAGAAATACAATTAGTTAAATCAGTTAAATAAAAATCGTCATTACTGTAAAAAAAATGTGGAAAATTAAAAGAATCGCTGTTTTTCGTTTCGTCGTTCAGCTTCCGTGCATGCAGATCGAAACAAGCCTATAAATTCAGAGAAAAAAAGAAAAGGTGGTTTTGTTTCGTTATTTTTTTTTTTTTAACAAAATTAATTCTTCTTATGATCTCCGTTCGAAGGCGGCGAAAGCGTTTTAATCGAACATCAAATTGCTAATTGCTGCGGATCAGTCTGAATCAATTCTCATGGATCCTAACATCATGAAATTTTTCGAAGAAGACGAGGTTATCTTGTTTCTCCGCCCTAATGCTATACTCATACAGTGTCTACTGATTGATGATCTGAATTAGGGCGTTTTTTCGAAGAATTCTTTTCTCATCTGCATTTATTCCCCTCTTATTTATTTTTTATTATTTTGTTGAGTTTTGATTAAACAGCATAATTGTTTGGCAGGATGAAACAATGCATTCGGGGGCAGATGTGGATGCTTTCACCGCAGAATTGAACAGAGACATTGAATGGAATACTTCCTATTCCAATGCCGGTATTATTCATTTTAATTGAGTAATTGAGTCAATTTTATTTTGTTAACTTGTGAGTTTGGTAAAGTTCTGTTAATATTTTGTGAAGTTCATCCACTTCTTGCTAACAGAAAGCATAATTTTGATATTTTCAAGAAAAGAAAGAAATATGGATTCGATGCAATTTTGATATCCTCTATGAATTATGCAATTTTCTAGTTTAGCTTGGTTTTCAAGAAATTGGAAGTTAGGGTTGTTACAATGGCACATAAATAAAAAAGCTTTAGGGTGATTGATTGAGATAGAGTGAAGTAAGTTTGTGTCCTAAAAAACCTCTGTTATGCCGTTGATGTAAGGTTTAGTAGTATCATGAAAATATGAAATGTGCTTGTTTGGAAGGCGATCGATTGTAGAAATTTATATCTGGGGAAGATGGTCAGAAAGTAGAGATGAATTTGTAGACTCTATAAGAAATTCTGGTGGATGGAAAATTTTAACCAACTTTAATCTCGAAATTTTCCTTCATTCCTTCCGGATGCTTAGATTTTTTTCATTTCTGAGATCGGATGATGTTGTTTCTTTAGTTTGAATGGATTTGCAAATTATGTGGAGCACTTAACTAAGGTATCCATGTAAACTTTTAGTCGTTATGGTTTGGTACTTGTTACACTATCTATCGTATTTTCTAATCAGAAAAATGAGTACTGTAACCTATAAAAGGTTATTGTGACTGAACCAGTCCCAAAACTCTGTGGTATATGATCATTAGTTTTGTTTAGTTAATTTTACCTTCTTCACTATTGATCTCTATCTAAGAAGTTGTGGTTTTTCCTCTTCCATGCAACTCGACTATTCCAGCAGTCTTACCCCAAGGAAGTAATCATACCACAAGTCAGTTTCTTCCACAGTGGGCCATTTCTGGTCATGATGGGATTGGGAATTTCCAAAGTGTGCAAGATATTGCGGCTATGGGGGAAAAAGATCAGCATTCTTCTGAAATGGAGCTGCAGAGACATGACTCGGACCCTCAGAATAGAGAAGATGATCGGAACACATTCTCCTTACCCCAACCAGTGGGTGGAAGACCATCCGGAGAACAGTTCATCATTGCACAAGTGCTTGATCACGAAGCGAAGCCGGTGAAAGAATTGCAGGTGAACAAATTACAAAATATTAGCCATCATTCATCAATGGTAGTGGGGTCAAATGGTTATCAGCCCTTGTCGGTGGAATCCAATGATCAACAGATTCTGCCAACAAGTAAAGGAAATCAACAGAAAAGTATGGGAATCAGTAATGATCAAGTCATGCCTACTTTTGATCAGCACACGACAGGAATGTCGATGACTAGCCAACAGGCAATTACCGCAGGGATGAGTAGTCCACAGATCATGACAAGCAGTAGTCAACAGCCTGTTACCACGTCGAAATCGAAAGAAAATGGTTCCTTTGGCTTTAGCATGTTTTTTACCATCATACTATCCCAATGTGACAAGGTCAGAGCTAAACTAGTCAACAATCTTGGAAATAAATTAAAGGTAGTCTCTAATTGCTCGTTACTTGTGAAGAATAGTCTCTCTTCAAGAATAACCAAATCATAGTAGTTTTGTCCTGACAACAATATATCCGCTTCCAGAAAAATGAGATATCTAAAGATGATTTTTTCCGGGAGATGAGAAATATCGTTGGAGAGCAGATGTTAAGGATGGCCATATATAAAGCGCAGACTCAGGTATGTTATGAGCATCATGTCACTTAATGTTTTATTGTTTTGAATCCTTGAATTGTAGTCTGATCAACTGCAGAAAATGAAAATCAGCTTGCTAGGAACTCAGAGACTGCTCCGAATCAATATCAATCACAGCCTCAGGCCTCTGAACGGAAAATCCAAGTGCATTCAGGTGGTGCAAACCCTTCTCCGAACCCAGTCAGTCAAAGAGTTGCTTCAGAAATTACCTCCAATGTTAACGAATCTCCTGGTCATGTTCGCTCCTTTGTAATTCAATTGCCAACGGATTTGAGCAATTCACATGGAGCACAAGTAGACCAGATGTCAACTTCCATTTCAGGTGCTTTAAGTCATGAGAGGAAGCACCCTGCTTTTCTAGCACAGGGGCTTAATAAGCAGCAGAATATGCAATTATCTCAGACATCTTTTCCATCATATGGAAGTGCTGGGAGTGGTTACGCACCTTTCCAGACAACTACTGCCGCATCGTCAGCAGCTGTCCGACCACATCCTCTTGATTCTCAGATGAGGCAGGCTCCATCTCATCCTAACCTCGCTGTAAATCACTTGGTGCCAACATCCCAGCCAATGAAGGTGACAAACATGTCTACATTTGATAGGCCTCATTCTCTTACCGATCAAAGGAAAATACCAGCTGGAAGTTTGGTTCACATGAATAGCAACACAGTGCTGCAACAAAATCATGTCCAACGGTCATCATCCACCATCAAAGACCAGAAAACTGCTATTTCTCCATCTGGGATTCATGTGAAGCAGGAACTTTCTGATCAGTCAAATGACCAACAAAGATCTTGTTTGCCTCCTGCAGTCAGTAAACTGGGCAGTATTGCTTCTGGGAGTCTGAAGACTGAACCTTTTGAGATACAGTCATCTAGAGCAGGACTTACACCACTCACAACTCTGGTGCCATCATGCTCGGTATCCTCTCCAAGTACCAGCGTGATGGAGATCAACATTCTGGTATTTTTCGGCTCTTTGGTGCTTTGCCTTCCTTCATGCTTCACTATCTGTTAGGATTTCTCTGGGGGATTGTGGAAAAACTGCTCCTTTTAATAGTAACCCAAAAATATTATTGAATTTAGTTTGGTGCTGATTTTCGTAGTAAGTGGTGATTTATTTAGTGAGTTCGATGATATATAAATATTTCTTTTGTTCCCTATATATTGCTTTAGTCTTGTTTTCTTGACTGCTTTCTTATCTACCTTGATCTGTTTGATAAGATTAAAATGTAATTTCTAGCTGAGTTCCTTGTAGCTTCTCCTCACTGAAGATTAGATGACCTTCTTAGAATAAAAGAATGTTCAGCGCTTATAGGAGAAGAATTATATTGAGGTTTCTTGTACTGTATTTGTTACTGTCCTGCTTTAGTTTCTGATTTGGATACTTTAGTAGTTCACTTTTCTATTGGGTTCTAGACTGCCCATACTGTGATTATTTTTGTTTTGTTTTGTTTGTTATATTTTCGGGCGTATGTTTTTCTATCGGAAGCAGAATGCCTCCAGAAATGATTTATTTATCTCTTATTTTGTTTAATAAGTGCTGTGACTTCAAGCTTTTCAGGCTTTTAATAAGTTAATTTTTTTATATTATTATACATATTTTATCTTTTATATTGTTTCTTCTCATCTTGCCAGTCAAGCTCTCAGGCGACTTCTCTAACAGCTCCTGTTGGTCCTGGAAATAATTCCAAGGCTCACCAAAAGAAGCCTCTTGGCCAGAAGAAGCCGATGGAAGCACCTGGTACTCAACCTCCATTGAGGTAATGCTATTTATCTATATGGTAAACGAATTTGTTGATTGAAGTACTGGAATATATTTCATTTTCATTAGTAGTGAATTCTCATAAACATATTCCAACAGTAAGAAGCAAAAAGTGTCTGGATCCTTTGCTGATCAAAGCATTGAGCATCTCAACGATGTGACTGCCGTGAGCGGAGTCAATCTCAGGGTAACCCTCCTTCAATTTCAGCATCATTCATGAAACACTATATATATTCTTGTCCATCTCTCTCCCTTGTCTTTGCTTGTACTGATTCGGCTTGCAACTTTTATGAATAAATTACATAAACAGGAGGAGGAGGAACAACTCTTTTCTGGATCCAAGGAAGACAGCCGGGTTTCAGAAGCATCTCGACGGGTTGTTCAGGAAGAAGAAGAAAAGCTGATATTGCAGAAGATCCCACTTCAGAAAATAATGGTGGAGATAAGTTAGTACCTCCTAACTGACTATATTTTGTTTGTTCTAATGAGCTTAGTTCTCATTCTTCGCATCATTAATGTTAATTTATTTTGTGATTTTTATGCTTCCTGGCAGTGGCAAAATGTGGCTTAAAGAATACGAGTAAAGATGTGGAGCGATGTTTGTCCTTGGTGAGCTTGTGATAGCTGCAGTTATGCTGTAAATGTGAAGCTTTTATATTTTTCACAAGCATCAGTGAACTATTTAATATATTTGTGGAATGTTTTCTTTTAGTGCGTGGAAGAGAGAATGTATGGACTAATATCTAACGTCATCAGACTTTCAAAACAGGTTACATCCCATGCTTCACTTTTTATAATGTGCCTTCTTTTTTTAATTTCTGGAGTGAAGTATGCATCTTCATAAAATAATCTATGTTTATATGTAAGATTTCTTATCAACTTTACAGCGAGTCGATATGGAGAAGCCAAGGCACAAGACTGTTATCACCACTGATGTTCGACAGCAAATTTTGGTCATAAATCGTAAAGCTCATGAAGAATGGGAAAAAAAGCAAGCCGAATCTGAAAAGTCACAAAAATTGAATGATGTAAACATCAAATCCACTACTTTTCAGTTTATGTAATTTCTGGCGAAACTGTGTGAAGTTTGTATCTCAATTCTGTTAATTTGTAGCCTGAAAGTAGTACAGGAGTTAATGCTGATAAGGAGAAGGATGAAACTCGCGGAAAGTCAATCAAGGTATTGATGCTAAAATTCCTTTATTGCTGCATTTGATGCACAATAGCATTAATTGAAGCGCATCTTGTCTTCAGGTTAACAAAGAAGAAGATGATAAAATGCGTGCCACAGCTGCAAATGTTGCTGTTCGAGCTGCTACTGGAGTGGGCGATATTACATCAAGATGGCAATTAATGATTGATGCCAAGCAGAAACAGGGAGGATCCGACAGTCCTCAAACTAACAAAGACGTTGGGCAAAAGCCTTTAGCAACTTCTAAAAGAAACACAAAGGAAGATCAAGAATCGGAAAAGAGGGATCCATCAGTTTCTCTTTCAACTCATGGTAAGTTGGTGACATTTCTATGACCCTCGACATTAATACTTGAACGGACTAGCTAATACAGATATATATTTAGTTTCCAAATTGCTGAGTGCATATTTGTTTTTCTTATTGCCACTTTCCATGAAAATTCAATTTATCAGATACCTCCAGCTGATTTTTGCATTCAATTAATAGGTGACTGTTGCAATCAAATTTTATCCCTTCTCATATCTTAGATTTGCTGACTTGTTGTAGTGCATGCAGCATCGATCAGAAAAGTGGGACGAAATCAAGTTGTTGTACCACGGGTGGCTCGGAGCGTTTCAGTTAAGGATGTGATTGCTGTACTAGAAAGAGAGCCTCAGATGTCAAAATCTACTCTGCTCTACCGCTTATATCAGAAGGTTAGTGTCGACGCTGTCAGCGAATAGTCTAATCGACTCGTTCAGCTGGTAGAAGATGTGAATATTTGCCACAAATGTCTGATCAATCTTGGAATTTCACTTGCATGGAGAGAGATAATACTGCTCATGTGTGGGTTCATTCCTTCCAGAAATCAGCAATTCTTTGTTTTTTCAGGTTGGTATAGTGCAGAAAGAATAAAGGAATAGGTTTCTTAAATTTTTTTTGGGTATTATAAGTTCATAACAATAAATTTTGCTCAATGCTGTTAATATAGAAAATATTAAATTTTGCAGTTCCAATGATAAATACTAAATAAATAAAATTTGATAGCTCTTGGAATGTAGATGGGAAGTTTTTTCAACTGCCATCTTATATATGCTGAATGATCGGCTGGTTATTTAAAATTTTTACAATCTTCTTAGTTATTTCCTTGTTTTTGTGATTAATGACTGCAGCAACTAATGCCAAACATTGTTCAGTAAGAAGATTAAAAGCAAAAAATAAATACAATCAAGTTGTCAATAACCATGGATTAATTCTTAAGGAAAAGAGGTAACCCCTATCTGTCTAATTTTACAGCAGGAAACAAAGAGATTAACTAACATCAGGAAAAATTAACTAATCTGAAAGTGATGAGCACGGGCTGGGCTTCTTGAGCAGTCCGTACTAGACAGCATAAATCCGTATGACCCGGTCTATCATGGTGCGGCATACAGGGCAAGCCCACTCGTTCCCTCTAAGTTCGTTCATACATGACATGCAGACCGCCATGTGGCCACATGGAACGCAAGCTCCCTCTACTGGAGCATGGTGGCAAATTGTGCAGGACGATGAAGACAGTCTAATCTTAGATTCCGGGTTCTAAGGGATTCACTCTTAGATTCCTGGTTTTAAGGGACCTGGTATTGAATTACGGGTTCAAGGGACGTAGTGACTTTTGATTCCGGGTTCAAAGTCAGACCTAAAGGTTGTGATGGAGGGATTTCCAACAAGGAAGCCTTCGACACTAAGGGAAGTGGAGGCTTCGATCAAAGGCGTCGGACTCAATCATTTGATAGAGAGTCTGGTGAGACACAATACAAGCAAGAACTTATTCTCTAGACTCAATCAAGAAAGGGGGATTTCTGAAAGGCTAGATAGAAGAACAGGAGTAAGAGTGAACACTCTACTTCGACTGGACTTCGATTGAGGTCTTCTTGCTTGGAGAGATAGAGAGAGGTGATAAGTTGTTGCTGCTTCACTCTTGAATTTGTCTCTCTTGGCACTTCTGCGTGCATTTTCTCTTCTTGTGTCTCTTATTGAGCATTGGTGTAGAGACCTCTATTTATAAAGGGAGATCAAACTAGCCATTGGAAAGAGTTGTTTGACCTCTGCCAAAAGCATGACACTCCACCTGCTTTTCTGGAAACTTTCCTAAAATGATTGTAGAGATCAAAATTTTAAGGAAATATTTTATTAATTATTTATATTTATTTGATGATGGAATCTTATAGATATCCATATTAAATAAGTTATTTAATTGATAAATATATTTTTATATGGTGATAAATATCTATTATTTTGGAAACAAGTAAAAGATATGCATAAATCTTCAAAGACCAATCAAATTGCGCCACCTAAGTCCTTAAAGCACATGATGGAGTAAAAGCCCCTCTCGATCTTTTTCGTAGTTTAGAAGGGGGAAGGAGTCTAAATCAATGAACATTAATGAACCATCATTGATGGACGTTAGTAGTCTTCATCCGAGCATAGCAAGGAAGCTAATAAGACCTTCGGCGTGGTGCTTGTTATTCTTTTTCGCAGCTACGAAGCTATTAGCCCTTGACTTTGCTTTTCCAGGGTTCCGAGGTTCAAGCGTCGATTGCATAATTTAGTTGATATTCTTATGCCAGAACCTAAATTAAGGACTGGTCTTTCTCCTGTTGCTTCTAGAATTCAAAGAGAAAAACAAATGAGCAACATCAAAGCCCACTCAACTTCTCTCTTCCTACAACTATAAATAGAGGATCCCTAAAAATCATCTTCACGAGCTCAAGTTGAAGAGAGAAATTCTCTAAGATTTCTCTCTCAATATTCAAGATGTCCCAGCGAGATTCAAGTCTTTCTTCGTGGGAAGCAAAACGTTCTTCGGCGGAAATATCTCAAGTGGCGTTTGATCCGGAAACAAGACAAAAGCCCTCCAAGTCAACGTTATAAAGCTCGACGCTCAACGTTACTTCGGAAACAAGGCGAACATCCTCCGTATCAACACCATCAAATCCAAATCTCAAGTCAAAGCTCAACGTTTACTTCGAAGCAAGGCGAAAGTCATCTGTATCAACGTTGCAAAGCTTGAAGATCAAGTCCAAGGAGATCTAGAAGGCCTACTTCTACAACAAATCTCAAGGGCTGCGTGAAGACCGTTCGAGGGTCAAAGTGAAGAGAAGAATCGGAGGATCAAATAGTGATTGAACCC
This sequence comes from Schizonepeta tenuifolia, assembly GCA_029490685.1. NCBI lineage: Eukaryota > Viridiplantae > Streptophyta > Magnoliopsida > Lamiales > Lamiaceae > Schizonepeta > Schizonepeta tenuifolia. The sequence goes on from CM055956.1 coordinate 7,852,412, forward strand.
GCATATATTTGAAATTCTTATATTTGTATAAAATTTTGTGTTTATTGAATAAATACAATATTTTGTGTTTACATATTTTGGCACGCCCGATGGGACAATCTCTACCACTCATCTCTTCTCTTCGCCAAATTCAAAGAAGATGTCTACAACTCTTGAGGAGCAAATCGCAAAGTTGACAAAGCTTGTTGAAGGACTTGCTGAACGTTAAGACCGAGAAGTTGAAATCGCAAAGCTGCAAAAGACAAAGTCTAGTTATACAAGAAGTCAACAAGCGAAGGATGATCAAAAAGCCGAGCTTTTTATGGAGTTAAAAGATGGTGACAAATCTCCGACTAAAAAGCTTGAAGTCTCTTCCAATGGATCGATGCATGCCGATCAACTCAAAGCATTCATCAAAAAGACAATCAAGGACAAGTTCGAAGGGACCTTCAAATCTTCATGGACTTATAGCAAGTCATACACACCAAGGATTGAAAGCTTGAAGATGCCGGTTGGATATCAACCAACAAAGTTTCAACAATTTGATCGCAAAGGAAATCCAAAGCAACATATAGCTCACTTCGTGGAGACTTGCAACGATGCTGGAACATATGGAGATCACATGGTGAAACAGTTTGTGTGTTCCTTAAAGGACAATGCCTTTGATTGGTATGCTGACTTGCAACCAAACTCAATTGATAGTTGGGGGCAATTGGACCAAGAATTCTCCAACCGCTTCTATAGCACAGAAGGACGGTGAGTATGGTGGAACTTGCAAAGTCAAGTCAATGTAAAGACGAGCCCGTCATCGATTACATCAATCGTTGGAGGGACTTAAGCTTAAATTGCAAAGATCGATTGTCTGAAACTTCTGCAATTGAGATGTGCACTCAAGGCATGCATTGGAGTCTTCAATACATCTTAAAAGAAATTCGGCCAAAGACCTTCGAAGAATTGGCTAGAAGAGCTCATAACACGGAGTTAAGCATAATCGCAAATGGAATTGAGGATCTTTCGATTGAAGAGGATCACAACTTTGAAGAAAATCAAGAAACAACCCATGAGGGCAAATCTCCTAAAGAAAGTTCAAGTGATGAAGAAACTACAAGTGAAGATGAAGAAGATGCTACAAATCAATCTTATAATAGTTGGTAGAATTCATGAAGTCAACGCTCCTTGATAAGAGCCTAAACTATCTACATAGCTCCTAGATGCGAGCAAAAACCATCTAAACTTTTCAAACAAATAACTTCAAGTGCTCTTTGATAAGAGCTTAAAGTGTCTACAATGCTCCTTGATAAGAGCCTAAACTATCTACATAGCTCCTAAATGCGAGCAAAAATCATCTAAACTTTTCAAACAAATAACTTCAAGTGCTCCTTGATAAGAGCCTAAACTGTCTAAAATGCTCCTAGATGCGAGTAAAAACCATTTAAACACTTCAAACAAAGAACTTCAAACGCTTCTTGATAAGAGCTTAAACTGTCTACAACGCTCCATGAAGCACGAGCCTAACCTGCATGTTACTCCTGACCGACATGAGTATAAACTGTGAAAGACACCTACCAATGAAAGTGTATGTGGTTAAACTACTAACTTTTCCACCAAAAGTAAATCTATGTGGTTAAAGTATTGTATACTCTACTTTGTCTATATAGTGGTAAAATAAATAGTCACGCATGTCCCGTATGAGTATAAACTGTGTATGATGCCCCTCCTTAAAACTATAATCAAATTTTTTGAAGAATCGTCCAAGTCAAAGACTCCTTAACACGAGTATAAAATGTTTTACAAATTCAAATCAAGTGAAGACTCATTAACACGAGTATAAAAAGTCTATAAACTCCTAAGCACGAGTATAAAAAGTTTACAAGTCCATCAAGCTTCTTGATACGAGCATAAACTATCTAAAATCAAGTCCATTCAAGACTCCTTGAAACGAGTATAAACTTTCTTTCAAATTCAAAGAACTCATTGAAATGAGTATAAACTTTCTAGCAAATCTAAGAACTCTTGAATATGAGTATAAACTATTCACAAGTTGAAGTTAAAGAACTCCTTGAAAAGAGTATAAACTTTTTAGTAAATTCAAATTTATTAAGACTCATTCATTTTCACGGCAAGTCGTCCATGAACAAGTCTCGAGGGGGCATTTGTAGAGATCAAAATTTTAAGGAAATATTTTATTAATTATTTATATTTATTTGATGATGGAATCTTATAAATATCCATATTAAATAAGTTATTTAATTGATAAATATATTTTTATATGGTGATAAATATCTATTATTTTGGATACAAGTAAAAGATATGCATAAATTTTCAAGGACCAATCAAATTGCGCCACCTAAGCCCTTAAAGCCCATGATGGAGTCCAAAGCCTACTCAACTTCTCTCTTCCTACAACTATAAATAGGGGTCTCTACACCACTTCAAATCACACCTAAAAACCATCTTCAAGAGCTCAAGAATTGAAGAGATAAATTCTCCAAGATTTCTCTCTCAATATTAAATGTGTCCCGGCGAGATTCAAGGCGTTCTTCGTGGGAAGCAACGCATTCTTTGACGGAAATATCTGAAGTGGCGTTTGATCCGGAAACAAGGCGCAGTCCTCCACATCAACGTTATAAAGCTCGACGCTCAACGTTACTTCGAAAATAAGGCGAACGTCTTCCGCATCAACACCATCAACCCCAAAGCTCAATTCAACGCCATCAAGCACAAAGATCAAAGCTCGATATTTACTTCGGAAGCAAGGCGAAAGTCATCCGTATCAACGTTACAAAGCTTGAAGACCAAGTCCAAGTAGAGATCTAAGAGGCATACTTCTACAACAAATCTCAAGGGCTGCTTGAAGACTGTTCGAGGGTCAAAGTGAAGAGAAGAATCGGAGGATCAAATAGAAATTGAACTTGCATATATTCGATATTCTTATATTTGTATTCAAACTTATATTTATTTGAATAAATACAATATTTTGTGTTTACAATGGTAACTGCGACCTTTGCTTTTTGCACGTCGCTGTTGTCGGTCCATTTATGATAAGTTTTCCAACTGACTTGTGCTTCCGAGTAGATTTGAATTGTGGACTACAACTCCTCCGTCTTCAGCGTCTTCAATGTCTTCTTTTCTCCCTCGACGTCTAACTTCAACACAACTTCTCTTTTACGCTGGAACTGTATGCCTTCAGCTGCATGGGTCAGTTGAGGAGTCAACTGAGTTGCTGTCCAACTGGTCTGGTTCTCAGCTGAGTTCTTCACGAACTTCCTTCTTCAGCCCGACTGACTTCTTCTGCTTGAATCCTGTAAAGATAAAATCTTTACGCTCAAACAGTGAGCTCTAACTACTTTATACTAAAGGCAATCATCTACTCGGTTGGGATCAGTTGAGATTTTGGTATCTTTCGAAACCTTTTACTAATTTTTTCAATAATTTCCCCCTTTTTGATGATGCCAAAATCCTAACTGATATCACCTACTTTCCTAACTGATACCACAAACCGATACCAGTAAGACTAAAAGATAAACTCAATTCTAGCCTACAAGGAAAAAGAATAGCACAAGGTAAGAAACTACAAACAGATTGATCAAAAACTATATTTATGATAATAAGAAGATGAGATTACATTACAACTGAAATCATGAATCCAAAACAGCAAAAACTAATTTCATCAGTTGTATTATCTTCTCTTCGCAACATCAATCCTTCTTCACTTGATATTCCTTGAGAGTCAGTCCATATTTCTCATAGAAGTGCTTTCTGAACTTCTGGAAATTTACGGGATCTTGGACCGAATTGATGTTGAACTTGATAGCAAGCCTTTCAACTTCCATTTCAATAAGTCGGAAAGCAATCTGATTGGTTCCCTGAGTCCTGGGAGGAGGAAATGTCTTCTTAGCTGGTGCTTTTGGGGAATCTTGATTTGTCTCTTTCCTAACATCCAAAATTCGAATGCCAGCAACTTCTTCGGTTGCAAACAGCTGAAGGTGCATCAACTAGGCTTCGTTAGCTACTTGAATTCCTCTGTACTCCAGATCATAGTAGAAGTCTAGAATGAACTCCTCCTTCAATGCTTCCCAAGTGTCGTTTAGTTCAGATGGAATCCACGAGTCACTTCTAGGCCAAGCTGTCTGAAAAGATTGATTCTTTTGATCTTGACGTAGTTGTTTCCTTTCTTCAGCCATGTCCATTCTGCACTGAAAGATTCTCTTCTTTGGACCGGCCGGTAAGCCGTCCACAATCTTCAATAGTTCTTCTTTGTAAGCATCAAGAAGAGCCATTAGATCAGTCTGATTTTTTTCGGAGATGTGATGCACATCTCTGCTTCCACTGCCAGCTTCTTTCGCCCGAGGACCAACTTCCAACTGTTCAAGAGTCTTTTCTTCTGTTGGTATAGACTTTTTGACAACCACCACTTGGTGATCTTTTTCACCTTCTAGCTCTGTCTCCTCTGTCACTTTCTCCTCTTGCCCCTTTTTGGAATCATCAATAAGGGAGGCAATCTGTGTTTTGAGAAAGGAGATTTAGTCACCAAATTTTGAGTTGTTGTTGAGGAATTGCTGGAGAAGCTGTCGAGAAGTTGTTGCTTCAAGTCCGTTGTTGAATTCGTCAGCTTTAACTGCTTTGAGGTCCAGCTGAATGAACTCAATGGTCTCTTTCATGGCCTTCATTTTGGACTCGTGACGCTGAGAAATCTGTGTGTTGATGTTGAGTCTTGTCTTTATGCTCTGAAGTTCTTCTCTGGTTGGAAAAGCCTGAGCAAGGTCATCAACTTGGCTGTAAATCTAAGACAGCTGCACCTCGTGTTTCGCATTGGCTTCTGCCACAAATTTCTCATGGACATTTTCCATGTCATTAGCTATTTTCTAAATCGATCTTGAAGACCGATCTTGATCTCCTCCAGAATTTGAGCGAGCCTCTTCAGTTCATCGAACTTTTCGTCGAAGTTCTTCTGGATCTCTGCCTGGTTAGAGAGAAGCTCTGCTTTGATTGAGGATGACTGGCTTGCCAAGTGCTCGACAGACTTGTTGATCCGATTAACTTCTTCTCACAAGGTCTGGAGCTCTGCAGATGCTGATTCAACTGGTTGGATCACAATTGTTATATTAACTGTTAGATCTTCTGCAGGGATAATTGGCTGAGAAGCAGCACTCATTGGAGGATTTTGAAGAAGAGGTTTCCATCCACATTTATAATGTTCTCATTAAGAGATTTGAGATCACTGTGGGAGATATCTTCCAAATATGGATCAGCTGCTCTTTTGTTTGTCTGGTCTTCAAGAAATGCTCTGATGAGCTCATCTTGGCGTTGAATCAGCTCTAGCTTGGTATCAAATTTGAACAAGCCTTTGAAAGTCCCTTCTAAGGCTTGCAGTTCAGTGTGAAGCTTCAAGAAGTCTGCCAGTACATAGTAGTCTCATAGACTAACTGAAAGGTACATGAAAAGATCCACAACTTTAGAGAGAGTGTTTGGAAGATCTTTCAGTTCAGGGAACTTTGTCAATCCCTGCTTTAGAGAAGAAAGATACACTTTCTCAAATGAGGCATTGATCGCCTTGAGTTCAATCTGTTCATCAGAGAGAACTAAACCTGCTTCTTCCATAAGATCAAAGAGTGTGAATAGAGACTATGATTCGTCTTTTTGAACTTCTTTCTCAGTTGGACTAGATTCTCCACGTCCTGGACCTTTGCTTGTTCAGTTGAGTGATCAGGAGGAATCACATCTATGGCAAGCAGAGCACTCATTTGCTCTTGTTCTGACTCTTTCGCTGCCGAGTTGACAGATTGATCTTCTTGGTCATCGTCTTCAGAATCTTTTCAATCTTCAATGAGTGGTGCATTTGGATCAACTTCTTGACCTTTGTCTTTACTATGCACCATGGTAGATCTTCTTGTGGTGGACACTCCAGCTGTGTCACCTTCTTTGTGTTGAGAGACATTGGTTGTTCCAGCAGACATGACCGTTTGTCCCTTGGGAAGGTTTGTCCGTACATTCTTGGAGGACTGAACCTGTGGCGGATAGATCACCTTGCGAAGCTTTGACTGTGGGGATGGTTGGGTTGTCAAAGCCAGTTCCTCTATGAATGACTTTGATGCAAAGAAATGTGAATTTGATATAGTCGCTCGTCGTTTCTCTGCAGCTACCTTCTCAGCTTCTTCCCGAACCGTCTTATTTATTGTGAGAGTCATGTACTGGTTGATTTCTCCAATATCAGGCTGAATTTTACTAGACTTCCCAAGTATCTACTTCTTCTTCTGATGAGAGCTCGCCGAAGCCTTGACAGACATAGTCTCAGCTGGGATGTCTGTTCTCTTCACTTCTCGTCCATGATTTGTCGTTTCAGGCTAATTCGTCCTATGTCTCTTCCCACCTTTTCTTGATTGTGAATCTCTTTCAACATTCAGAAAGAAAATTTTGATGATGTCGCATTGCAAGCTGAACAACTTATTCCTTCCAATTAGTGCTTTCATGTCCATGCATTTCCAGTTCACATTCAATTTGTGTTTGTGAATGGAGTAGAAAATCATTGAGCTGATTTTGGTGCCAAAGGACAGGTACTTAGCACATTTGTAAACAAGACCGTCAAACTGAATCTTGAGGACTTCTGTCCATATGAGGTTCTTCATATAGTTGAACCAGTCAGTTTCATCATTCTCGAGAATTACCATAGTGGGCTTCATTCTTGAAACACTGATATTGGCTGGAGATTCAGAAATGGGATGAATGCAATAGGTGATTACGTCAAACACCAGTCTTGACTTGGGTTTTAGTTGAGTGTGTTTCATCTCTGTCCTGTACTCTTCGTTGTTAATGGAGACTGAAGGAATAAACCCTTTTTACTGTCGAGTTCTCATTCAGATAAGGATCCACTCATTTGGATGGAAGATGACATAACTCCTTCAAGCATTCATCGACATTGATCTCCACAATCTCTTCTCGATAGTCTCTACTTCCTCTGGAAGAAACGGGTTCACAGACTTGGAAAAGGAGTGTTCCACCCTCATCCTTTCACAGTTGTGCATAGAATTCCGCGACGCTTGAAGGAAGAAGATGCATAGGCTCATGGCCCACCAAATTTCTCAGACCAGTATGATCGAGAAGATTGAGTAGATTCTTCATTTCATCCATCTTATGATGAGAGAAAGAAAGGACAGGTTCGAAAGAAACCTTGGACCTGATTTCTGCAAATTTATCGTCGATGGGCATGGAGGATGATGATAACCTTCCTGTAACATGAACTACCATAGCGCTGAAGGACTCTGAGATTCTGAGATCTTGAGTGAGGGTGAGAAACTCGAACTCCAGTAATAAACTCAGTGAGAAATTTTCTCGTGCAGAGGAGAATTGCACACTCAGAAATTGTACTTCGATTAAAGGTTTGTGATCCCTCTTTTAATGAATTAGAGAGGAGAATGTATGGAATCAACGGACAAGAATGATTCCCGCCTCTTCGTGATAAACGGCTTGGATTAGAGATGGTTTGCTTGGTGGAAACGTGGCACGGGACGTGGGTCCGGCGGTGAAGGGTACTCACGCGTGAGACGTGTAACAACTTCCATGTTAGCCCACTCGCGGTCTCAAAAGCATAAACTATTGATTAGGAATAACTTTGCATTGAATGCGACTACGGGGCTTAACTCAAAGTGATCATTATCGTCAAAGGATGTTTGAATTTATTTCAAAACACCTGCTTTAATTGCTAAGGGACGAAGAATGATGTTAGGAATTCTTCAATTGGTCTGACTCCCAACTGAATCAGCATACATTCAACTGATTCGAATTCGTCTGTTCAGTTGAGGTTTGATCTTCACGTCCTCCATCGAACTGAGTCATTGTCGACTGTCCCAGTTTTCCCTCAAGTTGAGATTCCCCCTCAACTTGTGATCTCCAATCATCAAAACATCTTCGAGATCAGCATGTATTTTCCCAACAATGCATACTGACCCTGCAGGATAGTCTGCTCTCAGTTCATCCTATTCCTGCAGCCCGCAGGATGAACTCCTTATCCAACTCAGTTGGATTGAGGCTTGGAAGATGTTGGAGCTTCCTGGTAAACTCAAACTGAGTCGTCAGTACGAATTACCTTTCCTTCATTATCAACGTAGACTACTGATTGAAATTCTTGGGTGCGCGTGCAATCCAGTTGAGTGGTGGATAACCTTGTCTTTGAGGAGCTTGGTTTCGATTCGGCCGAGCTAGTCAATTCTTCCTTGGTGAGAACTGTCTGGGTGGATGCCCAAACTGTCTTGCTCCTTAAACATACTCGAACTGTAGATAACTTGGACCATTGAACTGATCTCTAAAGTTTCCATGTCATTGATATGCTTGTTGGTAGTGATGAGGCACTGGGAATGTCTGTAGAAGTGAGGATTGTCCAGTTCGAATGCCTTTGCTGATGATGTTAAGCTGGGTAGTTTGGTCTGCGCTTGGCCTGATTCTGCCTTGGCTGCAAAGGTCCATTTCGTCGGTTCTCCCTTGCTCTACGACCTCAGGGTCTTGAATTCATTGAGGATCTCTCACCATCCTTTGATGTACCAGCTTCATGCTCCTGAAGTTCTTCAGTTAGATTCTTCTTTCCTTTATTCTTCACAGGAGTCTCGACGGTCTGAGGGATGACTAGAGTCTCTTGAACTGTGACTTCGACTGAGTTTGGTTGAACTTGAGGTGCTTCAGTCGGTGATCCAGTTGCCTTGACGAACTGAGCTGACTGAGCTCCAGTGTCAGTTGCTGGATTGTATCCTAGACCTTCAACACATTTGGGAGGTCTTTGCTGGCTGATCATGCTCTCCAGAACGGAGCTCGAGGCATGAAGGGATATTATCTTCTCATTTGCAAACTTCAACTCCATTTGCAACTGAGAGATGTATTCAGCCTGAAACCTGGTCATGTAGATCAAGTGGATGACCTGACTGTTGCTAGACTGAGCAACTTCTTCATGGAAGTCTGCGATTTTCATCCATGAGCTTCTCTATGTCATGATCCCTCATGATCAGTTCGTTGCTCAAGTTGTCACACTCAGCTTGTAGTTCCTTGCACTGTACAACTTGTCTAGTGCACAATCTGCTAAGGTGATCGACCTCATCCCATGACGGCTCTATATCCTCGTCAAATTCTCATGTGTGTTGGTTTACAGAAGAAACATTGTGAGATGGATGGGAAGAAGAGTTTACCTCATCAGTTGACTCTTCCGGGAATGCCATGAAGCACTGGTCTTTTCCTGCTGAGCTTGATGGCGAGTCAGTTTATTCTCCTTTTGACTCTGTGAACAAGTCGGTGTTGTGGACGTTTTCCTCAATGATCATGGCCTTGGTTTTCTCCTTGGCCTTTTCTCGGAGGGCTTCCTTCTCTTTCATGGAGAGGTCAGGACAATTGGCTTTGAAGTGTCCTGGCTTTCCGCATTCAAAGCATCCTTCGCTTTGATTCTTTGAGAAGGGGTTAGTTGAGCTACGCCTGACCCTGTTGATCCTTCTATACTTCTCAATCCTGGAGTTCATCTCCTCGAGTTGTTTGGTCATCTCGTCGACCTTCTTCTGAAGTTCAGACCTGCTCGATCGATCCCTAGTTGAGGAGTCATCGGACCGTGAGGGTCTGGCGAACTTGGATCTGCCTGATTCAGCTCGAAGTGTCATTGACTTGGCAACTGAGCTCTGCCCGGTCTGTTCTGGTTTCTGAAGCTTGTTTTGCCTCAGTCGGAGGATGTCATACTCATTAGCCTTGAGCATGGAGAACAACTTCTCAGTTATCATTGAATTGAGGTCACTCCGATTTTGATGGACGACTCTGTAGACCGCCCAGTCTTCGCCTAGTGCGGAGAGAACTTTCACGTTCATCTCACGCTGAAAGTATTTTTCCTTCCTAATACTCTCAATATCTATTAGGACCTCTGTGAATCTCAGCTCCATCTTGTCGATGGACTCCCCGGTTAGCTGAGAGAAGTTCTCGTATTTCGGACAAGCTAAGGTAAACTTGTTCTCCTTAATCTCGTCAGAGCCTTCACAGAGTGCAGCTAAGGCTTTCCACATATCTTTTGATGTGGAGCATTTGATAATCTTCGGCAGGTAGGCTTTGCCGACGGTAGAAGAGATGACGCTTTTGGCAATATCATCTAGTTGCGTGATGTCTCTTTCTTCTTTGGTGTACTGGTGAGCGCCTTTCGGTTCATCCTTCTTCATCATCTCTATTTCCCTTGGAGTGGTTGAAGGGTCCAGAACTGACTGAGTCACTTGGATGGGACCAGTTTCTATGGTCTCCCACGTCCTATGATGCCTGGCAGTCAGCGCCATCTTCAGGCGAAACTTTCACGTGGGATAATCATCCACGGAGAACTCCGGTAAGCTTCCTAGCAACGTCGGGTTCATCTTTCTTGCACACCACAAGAGATAGACACAAAAGATTTCAGAAAAGATTTGTTCAGTTGACCACTGAAAAATCTACTCGACTCACACCTTGTGAATTAGGAACAACAGTCTTTTGAACCACTGCTCTGATACCACTTGATGGTCCCGGTAACGAATATCTGGTGTATGGGGGGAATACACCAGTAGCAATTTTCGTTTTGCTAAAAGTCTTTTCACTAAGTTATACTGTTCAGGTCAATTGGCTCGACAACTGGAAAAGTCAGTTGGAGCTGATCACAAAATTGGCAGCACAGCTGGCTCCTATGCCTCAAGGTCAGCTGTATGTACCGACTGAGATTTTAAATCAGTTTTGCATTGCGGAAGATTGTGGAGTTTAGACTCGTTACAAAAACTAAAACTTTCATGAAAACGGGGAAGGATAAGTTTTCAAATTAGTGCAGTTTGTAAATATGCAATTTGTATGAAATATGCTGGGTCACTTGGATTACAAGTTCCAAGCAAACCTAACTAGTTCAATTATTGGTTCGAACAAGAACTTACAACACTTTTCGGGCAAGTGCACAGTCTGGTCTTAGATTTCGGGCCTATTCTTGGATTCCTGGTTCCAATGGACCTGGTATTGGATTACGGGTTCCGAGGGACCTAGTGACTTTGATTCTGGATTCAAAGTCAGACCCAAGGGTTGGGAGGTTTTACAACAAGGAAGCCTCGACATTAAGGGAAGTGGAGGCTTCGACCAAAGGCGTCGGACTCAATCGTTTGATAGAGAGTTCGATGAGACACAATACAAGCAAGAACCTATTCTCTAGACTCAATCAAGAAAGGGGGATTTCTAAGAGGCTAGATAGAAGAATAGGAGGAAGAGTGAACACTCTACTTCGACTGGACTTTGGTTGAGGTCTTCTTGCTTGGAGAGATAGAAAAAGGTGATAAGTTGTTGCTGCTTCACTCTTGAATTTGTCTCTCTTGGCACTTCTGCGTGCTTTTTTTTTCTCTTCTTGTGTCTCTTATTGAGCATTGGTATGGAGACCTCTATTTATAGAGGGAGATCAAACTAGCCGTTGGAAAGAGCCGTTTGACCTCTGTCAAAAGCATGGCACTCCACCTGCTTTTCTGGAAACTTTCCTAAAATGGTAACTGCGACCTTTGCTTTTTGCACGTCGCTATTGTCGGCCCATTTATGATAAGTTCTCCAACTGACTTGTGCTTCCGAGTAGATTTGAATTCTGGCCTGCAACTTCTCCGTCTTTGGCGTCTTCAATATCTTCTCTTCTCCACTTCGCGACGTCTGACTTCAACACAACTTCCCTTTAAGCTGGAACTGTATGCCTTCAGCTGAGTAGGTCAGTTGAGGAGGCAACTGAGCTGCTGTCCAACTGAGTTCGTGCTTCAGTTGAGGTTGATGTCTCAATTGAGTCTGGGTCTCAGCTGAGTCTTGTTCTCAGTTGAGTTCTTCACGAACTTTCTTCTTCAGTCCGGCTGACTTCTTTGTTTGAGCCCTGTAAAGATAAAATCCCTACGCTCAAAAGTGAGCTCTAGCTACTTCAAACTAAAGGCAATCATCTACTTGGTTGGGGTCAGTTGGGGTGTTGGTATCTTTCGAAACCTTTTACTAGTTTTTCCAACAGTTTTCCCCTTTTTGATGATGCCAAAACCCTAACTGATATCACATAACTTTCCTAACTGATACCACAAACCGATACCAGTAAGACTAAAAGATAAACTCAATTCTAGTCTATAAGGAAAGAGAATAGCACAAGGTAAAAAACTACAAACAGATTGATCAAAAACCACATCTCAGTATTTATGATAACATGAAGGGGAGATTACATTACAACTGAAATCATGAATTCAAAACAACAAAAACTATTTTCAGACGAAATTCAATAGCCATTTTGTTAGCCTAGTGGTAGTGTGGTTAATGCTCAGATCAAGGATCACGGGTTCGAGTCTACCATCGTGCGGTATTTAAATTTCCTTGTAATGTTTTTCAAAGAAAAAATTAAGGTGGGACTAAATAAAGGTGGGACTACTACTTATATAAAATTATCAAATATAGTTACGATCGACATGTGATTTAATGGTTACATAACTGTGTTATTTGAAATTTTCTTCTGCATAATTTGTTGTGAGTGCATCGATTATCATTATTTTTCTTATTATCTCCATGATGTATGTTAATTCTTGATGTATAGATTAATATGAACTTTGATTAAAAGATAATATATGAGAACTTCGAAAATGTAAAATAAATAAAATTTAAATATATATAAAAATTGCAAAATAAATTCATAATTCAACTTGTGATGTTTGAACTTTGAACTCGTATAACCTTTTTGGTCATAAATTTGCCATCGCGCTATATTTTTTTTTCTTTGTTTTTTTCAGGTTTAGAGTCTCAACACTTTCAATTTGAGCTCTTAATTTACTAAAGCTTGTAATAAATGAAATATAACAAAGTAAATCTGACAGCATTTGTAATGTTGGAAAGATCCACTTTTGACTTAATCAGGAAATACAATACAATGCATTGAACACTTTTTCCGATATATTAGTATATTCAATGAATATATCTGCGGTTCCAAATTTACTTTCCTCAAGTGTGGGATACTTTGAAGTTAATTTAGTGAAATCTTACTCATTTTGTCAAAGCACTTGTTATAAAATTTATTTTATAAAGTTAATGCATATATGATGATGTAAGGAATACATAATCGGCTAGTGCTTTTAAGAATACTCAATTTATCCTCTCTTAATGCCAAAAAAGGAAAAAGAAAAGCAAAAATTGGTTACTACTATTAATTTTATGCTTGTACTTTGTGTACTAGCTGTTGTACCTTTCTGTTTCATAGTGGCCACTGGCTTGTTTCTGCATGATTTCCATATACTATTCCATATACTATAAATAAATAAATCATTTAAATTCATGTTTTCTATAGACGGATATTTTGTCATATTATCAAGCAACACACAAGAAAAATTGCAAAATTTAATCGCGTGAAAAAAGGTATGAAATTTGACTTAGTGGTATATATATAATAGCTCACATCGAAAAAGGTGTTGCTTAAATCAAGTTCATGAACGTGCTTGATGACAATCACTTGAATTTCAATAGAGATTCGTATATAAATATACTAATAAGATCAAATTAGTATATAAAACTAAAAATAAATTCATATAAAATGAAAAGATCATCCACAATTTGGCAGGAAATGAATATAATCATTGCTCTTAAATCATATAGTTAAGTGGATGCAATGATGGTTACACATATATATCCAGTACTTAGCAATTAAGGTGGTTAAACATGGAATATTTTAAATAATAATTCATGCATGATCTTCCCACTTTGAGCTTGGTTTTATTGTTAATTATATGATGGTCCTCCTCACATAAATAATTATCGAATTACATAAATAATTACTCGAATCAAGTCATATAAAATAATTATAATAATTATTGACATGTAGTCTAATGGTATTCCAAAAAAAAAAACAATTTTTATTGTTGATTATACTAAATAATATTTTTTTTAGAATGATTATACTAAATAATATTGATTTAACTAATTGAGTAGCATATGCGTCTTCCATAAAAAATAAAAATAAAAATTGGTGTGTGATGTACACGTGCCCGTCATTTTCATTAAAATTAGACGTGTGCGATTGACTGGACTTTGTGTGATTCACCGCACATGAGTTTCCACACATGAGTTTTGTCATATTTTTTAAGGGTGTCTCAATTAACAAACATTATTACTATTTCAGGAATTGTATTTCATCTTTCATTCTCACTACAACAATAGTTTACACTAGTGTTAAGAGGCTTGGTAGCTAATAAAGTGTGTCACACTAGTTATACCATCAATTGTGTAACTAATTTTTGTGACATTCATATTAGCTACCAAATCTTTTATCACTAGTGGAAAGTGTTGTTGCAATGTTTATTCCAGAATTAAGTTGAACATGTTAACCTCTACTCCCAATTCCCATCATAATGTACATTTCTACTCCTAATAATTGAACCAAAAATCTATAGCATCATCCTTTCATCCAACTTCATATATGATCATCTTTTTCCCTCTAAGCAACTAGTAGGCTGGACGACGTCGTGTGCCGATCCTCCGGCGTTCGCGCATGACGCAGTTGCCGGTTTATCTTTGAATGTGAGATTAACTCCGTCTAGAGTAATTCCACTGCATGGATTTGTTTTACTGCAATCCAATTTCACTGCAACTTGTGTTGCAGATGTTCCATGTACATCTTCATATACTACATTGCTAATTTTCACCCCTGAGCCCTGCTAAAAAGAATTACCCAAATATTAGGTATGGAATATTAATTTCACTATATATCATTCCAATAAACAATTATATTTATGTTTTAAAAGAAAAATGAACTAATCATTATAGTACCTGAGTAGGACAATTATTGTGGTCGGGGCAGTAATTTTGATCAATAATTATAGGATATTTGGAATTATCAATCACAATATGTTTGAAAGAAATGTCTCTAACAAATCCATTGCTAGGCCTTGCCCATGTCTTTATTCTCAAACCATTCTGAGTTCCCTTAAACGTCGCCGTTTTAACAGTCACATTCCGCACTCCCGCTTCTTCCATATTCCATCCTAGACTCCCTATACTGCAAAATTAGAAAAATAAAAAAATTCATAAATATTTGGATTTATAAGTTGCCAATTCAAATAATTTCCTTATCAGTAACCTTAAATAATATGTAAAAGACGATCTATAATAGTATAATTATAATCTTTACTATACCTTATCCCATGACCGGGCCCACAAAAGAGATTTTCGATCCACAAATCGGACGCACCGGGGCCGATCGAGACGCAATCGTCACCGGTGCTGACACGAGCGCTCAAAATAGTGACTGCCGATGACTGCTCGATGTGAATTCCATCGGTGTTGGGGCTATTTCCGGCGGCGGATATTTTTAAGTTCATGAGACTGGCATTGTGGCATCCATATATGAGAATGTGAAACATTTGACTGTTTAAGGAAGATAGTGCATTGATACTTATATTGTTTGAGTTGTAGAATGCTAAACTCTGCATATTAAAACAAAATATTGAAAAACAATTAGTACTATTGCATTAAAATATGAAATATAATTTCGCATGTCGTGTTGTGTTGTATATGTTATATGAAAATTGCTATGTGAAAATATTGTTACAATATTCTGTATGGGTACAATGGCCAATTTCGAACCCTTTACTCTCTATTGAATTATTGACATTTGAAAGTTTAAAATAATTATTTATCATAATTGAATCGAATAAACTCTAGTATTGCAACATGTCAAAATTGCAACACACGAAATGCAACAAGAAATTAATAATGTAGAATAAAATTTCATACTTGCACTAATTATATTTCATATATTGATTCAAAGGAATAACTGCCTTAAAATACTCAAACTTTCGATTGTATTTGATTTTTATTATTGGCCGAATTGATATCAACGCGAGCGTGATTCTACTGTGTTTTTTGCACTTGACTGGGTGGACAGTTGACCGGAAGAGAACTTCGATTCGCCCGGCCACAAATTAACGCACCAGCAGATAAATAAAACCATGTATCAATTTGGCCAAATATTAATAAAAATCATGCGAAAATTGTAAAAAGTGTAGAGTTAATGTTATTGGTGTCACGTTTTTTAGTTCAAGAGTAACATAAAAAACTGTCCAAAGTTCGAGTATTTTACGATAATTATCTTTATATAAAATATGCACGCACGCAAAAATAACGACCTCATGAAACAAGAATTAAAAGACTCGTACATTGTCAACGTACTCACCGTAGCTCCCTTGGGGCAACTCTTGGTGGAGTTCTTACAGCCCCACAGCGCCGCCCCTTGGCCGTCTAGGGTTCCGCCGTATATGGAAACTCCGGTGACCCTATCGAACCTCAACCAGTTGCCGGAATTCCCGATCACATTATAGTCACTCGGAGCTACAAGAGTTCCATCAATGCGAATGGTGATTGCCGTACTCTTGCATAAGTTCCCGGTGAACTTTGCATTTCCTACTAGATACCTCCCCGGCGGCACGTAAATCGTTGCCGGATTCGTGGCGGCGCAAGCGGCGCTCCACGCGCTGAGAAAAGCCTTTGTGCAGTCGGATTTGCCGTTGGATTTGGCGCCGAAACTCTGCACATTGTAGGTGGGAGTGGCAGTAGAGGAGTAGACGAAGAAGGTGATGATCGTCGTTATTAACAAATGTATCATTTTTGTAATTAGTTTGTTTTCTTGTGAATTAATGTGTTTTTTGCGTGTATTTATAGACACCTTTATTATTAATGGTTAATCATGAAAATTGGCTTCGTAATTATTTGGAAGAGGACCAATCAAATCAATCATAGGTTTTTATAATTTATTAGTTTGGTCAAATTTTTGATGTTGCATGCTAAAATTATATATAAATTTAAAAAGAGAAAAAAAAGAAAACTGTGCCATGAAGTAGTCAACGTTATTGATTAGTTATCTATTCTTTAAGCAAATTATTTTTATATATTTTTTATCATGATAACTAGTGGAAGAAAAATATACTTAAAGCTTCACCTTCACGTGACTAAATTTTGGAATATTTCACAGGGGACGGGGGTTTACCGAGTGCACACCGAAGGTAGCGGCTGCGGATTCCCACGACATCAAAAAGAAAAAAAATGGAATATTCGAATTTGTTTATTAGGATTGAGCCACAAGTTTAATTAGTACTCTATCAATATACGTGATGTTGGAAAAATTAGTAAAGATTTTGATTTATCCCAAAACCCAAGTGACTCCAACCGAGTAGATGAAGCCATCAGTCTGAACTTAGCTAGAGCTCATTGTTTGAGCGTAGGGATTTTGTCTTTACAGGTTCAAGCAGAAGAAGTTAGCCAGACTGAGAAGATAGGTGGCCAGTCAGACCAGAAGTTGACTGACTCCAGAAATGGTCCATGCAATTCATGCATGTTGAGCAGTTTTGTCGAAGTCCAATATTCCAAAGTCCAGAAGAGAAGACTTGGAAGACGAAAAAAGAAGAAGAGTTCAAATTCAAATTCAAATCTACTCAGAAGTACAAGACAACCTGTAACTTTCCATAAATAGACCGACCACAGAGACTTACAAAAAGCAAGGGTTGCAGTTACCATTTCGGGAAAGATTGCAAAGGAGCAGGTGGAGTGTCATACTTTTTAGCAGAGGTCAAACGGCTATTTCCAACGGCTAATTGATCTCCCTCTCTATAAATGGAGGTCTCCCCATTGCGAGAAGAATACAGAAACTTCACGCGAAGAAACAAATAGAAGAATTCGATCACTCAGCCCTCGCGAAGCAAGAACGAGTTTCTGTCGAAGAATAAGTAGAAGTCGAGAGTCCATTCCTCCTTCTGTTCTTCATTCTAGCCTCTCAAAATCTCCATCCTTTGATCGAGTCTAGAATTTTAGGTTATTACATAGTTTCTAAGTAGACTCTCTGTTACAAATTTGAGTCTCTAAGCCTTAGGAAAAAGCCTCCACTTTTCTAAGTGTAACGGGCTTCATAGTTGAAAAAATTCTCCAACCCTCAAACCCCAGATCTTTCTTTGAATCCATAATCAAAGAAATTAGGTCCCTTAGAACCCGCAATCTAAGGTTGTACACTTGCCCGCAGAAGTGTTGTAAGGTTTTGTTCGAACTCGTAATCGAACTAGTTAGGTGTTTGGTGCCCGCAAACCAAACTGAACGTTTGATAAGCACGCGTAAGCTTATCTAGTGGATTACTTCCCTGAAAAGGAAGTCGTAGACGTAGGAGGTCAATCTCTGAACCACGTAAAAATACTGTGTTCTTTACTTTTAGTATTACATTCATTTTCCTAACCGACTGACCCTGCATATAAAATAGTTTTCTGAAAACTGCACTAAGTATATTTCGGGAACTTGACCTTCCCCATCAAAGATTTCAGTTTAAGTAACGAGTTTTTAATTCCACCAACTTTCGTGTTACTTAGCTCTTTGAAACCTCACTCAGGACCATATAGCTGACCCTCAATCAAAGAAGTCAGTTGTGCACCTGACTATGCAATCAGCTCCGACTAACCTTCTTAGTCGTCGAGCAAACTAAACTGAGCAGTTTTATTTAAAGAAAGAGATTTTGAAGAAAAATCGTTACTGATGTATTCCCCTCATACACCAATTACTCGTTACCGGAACCATCACATCGCCCTTCAAATTATGGAGAAAAAATTATACGAAATCATTTTGATATACAATATGTACATGCATTATATTTGATGATAAACTCGAAACTAGTTTCAATATACGTCGTATGCATTGATAATGCAAAATAGCTAGATAATTTCGAAGTTTAAGAGTGTGTAGTATGAATTATATTTCTATAAATTAGTTAAATGTAAATTAATTACCAAAGGGGATCTCTGCATCTAAACCTAAATTCTTAAAGTATAATTTTTTAAATAAATTATATATGCTTAGTCAACCCAAATTAATTGGCAACCCCATGTGCTATTAATCATTGTTAATCATCATATAATAAATTCTTTCTTGCTTTACTTTTTTATTTTAATGTCATCTGATAATTAAGAAGATTGAATTATTAACATTCTCTGCTGGTTTCAAATATATATTATCCATAATTAATTTTAAAAAAGAACTTTGACAATGCGTCATGTTCCTAATTTTCAACCATTTTCTCCTGAAAATTTTGCCTGGTAATTAATCTTTTATATTTGGTGTTAAAGTTAACTAATTAATTGTTTATGTGTATTTTGCTCAATGGAAGTTCTAACGTCATGATTGTTGGGAAAATTAGTAAAGGTTTCGAAAGATACCAAAACTCAACTGATCCCAACCGAATAGATAAATGTCTTTAGTCTGTTCTTAGCTAGAGCTCACTGTTTGAGCGTAGGGATTTTATTTTTACAAGAGTCAAGCAGAATAAGTCAGTCGGACTAATGAAGGAGGTTCGTGCAGAACTCAGTTGAGGCTCAAACTCAGCTGAGACCCAGACTCAGCTGAGGGATCACACTCAGTTGAGATTCAAAGTCAGTTGAGACATTAACCTCAATTGAAGCACGAACTCAGTTGGACAGTAGCTCAGTTGACTCCACAACTGAACCACGCAGCTGAAGGCATACAATCTAGCGTGAAGAGAAGTTGTGTCGAAGTCAGGACGTCGCAAAGCGGAGAAGAGAAGACACTGAAGACGGAGGAGTTGCAGTCCAGATTTTGAATCTACTCGGGAGCACAAGTCAGCTGGAAAACTTTCCACAAATGGGCCGACAACAGCGACGTGCAAAAAGTAAAAGTCGCAGTTACCATTTTTGGAAAGCTACCAGTAAAGCATGTGGAGTGTCATGCTTTTGGCAGAGATCAAATGGCTCTTTCCAACTACTAGTTTGAACTCCCTCTATAAATAGAGGCCTCCACACCAAAGCTAAATGAGGGCGATACAAGCAGAGAAAAAGCATGCCGAAGTGCTGAGAGACAACACAAAGAGTGAAGCGGCGAAAACAGCTTATCACCCCTCTCTCTCTCCAAGCAAGAAGACCGGTGAAGTCTAGTAGGAGTAGAGTGATTTCTCTTATGTTCTTTCCCCTAGCCTCTCAGAAGTTCCCCTTCTGGATTGAGACTAGAGATTTGGTCTTTGCTTGTTTTGTATTTCCTCGGACTCTTTCTTTCGAGAGATTGAGTTCGTAGCCTTTGGTTGAAGCCTCCATTTCCCTAAAGTGTTGACGGCTTACTTGTCGGATTCTCCCCCCAAATCCAAACCTTTGGTCTGACTTTGAACTCGGAATCAAAGTCATCAGATCTCTTGGAACCCGTAATCCAATACCAGGTCCCTTGAAACCTGTAATCCAATACTTGGTCCCTTAGAACCCGGAATCTAAGGATAGGTTGTACACTAGCCCGGAAAAGTGTTGTAAGGTTTTGTTCGAACCCGGAATCGAACTGGTTAGATTTGCTTGGAACTCGGAATTCAAGTGGTGCGTTTGGTAAACACGTTTAAGCTTATCTAGTGGATTACTTCCCCCAAAAAAGAAGTCATAGACATATGAGGTTGATCTCCGAACCACGTTAAAATATTGTGTACTTAATTTCTATAATTTACATTCAGTATTTTAAATTCAGTACCTAACCAACTGACTCAACATATGTAATGCACTAATTTGGGAACTTGATCTTCCCTTTTCACAAAGGTTTCAGTTTTTGTAACGAGTTTAATTTCCACTATCTTTCGCATTGAAAAACTGTTTAAAATCTCAGTTGGTACATTCAGCTGAACTTTAGGCATAGGAGTCAGCTGAGCTACCAACTGTGTGATTGGCTCCAACTGAGCAACTCAGTTGAAGAGCTACTACAACTGACTCTTCTAGTTATTGAGTAAACTGACCTGAACAGTATATCTCAGTGAAAAGACGTTAAGCAAACGAAAATTGCTACTGGTGTATTCCCCTCCTCCTACACCAGTTACTCGTTAGCGGGAGCATCAACGATTATTTTCTTCTTCTTACAATTACAGAATTAATTCAAAATTAGAAATTGAAACTTAAGCGATGTTGCAATAGTTGCTGACGTCATATATGCAAATTCCCTATTCCCACGCGATATTATTTAATTAAAACGACAAAATTAATCAATCATTAATTTGATTAACGTGCTCTATCGTGCATTCGTTTTGACGGCCGATCATTATAGCATGTGTTATAAGGACAAATTGCTACTGCGTGCACTAATTTTATTTAATAATGATAAAATAATTGGGTTTTTATTAAATATTAATGTTGGGTTGATAAATAATTATTGTTAACGAGTCATCGGCCCAAGTTCACCGTGACGCATTTGCTTTGTTTTATGTTTATATATCCTTCACAGTCTTGTATTTTACAATACCACAAATTATTACTTCCTCCATACCGTTCAACTTGGCTCATTTCTTTTCGATACGGAGATTAAGAATAAAAGATTAGATGTAAATGATATGTTTAATATATTTTGTATAGAATATTTAATTATTATTTTTTTAAAAGAGTGTATAAGTATTTAATTATTGATGCTAAAGTAGTTGTGAGTGCTTTTTTTTGGTAAATAAATTTTATTTATTTCACCAATTTGCATGGGAAGAATAGGACTACAAAACTCCAAAAAAAATACAGAGGAACAGGACTTCCTACGCTCCAAA
Source organism: Schizonepeta tenuifolia (assembly GCA_029490685.1). Lineage (NCBI taxonomy): Eukaryota > Viridiplantae > Streptophyta > Magnoliopsida > Lamiales > Lamiaceae > Schizonepeta > Schizonepeta tenuifolia. Next base: position 7,873,932 of record CM055956.1, read on the forward strand.
CCCCAACTAACCAAGAACAAAAAAACGACAACTGTGGCAACTATAAGCGTAGAAATCTAGCTAATTTTGGCACCTTGCTACCTCACAAAACAATAGCAATTTGACAGCTCCAGAGAACTTCCTGTACAGTATGATTCTGAGCTTGAAATCTTCGACCATTCTGCTCCTTCCAAACGTAGTAAACAACAATTGTGAACATTGTTCGAAAACAGATTTGCACGCTAGATTTTGATTTGCAGTGGTCTAGCAACTGAGACTTCTCCATTTCCCAATCCCCAGTAGTACTCGCCTAGCCTCCCCATTGTTGTAAGCCAAGCCACACTTGAGAGGAAAACTCATAGTGGAAGAATAGATGGTTAATTGTCTCTTCCTCCCTTCCACAAAGACTACACGTAGCATCCACAAAAATTCCTATTTTTACCAAGTTTTCACAAGTGACAAGCCTGCCAAGTATTGTGAGCCACATAATGAACAAACACTTTGGAGGTGCAGCACTGCTGCTTAGCAACTTGCATCACATAACCTTCTCTCAAGCTCCTCGAAGCGCATGATACATTTTCCTAACTAAAAACACATGCATAAGAAATAGTTGTCTCCCTGTTTCATTGCTTTTCAAATACTCTCTAGCTCCAAATTTTTTTCGAACAACCCATGAGGCTTGTGCCGGAGTGCTCATGGTGTTTAAATATTGATCTTTTGCATAGTATCCATGCACTAATTTGATCCAACTAGTTTTCTTCTTATGAGCTAGATTCCACAATAGTTTGCACAAGGCAGCTTGGTTCCGAACCTGGATATTTGTGATGCTCAAACCACCTGCATTTCGAGGCAAACACATATACTCCCAAGAGACTAAAGCCCTTCTCATAAGCCATGCATTTCTTATCCACAAAAAGGATCTACAAGCACTTTGAATCACCTATAGCACTTTCTTAGGCATGAGAAAAATCTGGCACCAATATGTTTGTAGGCTAAAGAGAACTGATTTTATCAATGGAGATGGCCTGCATATGACAATAACTTCGAGGACCAGCACTCCACTCTAGCCATAACCTTCTGTATGAGAGGTTTGCATTGCATAACAGTGAGCTTCTTTGTGGATGGAGAGACTTCCAAATATTTGAAAGGGAGTTCACCTTTCACCATGTGAAAAGTGTTGAGAATAATCTCTTGTTGGTGCTGATCAACCCCACCAAAATAAACACAGCTCTTAGCTGCATTTGCTCTCAAACCAGAAGCCTCAAAAAATATGTTGAAAGCTCACATTAACTGATGAATTGATCCCAAATCACCACGAGTAAACAACAATAAATCATCAGCAAAGCATAGCTGTACAAGCCCAAACCTCTTGCACCTTGGATGAAATTGGAATTCCTTATTGCTCTTTAGTTCCAATAAACACCTGTGAAGGTATTCTGATGTGTGTGTTTTGGTTGTTTATATTATTAGTTTTCCTTTGTTTTATTTGGATATAATTTGCATTTTTATGTGATTTTGTGTAGGAATCGAAGAGTTCGTGAACATAGGAATTCAGATGAGAGAAATTAAGAAGAAAGAATTTCTATACAATTTTAAGAGAAATCAAAGATAAAGAGAACTAGATGGACCAAAATTTATTTTCCTTAATTTTATATGATATTTATATTTAATATTTTATTATTATTAGCTCTAGACAACTAGAAAGTAATATGGGTTAATTAGAAAGGCTCTCGGCCCATATCTTTTAGAGATGACGGCTAATTGGCGGATTCTATTCCATGTTAATGCAATGCAAACCTGAGAAATAGGTTCCTTGGGTAATTCTTTTAAATTAGGCTCCTTCAATTCTTAAAGCTATTAGAGCATTAAATCTAGGTCTGGCGTTTCCAGTTAGGTTATATTTTAATAAGAGAAATAGTTAGGTCTGGCGTCCACAACTAACTATCGATAAAGAAAGTAGGAATTGGGGTATGTCTGCTGCATTCACGGTACCCTATAACTGGTTGGTCCTAGATAATTAATTAATCTTTGCATCGATGATGAGAGCCTAGACTAGTGTGGATTTATTTGAAGCCGAATTATTGTTCTTTGATTATATCTCGTTTGAAATATAGTTAATTTCCTTGTTTTCTTAGTTAATAATTATAAAACCCCAAATTTAAGGTGTGGTGACTACACCAAAATTGATAAATAGGAAAAATAAGTTATTATCCCGTTTTCTGTGGTTCGACTCTGCTTCTTGCTATACTCATTTTGATTCTGAGCACGATTGCAGGAATTATTTGGGAGTATACGACACTCACCATATTCCATGCATATAACAAATAAATAGGGGGATATAGGATCCCCCAGTCTTAAACCTTTTCGAGCTTCAAACGGTGCAATGACTTCTCCATTCACTACAACAGAATAGGTCACTTAAGTGAGGCATTCCATAATCCAATTCACATATTGATAGGGAAACCCTAACTCAAGCATCAAATACCTCAGAAAATGTCACTCTACTGAATCGTAGGCCTTTTGTATATCAATCTTTATCATACAATGAGGAGAAATCCCTTTTCTAGAGTATCCTTTGATAAGCTCGTGACTCAAAAGAATGTTGTCAAATATAACCCTGCCTTTAACGAATGCTGACTGATTTTCACTAATTATATCATCAAGGATAGCTTGTAGTCGATTTGCTAGTACCTTGGACAGTATTTTGTAGAGGATGCTGCAGCAAGCAATCAGCCTGTAATCCTTGATGGAACATGCATTTGCATATTTTGGCAAAAGAGTAATCAGTGCAATGTTTACTGCTTTTGGGAGGTATCCAGTAGCATGGAACTATTGTATGGCTGAAGTAACCTCCTTCCCAATAACATGCCAAGATCTTTTAAAAAAGTGAACATTAAAGCCATCAATCCCAGGGGCTTTTTGGGAGTCCATATTGAATAAAGCCTGTTTCACCTCAAAATCTGAAAAGGGGGCATAGAGTTGCAGTTGCTGATTATGAGAGAGCTTAGAACCCCGAGCTACAGCATCCTTCTTTACCATAGGTAGGCTCTCAGCTGTTGTTCCCATTAAACCCTTGTAAAACTCCAATACCTCATCTTTTATTTGTTGTTGATCCATGGGAGCTGTTGCTTATGCTTATGCAGTTTTTTCTGTTTTTGGCAAATTGTTGTATGCATGGTTGCATGCAACAGTCTTCTTTTCCGAGGGAGGTTGTAGGAATTCAGCTCCTTTCATGAAGAGCAAGGATCTTTGGACTTCAAATCACTAGTGCGAACATGGTTAATTATATGGCCACTGATTTCTTTCTTCACGAGCTGTCACGTTTTCGGCGATGGCATCGAGCAGGTTTTGTTCCATCAATGGAGAAAGGAATTTCTGGTTTTCCAAAGAGATGGCATGAACACGGTTATATTTGATGCGTCATTGAATTTCCTTCTCGAGTGGATGAGTTTCCATCAATACAGTAGAGGAGTTTGTTGCTTATTTTAGGTTGTTGTTTAGCTGGATATCTAGTCGTTTTAGTGACAGAAATGACTGGATTATTTTATTTTTCTTTTTCCTTTCTTTGATTAGCTCATTTTAGTTAGGATTTCTTTTTCCGTTTTCCTTTTCCTTTATTATAATTTTCTTTTATCCTTTTAATAATAATCTCAAATTACGATTCATGCACTTGGATCTATCTGCCTTTATCAATTGTTTAATAGCTTTTCCAAATTGCCTAGCTTTAGCAAAGGCATGGAAGAACTTGGTATTAGAGTCACCCAACCTTATCCAATCAACTCGAGATTTCTGTTTCCTTATGTTCTCTTCTATATTACTCCACTTTTCAATCTCCTCAAGCAGCTTCTTTTCAGTCTCCATCTCATGCATGTGAGGGTTTAGGTTCATTTAGCTTTGAATATTGTGTTGATCATTTCTCATACTTAGCAACTTAGCCTCTATCTGCTTGTATTGGCTATTATTGAGCTGCTTAAAAGGCACTTTGAGCTTTTTTAATTTGTACCAAATATTCAACATACTATTATCATGGAGCTGCTCATTCCACACAGTTTCAACTAGAGGTTGGAAATCCTCATGATCTGCAATTACATTTAAAAACCGAAATGGAGCATTGCTCTGAATTACCTCAGTTTCAAAACTCAAGAGTTGAGGACAATGATCTGAGATACTTCTTCCAAGTAGCTTTACTACAATGTGATTATACTCACATAACCATTTAGTATTTGCTATGCTTCTGTCGATTAGAGATAGGATTCTATCATTTCCCTCTTGATTATTACTCCAAGAAAAACCCCTCCAATCATTCTAACTTGAGTAAGCTCAAGTTATTTCAAGCATTCCTGTAAATCCTTGATATCAGCCTCCCTCACTGGATTCCCTTGGAACCTTTCCTCAGCTGACAAAACAGAATTAAAATCACCACTAATAAGAATAGGGTCTTGAGATGTTTGGCACACATCAGATAAGAATCTCCATAAGCTTTTCCTCATCTCATTTGTATTGAAAGCATACACAACTATCCACTGAAAACATTTTCTAGAGAATAAATCAGTAACTTCCATCCAAATGCATTGATCACAACCTCCTAAGGTCTGAATATTTACTTTTCTTGGATCCCAACCAACCCAAACTCTTCCATTGACAGCATGATCATAGTTGTGGATGAATTCCCAGTTTTCACTTATTCTCTCAGTACTCTTTTTGTAATTTTCTTTTTTCACTCGAGTTTCCAATATAGCAGCTACAATAATCTTTTTATTTCTTAAAAGGAGTTTAATCTTCTTCTGTTTGAAGGGTTTGTTACAACCCCTCACGTTCCACACTAGAAGCTTCATTTCACAACATTGGGGAGTAGGTTCCTGCCCTGTCTATTCAATTCTCTGGACTCTTCTTGATTCAAGATTAGATAAGTGTTGCTAATTCTGACTGTATTTGAATTCTCACTCAATGTGCTATGGCTTGTAGTTTTCCTTGGATGAATCCACACCTCAGAAGTCTCTTTCATCTTGTGATTCTCAGATTGATGGTGAGATGGCTCAGCAATGTTCTCATTCTTTTGCCCAATGACCCACAGTTTAACATATCTTACATATTGGGGGAACCCAATCATAGATTACTTTCTGCTCCACCTTCTCCCCTTTATCATCTTCAATAATAACCATGTGTTTTAAAGGTTGCAAAACATCAACTTCTATCAATAATCTAGCAAAAGAGATCCTGTTTTGGGAAGTAGTGCATTCATCAGCACATAAAGGTTTTTCAATGAAGCTTCCAATCCGGCTTAATGAATTCATACCCCAACAATTCAACGGTAGATTAGGGAGTTGTATCCAAAGAGGGACTACTTTCAGCACTTCCTTCTCAAAACAAAATCCCGCCTCCCAAGCTTTCACAATGACTGGTATGCTTACTATAGTATGAGAACCAGTAAAGAGCACAACATCCCTTTCTTCCATAGCTTGAAATCGCACAACAAAATACCCTTCTATGTGACAGAAAATTTTTGGAGATTTGACATTACATTGCTTTTCCAAAAAAGTATTTAAGTACTTAATCGTTGGTGACTGTCCTATCACATAGAGTATAATAATAGATTTCCATTTTTGAGCTTCATTTTCAATATCAGTCTTTTCATGGAACGCAATAGGAACACCGTTTTTTAGAATAGGAGTGACATACTTGAGTTTCATACCTCTATTTGTCGGTGGAATTGGCCTAGCTGCTTCCTCCACATTATCATCTTCATACTCCTGCTCCGATTCACTTAGATCTGTGTAGTTCAGCTTCTGATTCTCCAGTCTTAGCTCATGATTTTCAGAATTAACTGTTCCATTGGTGGTGCTAGTTAACTTTGGAATCTTCTCTATCATTACTTGCTTTCTCGGCCGGCCTCGCTTGGCCATTTTCCGACGAGTGTGCACGATTAGCAGATCCCACTAATGTGCGCCGGGAGCTTTCCGTACAAGGCAAAGCTCGTTCTATTTGATTGGTCTTGTGAGTGCATTTTCACTGTTCATAAAAGCATATTACTGTACACATAGTACTTCAACACTAAAATATTGCTTAATCTTTGCCAAAAAGGGAAATGAGTCAAGTTGAATGAGACGTCCAAAAAGGAATGCGGGCCAAGTTGAACAGGACGGAGAGAGTATTATTTAAATATCCTGCTATAAATTTGTTAGGAATTCTTCATCGCTCGAAATGTGGACAATGATAAGAGTCTTGCTTGCTCAAAAGGTGAAATTGGAGCCCTCGCTCGCATGAAGAATATCCTAATCATACGATTTCAAATCATAATGGGTCTAGAGGACTTGAACGCCACACTTTCCATATTAATAACAAGGTCTTGAGGCTATCAACCGTTGGTCTATCTTCTGCTATTGAAAACTTAACCAGACAAAATATATGTACATTCACGGATCGATAAAATATCGATAAGACCCTTTCTGTTTTTTCTTTTTTTCTTTTTTCAGTATCTGAGGCAGCCGCCTAAATGGCCAAAATAAACCAAAAAGAAAAATAAACCACATAGAAAAAATAAGGCCAAAATAATAATACTAATAAATTGAATTAATGAAGCATGAGTTTAATTTACACTCCGACATTGCATGAACATGACAATCATTCTTCAGCCTAAAATTCAAAACTAAATCTACCAATATTCCTCCTAACTTACCTCTACCAAATTCTCAGTTTCAAAGCTAAGTTAAATTCATCCAATATGTGTGCACTAAAAATGTACACCACCACAACACTTTTCTTATTATATTTTTATTAATAAATATTTCACACGTAATGAAAAAAAAAATCCGAAATACATGTATATGCTTGCAGTCAATCCACAAAATCCCAATCTTAGATTAATTAAATTGAAGTTATTGATACAATTAATTTAGTGGCTAATTTCCTCTAAATATCTTACTCCCCCCACCCCACATTTTCACATTCAAATTGCAACTATAAATACAATCTCAAACTTCCACAACTCCCCACTTCGTATAAACAATTCCCATCTCCTCAACTTTTCACACACAACACACACTAAATCACCAAAATCATTTCAAGGCACATGGCTAATCCCACAACCATTCTTTTCACCACACTTTTCCTCGTAATTTTCCGCCAATCACAGGCCGATATTCCAACCTCGTACAACATTGTGGAATTAGGAGCAAATCCCAATGGAGAAAGTGACTCCACAAATTCCATGATGAAAGCATGGTCCTTAGCTTGTTCCTCATCAATTCCACCCACAATTTATGTACCACAAGGCAGATTCCTCCTCAAACACCTACATTTTAAGGGTCCGTGCAACAACAAAGGCGTCACCTTCCGTGTCGACGGCACTTTAGTCGCCCCGTCCGACTATGGTGCCATCGGAGACCTCGCCAATTGGCTCCTTTTCGAAGGAGCCCACGGCATCTCCATACAAGGCGGCGTTCTCGACGCTCGAGGCGCCTCCTTGTGGGCTTGCAAGATAAATGGCAGCAATTGTCCCCACGGTGTCACGGTAAGTGTCAGTATGTGATTGAAGGATTTTATAAGTTGTGTAAATTTTAATTTTTGGAATGCTTCAAATTGTAATGTTGATATCTTATTAATCGTTCTATTTTTATTTTTTTTAAATATCTGTCAAAGGAGAAATAGCATTGTTCATAAGAGTGAGAATTAACTACCTTAATTGAATTTGTTCATGCTAGTGAAAAAGTGGATAGCGGCAGTTATTATTATTATTATTTGTTAGAGGATTATTATTATTATTATTATTATTATTATTATTGTTATTATTATTGTTATTGTTATTATGGGAAATATAATTAATTGGTTCTTAATTCGGAGGTTTTCTTTTTTTCTGAAATCATGATTCTTACGTTTTATAGTATGTTATTTTTTGAAATTATCCGTTTTATATAGTTTGCTCCAAATATAATTCTTACGTTCTACTATATACTAATTACTAGAATAAATACATATATGACTCGAAATAGTAGTTCTTGTAATTATAGATACATATATGACTCGAAATAGTAATACTTTTAAGAATTAATTTCATGATTCTTACGTTTTTATACCATTTATTTTATTAATTCGGAGCATTAATTGAAAGTAATATTTTGCCATTTATTTTGTCATGCAGACATTGGCAATTTCGAATACGAAAAATGTGACAATCTCTGGATTGACATCCCTAAATAGCCAAATGTTTCATATTGTGATCAACGGTTGCGAAAATGTTATTTTACAAGGAATGACTGTTTTAGCCGCTGAAAATAGCCCCAACACAGACGGAATCCACGTTCAGTTGTCGACCGGCGTCACTATTTTAGACTCTAAAATCGGGACCGGAGATGACTGCATCTCGATAGGACCGGGCGCTACCAATCTGTGGATAGAGAACATCGGTTGCGGCCCAGGTCATGGCATTAGGTAATAAATACCTCATGTCACATGTCATATGTCATTGTACTTAATTATGCATATTTGCAAACTCGATCGTCTTCTCTTTTAATTAAGAAAATTAATTAATTATAAACTATTATAAATGCAGCATTGGGAGCTTAGGTAAGGATTTTGAAGAGGCAGGGGTAGAAAATGTGACGGTGAAAAGTGTAATATTCGAAAACACTCAAAATGGGCTGAGAATTAAAACATGGGGAAGGCCAAGCAAAGGGTTTGCAAAAGATGTTGTGTTCCAACATGCCATTATGTCTAATGTCCAAAATCCTATACTCATTGATCAAAATTATTGTCCAAGTAACATAAATTGTCCTGGCCAGGTAATTTTTCCTCTCTCTCTCTCTCTCTAAAATAGGTTCACAAAAAAATTAATGCTCATTTGTTGTAATTATGCTTTTTTTACACAATAACATTTATTTTCTTTAAATATATTATAAATGCTTCTTTTATGACCGTAGATCTAACAAAGCTTAATGATCCCGATTGACCTAACTAACTCAGTGGGAAAATTTTTTTATTTAATAATATGACTTATTAATTTTGATCAAAGTTGGGAGCGTCACTTAAAAGATGTTGGACCGAGCTTATAAGCTGTTTAATATTTAAGATTTATGAATTTATAAGTTGTTTTAAGGAGCTTTATAAGGTTTCTTCAATTTGGTTTATATATGAAGAGGGTATTTGGCGGAGCTTATGAGGAGCTTATAAGCTCAACCAAATACCCTCTTAATATATAAATTAAATTGAAGAGACCTCAATAAGCTAGTTATATATTGCAGAAGCTAGCAAAGTTTAAGGAATAGTGAGATTATGAAGTTATGGAATTGTTGGTATTTACTGCAGGTATCTGGGGTGAAAATATCTAATGTGAGTTACGAAGATGTTCAAGGCACCTCGGCAACAAAAGTTGCGGTGAAATTCGATTGTAGTGATATAAGTCCATGCCATGGAATTCGACTCCAAAATGTTAATCTTACTTACCAAAGTCAGCCAGCACGGTCATTGTGCTCCAATGCAGTCGGTACGGCCGCCGGTAAAGTCCAGCCCTCCAGCTGTTTGTTTTGATTTAGAAAGAGAGAGAGAGAGAGAAAGAGAGAAGTCTATATATATATATATATATAGATATATATATATGATGTTGTGGGAACCCGCAGTCGCTATCTTCGATGCGCACTGGGTATACCCTGTCCCTTGTGCAGTAGCCTAAAAACCACACATGGCAGGTAAACCATAGTTTCCAAGTACAAGTGTGACTATAGAAGCGTTACATGAGGTTCGAACATGAGACCTCTCAGTCTCAGGCGCTCACTTTTTACCACTAGGTCATTTCCAAGGGGACAGAGAGAGTAGTCTATAGGTTTTAGCTTCGGTTGTTTTAGCCTAGTACGTACTACGTATAGTTTTGCATGAGATGATTTTGAGGGTCATCTAAATTTTGTTAGAGTGTGTTTTACTTATGTAATTATGTTATATCATGTTTATTTTTGGTAAATTCTACTTCATCATTACTCGTGATGTGTTTATTTGTGGCGTTTAGTTTTGTGTTTAATATGTGCGCACACGTGACATGTATTTTTATAGTAAAAAACATAAGAAATAAGATGAAAATGTGAGAGAAACCAAAGTGTTTAATTATATTAGAGAATTGCCTTTTTTTTTCCTTTCTATATTGATATATGTTTAGAGTACTTAATTTGGGTTCTATAAATATAGTATCAAACGGTTGATTTGTTTGTCCTTTAGGCTTTAGGGCTGCATCTAGCTTTTCCGTTCTTATAAACATCTAGTTATAACTTTATTCAATCATGGACATATAAATTTGATTCTTTTATGAATATTTTCAATAAAAAATATAAGATGGACGAGTGCTAGAGTTGTGAATGGATGTTGTAGAGGTTAGATCTACAATTAAAGATGACGTCAGACACGTAGGTAGATCGGGCACTAGTAATGTGGCAACACAACACGAACAACACGTAAGAGCCTTTTGGTGAGCACCGGCGGGGGGTGTCGACCGAAGAGCCTCCGATGCTCAAGTCAATACGGTGATAAAGCAAATGGAAAGTAAAATGAGTAAGCAGAGAAATGGTGGTCGTGATAGATTTGTAGCGTTCGGAGGTGACGACGTTGACGGTGGTGATTACGAGTGTATAAGAGAGCAACGATGAAGGCAGAGCAAGCGTGTCGGATAACTCCCACGACCTAGAGATGGATAGAGGTAGACCATGGAAGCGGAGTAAGAGTAATTGGGAGAGCGAAGTGAGTATGACAATGAGATTCAAGATGCTGATTCAACATGTCATTGCTTGACGTAGTGGGGTAGTTTATATAAGACAGTCAATACTCCTTAGGTAGTGGTTGGTACGCTGGAATGGAATGAGAATGAAATGGTCATTACTGCTTCTATTCCTAATTTTACGGCTGGTATATTTTTTTCGTAAGGAATGACTAATCCCATGAGTATGCGTTTAGTCACTCCTCCCCCCCCCCCCCCCCCGGCCAGTATTAGATATTCTACATCTTCAGGAATGAACTTTATTATTATTATTATTATTATTATTATTATTATTATTATTATTATTATTATTATTATTATTATTATTATTATTAAATAATAATAATATAAATATTATATTAAATAATCATATTAATAAAAAATAATATTATTATATTTTAATTTTAATTAAATAATATTAATATTAATTAATTATAATTTTAATAATATTAGGATTATTATACTATTTAACTATTAAGGTTATTATAATAATATTAAATCAATAATAAATAATATTTATTATTTTTGTTATTATATATTATCTTTGTTATTATTGTAGTTAGCAAAAAAATATTATTATTACTATTATTAATATTATTATACATATCAATTATTAAAATAATAAATCATATTAAAATAATAATTTATTTAATATTATAATTGTTATTAAACTAATTATATTAATTATGAAAAAATAATTTTTTTTTTTTATTATATTCCTTATGTATACCAACCATATGAATATCATTCTTCATTTTATTTCATTCTCATCTTCATTCTATTACGAAGGTCATTCCACTCCCACTTCGTTTCATTCATGTGTACCAACCATCACCTTAGGAATTTCTCCCTATCAACCCTAGTCATCGGCTTACTCCGTTACGTCAGTTTTTCAATTTGTAGGATTGTCTTATCTTGACTTAGTCCACGACTTTTGTGGTTGATCAGCTTGATAGGTCGTATTAGCCGTCATGCCCGACATGACGGACCATAGGTCTTGAGAGATAGTTTATATGACCTAACTACGAGTTTGGGCCTAATTAAATCATTATTGGGCTAGTTCGTCCGGCTCGTCGGACCGACAAGATAGATCAATTGAACCTAAAATGTAATTACGAAATTTACCCACTATAGATATTATCTCAGATTCTCAAATAAGATTAAAGATTGTGTCACTCACCCTTCGTCGTTACACATAATGTGTAAGTTCGTGACTTATTCAATAAAATATATAGTATTGCACCCGTTAAAACACATGACGTCTATAGTTGAGGGTCAAACATAAAATATAATGTAATTCCCGTAATCCATCATTTTATACTTGTTATGTTATTTATTTCACATGCTTTTCTAAATATTCATCTCTTTGAAAATGATTGCAACATTAGTTGGAAGTAAGAAGAAGATGGAGTCGAACACAATGTTGGGAAATATTTTATTTTATTCTTATCCTCAATACAAATCTTTTAAGTTCTTCACTTTTCACATATAACTATAATAGGAAAATATTACTCACTTTCTTGGGACAGTATATGTTTTTTCATGAAATGGGACAAATATATGGGGTGGTAAAAATGCAATGTCGGAAGTTCAAGTTCGTACTCAAATTCTAAAAGTTAATGTTTTCGTAATTTTATTATTTTTCTGAAGTACTAAGGCCGTGGTAGCGGCAACCTTTTGAGCGAGCTTGCTGTCCACTTGGAGAGCTACGTGATGGTGCGCTTGCAGTAGCCACATTGGTGAGCTCGAGCTCGTCAATTTTTTTTTAAATGCATAAAAATATTTTATTAATTTAAATTAAAAACATACATCGGAAAAAAGGGAAAAATTACATGCCATCTCCGAAGCGTTTTCAAATTTCTTTGATCAAATCATCCTCGAGTTTTACGTGTGCTCTTTTATCTCAAAGGCTTTCTTTCCGCTTCAGGTAGTCTCGAAAGCTCTCCGGGGCTCCTTGTCTCGTACTCAAATTCGCTTCGGTTGTAGAGATTAATTCTTCGTCCGGGCTCCAATTAGTTACAGAAACACCCTCATCTTCAACTATCATGTTATGCAAAATAATGCAGGCATACATGATGTCTGATAAAGTCTCTCGGAACCAGGAACACGTCGGCCTACTAATTATAGCCCAACGAGCTTTGAGAACGCCGAAAGCTCTTTCCATGTCCTTGTGTGTGGCTTCTTGTTTCTTCGCAAATAAACATCTCTTCGGCTCCGTCGGGCACGGGAGAGTCTTCACAAAGGTCGGCCAACATGGATAAATGTCGTCAGCTAGATAGTAGCCCATTTTGTGCTGAGTGCGGTTTGCGAAAAAAGTCACCGCTGGGCTCTTTCCCTGTAAAAGATCTTGGAACATGTCAGACTGGTTGAACACATTGATGTCGTTGTTTGCGCCGGCGACTCCGAAGAACACGTGCCAAATTCACAAATCTTGAGAAGCAACAGCTTCAAGCACGACCGTCGGGTGCCCCTTCTTCTGATTTGTGTACGCCCCTCTCCACTCATTTGGGCAGTTCCTCCACTGTCAATACATGCAGTCGATGCTACCAAGCATGCCGGGAAAGCCGTATTTCGATTCTTGCATTTGCAAAAGCTGGTTGCAGTCAGCCGTGTTTGGTGACCGCAAATACTCAGCGTCGAATGTAGATATGATCGCTCGATAAAAATAATCAAGCGATTGCCTGCCACTACTATCTCCCATCCGTAGATAGTCGTCGTATTGATCAGCGCATCAGCCATTTGCGAGTTGCCGCAACGCCATCGTAAATTTCTGAAGTGACATGAACCTCAGTTTCCCCATTGCATCCGCGCGCTGCTGAAAATAAGGTTCCCGAGCCTCAACCGCCTTGAAGATTATGTGGAATAGTTAGTTGCTCATACGAAATCGGCGCCGAAACACGTCTTCGCCCCACGTTGGAAACTCAGAGAAGTAATCTGCATTAAGACGGCTATCGGCATCAAGGCGGTCACGATGCACCACCATTTTCGCCTCCTCCTCCTCCTCCCCAACAATTGCGTCGGCGGCCTTCGCCATGAGATTGCCGAACATGACGGGAATTTGGGCACTAAACTGTCGGAATTCTTCCATTCTAGCGTTGTAATAATCATTGTCGCCCGACATGATTTTTTAAATTATCAAAATAAACAAAAATATAAAGGTGTTGAGGAGATTTGAGAGAGAATTGAAGAGATTGGTGTATGAAATGAGGGAGAAATGGATGTATTTATAGGTGAGAATGAGAGAATTTGAAAAAATGTGACTGTTAGCGATCGCAACGGCTAGCGATCGCGCAAACCAGCGATCGCCAAGTGTCACCCACGTTAGCGAGCACACCAGGCACGAGCTCGCCAATGGGGTACGAGCGCTCAATTGTTACTCGCTTGGGCAACGAGCACGCGCGCGGGCGCGCCGCTGCCCATAGTCTAAGAACATTCCAGCAGCTTACTTAAAATTAAGTTTGTTTTAAAATTTAGTCTAAAATAACAAAAAGTTAGATAAAATGGTTATCCAATAGATCACCAAATTAGATGGACCCACATAAATATTTATACCTACTTAAATTCTTCCTCAAATTTGTACCTCTTTAAATCTACTCTTATCTCACAAATTGAGCACGGTTCATAATTTTTTTAAAATAATTAATGAAAGATAGAGAATCTTTTGCATATATTTTTAAAATAAGGGTAAGAAATAGTATAGGGGAAACTTTAGAAGCAAAAATTTGAAAATTATGTTAGAAATGCTCTAACAAAAAAAACTAGTATTGCTGTGGATTATGAGCTTCTTCAGCCCAATACATATCATTGGGCCCAATACCATAGATCAGCTTCGACAGGTAAAACCATGTTGACCCAACTATTTAATATCTATCTATCTATTTATTATTATATAAACGAAAACGACTCTTCTTTAAAAAAAATTATATGTCATTCCTTATATTCATCCATTCTTGTTTATCTCAATTCTCTAATTTTTGGAATTAAAAATCATTATTTTATATTTCTTATATATTATACGTATTATATTATTATGAATTAGATATAGATTTTGTCCAAAGATTTTGTTTCAATATTGCTACTGCTAGATATAGATTTTGTTTCAATGTTTAGGTTTTTGCATATTTATTATTTCAAACAAATAGAAGATTTTTGTTTCTGCTTAAAATTGGACTATATTTCATTTTAATATGAAATATTGTTATAGACGTACGTTTAAACCTTTTTGTTGGAAAAAATTTAGAAATCTTATATTTCGAAACATACCATCTCGAATTGTTTGATAAACCGTCTCCATTGGAAAACGTTAAATGTGTGGAAAAATTAGCAGAATATTTACTAATGATTTGTTCATGAGCCAATTCTAACTCAAAATTGTGTGCGTTGAGGGACCATTCAGTACCAGCGGTACAACTTTTATTTTTTTATAATCTAGAGAGACAAATAGATATTTGCTATTAAAAAAGAACTACCTTATTTGTCATACAAAATCTACACAAAATATCTCTTTGAAAAGTAAATAATTTTTGTCTCGCATGAATTTTGAGAAGAATGAGGGTTTTGAAAATTATCTATAAAAATAGGTGTGCATTAAATTTGAATTTTTTATAGGTATTACTTAAAAAATAAAAAATAATTGACAAACAATATCTTTCTTATACTATCAGATATTAAATTTTATTAATTTTATTAAATAATAATTTTCCATCGATTTTCGAAATCGACGGGTTACACTCTAGTTCTCGTTAATGAATTGAATTATCGAGTCCAACAAATAATTTCTTTTGAAGTACTACTAATCTTATTTAAAAAAAAAAAACGTTGAACTTGATTGAACTTTAATCGATCTACATAAAATTTTGTTTTATTAAAAAAAAACGTTGAACTTGATTGAACTTTAATCGATCTACATAAAATTTTGTCTTCATATTTTTATGTGTACATATAATTGGATCTGCCCCTGTATACATATCATTTATTTCTTCATAATGAGGATAACCCCGTAGCTAAACACATGCTCTTATTGGTAGGAGTATTGCACGATTACAATTTTATATCAACTAGCGTATAACCCGTCGAAAATCGACGGAAAATTATAAAAATTAATAAAAATATTAAATAGTACTAATATGTGATAGATTAAAAAATATTATTTGTTAATTATTTTAGCATTAAATAATTCGATTATGCAATCTACTAAACTCGCTTAGAATTTATATCATTTGAACACATCTCAAATTCAATTAAAAAATAATTTTACAACATGTTTACGTCTCAAACCCATATAGTTATGTTTGTTAAAAATTATAACTAATATATTCTCATTACTTTCGATAATTGTTAAAGCTCTGTTCTTCTACAAAACCGATGTGGGCAAAAATATATTTCTCTCTCAAAGGAAAGCGACTCTTAAGCTGAATTTTTTAGCTTGTTTATGAAGAAAAAGAGGTAAGGGAAGGAGCGGGTAATGAGAGAGATAGAAGAGATATATAGATAACGAATAATACTATAGATGTTAAGATTGTCTATAAGATGAAATTGGCCCTAAATACCCCACATTATGAATTCAACACAAGATTAAGAAAAAAAAAAGTTAAACCACCGCTTCACAATCATCTTGTCTACCCCGACGGTTCCGACCTGGAACCGGCCTATTGACTACAATACTGATTTTAAATTATATAAATAATCATCTTCAAAATATATTCACAAAAAAATTAATGATGACATTTGTTTTCTTTTTACCTAAAATTAATATTTAATTATATATATAACTATATTCCAAAAATATTCACACAATATTTAATAAATAAAAATTTAATTATAAATTGTAGTATTATATAAATAATCATCTTCCAAATATATTCATAGAAAAATAAATGATGACATTCGTTTTCTTTTTTACAAGATTCGAGAATAATTTTTTTAACTGAGAATAGAATTTCAAGAATTGTTTCACTATGTACTTGGTAGTTTTTCCTTTTTACAAAACTTTATGTGGAATGATTGTGATTCATAAAATTATTTCGTCAATGATATAAGATAAAAGTTGACCATAAATATTCTTAATTTTATGAGTTCAAAATTATATAATATATTTAAAAAAAAAGTTGTCCCGCAAGTACTGAATGGGTCATCTACGTGCACGATTATTGATCGGAATTGACTCGTTGATAAATCGTTAGTAATTTTTCTGCCAATTTTCCTATATATTCTACGTTTTCCAACGGAGACGATTAATCAAACAATTTGAGATGATGTGTTTAGAATTTTTCAAACTTGTTTGAAATTTATATACCCGTACTTGTTTAAAATCCGATTAAAAAATTAGTCATTTGTGTTCCTTTCTGAAAAAAATCCGTATATTAGTCTACCGCCATAGTTCTGCGTCGGAACTGGCCCGTTGACCACGACTCTGATTTATAAGTGCGTAATTTATAAAATTTATTTGGAATTTATATAAATCCAAAAATTTAATAAAAATAATGATTATACTATTCATTATCGTCCTTAATCATATAGTAATATTCGTTAATTAAAATTATAAATTATGCAAAACTGGAAACTCAACTACAAATAAACGTAAAATTTATTTCATGGATGACGATTATAGATTTTAAAAAAATACATGGGAAAAAAGCATAAATTAAAAAATTTCTCGAGTGTCGGTTGAGAATTGGCTCATCTACCACCACGGTTCCGGGTCAGAATTGACATGTTGACCATGATTTTGATTTATAAATGCACAATTTATGATAATTCTAGATTTTAGAAAATACATGAAAAAAATGAATAAAATGAAAATTTTAAAATTAATAAGAATAAAGAATGAAAATGTGTCACGTGGGATCCTGAGTTGAGGTACCCGTCAGTTTAGAATCGACCCGTCTACCTAATTAATTGACAAATTAGAAATTACTTATTTTTTATCAAATTAAATAAAAAAATATTAGACTATTTCCAAATTTAATTCGGTCAACCAATAAATTATTCAAACTATTTTGGAACCATTTATTCTGTCAACTAATAAATTGGTTCCCTAATAAAAATAATTATCTATTCGACCAATTAATAAATTTACCAAATTAAATTAAATTAAACTATAAAAATATAGCATTTATTTATTCAGCCGATTAATAAATAAATTGGCCAAATAAAACTCCTACAAAAAATAATTATCAATTCGGCCAATTAATAAATTGACCAAACTAAATTAAATTAAACTATAAAATATAGTTCTTTATTCGGCCGATTAATAAATAAATTGGCCAAATAAAACTGGTGGAGCAAAAGATAAGAAAATGCATGTTGATTCTAGGTATTTATAGGCTTTTCAATAGGTGAAGTTTCATTGAGAAACCGATGTAGGACACAAGATTTTAGTATAGATATTTAAAATCTATCATTTTACATTTAAAAATTCAAAAAATTTAGAATTTAGGTAAATATGAATGGAGGAATATGAGGGGTGCCACGTAGAATTTTTTCAAAGCAAGAATCATTTTCCTTTTAGTAATATAATGATTAAACATGTATTTCACATCTCAAAATCAAAATTATTGATTCTCATAGTTATATAGTTGGATTTCCAAATTAATATTACTATTTTAAATTGGGTTAACTGCATGTAAATTTCCAAATTATTTGAGTTGTCGCGTTTTGCACATAACAAAAATTGTCTTACAATTTCCAAACTTTAAATTTTTTCTGATTTTGCTACCCGACTCGAATTTCGACCAAGTCCGAGCTGACATGGCAGTAGTGAATCTGACGTAGACAAAAAATATAGCTAGTAAATTTTCAAACTCTTTGAGGTGTCGCTTTTTGCATATAAGAAAAAAAACAATTGGCCTCACAATTTCCAATCTTTTAGTTTCATCTAATTTTGTCACCCGACTCGATTTTTAGCAAAATCCGAGCGCAGAATTTAAATGCCTCTATAACCACACCGCCAAGGATCAGGACCTCCAGGCCGTTGTCATGCTCGACAGGGTCAAAGACCAGCCGTCGTGGCGTTGCTCGAACGGATCGGATCACTTTCTTATGCTTGGTCGACTTACGGGTTTCTGGCGTCTCACCGACACGACGACTTGGGCCATGAGCCTCACATACATGCTCCTGATGAACAATGTGTTCCGTCTCACCGTCAAGAGGGACCGTTGGAGACCTGGAAGAAGATCCGAAAACGACTTCTGGGGCACCCTCATGGATTATTATAAAGAAGAAATGATGCCTTGTAAAGTGGTGGATTGCTCGTCACCCATTGCTACTACGACGCCTCATATGAAAGGCTCAATCTGGAAGTACAAGAATGTGAGTCGTTGTTTAATCAAGCCTGTAACTTTAATCATTTAAATTCTGCCATGTCAGCTCGGACTTCGGCGGAAATTGAGCTGGGTGGCAAAATTAGACGAAATTAAAAGTTTGAAAATTGTGAGACAATTTTTTTCTTGGGGTGCAAAACGCGACAACTCAAAGAGTTTGGAAATTTACTGGCTATTTTTTTTTAATTAAGTACGTCCACGTCAGATTCACGGTTGCCATGTCAGCCCGGACTTCGCCGGAAATCAAGTCGGGTGGAAAAATCAGACAAAACTAAAAATTTGAAAATTATGAGGCATTTTTTTTTCTAAGGTGTAAAATGCTACAACTCAAAGAGTTCGGAAATTTACAAGCCATTAACCATTATAAATTCTGCTACCACGTTTTGGATTGAACTCGTGACACCAATTAATTGAGTTTCTAGTTCTAATTTAGGTTAAGTAATTGGCCAATAAATTCGTGTTACGTTAAGTTGTAATTTGAGGATGAAACAGTAAACCTATATGAAGTTTAAATACCCGATTGCAATACATAAAAATTCGAGAAATTTGTAGTTTAGTCAAATTACCCAGTTGAATCAAAAGAAAATTTGAAGACTTAATTACAAGATCTTGATCGAAGGATCAATCGAGGACCTATTCATAAATTATGTGTTGTTTCTAAATCATAATAAATTATGTGTTGTTTCAATTTTGTATTGTTTGTTTAGTTCAATTAAACCTTCAAACTTTACCTTTCGTTACAATTGGTCCAATTAGCTAGTATCTAGTGATGCAATGCGATAACATACTAAAATATAATATAAGTAGACATTGTTTTCAAATAATATAATACAGAAATTTCATCGTCTAATTTCCATTTCAGGTTTTTTTTATTTATAAAAAATTAACAATTAAATTTAAAGACCGAACCACGATGGGTTCGAACCCGAGACATTTGACTTCATGCATTAATCATTCTACCACTAGCCTAATTCATGCACACCTAGTTTCAATTCTATGTGGTCTTTAGAGCACTCACAACGGTGGGTGGGTGAGAGGGCGAGCGAGAGGGCGAGGGAGAGATTACCCTAGGGTGATCATCCTAGGAATCACTCTAGGGTAGGGTGAGTGCCGTTTTGGAGAGGCTGCGGGTGATAACGAAAGTGGAATTTCACCCTATGTCTCACCCTCGCTCGATGGCCACGCGGCGACTTCTGATTTTTTTCCTTTTTAAAAAAAAAATACTAAAAAATACAAAATTCTCTCTCTCTCTCCAACGACTAGAACACTTTCTACTCCATTTTCTATCTATATACTCCCTCTATCCCGTTCATTTACTTTTCTTTTCGGCACGAGTATTAAGAAAAAAATTATTAAGAGTAAAGATGGTGTTTAGTGTAATAAAAAAGTGATATAAAGTATTTTTAAAGTGAATAAAGTAATATAAAGTGCTTTTGATGTGCTATAAAGCGGTTTTAAAGTGAATAAAGTGATAAAGTGACTTTCTAATTATTTTCATAAAAGAAAATGTACAAGATGAATGAGACATCCCAAAAAAGAATATGTTACAAGATGAACCGAACGAATGGAGTATATAACACTTCCCTTCTTCTCATTTCACACCTTCGGTAACCTCTCACTCATCATCCTTTCTCAATCTCCACACCATATTTTCAATTATGATATATATTTTTCTTCATCGAATTTTTAAATTCAATGAAATTGTTCGATTTTAATTCTCTATTTTTAAATAATTAATTTTGTATTTTATTATTCAAAATATATAAACAAAAAAGTTATTATTATAAAAAATTGACCAACATATGACTAAAAAATCCATCATTATACCAATCATTGAGATCACACCAAAACTACAACAAATACGATTATAAATCTGTTAGATCTAAACGTATACTTTATACATATAAAGTTATTCGCGTTACTGAAAAACTTAGCACAGACAGTATAACAGAAACAATAAACTATGCTGAAATAAAAGACACACGATATGGTAACCCAGTTCGGTTTTGCAACCTACGTCTGGGGGGCCTTTGCCCAAGAGAGAACCAATCCACTATTAGAAGAAATGGCTACAGAGGATCTTACACATACAGGTCACCACCTTATGCTACCCTTTCGCTCACCCTTTTCCTAACGTCACGTGAATTCATGATTGACGATCTATAATCGCTCAACCTAAGTCCGAACCGCCAGTTCGACCCTTAACTCTCTTTAGGAACTAATTTATCAAAGATAAACTCTCACAATAATTCGTGCCCTCACAATACAATACTCTCAAGAAAGTATAAGCACTCAAACAATAAAACATGGGCGGCATATATATAGGCGAAACCCTAGATCTCTTCTCCATCATGTATATCTCTTTAGATCTTCTTTCCTTGTGAGGATAAGGCTTGGGGAACACGTCTCTTATCTGCTTGATATGTATCTTGTCCGCATCTATCATAAACTTGGAAAAGATCCCGCAAAATCCGCGCCGATAAGGTAAGTCTCTGCCAGACTGTTCCAGGTTCCCTTAGCACAGACTGAAGCACACATAACAGAGTTTGTTCTACGCAGCGGCTTCGACACTTCAACTTTACTTTTGGCTACATAAACTTTGCCAACATCTTGGAGCAGTATCACCTTAAATCCAACAATCTCCCCATTTGGCATTTATGTAGACAAAACCAATCATCAAGAAAATAATCAACCATAAGCATCTTCATACCTCCAAATCCTCCAAGTCCGAACTTGTATGAAGTATGCCAAAGCTCCCCCTCCAACTAGCAATTGGAGAAATCTGTGTTGAAACTCCCCCTTAAGCAAGGCATGGAGTAAACCGATCACCAAGTAAATCTTCAATCATCGAGCGGATGATCTTCAACACAGCACCAAAGAACACCATTAAAACCATAAGTAATAAACTAGGAGCTTATAATATATGTCCATCAAAAATATTAAGGAGTAGAGGGAATAACTCCTTGGAACCAAAAACTAAGTCTGCGCAAAAGCTGGCACAGACATTAACACTAAAACAGAAAAACCAAACAAAAAAAAAATACAAAAACTTCAAATTTTCTTCTACTCCCCCTTTTTGTCTGGCAGAAATGATAAAGTAGGGGGGTCTTCCATCCAATCTTCAGAAAGACTGGGAGCCTTTCTTTTTCGCAGCTTGAGCTGAGGCTTGGAGGTCTTCTTCATCCTCATCAGTTTGGGTATCTTCATCACCCAAATCCTCTTCAGCATCCTCAGCCTCATCACCATCATCAGCTGCATCTTCATCCTCTGCATCATCATCTTCAACATCATCATCATTTTCTGGCACAAACTCTGCATCACGTGCCGCCGATCCAGATGGCGCAGCTTCTCCTCCAGCAAAGACTGCTTTGGCATCATTGAGTAATGCAGCAATCTCATTCTTGCGCATGCGAAGCTTCTTCATCTGGAACAGAATGGAGTTGTACTCCCTTTCCAGCTTTCGCAGCATCCTTGTAGAAATAGCCCTGAGGTTAGGCTCACTCAGCACAGGCGCTGGCACAGATGATGTTGGCTTCTTCCTTTCCACAATGCGGACAGAGGGACCCTCGATGTCCTTGGGATGAACAGCCTCGTTGAATAGCTTGTCATGGATGACAATGTTCTTTAGAGTGCGCTCAAACTGCTCTCCCACCTGCATCACATCAGGAAATTGCGAAGAGATAATACCAAAGATTAAACCAGGATAGCCTAGAGCCTTAGGCTTCGTCAGATTTCCAGCATGCTGAGTGACGTGGTCAAAGACCAAACGTCCAAAGTCGAAGGGCTTGAAGCGCCCTATCCCGTACAGCACCCTTGCTGTTTCTTGGCTTACTGTGGCGGTGTGTGAGGTGGGGCACCAATTTCTGACCGCAATCTTATGCAAGATCGCATACTTCTGTGACAGCATAGAAGAACTGATGGACATGTTCTTCCTCCACGTTCGATACACCCCGTGAGTAATTTCACAAGTAATTGTGTCCAAAGACACCTCCTCCTCTTGCACACCAAGATTATCACGCCCAACAAATGCAGATATAATAGCAGGAAAGAAATTAATGTACCTTCCTCGAATGTATGATTTGAAATGATAGCAAGATGAAGGGTCAGTAATACTCTTGGACATGTTACAGTAGAATTCCAGCACAACCGCTCGCACATAACGACGAACAGGGAAGACAGTCTGATCCCACTTAGCGTCCTCAAGCAGCTTGTCCAGGCCAGTTCCCTCCAGATCTTCCTTCTTAACAGCCCATGCTTCATCTTGCTCATCAGATTTGAATCTGAGAGCATCCAGCACAACCTTTGATCTCTGAATGACCTCAGTTGTTGATCTTCTGACTGGAGTAGTAGATGATGCACCCTGATGAGATACTTCGTGCTCAGAATTTCCAGCATCACTCTCCACCACATGATCAGGCCCAGACTCAACTTCAATGGGCTGATTGGGATCCACACCTTTTTTTGGCTTAGAGACAGCCTTCTTCTTCTTCTTGGAAGATTCACCAACCTTCCCTTTACCCTTGGCTTCACGGGTAGCAGCAATCTTCTTAGCAAGTTGACCCCTAGTTCGAGTAGCGGGGGTCGCAGCAGGTTCCTTGATGGTTAGAGGTGTTTCCTCAATTCTGACTTTCTTTCTTGGAGGGTCAGAGAGTTTGCGAAGACGTCTCTTGGAAGGTCTTTGCTTCTTTGCTGCTGGCACAGACTCCTCAATAGGATTTTCTTCAAGTTCAGCCACAAACTCATCAAGTGTTGCTTCATCAATATCAGCCTCCTTATTAACAGTTGTGGCTTCCTTCTCAGCGTGTTGAAACACAGGTATCATAGGACGAATAATTGCTTGATCAGGAACAGATTGAGAGCCTCCGGCAGAAGGTGCAGGTTGCCGGAGAATTGATCTCAAGGAAGAAGACTTGGATGGAGCAGTCTTCTTCTTCATGGCGGCAACATGAACATGGGCTTGTTCCTTCTCACTAGATTCCGTCTCAGATGCGGAGTCTTCTACGGCTTGTTTCTTCGGAGGGGGAGAGTGCTTTGACGGCGACTCAGAGACTAGCTTCGCCAGTGAGAAAGATTTCGATGGAGAGGGCTTCTCTTTTGGAGGAGCTGTAGGGGGATCCTTCTCTCCGGAGTCTGATTCGGAGTCGGGGTAGTCAACGATTCCCGTGGCTCGGAGTTGGGGTAGACCTCTTTTCTTCTTCTTGCCACCGTCAGAGTAGAGACTGGAGATCGGAACATTATCATCGCTGGAATCATCAGAGAGATGCTGGGTTGAACGGCTTCCATCCGACATGGTGAATAGCAACCAGTAAATCACGAACACAATTAGGATTTTTGAGAAAGTAAGAACTTCGAAACTAATCAAAAGATGTGATGAATCTTAATGCCGAAGAAACAAGATATAAACGACCAAAGGCGGTGAACTTCTCTCTCCAAATAGATAAGTAAGGAAATAAATCCCTATAAAATAGGAGATGATATATATATATATATATATATATATATATATATATATATATATATCAAGATTTGAAGTGATCCTTATCTCCAACGTTCAAATTTGAACGTAAAACAGTCGTTGCCTACACTTGGAAGTCGCAGAGTTCAACACAGAAAGTAGTTGTTGAAAGGCTGCAGAGATGACGTCAACCCTTGTCTGCTCGAGCATACTACGTGTGCCATTGGTTGTGCCCAAAATTCCTGGCACAGAAACACACGGAGAAACGAGAAGCACCAAGAAAACCAAAAAAAAAAAAAAAGGAAATCAATAATGTACATATACATTGTGCTTGTTCAGAAGAGAGTTTAGAGAGAGCAAACACCCAATGAAGCTCGAAGAGATTCGAACCTCGCTGCATCCAATGCCTTAGTGAACAAGTCTGCCAATTGCTTCTCTGTAGGCATAAACTCCATGTTGAGTATCTTCTCTTCAATCAGCTCCCTTATGAAGTGATGGCGAATGTCAATGTGTTTGGACTTAGAGTGGTGCACAGGATTCTTCGAGATATCAATAGCACTCTTGTTATCGCAATAAAGGGTAAATGGCTCGAAGGGCACTCCATAATCTTCAAGCATTTGGCTCATCCACATGAGTTGAGTGCAAGCTGATCCTACAGCAATATATTCAGCTCCAGTTGAGGACAGAGACACGCTCACCTGCTTCTTGCTGTGCCAGGATACTAGATTGTTGCCAAGGAAGAAACAAGCTCCAGATGTGCTCTCCCTATCGTCTGGGCTACCTGCCCAATCCGCATCACTATACCCCACTAAGGATGTGGTGTTGTCCTTAATCATCCAAATACCAAAATCACTGGTTCCTCGAACATACTTGATAATATTCTTCACAGCT
The DNA here is from genome assembly GCA_029490685.1 of Schizonepeta tenuifolia. NCBI lineage: Eukaryota > Viridiplantae > Streptophyta > Magnoliopsida > Lamiales > Lamiaceae > Schizonepeta > Schizonepeta tenuifolia. Next base: position 7,899,310 of record CM055956.1, read on the forward strand.
AGAAGATGACTCTCCTTAGGATTCACCTGGAACTTGGCACAAACTCCGACACTGTGGCTAATGTCTGGTCTACTGGCCGTCAAGTAGAGCAAACTTCCAATCATACTTCTGTATAGAGACTGGTCTACAGAAGCACCTTCTGTGTCCTTGCTAAGCTTGATTGAAGTTGACATAGGTGTGCGACGCACCTTGGTATTTTCTAGTCCAAATTTCTTCACTAAGCTCCGAGCATACTTTGATTGAGTCACAAATATCCCCTCCTCGGATTGCTTGATTTGTAGTCCCAGAAAATAATGCAATTCGGCAAAAAGACTCATATCAAACTCCTTTGTCATGTGTCCCACAAATTTCTGGATCAGATCCTGAGACATAGAGCCAAAAATTATATCATCAACATAAATCTGAATAATGATGATACCTTCCGAATTACTCTTATATAAAAGAGTCTTGTCAGATCCTCCACGAACATATCCTTTGGAGATGAGATACTTGGACAGCGTATCATACCAAGCACGAGGTACTTACTTCAAACCATAAAGCGCCTTGTTCAACTTGTAGACATAATTGGGAAATTATGGATCGACAAAGCCTGGGGGCTGTTCCACATACACATCTTCTTGAAGAGTACTATTGAGAAAGGCACTCTTAACATCCATTTAGTATAGCTTGAAATTCATGCAGCATGCCATTCCAAGAAGTAATCAAACTACTTCTAGGCGAGTGACCGGAGCAAAAGTCTCTTCATAATCAATACCTTTCTCTTGAGAATATCTTTGAGCTACTAGTCTTGACTTGTTACGAATAATCTCCTCCATCTCGTCTGTTTTGTTGCGAAAAATCCATTTCGTCCCAATCACATGCACATCAATGGGACGTGGCACAAGATACCAAACATTGCATCGAACAAACTGGAGCAATTCTTCCTTGCATGGAGGCAATCCAATCATCAATCAATAAGGCCTCCTTGACATTCTTTAGAAGAACTTTAGAGACATAGCACATGAATGCAATGTTTGCCACCATATGTTTTTAGTCTCTTGCTACGTTTCTAGTTAATCTTCCTCCGGTGACATCTCCAATGATATTTGTTAGTGGATGATACTTAGATAGTCTTCTGAATGGACCTGGAGTAGTAGGGGCTAATTCGCCTGAGGTGGAGTCAGATGGAGCTTCAACTTCGATTGAATCAGTGGTCATGTCAGTGGATCCGGTCTGAGTACTTGAGGATGTTGGCACAGACTCTGGCACAGGTAATAGCAGTTGTGCCTCCTCTTCTGCTTCTGCATCTGTAGAATCAGTGAAGACCACATTGATAGACTCCATGATAGTCTTGTTTGCCTTGACGTAGACTCTGAATGCTCTGCTGTCACGAGCATATCCCATAAATATAGCTTCAAGACCTCGATCATCAAGCTTTTGAGTGTATTTTCTGTCATTCAGAACATAGCACACTGTCCCGAACACATGAAGATGTTTGAGGTTGGGCTTTCTTCCCTTCCAGATTTCATAAGGAGTCTGATTTGTCTTTGGACGAAGATAGACTCGATTCACAATATAGCATGCCGTATTTATCGTCTCAGCCCAAAATCTGTCAGCTACATCATGCGCCTTGAGCATGGTCCTCATCATTTCTTGTAGTGTCCTGTTCTTTCTCTCAACAACTCCGTTTTGTTGAGGTGTCTTCGGGGCTGAAAACTCGTGTGCTATCCCCTTTTCAGCACAGATTGTGATAAAATCTTCACTTTGAAATTCTCCACCATGATCGCTCCTTATTCTTCTCAAGGGAAGATCCTTCTCCAGCTCCACACGACTGCACAAGTCCTTAAAGCTCTTGAAAGCTTCTGATTTGTGTCGGAGAAATTCCACCCAAGTGAATCTTGAATAGTCATCAACACATACAAGAATGAACTCCTTCTTGGCTATACTTTGAGTAGGCATCGGTCCTACTAAATCCATATGCATCAATTCAAGAATGCTAAATGTAGTGATACTTCGAACCTTCTTGTGTCCCACTTCAATTTGTTTCCCCAATTGACAGGGTCCACACACTACCTTATCATCAATCTCCAACTTGAGAACTCCATGAACAGCATCTGCATTCAAAAGTTTCTTCATGCTCCTCAAACTTGCATGTCCCAATTTCTGATGCCAGGTTTCTATCATTCCAGCACTAACTTGCATACAGACATGGGCGGGTGTGACAAGATAACACTTGTCATGAGATCTGCGACCAGTCATAAACTAAGCTCCATTCTTCACTACTTGACATGTACTTTCGTCGAATATCACTTTGTATCCTTCATCGCATATTTGACCAACACTGAGAAGATTGGCCTTAAGTCCATCAACCAAATACACATTCCGTAGAGGCGGCATTCCAGGTATGTTTAGAATTCATTTCCCAATCACTGTGGCTTGATTTCCATCTCCAAAGGTAACGTGATCATCGAAGACATCAACAATATTGGTCAAGAAATTAGGATTTCCTGTCATGTGCTTGGAGCAAGCACTGTCCATGTACCACCTGTTATCTACTCGTGCCCAAAGAGATGTTAGAGCAACATATGCAGTGTAGTTGTTTTTGGATTGAAACATTCTTCTTCTGTCACCAAGATAATATCTGCAGTGTGGCCTTATGTGTCCAGGGAGATTGCAATAATGACAGACTGGTCTGAACAGCTCTTCTTGTTGTGGTGGTTGTCCCCTCATGAACTGATGATTCTGATTTCTTGGAACACTCCCTGACATGTGGGTCTGCATCTTTGTCTGCTTCTGAGGATTCCTTTGGGGATTTCTCATTTTCCTCCTATTGTTGAAAGTATTTGACTTAGGAGCAGGATTCCCTTAAGATTTCTTGTTTTGAGGAACAAACTTCACCTTCTTCTCCTTGTCTTCGACAGCCACCCACTACTTCCCTTGGAAGCCTAAACCAGATTTGCTGGTTGAGCTCTGTCCAGCTTCAATAATTTTATCAAGCTTGGAAGTTGCATCACCATTCATCATCTTAACAAACTTATCCATCTGATCCATTTTGTGAAGAAGCATGTTGTTTTGATCGAGCAGAGACATATTCAGCACTTTCAGATTGTCTCTTTCCTTCGTCACTTCCTCAATTTGGGCATTGAGGGTTAAGTTGATTCTTCCAACTTCATCACACTTAATGATCAGGTATTCATACTTCTTAATCATTGACTCCTCATCCACGCTGTCTGCATCACTTTCTTCATCCACTGGATTGTTCTTGCTAGTGGGCACAGACTTAGGCACAGGAATGGATGGCTGTACCACAGATATTGCAACATGAGCAACCTTTTCATCAGTGTCACTCTCACTATCATCTGTGTCCTCGTCACTGTGGGTGGAAACATATGACTTGCCTTGCCTCCGCTTTGTATTGATGCATTCACGCTTGAAGTGTCCATACCCATGACACTCATGACATTGAGGTCCAGTCTTTGGAGTGGACTGAGAGTCTTCCTTATCCAATTGACTGGATTGTGATTTACTTCTTTTCTTCTTGTCAAGCCCTCGTTTGGAAAACTTCTTGAACTCCTTCTTGAATGACTTTGTGACTAGGGCCATTGCTTCAGCAGCTGCTATTTCTCCTTTTGGCACAGTCGGAGCCTCAGGGTGCCAGTTGTGTGCTTGAAAGGCAACTCCTTTCCTTTCAGCGCTTTCACTCTTCTTTCCCATCTCAAAGGTTCTTAAAGATCCAATGAGCTCATCCAGTTTCATGCTAGCAATATCTCTTGCTTCTTCAATTGCAGCCACTTTGTACTCAAATCTGTTGGGAAGAGATCTTAATACCTTTCTGACAAGATATTCATCAGTGTACTTGTTCCCAAGGGCCACACTTTCGTTGATAATTTTCAACAGCTTTGCATGAAAGTCACTGATCGACTCATGTTCTTCCATCCTCAATAACTCGAATTGGGTTGCTAGTTGTTGAAGACGTTGCCCTTTCACACGATCATTTCCTTCAAAGGAGGTCTCTAGAATATCCCATGCTTGCTTTGCTGAATCGCATGTGGAAATAAGGGAGAATATTTCCATAGTAACAGATGCTTGAATGGCATTCAGTGCAACCTGATTCATCCCCGATTCTTTCTTTTCAGCTTCCAACCAGTCTTTCCTGTCTTTGACTTTGCCAGTATGGGGTTGGCCCGTGGCTATGATGGGAGGTTTGAATTCTGACTTTATCGTCTCTCACGCCTCTTCATTGATGGCTCTGATGTGTGCCATCAAACGAATCTTCCAATATCCATAGTTGGATCCATCAAGAATTGGTGGTTTCGTCATCGAACTGCCACCTGTGGAAGTTATTGTGTCTTATCACGAACGCAGCAACACGTTTAGATGTCTATCCCAAGATCAACACCTGTAAGATCGGTGTACCGCTCTGGTACCAATTGTTAGATCTAAACGTATACTTTATACATATAAAGTTATTCGCATTACTGAAAAACTTAGCACAGACAGTATAACAGAAACAATAAACTGTGCTGAAATAAAAGACACACGATATGGTAACCCAGTTCGATTTTGCAACCTATGTCTGGGGGGCCTTTGCCCAAGAGAGAACCAATCCACTATTAGAAAAAATGGCTACAGAGGATCTTACACATACAGAGAACCAATCCACTATTAGAAAAAATGGCTACAGGATCTTACAGAGAACCAATCCACCTTATGCTACCCTTTCGCTCACCCTCTTCCTAACGTCACGTGAATTCGTGATTGACGATCTACAATCGCTCAACATAAGTCTGAACCGCCAGTTCGACCCTTAACTCTCTTTAGGAACTAATTTATCAAAGATAAACTCTCACAATAATTCGTTCTCTCACAATACAATACTTTCAAGAAAGTATAAGCACTCAAACAATAAAACATGGGCGGCACCCTCCTCACAATGTAGATGTCGAATATATATAGACGAAACCCTAGATCTCTTCTCCATCATGTATATCTCTTTAGATCTTCTTTCCTCGTGAGGATAAGGCTTGGGGAACACGTCTCTTATCTGCTTGATATGTATCTTGTTCGCATCTATCATAAACTTGGAAAAGATCCCGCAAAATCCGCGCCGATAAGGTAAGTCTCTGCCACACTGTTCCAGGTTCCCTTAGCACAAACTGAAGCACACATAACGGAGTTTGTTCTACGCAGCGGCTTCGACACTTCAGCTGTACTTTTGGCTACATAAACTTTGCCAACATCTTCGAGCAGTATCACCTCAAATCCAACATTAATCATCACCCTAGGACTAAAAATGCAACTATTGTTCATGCTCTTATCATCCAAAGAGAAAATATAATACTGTATGTTACTCCAAAATTTGTAGAACCCCATAATTTCAGGCTTGAAACCTTTGATTTCATTAAATTAAATAGAATAGAATAAGAATGGAAATAATTAAAATAATAAAATGGTCACTTATTCCCGATTAATATTAAATTTCTAAATCAGATAAAATTTAAGATGTTATATGCATGGCATAAGTACCAGCATCCCTATTATATGAAATTTCTATTGCTATTCTATAGCTACGTGATATTACGATTAATTACAAAAAATTATTTTATGCAATAATAGATTGATTAATGTCAACATGAAATACTTTATTAATTGTCCTTTTTACTCTTATTATATATGGCAATATTAGGCTCGTTAAGACCAGAATAAATAATCTTATAAGTATACTCGATCGAAACTTCGACCCGACTAATAAATATCGTTTTATGGAATGAAAGGAGAAATACCTTATAAAGGAAACATTAGAATATAATATTAGAGACATATTTTGAAATAGCCATAATGACCATTAAAATATAAATTTTGGCCCACCTCCTTTAAAAATATAAATTTTGGCCATTTTTTTCAATTTGGGTCGAAAATACCCTTAATGAAATGCGGAACGGGTCGGGTCGGACGCGGGCAGGCGCGGGTCGGGTCGGACCGAGTATGAGGCAGTTGGTACTTTTGGTACAAATTTAGTCATATTAGTACCAAATGTTCTAGTACTTCTGGTACAAATTTAACCTTATTAGTGCCAATTGTTCCAGATTTGGTACAATTAAAACGAATTGTCGAATTAGTTCCAGATGTTCCAAGTTATGACACGGTACTCTTGGGACAAACATTTCAATTATTCCATGTTATATTGCGCCGATTTTGCGGCTCCGCCTTCGGCTCCGATTACTAATATATAGATAATCGTCGGGCAACAATTTAGATTTCTTCGGCTCGCTCCAAGGCCTTCGGCTCCCCTCGCTCGAATCTTGACCGAAGAAGAACTGGCAAACAAAAAAACGAAGAGGCAAACAAAAAATTGGAAATTAAAAAAAAAATCTAAAAAAAAAAAAAAACAGAAAAAAAGAAATAAAAATCTGAAAAATAAAAAAAAATAGAAAAATAAAGAAAAAAAATCTGGAAAATAAGATAAAAAAGAAATCTGAAAAATAAAAAATAAAACAGAAAAATAAAGAAAAAGAAATCTGGAAAATACGAAAAAAAAAATGAAAAAAAAAAGAAAAAGAAATCTGGAAAATAAGAAAAAAAAACAGAAAAAAAGAAAAAAACTAGAAAATTAAAAAAAAAACAAAAAAAATAAAGAAAAAATTTGAAAAGGGAATTAAGTGTCAATAAAATAGGTCAAGAAGTGATGGATCACAAATAGAAGAGGGAAAAGGGTATTTAGATCCTAAGTTCTAAAAAATGGCCATAATTTATATTTATGAAGAGGGTGGGCTATAATTTATATTTCAATGCTCATATTGGCTATATGACATGATATTCTCTATAATATTATATATTATATATTACATATATAAGTGTGTGTGCGGGTGATATATGTGTGCATGTGTTTAGGGTAACCTCGATGCTAAGCGAGGTGCACTACCGTCTCATCATAAGAAGCCGACACGTGGAGCTGGCCGATTAAAAAAAAAAGCCGAACTCGGTCGAGTGCTATTGTTCCCACACGGTAACTTGGTATTGTAGGCCAACCTAGTCTCCCCTACCACCCACCCCAATCACCCCCATAGTGCAACCACCCCACCCCACCCTATCATCCCACACATTGTTTTACTGTTTAAATCTGCAGTGATGAGTGAATTAATGGTGAGGCGTAGACGTAGGAGTCAAGTGTATAGGGTATGGTGTATGATACGACAGCATCGTATTAGACTATCTGCATTCCTTAGAGACCATTAGTGTGCTTTAAGGGATGCTCTAGTACTAGAGCACCTTTAGAGACCTCTACCCCTGCATCCCAAGGGTGCTCTAAGGGTGCTCCAGCATAATATTAAACAATTCTCTGTTTTCATTTATTAAATTAATTCATCTATTTGTAAATAAATTAAAATACACTAATTAATAAATAATACAGATTTTTCATTAATATTTGAAAATTGGAAAATTACATACCGCACAAAAAAAAAAACACTACATGCTCGAAAAAAAAGTACATAAAACTAAAAATTATGAAAAAATACTACACCCACCCCCGGCGTTGCTTCACTTTCTCCACCATCATCTTGTGAACTTGGAGCTGCTCCGGCGTCATAAATCTTGTGTTCCTGGAGACAACTTCCAAGTCAGTGGCATCACGTCTCTACTGAACATATTCGGCCTGGATGCGTTCATTTTCCAGCTTCGCGCGAGCTGATTCCTGCAACGCCACTGCGATCTCATGCTTGACCTCGGCAAACTGGGTAAGTCGGTCGCCATATCGATCCATGACGGATTCGAACTGTGACGAGCCCTCTACCGGCTTCTTTCCTTTGAACCTTGCCCTGGCCCTTGCCGCATCTTGACCCTCCGGTCGGGGAGGCGCGCTTTCTCCTTCGGTGGACTGGGCCTTCTCCGCAGATGGCTGGGACTAAGAAGATGTGTAGTTGCCCTCCGCCGTAGTCTTCGTCCTCTTCATGGAGGGTACGTCTGGAAAATTGGCGAGGTGGAAATTGGGGTTGTCTTTGAGAATCTCCCAAGCTGTGAAATAGTGGAAAGAAGGTGCCTGAGCATTTTTCTTGTAGATCTCTTGGGCCTGGGCATGCACTGATAAACATGGATTTTCTCATCTTTATAAGCTTAATTGATGTCAATTTGTATTGGAAAATCATGTTTGGAGTGAGTTGTGTGCTTAACTATTGTTAATTTGTGAAATATGATGTTCGTTCGTACTTTATTTGATTTTGCAGAAATTTAGAGTTAATCTTATGAAAATTGAACATGATGGAATGAAAGTATATTTCGATAGGAGTTCGTAGGCGAAAACGAATTCAAAATCGGAGTTATAACGAAGGAGAACGGGCCAAAACAAAAATGTTGCGCGCTGGCCCAGCACACACGCGGACAACACGCGAATTTTCTAGATTTGTGCTATTTTTGGTTATTTTCTCCTATTTTGGTTATTTCCTACTCCTACTAGGATACAACCTTGTACCCCCCACACCTATATACATATGTCCTCCAAAATACATCTAAATACCACCTCTCTCATATATTATTCTTAGTTTTAATTTTCTTTAAGCTTTGTCTTGGAGTTTTGAAGACTTGTTCAAGAGTTCAAGACGAGATTTGTTTCAACTACTGTTTTTTTTATTTAATGTTTATGATTTCTTTTTCTTTTGATTGTGTGTTTTCTTTAATTATGAGTAGCTAATTTTCTTGTATCCTAGGATTAGAGAGTAGGTGGATAATTAATCTTTGATTCTTAATCAATTAATCAATTACGACCTTATCTTCTTTCTTATGTTCTTGATTTGTCTTGCATGCTTGATTGATTGGCCACCAATTTAGCATAATTAGTTGTGTTAATTCAATAGTCGGGAGATGAAGATTAATACATGAACCGGAACATAAGACACACATTGCAAAATAACCGGGAGGGGACGAGCCTTGTGTGAGAGCATTAATCTTAGGATCTTTTTGGAGTTGCATGCATATGATGTTTGTCGGGAACCCTTGTATGTGATCAACGGTTTATTCGCTACATGAGTAGGTTTAAGCTATTTTTGTGATTGTTCTAAGAAGAGTTGAGTCCCAGTGTTAATTGATTGATTGATTGAATCTTGAAGTTGATTTTCCATTGAAATCGAAACCTTAGGATATCTTCTCTATCTTGAATCTTTAATATTTTTTCTTTTGCTTTTGCTTTTGTTTGCTTTATTTAATTATTTGCAGCATTAATTAATTAATCTAAAGTTCGAAAGTCTAAATAGAGGAAGAGCAATTGAAAGTAGTACTCATTGGAATTAATACAATCCCTATGGAATACGACCTTGCTTCTCTGTGCTCAATTATACCCGTGCACTTGCGGTGTGAAAGAAATTAGCGAACAAGTTTTTGGCGCCGTTGCCGGGGACTGTTTTAATTTTAGCAATATTATGATTAGATTGTTTGAGACTAATTTGGACATATATTATATTATTATACTAATTTTTCTTTTTATTTTTGTTGTGATACACAGGTAGTGCATGCAAAGAAGGTCACAAGGATTACCCTTGGAGCCTTTGAATCCAGAGATTGAAGCTACTTGTCGTTGCAACAACGCGATAAGAAGAACATGAGGTCAAAACATGGAGGATCAACAACAAAATCCACCAGTTGATCCGGTAACTTTCAGAGCTATGCAAGAACAGCTTCAGCAACTCATTGCCGCACAAACGGCCAGACAGGAAACTCCAATCAAGGTTGAATTTCAACCTGTAGTACGGCAGAGAGGAATTTTTGGGCCAACCATTAATGCCAACAACTTTGAGCTTAAGGCGTCACTTATTGCCATGGTGCAGAACAATCAATTTGGAGGCAGACCGGCTGAAGATCCTCATGCATATCTAAGTCAGTTTCTGGAGGTGTGCGAGACTGTCAAAATGAATGGGGTGCCACATGATGCAATCAAGTTACGCCTCTTCTCATTCTCTCTACGAGATGAGGCTAAGCTTTGGTTCCATGCCTTAAATCCGACTGCAGTTACAAATTGGAATGATTTTCTGGAGATTTTCCTCTACAAATACTTCCCTCCAAGCAAGACAATGAAGCTAAGGTCAGAGATTCAACAGTTCCGTCAATTTGATGGAGAGACGTTTTATGAGGCTTGGGAGAGGTTCAAGGGGATGCTGCGAAAGTGTCCCAATCATGGGATTTCTGCTAATGAGAAGGTGTTGATTTTCTACAATGGGTGCACCGGAGAAGTCAAGAATCTATTGAATGCTGCCGGTCAAGGAGACATTCTGGAGCGTGGATGTGCAGCCGCAACGGACATCATTGAGAAGTTAGCAGCAAACAATCATCAATGGTCGGATTCGAGGAGTGCACCAAAGAAAGTGGCGATTCTCACAAACGACGATCCCATAGCCAAGTTGACAGCTCAAATGTCAAACTTTATGACAAAAATGGAGGACATGATGAGTCAAAGGCATGGACCATCTCAAGGGGAAGCAGTGGATGTTGAAGATGTGAATTATGTCAACCGCAGAGGCTATGAGAATTACAAGAAACCATATGGGTGCCTTCCTGGAGCAGCTTATGGGACATCGCAAAGGCCTCAAAATCATTACCAAGGTAATAGGACCAATCCTAACCTTTCTTATGCGAATCCCAACAATGCATTGACACCACCGCCCGGATTCACTGTTTCAAACGGTGAAATTGTGGAGGAGAAAAGGCCACAGCTTGAGGAGATACTTGCTAAATTCATGCAAGTAAGTGAAGTCGACAAGAAGGATATGAATACACGGATCTCGATCTTGGAGAAACAAATGGGTCACATTGCCAATACTTTGACAAGCCAACATCAACAAGGGCAGTTTCCAAGCAACACCGTGATCAACCCAAATGAGCAATGTAAAGCAGTCACTTTGAGAAGTGGTACCTCATATGATGGCCCAAAGATGCCTAGTGATGAGCCGAAGGTGATAAAGGTTGACAAACAAGACAAGGAAGCATCCACCCATCCGGAAGAGAAGGATCAAGACAAAGAAAAAGAGGTTAATTCGGAAACGACAACCAAGAAGGCACCAACTTCTAAATCAATTGTAGCTCCTATGCCTTATCCTCAACGTCATTAAAAGAAGAAGATGGAGGAGCACTTTAGCGAGATTCTTGGATATCTTTAGGAAGGTACATATCAACATTCCATTGGTAGAAGCTTTACAACAAATGCCAAATTATGCCAAGTTTCTCAAGGATGTGGTATCGCGCAAGAAGAAATTGGGGGATTTTGAGACAATTAATCTCAATGAGGAGTGCAGTGCCATCTTGTAAAGGAAGTTGTCGGCCAAGACTAAAGATCCGGGGAGCTTTACCATCTCTTGTGTGATCGGAGGAAAAACTTTTGGGAGAGCTCTTTGTGATTTGGGGGCAAGCATAAATCTCATGCCCTTATCTATTTTCAACAAGTTGGAGATTGGAGAACTCAAGCCGACGACCATTGCACTACAAATGGCGGATAGATCAGTCTCATACTCAAGAGGAGTTGTTGAAGATGTCCTTGTCAAGGTTAGTGATTTCATATTTCCTGCGGATTTTGTTGTTCTTGACATGGTGGAAGACAAGGACATGCCCTTGATCCTTGGCCGACCTTTCTTGGTGACGGGGAGAGCCCTCATCGATGTTGCTAGTGGAGAGCTAACCTTGAGGGTGAATGATGAGAGTCATACATTCTCCATCTACAATGCCATAAAGTTCTATGATGAGGGGTCTTCTCAAGCTATGGAGGATTGCAAAGTGCTCGAGGTGATCGATTCATGCATTAGCTCGGAGGTGTGGAAGTCATTCCACGATCCTATGGAGGCTTGTATTTCTAACTCTCTCTTTTCATCTAATTTTGATTTGCATCCAAACTCTTTTGATGAAATTTTGTTTGAGTGTTGCAAAATCATGGAGAGCCAAAAGGAATGCCCAAGGAAAGCCGGAAGATTTTTGGAGCTACAAAGAGATGTAGCAAAGAAGGAAGAGACGAAAGAGGCACCTAAGCTCGAGCTAAAGCCATTGCCCAAGCACTTGAAGTATGCTTTCTTGGGAGAGAACGACACGTACCCGGTAATTGTATCGGCTTCTCATAATACTTATGAGCCGGACTGTCGGCGTCAAGGGAGAACGACGAGTAGGATTCGGTGGAGCCCGCAGTGTTGAGGTTGATTTGATCGAGCCCCGCCCTCGTGAAACCCATTTGGTCGTCGGAATTGTCGCCGAATCAGTTGTATGGATTGTTAGGATCCATAATTTTTTTTGGGATGAATTTGTTGGAGAAATGAAGTAGATGAAAAAAATTTGAGGGATGAAAGGATTGAGAGGTGTGAAAATGAGGGAGATGAAATGAGTATTTATAGGTAAAATAAATAAAAAAAAAGGAAAAATGCCGCATTTTACCGTTGCTACTGCCAAAAATTGCCCGTTGCCATTTATTTTTTTAACGTTGGCGCGTGTATAATACGCGCCCGCCATTTTTTATTTTTTTTTTAATTTTTCATCCCGCGCGTGTAAGACACGCGCTAGCTCAAGCTGTGCTCGAGCTCTTCACCTCCGCCACACAGGGTGCTCTAGCCACCCCGTGCTCGAACCTCGCTCGAGCGCCGATGCAGATAGTCTTAATGTCGTATAAATTTTTTTTGCACCCAAATTTTATCGTAGTTGTATCGCCATTGAAGTACTGAAGTACAATTAAAAAAAATTAAATTGTAATTTTAATTTCACTGCACATGTTGTACTAAGCTAGGTGTACACAAACCACAGGGAATTGCCGAGAATGCCATCGCCTTCCTTCCCGATTGCCTTGCTTCCATTCATTGAGGAAGGGATAAGGTTGTCCATAAGGTTTTATTATGACTGTTTTTTTTTTTAGCATAATTTTATTATGACTTGGACCAAAAAGAGAAAGAAATGAAATGAATAAATGAAGAATGAAGAAGCAAAGAACGTGTTGTTAACTCGTGCATCTTCTTCGCTCTGCTCAGAGCTCTTTCTTTTTTCCTTCTGTAAGCAAATCAAGATGGGAGAGAGGAGAGTTGCATAATTTTTACGTATCAGTGTTGTGTGTTTTGTTTTCTTTTGAGTAGAGGCTAGAAATGGGCGACGATGGAGGAAAGTTAAGGCCAGGTACGTGAAATTTAATCTCTGTTAATCTCCTATTTTGTTTATTTAGATGTTGAGCTAATATGATTATATATTATGGGAATGTACATGAAAACTGTTATTTCATTAATTTTGATAGTTAGAAAAAAAGATAAAATACGTCGTTTACGCAAACCTCCTTGCTGAATATGTTTCTCCAATGTTAGGGTTTGGTTGCTCTCATATATGTTATGGTTTAGGTGTTCTAGGGGTTAGTGTTAGGGTTATGTTTACTTAGATATGATCCTTGAACTTTTTCTTGAATGTTAGTGATGAACCCATATTTGTGTCCATTTTTTTTGTGTTTTTCTTGTTCATTTTAATCTTTATCGAGTCAAAGTGTGTTTGGGAGGACACAAAGTCGAGAAAGTATGTGCAGGGCATTACAGGTTAGATGTTGGGCAAAAACCGGTAGAAAACTTGTTTATATGATGTTGGGGCAAGAAACACATCACAGTGGATCTTGGGCAAAACTGATGAAAATCTGTTGTTGAGATGCTGAGATGGTGATACAATGCAAATGGGCATAGGGCTAGAAGCTTGTAGCTGGGCAACATTATTTTATTCAATCTACAAGTCAGGAAGCACCTCCCCATATTCTTGAAGCCAACAGACAGAGTACCCGGAGGAGCCGGGATCTTGGTGATACAGGATGCAGACATTGAAGTCAAGATGTGAGTTGGAGCAGCAGCAGATTTCTTTCTCTATAAGAAAGAGGATAAGGATGGAAACTTTTCTTTCCTTATCCTAATTGAACGTGATCTAGGAGATATCTACCATGAGAAGGAAATAAATCCCCAGCAATCCATACAAGGAAAGAGGCGGATATGCATGGAAAGAGTCCTTTACCAACAAGGATTCTAACCTAACCCTAATTCCTTGGCCTATAAATATGGACGAGTTTGGACGACGACTACCAGAACTTTCATATTGTCTTTTATTAGTTCTTAGTTAGTTTGCATTTAAGTTTCGAGAATTCTTAAATTAGATTCGTTTTTAGTATTTTACTTTAGATTTCTGCTGTTGGCTGTTGATCAAGATCTACGTTGTTGACTTCGTTGTTGATCAGTTTTCTTTTCAGAATTTATTCAAGTATGTTTACTTTAATTTTCTTTGTGCTTTCTTTTATTGTTATGTCTAGCTAAATTCCTTTGCTTGGATTGGAGTAGATGATTTGAATCTAATTATTTTGTTTGAACTCCTGAGGTCTAATCGGTTTAGTTCGTTGCATGATTTTTATTCCCGAAACACTTAGGTCTAATAATTAGTTCTTGGTCAAAATTGATAATTGCTTGTACACCAATTAGATATTGAGATTAAGGCAATAACAGATATGGGATACAACTCGAGAGAGTCTCTCGTGCCCAAAAAGGTAATTAGTATTGGAGAGCAGTCGATATTGACTTACCTCTTGGCTGTCTTGGGTCTGATTTGCTCTTAATGCATGTTGGGCAATACAGTTACTGAAGTGTCTTCGTGACTGTGTTGATCAACAGAAGGGATCTTGCCTTCTGGTCGAGATCTATTTAATCTGATAGATAAAGCCTTAGAGTATTCATGTTATGACTTCGTGACCATTAGGGCATGAATTAATCTTTGCTTAAAACCAAGTGATAAAAGATTGTAATTGAATACTCTTGCACCGATGAACGAGTGAAGTAATTAGGATCAATAATTCAAATCCAATCCAAGTACTTTTGTTATTTGATAAGTTTCTTGTTTAGATTTCAGTTTTGAGATACAGTTGTTGAGTTGTTCGTGAGCAAAAAAAACCCCTACTTTAGTGACACCGAAGAGAAGACTACACCAATTCCTCGTGGGATCGACCTCTACTTGCTACTGGCTACTTGCCTGTTGGGCAAAAGGAGAAAACAAATATTATTTGCACGAGGCTAAACGACGGCTTCGTCAGTTAGTAAATATCAAATATCTAATCTGATTTCTAATTGAGGAATAATATGTTTATTATATTATGTCGAGTCTATAAATAGATTCTTTCGCTTTTGATATAAGAATTGTATATTAATAGTTTTGATGAAAGATAGCATGTCTCAATATACATTTAAGGCCATTATTGAAGCTCAATATCTTTTGATATAATGAGAATTAAAATAGATTGAACTTTACCTAATTAAATACCTTTGCATAGATAGTAAAATGAACAATGTGGCTGAATTTGAATTGATTATTAGCTCTGAAATATGTATTGGCTACTAGTATTATATGGTGAAATTTGAAATTACTTGTAGAACAAATAGTACACTGGAATACTAAACTTATGTGTTTATTCCCCACTTTTATGTAATTAGTGAAATTTAGAATTTGATGCTCTAGTTATTTATTGTACCATGTCATTTATTTGATAAATATATTTTCATGTTCATCTATAAAATATGTTTAGCTGACATATTTTATGATTTTGAACTTTTCAGGTACCCTCGTTTCCTGTCGATCTCATATATGGTACCTTCATTCCATCATAACTAGGCTGCCACCGGATAACCAGGCCTTGATGCGGGCAGGATGTTTCGGACACCTTTTTGAAATTTCAGAAATACAATTTCAGGGTCAATTGTTTCACCACTTGCTGAGATGTCTTCTTCCTAGCTCGCGGGACCGCGGAACTCTTGTGTTTAGGTTTACCAATCAACTCGTGGAGTTCGAGCCTTCCCAATTTGCATTGATGATTGGCCTTAGCTTCAAAGAAACTGGACCAACTACGGGGCAAAGTGATTTCCACCATACTGTGTTTTAGGGGCGTCGGACACTTATGTTCGACGATATACACAAAGCTTTTGTGCAGGAGTGTCGTCGTGATGGGGGCCGTTCAGGCAATGCCCTAAGACTAGCTCACTTGTGTGTGGTTTATGGCATTCTGTTGATGAAGGATAGGACCTCAAAGAGGATTGATGTGAAGTATGTTCATCTCACTGATGAGTTTAATTTTGCTTTCAATGAGTTTCCGTGGGGCCGAGTTGCATACGACTTTCTCGTTGCGAGTACACACAGTGCTAGAAGATGTATTTTTCGACTTATGTCCCAAGAAAGGAGTTCAATTGTGAGGCTCATGGATTTCCATATGCTCTTTTACTTTGGTCATATGAAGTTCTTCCTAGGTTGGCATTGTTTCCTGCTTCACGTCATGATAATATGGTGGATAGAACACCCCGGATGTTGAGATGGAAAGTTGATTGCTACTATGGGTTTGAGGCCATGCAGCCTCTCTTCCAGCCTATTACTGGAGCAACCCCGGTAATCTCCACGTGCTTAGTTTTTCTTGCATTTGATGATTTTACAAAATTTTTGAATATCTATCGAATTAATTAAATTTGTAAAACTAATTTCCAAACAAGTGGCTTTGGTTCCATCTGATGCTGAGGCTAGGATGCTAACTAGACTTGGTGTGCCATCTTCAAATGATAACGGACTAGTAGCATCTAATGGTAGTCAGAGGAAAAGGAAATTAAATTTTAGTCCTGATGATGATCCGAAGAAAAAGACACTTAAGAAGAAAGCTAAGAGCCCAGCAAATCCCAGGTCTGAGAGGTTGAAAGGCCACCTAGCTTATCATGATCATGAAGTTCACTTAACTCAACATTCATCGACTGCTTCGAAGAGCCTTGTTTCACCCAAAAATGATGACGTAGATCATTCAGTGACCGACGCTAATGTGAGTCTACAATAACTTCTATAATATTAGTTGCATTTCTGTTCTGTCATGATAGTTAGTGTAATACTTTTGTAATATTTACCTTCTTATAGGATACAATCCTTGTGATGAACGAGGTGCTGCGACGCACAACTTCTATGGAGCAAGACAGTGTGAAGAGACAGGAAGAATTTGAAGTTCGGGTGTTTGAGATGTTGAGTACTGAAAAGGGTGTTAATATGCAGCCTTCTTTGAAACGGTGCCACTTTTGCAGCTGCAAGAAAGATTGTGAAGGTAGCAACAAGGAAAATGAACCACCTGTCAACAACAACCCACCACTTAATGGAAAGGGAAAAGAAAAGGTTGCAGAGGGTACAACTATCCATAACATTGCTACTTCAAACAGCTTAATGGATGAAAAGATTCACAATGTAATTGAGAATAATATACCTGGCCTCGATGACTTGAGTCCCAACTGTGTTTTAGATTACCATGATCAAGATGACAGCAACAGTTTTTTGCTTGAAGTGCAGTGGAATCCTAGCCTTTTGAAAAATGCATCTGTTGAGAAAGTTGCATCAGTTGAGAAAGGTGAATCAGTTGATAAAGGTCCTTCAGTTGTAAAAGATGTGAGTAAGGTTACTCCCTTTAGTAGGCGTACCTCAGTGAAAATCATGCCTACTTCAGCTCCACCGAGAGTTTCCACGCCATCGTACAGGATGGGAATATCCGTTCCTAGTTCAGCTCCTCGAAGGCCCTTGAACGATGTAACTGAATTTGTGATTTCTCAATTTGATCCAAATGACAGGGACTTCAAATACCAAGAAACTGATAGTTTCATTGAATGGCAGTGGGAATCAAATCGCGGTAATCCAAGGTAATTTTATCATTTTTTTTATTTTCACTTTCACCAATGATATGAATCCATCTAATTCTGTTGTTGTTTACGAGTTCAGGCTAACTTCCATTATTTTGCCTAATGAGGTTGAGGTGTCAGCTAAATGGTTTGATATGCTTTGGGCTTCCCAGGGTTTGCTTGGTGATGAGGTCAGTCACATCATTCCATTCTTTTGTTTTAGACTCCTTAATCCTATATATATATATATTGCGGTAGCAAATGGATGTCTTGCTTAATCTCATGGTGTATAGATTTTATGGTGATGGTGGTAATGCTTCTAGCAGGGACAAGGCCATCATGGATTATCTTGGTTGGGTATGTGCTCATTCACTGCCCTGAACTCTTGATAATATATTCTTTACAGATTCAATGAACCTTACAGCATTGTTGATTGAGTTGTTGGTTTTGGGCTCTGAAACAGGGGGCACTTATTCAACCGGATTATGCACCTGCCACTGAAATTGTGATCCCATATGTCCGTAGCCGACTCCCGCGTGTACATCCCATGGAATGGAATCGCGTCAAGCGCATTTTTGGGTTTGGTGGTGTCAATTAGAATCACTGGGTTGGATATGAAATCAACTTTCAGTTGCAATGCATCATTGTCTACGACAGTCTCCATACGCAAATGGATTCCTACAGTAAAGCTTTCGAAAACATGAGTCGTAATATTCCAATTCTGTGTCGGCTAGGAAGAGTTTTCAAGAGAAACAGGAAAACTGAACCTCTTGCAGATGAGCCGTGACAAATCTTTTTCTCTCCTGTTGGGCCTAGGTAGCAAAATTTGTTTGACTGTGGCATCATGGTCATGAAAGTCCTGGAGTGCCTAGCAAGAAGAGTTCCAGTTTCATTAATCAACCCAACTAGGAGTTCTATTTTCCGACGCAGGTATTGTGTCAGGTTGTATGCATACGGTAGTATGCACTTTGGAAGCCAAGTAGCAGCTCCAAGCTACTTTCATCATTTTGGTTGGCGAGAAACACTTTAAACTCATATTTTTTGTGAAGGTCCATAATTTAATTTGAATATCATGTTGTTGGGCCTGTATTCTACCTTTTTGTAGCGTGAAAAAACAAAACGATTTGACTCTTCGTTGACAAAAACATGCCTTTGTTTGTTTGCTATCTTTGGATTCGTTTCAATATTTTGTCCATGAACCTATTTTTCTTGCATCTTTTATTTACAAAGTCTCCCCATTATACTTTAGGATGAGCAAGATTGATAAGAGAAGTTTTTAATCACACGCTGTAGGAAGTTGTATCCCTTTAACCTTCACGAGCAACTGTGACATCTAGTGATGATCGAATGTGATAACAAAATGTAAAATCATTACAATATTTTACATTTTGATTTCCAAAGAGATAAACATAAACACAAACAGACAGATAAAAAAGGAACTGAAATTTCACATAATTTATATACTAAGGCACCTAGCCCAGCAACTTTTACTACTACAGGAAATTTGGTGAAAACACAGGGAATTTCCTCAGTCGGTGTCGGGATCCTCCTCGCTGTTTTCTGGGGAGTGACGCAGCTCAGGGAAATCTTCAATGTCACAAGAAGGTGTGCGCAATTTGTCCATTTTGAAAATTTTCTCCAACTCATCAGAGTATGGATCTACTTTCTACTTATACGCAGCTACTAGTGGTTTCACATATAACAAATTCACAATAATAATAAAGGTAAACAACTGCATTGAATTAAAATCTGCAAGTTGTAAATTTCTTGCAAGAAAGAAAATATTGCTGAAATCTATATTTACCGATGTGAGGAACTCCCATGTATTGTCACTTGCTTCAACGTTAAAGCCAACTTTCACCGTTACGCCCGGATGATCAATTACCCATCTGAACGTGTTATGTCTCTGTTCCAAGAATAACAGTTTCTCGAGATAGAAGTCATAATACAAGCTGAGATAAAACCTGTTATTCATTACCTCAGTATCCCGCTGAATAAATCGAGGTCGCATCTCCGCTGTCAAACCTGATCTGAGACAATGTCGATTCAGCAATTCACTCTTTATTTCCTCTACAAAATACTACTCCATTGTAGGAATCCAGGTTTGATCGTAGAACCACTCTTCCTGAGACTTGAAATTTGAAGTCATTGCAGCAAAGAAGTTATAGACTACATGCCCTAGAATGACAAATATATAAAGGGGACTACAAGGATACTAGGGTACAATACCAAACAATAGCAAAAGGACAAAAAAAAGCATCAAATAACAAACAAAAGCAAACATACAAAACTGAATAACAGGTATTTGAACTACAAGTACAGTCAACAAGTTTAATAGTGCTCCAAGCAATAATGTCATGCACTCCACAGTTTATGAAGCAACAAACAGAAACAGAGGCAAACATATAAAATCAGGTAGATAAATGTAGTGAGGACTACGGGAACACTAACTAAAAAACACATAAAGTCTATTCATGAATGAAACGTTTATTTGTAGAGGCTTTCACTCATCGGAGCTTGAGTCCGAATCATCTTTGCCCGTCAAGTGACTGCGAGGTTGGTCCACAACCTCACTTCCAGAGCTTCGACTAGAGAAGGCATAACTCCGAGAAGGTGCACTATCTGAAATAGTGATGACCGCATTCTTGAAAATTTTGTTGAGCACATTCCAGTTACATTCACCCTCATCCATGTAAACACATGACTCTGGTCGAACCTATGTCATTCCAAACACAATCAGGTGATAAAAAAATACAATACTAAAATTCATGACAAAAAAAAATGAAAGTGACATAGCTTAGCTAATAAAAAAAATTAAATTTGCAACCCAAAAAAAAAAATTGTAGTAGCAATCATTCTTGATTTATCATTACCCCTGCTATCTCATTCCAAACAGCCTCTCCGGCTATAACACGATTATTGTGCCTATCATAATGAAAGTAACGCTGATTGATCAACCATAGAAACTTATAGTAACGGTCTTCCCACTCGCGCATCTTTTGTTGATAGTCTTTTAGTGGCAAATTGATATCGTAACCTCGTCGCATTTCTTCTTTTATCTAACTGAGCACCCTATTGGTCCTCACTCATCCCCTGGCTGCCACTCTCCAACCCAATTTTCCATTTCTAGCTTTCTTAGAACAATATACTCTATTTCTCTCGTTCATGGCTCGTAGTAAAACATAACATCTTGGGATATTGGTTGTGCGGGGGCGGGAGGCATTCTATAAGCTTAGACAACAATATGCAACTTCCATTTCATCCTCCGTCACATCATTAGGGTCCTCCATATCATCTGACCGTGCTTGGTTTCCATGATCATCAGACAAGGAGGATGTGGAATCAGTTTTGTCTTCATTGTTCATTGGAGGGCAGTTGGGGGTGTCAGTTGACTTCATTCCACCGTTTTCATTAATGTCATCAATTATCGATGGCCGAGAGTGGCCATCAGCCACATGGTCCTCATGTGGAGACTGATTCGGACTTGTATACAAATTATCATTCTCCAGTATGGTATGTTCATTTTCTTGCTCGTGTACATCCTCATTTGTAGCCGAAGAACGCACTGGAGAAGAAGGCCTAGGCTGAGGACTAGGACGTGGAGAGGAAGGGCGGAAATTAGCAAACATTTCTGTGAAAAACTTCATGAAATCAGGCATGATGTCACACTTAAACTTCATAACTTGCGTATCCATAAGCTTCTCCATGAATCTCTGATCACTAAAACGCCTACCCTGTTGTGGGCCGCCATCCGAGGACTCAGATGAGAAGGAGGATGACGACGACAATGAGGCCTGTTGCCATGTACACTTTCCTTTTCTCTTCTTCTGCTTCTCCACGTCATCGCTTATGTCTGCATCGCGGACGTCATATATTCTTCTCCTGATGACGCCTCTCTTCACCGGATTTACAATACGGTGCCCGATCACTCTTTTGCCCGAGATCTTTCATTATGTTTAGAGGGACAACGTTGTTGACTTCTAGAGGCGTAGATGAATGCACAGACCTCATATACCCAGTGGTAGACTCATTATTGTTCGGCACCAACTTCACAAGACACTCATGCTTCAAAACAACAAGGTCATTATCATTTGCCAAATTATAACAAATCTCATACATGATAGTTTTTTGAAACATAAATTTAACATTCAGTATATATATTTATATATGATTAGTGTTACCCTGCAATAAGTTCCCATATGTAGATATGATTACTTTCTAATCTATACATATCATTAAAGGATTAGTAAACAAATAATATTCTTAAGTAGGACATGCCCTTAATTTTTTTAAACCTATTTCCTTTATAAAATTATCATGAATTTTCATAACAAAAGTTTAAACTAATTCATCATCAATATAATAGAAAAAATGACAGAAAACTTTTTTTTAATATAGTAACACAAATCATGCAAAATTAAC
This sequence comes from Schizonepeta tenuifolia, assembly GCA_029490685.1. Classification (NCBI taxonomy): domain Eukaryota; kingdom Viridiplantae; phylum Streptophyta; class Magnoliopsida; order Lamiales; family Lamiaceae; genus Schizonepeta; species Schizonepeta tenuifolia. Next base: position 7,921,353 of record CM055956.1, read on the forward strand.
AAAAACAGACGAGTTTATAAATCACATAAGTTTTACAAACACACCCTTTCCTCGAAGAATACATCAAAATGGTTCTCATTCTCATCGTCCTTAGGGAATGCTCACAACTTCCACTTTATGCAACGAGGGTAAGCCCTCGGCTCAACTGCATCTGCAAACCTACACGCCAAATCTGGAATGGCTTCAAATGCCCAAACCTCCAAAGCCCATACTGGGCCAATAAAGTAATGATTTTGCTTCACCTCTGAACAGGTATTGTCATGCTGCGACATGTAGTGCAGCAATGCCTGATACGTGTAGGCACCCAAGGAAAATTATTCCAAGCTACAAGATCATTAACTAATACCCAAATCCACGGTTCAACTAATCTAGATTCTGGATATCCAAGGGCAAAGTAATAGAGCACGAGAATATTTGCAACGTGCAAATAAAGGTCCTCTCTTCCAATATCAACCTCCATCTTGCAGAACTTATCCATTAGATACTTAACATCCACTGGACTACCTCCACCGAAAATTTTATATATCTCCACGTCAGCTGGGTTGTGCTCCGCTTTCGGATCAAAATCTGATTTCCCAAACATAAATCCAGACACCAAAGCATACTTAACTGCTGAGAGTCGTAAGTTAGTGTTACTAATTCGAAACCATAACTCATGCTTTGGTGCACCCATCAATTCTATCTCACGAGACACTATCCCATGCAATACCTTTGCAGATGACTTGCCCTCATTCCAATGAAAAAGGTGACCTAACTGTCCTTCCATGAATTTATCAACCAACTGTTGTCCAACTACTTGTAACAAAATTGATCTAACTTCAAACACTTTCTTGCTCTTAAAATATAGGTTAATTTATGGCTGCAGATATTGAACTGCTTCCCTCTTCCAACTCCATACTGCATGTAACATAATAATAAATCTAATTCATCAATTAGGTAGGATCAATATTAAAGAGCCCTAAATATCTGCCAAATGTGATTTATTCTTAAAATGACCCGGAGTTGTGATGGTCATAAAATTACATTATATGAATTTATACAATTGGGGAGTCTTATAACATCTATAACATAACAACATTATCGACCTAAAACTGAAAACATACATGATGTAGGTATGGGAGGGGATCCTAATTAATCCTAAAACTATAAAAGCAAATATAACAATTTAATCACTTGCTGAAAAACAAAAAAATAAACAAATTTAATCAGATCACATCATATTTCATATTTTGGGGAAATTGGGGTTGGGGGAAGGGCGCAGTTAATCACCAAGGTTGGGAGAACGAAAATACCTTGTTCTCAGGGTTTGATTGTTCTGTTTTGGATGACATAGTATTTCTGCTCCTCGTCCTCACCATGGCTAGATCTTTGTTTCTTCAAACTCCCACGATAATAGATGAAGCCGGAAAACAAATGCTTCTGCTGGTATGATCAAGGAATGGATTTACTGAGAAGGGAAAGATTAAATTGCAGTCTTGCCCTCTTTCTCTTTCTCTGTAATATGGGAACTTGTTCAAGTTGCAATTAATATGGGAGTTTAATTAATGAATGTTTATAAAATTGAATCTGATTAATCTTGTTGTCAACAGTTAGTTGACGTTAGATTACTGAAATTAAGATTACTTTTATCATAGTTAGGCATTTATTGTTAATTAAGATTAGAGAAAAGAAAAGACTTTATTGTTACTTAAACGAAATTATTGTAATGGAAATGATATATTTACTAATATCTATCTCTCTCTCTTCTCTGTACAGTCCCACTTTCGGCGAGTAGCAGCAATCTTCTCTGCGGATTCTACAGTGGAGTGGAGTACAATGAGGGTGGGTGGGTGTGGGCTGAGTTGGGGGGTTGGGGGTTGGGTAGGTGTGTCAGTAACTCGGCAATTCACTCAGCCCGAGTGAGGACCGAGTTTCGCAGGTGAGTTGGAATGAGTTGTGCTGAATCGGGTGGGGGTGGGTATATTATTTTTTTATAGAAACTTGCCACGTGTCAGCGTCCTATGGTTGAACGGTAGTGCGCCTCACCTAGCGTCGAATCTCCCGTGTGTTTAGTATGTGCCTTGTAGTGTGTGTTTAGGATAATTGTGTAAGGATTAATAAAATTATTAATAATTAACTAATTAGGGATTGAGGAAAATGGAATAAGACAGAAAATAATTAGAAGAAGAAAAGAAAAGAAAAGATTCGGGAGATCACGCGTGAGTGACAGAAATTCTCTCTGCAGACAAAATCTATCTCTTTTCCTTCTCTCAAAAATTTTATTCCTTCCTGACCAGTGAATGAGAAATAGGAGTAATCATTCTGATAACCTACATATTCAATTCATTGTCTTCTCCCCTCAATAAAAATCTGCAACTCTATCCCTTCATCACCACCTTCATTCATATAACAATCCAAGAAATCCTAACCCCCAAATACCACCACCACTTCACCACCTCCTAGCCGCCACCGGAGGAGAGGAGGCGACAGAAATCCATTGAGGAAGAGAGGGAGGAGTTGGGCAGTGAGAAAAAGGGGCTGAAATCGAAAAAAAGGGTAGAGGAAAATTGAAAAAGAAGGAGGTACAATGGTTTAACTCTCTTTATTTTCGTTTTGTATGAACAAGGCAATGAAAACTTGATTAGCATGATATGTTTTTGCCCCGAACCATATTTAATCACGTTCATATGAGTAAAGATGATGTTATATGTGTTTTAAACTAAGTTGCGTTCGTTCCTATAAGAATATGCTAATTGACAGCATGAATGATGCACTTGTATTTGAATCAAATGATGATATCTCACAATCTATAAATTGAAAATCGATGAATCCACTTGCTATTGAAAGCCTTGAATGTTGGCTATAATGTATATGAAAATCAGCCTCTATTTTGAGTATAAGTAAGTCAAATTGCTTGAGTTTATACCTAGTGCAGAATCTGTCAAAAACTGAATAAGTAGGAAAGATGTTGTAATAACTTGAAAGCAATCAAGTGCACGATAACATGGCTTAATGGAGTGTAATCTAGACTTCTTTTAGGTTTTAAAATGATAAAGTTCACAATCATAGGATGAAAACTCGATTTTAAAATGATTTTACGGTGAACAGCTACGTGCTACAATTTCCAGAAGCATCTTAATGTGTTTAGATTAGGTTGTTTATGCTTAAAAAGGTTTATGATGGTTGTGGTGTGTTTCCTATGAATGGATGATGGATTATGTCTAAGAATATTTTTAATGATATTAATGGTGTCGAATTGTGCATGATATTGTTGGTGGTTACTCTTGTGTTCTTGATGCATATTTTACTTGAAAATGTGACTATGAGTATTATCAACATGTCTAGGGCTATAGGGTTGGTCATGTGTCGATTTGGTTAAGTTTAATTGGAAATGTCGATATTATGAGGTTTATATACAAAATTGTAAACTATCCTGATTTAATCTGCGTGGTTCTATAGGTTAAACTTTGAATTCATATTCCAAATTTTTATATGTTGTTCGTGAGCATGTTAAGGCAATCATATCCAAAAATTAGAATTTTTCATCGAAAGAGTAATTTTTGTAGAGGCATATCTAAAACTGCTACCGTATAAGTGTTAAAACTGTGTAGTAAAATATTTTGAGTCATAGCTCATTTGTCACTTAAGATAATTGAACTCAGCTTTTTGGAGAAGAAAATAGACTTCTTAAAGTTTTTATATTGATATTAAACATGATTTTTGACTAAACGAGTAAGTCTCAAGATAAAATTCAATCTGATCTATTTTTCAGCAACTTCAATTCCAAATAGATTCACTCAACTTTAAGTTTGACTAGATTCCTCCTGTATAAAATTAATATTTTTGAGATGTGAAAAGTTCTTGAAGTATATGATATGTTGGGAGTGTCCAGTAAAAATTTCAAGTCCATTGAAGTTCGTTTGATATTTTTCTCGTATTTTTCTTTCTTAAGTACCTCAAGAGAAAACTACCAGAAAAATACACCTTATGTAATTTTATCATATGATTTCGTTTTGCATGCATAAATTGGATAATTGTGATGTATATTACGTGTCATATGATATGATAAGGTTAGATGATTTAACAAGTAATTAAACGGGCTTATGCTAAGCTAAATTAGCCTACTCATTCATTATTAATTGTGTTGTACTCTAATTGATCTAATGGACTTAAATAGATCATTGGGCTACATGAGTTATAGTATGAATTAATTATATGTCCTTAAGTAATTAATTAATTCTTAATTAATTAAAATGACCTAAGTCAATGGAGTAATTGTTATGAATTTAATAGTCAAGTATGAATGTCTTACATGTTTTAAAGTATATGATCTTGTGACATGAGGTATGTGATTATTTAAGTATACGTCATTATGACATGTTATGAACATATGCATAAGAAATCTATGGGACTCATATAACATGACATGCATGACATACATGTTATAAAAAGGGAATAAGCTTGACCTAGGATACTAAAACTTTAGACATTATATGCTTGTAAACCTAAGTGTTAAGACAACTCTTGTAGGACCAAGCAACTCATAAGTTTCGAGAACTATTCGAGTGAATCCGAATCAAGGTGGGTTATCCTATTTTTCAAGTGTGGGTTATATTCCCACAAGGTAACATTTCAGGTTATTAAGCCCAAAAAGCTTTTTACTTGATATGCATGCTAAATATTTTTATGCTCAATTACTTGTGGTTTACCAAGTTGGAACATCTCAAAAGTACGATCAGCCTTGAGCTTTGATCAAGCCAAGGTACTGCGTAGGAAGTTATGACGGTTCAGAATGAGGGAGTGGCTCTCCGCTATTTGAACCGGGACGGTAACCCAAGAATGTGAAAAGTTTGGTACGCACGTACTTGTATTGAAATTTTAAATCGTTTGCTTATGTGAATGGTGTTTTTACTAAAGTTGTCATTTCCATAATTATTGAAGCATACAATATCCTTATAAATGTTTTTCAAAGAGGGGCACGAAACCATTGAGTGTTTTTGTACTCAGTCCCCTGCATTATTTTCCCTAATACAGGTTGAACGACGTGGAGCTTGAGGAAGTGATGTCGGTATCATCAAGTGAATGTTGGGTGACGACCTTGTGGGTCGTCAACAATGGCTTTCTTTATGTCTTTTGTTAATCTAAGTGACTCTGTTGAACCTTAAACTTGTTACCTCATTTTGGTCTCGACTATCTATTGTTTGATAGTTGTATTTTCGAACGCTTCTGCAGTGTGGGGCCGGTGTCCTCATACATCGATCTCAATTATGTTAAATTAGGGCAATGTTGTTTTGAATATTGATCACCTACCTCAACTTCTTTTATTTCTATCATTATCAATAATCAACTTTTTCATTATCATTTATATTTACTTTAAGTTATTTCCAAGTTACGTCTTTACGATTCCACACCACCCACGTGGCGGCCCGCCAATTTGCATAGACCCGGTGGCGGGTGCCACAAAATTTGATTGAGATTCTTTTAGAAATGAAAATTGCAAACCAAAATTAAATGTTAAATTTCAATAATACTTTTAAAGAAGCTCGCTAGATAGATAATGTAGGAGTAGTATAATATATCAATTCTACTTTTAATAAGTGTTTTAAAATAAATAAAAATCCTTTACCTAAAAAAAAATTCTTAAAAAAAGAAATTCATATTTAAAATCACATCGTAGATCATTTATTTATGCGAGTATAATTATATTCTGTTGTATCCATTTATGATTGGAGCGACATAACGTAGACCTATGAAAAATTGCTTCTTCCTCAACAAATCTTTTACGCTAAAGACTAAACCAAAACAGTAAGAGAAAATTACCATGCATACCCACTTTGAAGATAATATGTACTCTATATACCCACTTAGATAATTATCTACTCCTCGTATCTATTTGGCCCATAAAGTGTACTTTCCACCATTTGTTTAAGGTTTTTTCTTTAATTTTTCCTTAAAGAAAAGAGTGTTGCCAACTCTACCACGTACAGATGACTCATGATTTGAATACCTTTTTCTATAAGGCCAAAATATGTGGGATAACAGTAATTTTTCAAATGAATAAAGCCTATTATGCATGCAAAAATTGTATCATTTTTAATAGTAATTTTGCATGTGGGTAGGTGCTATATAGAATGCATTATTGAATTGAATTCTTCAGCCTATATATATGATTCACACTTTCATTGATCTGTATGCTAACATAAGAAAAAAATTGAGAGAAAAGAAAGAGCGAATATTAGATCAAAGAAATTACATTAGTCATTATCGTTATTGCATACTAAAGAGGTGAGAAAAATACATTATTTACAATTTTTTAAAGAAAAAAAAACATACAGCTCGCATATATTATCTACAGATGAACAGTAATACTATACAATTTGTACAGAACTTTTTCGGGCTGTATATTTTTTTTATATACAGAAATTTGAAAATATTTATTTCTGTTATGTTTCTAACATTATTTCTTGTATTTTGCAGAAATTAGGTCAGAAATTAATTTTTTATATAAAGAGATTTTTGAAACGAATTGAATACATACTAGAAGACAGTTTTCCATTGTGTATTCAATTCGCAATTACAAAAGGTACGTCTTAAACACAAATATTAATATTTTTAAAATATAAATCTGTACAGGTCTGTCAAAATCGAGATATCGACCTGTACAATATTATTCAGATCTGTACATTTTTTTTTAAATGTATATTAACTGTGATACTCTTTATTTTGTTTTATTTATAACATTATTGTTTGGGGTTTTCAGAATTATAATTCGAATTGAAAATCTTTTATAAAGGCATTTGAAAAATGTGGGTTAATACAACATTATTGTCATTTAAAATTCTCAAAGTTGAGTGTTAAACAAATTGATTTATTTTTAAAAAAATGAAAATAAGAGATATCGCAAAAATAATATACAAGTCTATGCACGTTATAGTGCGACCTGTTTAATATTTTGGCGATCTGTACGAAATATAATTTGAGTAATGATGATCAACTCCGTCGATTGTGTGCTACTGAGTCTGAGCCTACGTTGTATATCGGGCACAGTGATTCTATGTATAGACCTAGCTTTGATTTGAATGCTTCTTTGCAATTTGTCTATGATAATGTGTATCCGTCTCAGTACTCGCAGTACGACGATTCCCTCGCACGTATGGCTTCATGCAATTGACTTGGCGAGATGCAAATGGGTTCTCAAAGTGAAGCGATTGTTATTGCTCAGGGGCAATCACAAGCACCAGAGCTAGAGCCGTAGCCGCAGCCTGTGCAGTCCTATGCCAGTGTCGTAGAGAAGGATGATGATGATGAAGATGATGAAGAATATGCTGCTAAATCTAAGTCTGACGACACTGATGACGAAGAGGAACAGACTGCCATTCTGAAAATTGGAACTCTGGCTGAATTTGTTAACTGGGTGCATACTCAAGGCGGCGTGAACAAGTTCCTGAAAATGCTGATGCAGAAAAATCGTACACCCCTTGTTGACGAGGAGACAGAGCTCGCCACTGAAGCGGTGGACCTACAAAATTGGTTAGTTCTCATGATTCCACTAGAACCTGTTGCTTCGCTTGTTGAGACTGTTCTAGATAACATGTCTGATGGTCCTTTCAGTATGAGCTCCCTATTTAAAGACAAATAGCAGTTGAGGCTTGCACTTGGGATGTGGCACTTGGAACAACGAGCTGAGTTTTGTTCTTCGCGATTAGATACGGGGCGTGTTACTTACAAATGCAAGTTTGGAGAGGTGTGTCCTTTCGAATTACGCGCTAGGAAAGAGGGCAACTATTGGTATATTTACCTGTTCTACCTGATGCATACTTGCACAACCAATATGAACCATCCTCTAATGGGCAGAAAGGTCGAATCTAGTGTGATTGCAGCTCATTTTGCGAAAGGCATGAAAAATCAGAAAGAAATCATCACACCAAAGATGATTATGGCAAGTCTTATGCGGGAATATGGCGTGGCTGCAAATTACAATGTTGTCTGCGAGCGCGGAACAAGGCCTTGGAGATGTTGTATGATGGATATATAAATTCGTTTAAGATGGTTTCTCAGTATCTCTACATGCTCCAGAAAGAGAATCTAGGTTCGATTGTTGACTACAATTTTAGCCCTGATGATTTTTTATTCGAACACTATTTTTGTGGCGTTGTCAGCTTGTATTATTGCATTCCAGTACTGTCTTAGGCCGGTGATTATATTGGATGCAACACACTTAAAGGGAAAGAATAAGGAAATTATGTTCGTTGCGATGGGAAAGGACGGGAACGAGCAACTTATACCGCTGGCATGGGGGATCAGTCCAATTGAGAATGACATCTCGTGGACATGGTTTGTAAGTCGTCTGAAGCTGGTATATCCTCCTCGTCCTGATTTGGTGTTCATCTCAGATGCCCACCTTAGTAATAGAAATGCAATTCGGGACATCTATCCTGGCATATTCCACGGCCTGTGCTACTTTCACATACTGAAAAGCATGGTGACTTATGGAAAGTCTATCATCAGGTTGTATCATAAAGCAGCATTTGTGTACCGGAGAGCAGCCTACGAGAAAATGATGAATAGTATAATGTTGGCAAAACCCGAAGCGCATGCCAAGCTGATGTCCATTGGTCCGAAGAAGTAGGCTCGATGTTTGTGTCCGGGCCGACGATATAGTAACCTGACGTCGAATGCCGCAGAGCAATTCAATAAAGTTTTGAAGTTTGCTAGATGTATACCAATTTATTCGTGTTTGGAGACCCTTAGAATGACCGTCGAGAGGTGGTTTGATGAAAAACGACAATTATACGCATCTAGTACTGCATTTGTCACGAGCACGACAGATGAAAAACTTGCGGCTGAGGTTGAACTGTTAAGAACGTACACTGCCATTCCTTTAGAGATGTTGTATTCAAAGTCCACGATGGAAATCAGACGCTCAATGTCGATCTCAACGCGAGGAGCTGTCCATGTCGAGTGTGGGATTTTGACTTGATACCGTGTTCTCATGTCGTTGCAGCAATTCAGTAAGGATAATTAGAGTTTTGTTTTCTTATTTGTACATTTTTTTATAACTTATTTCGCAAATTACTTGTTTCATGATTTGCAGGCGAAATGGCCAGCACCCATACAACTATGTGGCAGATTACTACACGAGAAATACCCAGCTGCAGATTTACTCACTAGAGGTGAATCATGTCCCTCCCAGAGATGAGTGGTTGATTCCTCCCCAAGTTGCTGCTGTGAAAATGTTGTCTATGTTTCTGGTTAGGCAGGCGGGTCGCCCAAGCAAGACTAGTCGACGATCGTTCCTGAATAACCTGACTGCAATAAGATGTCAACCCACCGATGATGGTGCCTCAAGCAGTAAAAAATGAGCACCTAAAAAATGCTCTGTATGTGACGAGAGTAGTCACTCGAAAAATAAATGTCCATATAAATGAGGGTTTTTTTTGCTAGATGTGCTTTATTAATATTATTTGCTAGATGTGTATTATTAATAATATTTGCTAGATGTCCATACAAATAAGGGTTTTAGTAATAGAGAACAATAATAATAATAATAATAATAATAATAATAATAATAATAATGACGATTTTAAATCGATCTGTACTACTACTACTACTATTAATAATAATAATAACAATAATGATAATAATATACGCATCTAGTACTGCATTTATTAGTCAATGTGTATATTTTTTTTAAATCGTCATTATTATTATTATTATTATTATTATTATTATTATTATTATTATTATTATTATTATTATTATCATCATCTAATAGAGAATAATAATAATAATAATAATACTAATAATAATAGAGAATAATAATAATACTACTAATAATAATAATAATAATAATGACGATTTTTAAAAAATGTACAGATCGACTGAATTCTGTACAGGTCGTCTGTACGTTTTAGTCGACCTGTACAAAATTCAGTTGATCTGTATATTTTTTTTAACAATCGCCATTCTTATTATTAATATTATTATTATTATTATTAATCGTCATTATTATTATTATTATTACTATTATTACTATTATTATTATTATTATTATTATTATTATTAGCTCAATTGAATAAAAATGAAATACTCATTTAATATTCAAAAAATAAAATGTCCAATTAAATGTCACGAGCAAAAACGTACGATAAAACATAGAATAATACCAATTGATTCATACACAATCCTAAAGACGGAACTGGCCAGTGTTGCACGGACAGTCACGAGCAATTTTTCTTCTATAAACTGCGACATTCCCAGATCGGCTACCCCATGCGATTTTCGGTCTTCCGCTGATCATTCTTTCGATGGCCATGAGCGCAAATAGACCGCAACTGTGACTGTTGTCTTGTCAAAATTGTCTCACTGGGTTCTGTGCCTCGCTGCCTTCGTTTTGACCCCAGCTTGCCAATAGCCTCCTTGGTGCAGGATGGTCCAGAACTTCTGTGCAAATGGCCGAAGTGAGTCTACTCGATGTTTTCGAGCATCCTCTAAGTGCGACTTTGAGTCCCATACCTCTATCACCCACTGAACCATGTGGATGCGGAGAACAAACCAATGCGCACCGACGATAACTGGAATTATTATCCGTAAGAAATAATCAGAATTTTAAAAAGAATTTAAATGATAACTTCAAATTTAGAATGCAGTGATTTTTTAACCGTCTCAGCTTCCGGCCAATTTTTGACATTAACACCTAAATCAAGAGGCGACATGATGCTAGCACTCAATTTCGTCGATCTCGCCATTTGGTTAAGTTTGTGCATGAATGACGACTAATAACTAAAAATACTAGTACATATAATGAATTGCAAACAATAATAAAAAATGTCATTAACTTGAAATAAAGGGTTGCTCACGTAGAAGTCGACGTTCACAATAATCGTGTTGGTGTCATTAATCCGCTCCAGAATGTGCACACGTTCCCTCAAACGCTTGGCCAACAACTGAACTGCCATGAAGAAAACCTGACAAGAAACACAAAAAAGTTATATTTTATTAAAACAACTATAAACTAATGATAACGAGTTTAAAATTTAGAAAATTACTGAATGATCCATGTCTGCCGTTAGGTCTTCAATTCGGCGAAAGTAGTCAACTGTCCATTGAATTTCTTCCACATAGACGAATGAGTCTGTGTTTCCCATAAACATGTCATATCTCTCCCATTTGTCGTCGTCGTGAAGATCGGCAGGAGAAATTTCCTCTCATGGCTGAAGTAGTCTCTTATCTCAGCGTTGACCTTCGTTATCTCCTGCGGCAATGGTCTTCACTTTGACTGGCTCATCCGGTCGTGCCTGCGAGAGCGACTTCCTACAAAAGTCAGCATATGCAGCGGGATCATACAACACATCCTGAGGGTTCTCATCAGGACCCGTAGCGGCTATGGGTTGGGCTTGTTCATAAGCATACTCAGGGCCACCTTTTCTAACCCATTCGGACATTGTGCACTGCGGCGCTGAATGACGTGGTAGCACAAAGGGTTGTTGTTGTCTTACTGAACTGTCGTGGGCTGAGGCATTGGGCGATGGTGAAAATCGACTCAGGCTAGAACGTCGGCCACTCTTCTTAAACAAGTCTGTGAATAAAGACTTGATCTCCGGAAAAAATACTTCTCTCCATTGTGTAGTCAATTCAGATCTCACCAGGCCTCGCAATTCCTCCATGAACTTGTTTCTTCTCCCCTCTCTCCGACTGCCGGTGTCGGTGCCGCTACTCGATGATGATGACTGTACTACGCGAGCACGTTTTTCTTTACTTTTCTTAGCTTTCGTCACATCTGTAGGTGGGAACATGTCTCGCAGATCATATACGTTTGGCTCGATGCTAGGCTCTAGACACCGGAGGGGTCCTAGAAGACCGCTGAACTGGGGCACGACGTTGAGGTTGTTGTCCCTCGGAGAGCAAGTTGACGGGCAGGACATAATTCACTGCGAGCGGGGTTTCAACATTTACGAGTGACAACCAGTAAAACGTCTCTTCTTATTATTCTTCAGGGTCCAGGGAATCTATACAATTCACCCCGTCGAGAAAAACCCGTTCCAATTTGTGCTGCAAAGCTGAATCCAGCCTCCATCTCAAACAACGAAGAAGGGTAGATTCGGATACTCTGCTGGCAGTCATCGCAGCCAAAGAAGGTATAGCCTCATTCATCCACATCTGCAGTGCCCAAACCGGCCCGAAAATGTTATACCTCAATCCATTTCCCACATCATTTTTGTTCTTCACTACCGCTGAGATATAGTTCTTCAAAACCTGGAAATAATATCCGCCCCAAGGAAATTGATTCCATCGGTCGAGATCATCCACCAATACCCAAAGCCAGGAATTTATCTTGTTTCTCTGATCGCCACCTAAGCAGATTGCATAGGCGACGAGCACATTTGCTGCTCGAAGATACAAATATGCATCTAGACCATTCACTGTCAAAATGGAAGCAACATGTCCTTGGCTTCTAGCTCGTCCCCAACAAACGTCTGACAAACTGCCACATTAACCGTCGACAAATCTGGACTGTGTGGATCAAATGAAGGCGCTCTAAAAACAAGTCCCGAAATAAGAGCGTATTCACGAGGTGAAAATCTCAAATTTCTTTCACCAATACGAAACCATATATCCATCGGATTAGCACCGACCACAATTACCTCTCTAGCGACGACCACTTGAAGCGCTTTTCCGCACGCTTTAGCATCATTGCATCTCAAAAAATGTCTTAAAGCACCAACAAAGAATCTTCTAACGAGCTCTGCACCCCCAACTTCGAATAGTCGTTTCTCTATCGGTCCCAACATGATGAGTTTGTTGTACGTGTTCACCACGCAAGTCACATCTTGTAATATTTTACGTACCCAGCACCAACCATGCTGAAACAGAAATAAAATTAATTAAAAATAGAAATAAAAAAAATAAAAAACATAATTAAGAAACAAACAATATTTAGATCGTATATAATCTGCACAGCCCGACTATAAAAAATAATCGACCTATAGAGAATCTACACGACATGTATAGTTTATTTAAGATTATTATCATACATTATTTTATTTTTAATATAATAATAGTATAAATTAACAAATCAAATTATCGAGTTACATAACAATGCTTTAAAAAATTAATTATGCATGCATATTTAATAAACTTGAGAAATTAATAAATTTAAAATTGTGACAAATTATTTTCAAACATGACATAACAATGCTTTAAACTAATTATAAATGCATAGTAGTAATAAGTCAACAAATAAAATAATAAACTTATACACATCGTCATAATTATATCATAATTCAAATATAAACTAAGAAAAAAACATACAGGTCGGTAAAAAAGAATACAGGTCGCATAAGCATAATACACGACCTGCATATTTTTTTATAAATGGTTTTTGATCTAAGTTTTTCCTATATTATGATTAACATGAATTATGGTATTAAACTAGACAAACTATATTAATTATTCGATTAATTATCACTAAACTAACTAATTATATCAACATACCACAAATTAACATAATAAAAATCACAAAAGCATAAAGGTATCTAAACGACAAGTGTATAATGTGTCTAAATTAATTATAATAATAGTCATGATAATGAAAACCATACAGATCGCATAAAAAGTATACAACCCGTATTAAATTAAAAAAACCATACCACCGACCTGTATGATTTTTTCTAGATCAGTATAGAATTTACCTCTTGTAGATGTTGAGTTTGAGCTGTAGTTAGTTCGTAGACGCTTTTGGTGGTTTTTCCTTTTCCTTTTGACTTTGAACTTAATGTTGATGCCATAGATTAAATGTTTAGTGTAAATTATTTAGTACAGGGGAGCGGGGAAGGAAGAACTTCTGAAAGTTTCGTACAGGGGAGAGAGGAAGGAGAAAGATAAAGATGAAGGATGGAGAACAATTGGGTAGAGGAAGGGTGGGTGGAGAAGATAAATTAGGGTTCAAATATGTATGTTTTCACGGGCTGTACAGAAATTTATAGCCACTATTTTTTTTTACACATGTATCATTAAGGGGGAGAATTTATTCTCATTGAAGAATTTGTAAGAGGTGGGTGAGGGTTATCTCAATCTCTGAAAAGAAAGGAAAAATCAGTACAAATCTCCTCTTCATACGTTGCATGGAGAGATATATTAGAGTTTAGAATAAAATATTACATGCTATGGTTGGATGAGAGAGAAATTCCTTTGACCAAATCTAATAAGAGAGAGAGAGAGAGATTCTTCTCAAATGTGTGTAAAAGGTGATAGAAATGGATGAAGTGGGTATATAGTATAGATAATTATTTTAATGGGTATGGAAAATACACATTATCTTCAAAGTGGGTATTTTAAATTTTTACTCAAATATTAAAGGGGTCCAACTTTTTAAATACCAAAACATAAAAGAGTGTTGTTTTATACCCCTTGTTTAAAACACACTCTTTTATATACCAAAATCTCTTAAAAGACTAATATACCCCCAACTTAAACAAAAAGAAATAAAAATATATAAAAAACAACAAAAAAATAAAACTAAACCCTACCCCCCACCACCGCCGTCCCCATCTCTCTCTCTCCCCACATCGGTCTCCCCACCGACAGCCCCCTCTCTCTCTCCCAATCGGTCCCCCACCGCCAAAAACAGTTCTCTCTCTCCATCTTCATCGTGAATTTCCTCCTCACGATCGATTGATCGTCGTGAACGGAAGAACATGAGCAACCGCCGCCAAAACCGCCGCCCCAATGAGTCGCCGTCGACGTCCTCCGGCGAAGAGGAGGAAAATTCAAATTTTCGAGTCCCAATTCCACCGGTTAGTGCCCTTTCTTTTTTCGAAATTCATGCTTAAGTCTTCGATTGAGAATGCATGTATTTTAGTTTTTACATGTTAGAAATTGTTATATGTTAGAGTTAGGATTTAAATGTGAAAGATTTCGACAATGTTTTTGGTGTAATAGAGTTGGAGATTTTTGAATTTGTTCATGTTGGGTAGTTCGACATTTGCTGTGTTGGTTTTGGTGTTCTTACGGGGTCGATGGAGGTGGGGAAGACGACGGCGAAAGAGCTCAGGCGTGCTCACGATGGGGCTTCCCATCGTGAGGTCACGTTGAAGTTTCCATCGCCCGAGCACGATGACACTCTATCGTGAGCTCACGATGGAAACCTCAGCGTGAGCTCACGATGGGAAGGCCATCGTGAGCTCACGATGGGAAGCACATCGTGAGGTCACCCGAGAGCTCTTTCCCTTATCCTTCATCTTCTTGTGTTTATGTTGGTTTGTTGAATTATAACACGTTACCATGCACTTATATTTGGTTTTATTGATTTTGTAGGAACATTATGAATTTATTAGACCCGCCATGTTGTACTCGTCTCCTAAAGTAAATCTTTACATGAGGGTAGACGTGTTTGATGAGATTAGACGAGTTCTATTTGAAATATCCGGTGATCATCAAGCCGAGAATTTTCTAAGAACCGGTGTTGTTGGGCGGTTGATTGATGCTAGAAGAAATCAGAGTGCAAGTAATGCGCTAAATCTAACAATAGCCCGACAGTTGCAAGGGGTTGGTGCTAATCGGGTACCAGAGAATGAGCTTTGGTTTTATCTTGGTCATACGACCCTTCGTATGACGGCAGTGGAATATGCTCTCATCACCGGCCTTCACTTTGGAAACTCTACATTTAATCCTTATGCAGTTCATGTACCTCCTAGAACTGGCATTCACTACAGATTTTTCAACGGCCGAGAGATAAAGACAAATGAGTTGCGCGACGCCTTCAACAGAAAACAACTTGGGAGAGACATCGATGACTATTTGAAGGCGGCCAACTTGCTTATTTACTATTATTTCCTCCTATGTCGGGATAAACCCACCATAGAGGATTGGGCATGGACTTTAGTTGAAGACTTCGAGGCTTGGGATGCCTTTCCATGGGGCTCGTACACCTGGGGAGCACTATGTCACTATGTGTACAACGCCCAGACAGTCCCCAAGGACTACCACCTCTATGGTCCAGTTTGGGCTCTACAGATTTGGACTTATGAGATGATTCCGATGTTGGGAGGTCGATGTGGAATCAAAGATCACATCGAGAGAGTGCCCCGGTGCTTGATGTGGGCCACAAGAGTGATGAAAGTTGATTTCAGTCAATTCTTCGATAATATACGGGTACATTTATAATCTTATAATGTTTTTCATTCATTCAATGATGCACTCTATATTAGTTTCTAAAATTCTAATATTACCTTTTCATTACCTTTGCAGCTTCAGGTATTGGAAAATTTTGAAGCTACGGAAGCAGAGCGTTATGAGTATTACATGCTGAGCTTCGAAAATGAAGACTCTTTTGATGTTCGATATATACCTCCCAAACAAATTGCTTCCAGAAATAACCCGACTACAAAGAATGCCAAACAGAAGACTATGGAAAAGTTGAAGCAGTTAGCAGCACGGGTGGTCCGTGGTGACCCGGCACGACAGATGTCGAAGCGTCGTCGGAAGGGTACCCCACCACCTCGCAGTTCACCACCACCTCCTAGTTCACCACCTCGCAGTTCACCACCTCCTACTTCACAGTGGGGGCCCTCGGGAGAGCCAGACAGGGTTTGTTGTTTGCACGGACGACCATGCCCCCTCCATGATGAGGGCACGAGCAGCAGGGGGGACGAGATTGAGGGCCGGTTGAGGAGTGTTCTGGACGACGAATCTGACAACGGCTTCCTTGCTAAACTGACTCGGAAAATGAGTCAGTTTTTTGTTATGAGGCGCCCAGACAGTCCTCCACAACAGTCCAATAGGAGTCGTAGGACGGCATTGGACGCGGCCCGTCACTCTACCTCGGCATTTGACGCTCAGATGCGGGCTGGTAGGATCGACCAGGACTGGGATCTGGGCCGTCACTCTAGTGCTGCAGGTTTTGTTCACATGCAGACCTCTCCAGTTCGGCCCCAGCAACCTCCAGTTCAGCTCCAGCACTCTCCAATGCGGTCACACCATTCTGCAGTTAGGTCCCACCACGACGAGAGGCAGACTTCCCGCCGCTCTGAGCCGGTGCCTTTCCAGTACTCTCACCGGCAGACTTCCCAACACTCTGAGCCGGTGCCTTCCCGTTACTCTCGCCGGCAGACTTTCGACCACTCTGCGCCGGTCCCTCTTCACGACTTTACGGCTCCTTCTCGGCAACCTCAAATCGGTGTTACAGTCCGTGATGAGCCGTTTCAGCAGTTTGGGCCGTTCCAAGCCGATCAGGAGGCGCAGTCCTCACAGCAGATTGGTCAGGAATTGTTTGTCCAGCTCTTTCGCCCGATGCCGATGTCGACCCCTTACGAGACAGTGCAGCAGCCCATTCTAGAGACACCGCAGCAGCCTATTCACCAGACGACGCAGCAGATTGGTCAGGAATTGTTTGTCCAGCTCTTTCGCCCGATGCCGATGTCGACCCCTTACGAGACAGTGCAGCAGCCCATTCTAGAGACACCGCAGCAGCCTATTCACCAGACGACGCAGCTGCTCCCTTACCATACACCTTTGCAGTTGACCTATGGTCCGAGTGAGCATCAAGGTTCCAGCTCACACACTCCCCAGCAGTGCGTTGTAGATGATCCGGTTAATGAGGATGATGCTCAATATGAGGAGCCGGATCAGGAGGGTGGTGGTGAGGTGGTAGGTGATGTTGCATTGGGTCCTCGGGAACGTAGACCGTCTGCTGCTCTCCGCACCCCTTTTCAGGGTGCAAGACAAAGTAGAATGGAGAGGTTGAGGATGATGTATAGTGACTTTAGGCGGCAGGGATATGAGTGTTATGTGCCTGTGCTTGAGACGGGTTATCGTCTAACAAACCAATTCTTTGATCGGGTGGAGGATCCGAAGGAGGACTTCCATCAAGATGTAGTGGACCTCTACGTGCTTTCGGTTCGCACGAGGATCCGAGTGCATAACCGGACTGCTCCAAATATTGGGCCAACTAACACGATCATTATCGGCACTCAGTTACTTGTAAATTTTTAATATATATTCTTTATATTCTACTATAAATATTTAAAAATGATATTAATCTTGTATGTTGTCAATTTGATAGCAAGTTTTGCGTGCCGAGCTGCAACTCCTGCATCCGAAGGATACAGAATTCAAGCATATTAAGGGGAAGCCCACATATAAGGGTTGGGAGATGCATCCGGGATTACATGACATTGTGCACGGGTTAGACTATCCAAATGCCGTTCATGGTCGAATTGCAAACATGTAAGTGTTTATGGTGATATATATTTCAAGTTTCTAACCATTCATTATTGATTTAAATTATTCTATTTTTGTATTGAAACAGATATGCACTGTGTGTAATGTCTTTAAGAATCATTGGGTCACGATTCGGATAAGTATTGCTGATTGGACGGTTGAGTTGTACAACTCAATGTCACACGAATATGATCAGGAAAGGGTCGCGCCTATTGATTATGAGCTCAAGCCCATTACTCGTCTCGTTCCTCGTCTACTAGCTCTCTCAGGCTATTGGACTAACAATGCAACAATGACGAAACGAGATACTGAAATAAAGCTTTTGAAGATGCCGATCAAAGACCAGTTTGCCCAGACAGACAGTCACACTTGCGGCCCCTTTGCATGCATGTATTTGGATCGTTTGATTAGTAGTAAGCCGAGACACTGGGGGAACATCACCGAATGCTACATTCAAAGATATCGGTGGCTCGTAGGGACTAGGATTTATTGGCTTGCTGTACTTGACAACGTCTAGTTTTATTAGTTTATTGAGTTTATGATGTTTGAAACATGTATTTGGATCTTATTTTTATGGTAGTTCCTAGTTTATTGACTACATGAATGAAACAGTAGTTTTGAGCAGGTAAACCCCTAAACTCTCGGGTCTGGTCACGAT
Organism: Schizonepeta tenuifolia; assembly: GCA_029490685.1. Lineage (NCBI taxonomy): Eukaryota > Viridiplantae > Streptophyta > Magnoliopsida > Lamiales > Lamiaceae > Schizonepeta > Schizonepeta tenuifolia. Next base: position 7,940,209 of record CM055956.1, read on the forward strand.
GATAATGCCATCGTGACCTCACGATGACAGCACCATCGTGAGCTCACGATGGTGTTGTCATCGTGAGGTCACGATTAATACAACCGTGAGCTCACGATGAGGACGCTAAACCCCGTCTTGATGTTAGGATTTTTGACTAATTATGGTGTTTTAACCTGTTATATTATTTTGGTACGTGTTAAATATGTTCTACTTAACATTGAAATACATCAACAAATGAAAAATTTCACATTTAAACACACACTTATAGTGTTGGCGAGGTGTGTGACACAATAATGAATACATTACTATATGTTACATATACAATGACTCTTGCATTTGATAAACAATACACCTCTAACAATAACCCATTTAGTGTTTCTTTGATATAAAACCGCAAAATATGATGTGCAAATGTTTGTTAAGACATAATATAAACATTACAACACTAATTAATCATTATTTTAGACGTAATTGTTCCTGTTTATTAGTTCACGACAAGATAAAAATATCATCGTGAACCTGGTCGTGAGAATGTCATCGTGATCACGATGTACTCATCAACGTGACCACACGATGGCATTGTCATCGTGACCTCACGATGGAATCGTCATCGTGAGCTCACGATGATAATGCCATCGTGAGGTCACGATGATAAAGCCATCGTGTGGTCACTTTGGCGTGGTCATCGTGACCTGTCCAGAAACTCGAAAATAATTAACATTCAAATTCAAGTTACCATCGCATAAAACGAAACATCAAATTCAACACAAATTTTAGTACAAATTCATACAGAAACCAAATCACCAAATAAAGTCACCAAATAGGTCTAGTAGTTCAAACATAACTTTAAAACAAATCTAAACTATAACCAACACGCTAGTCGACATCTAGAGCCGTGGAGGGTGACGCACCATCGTCCGCTACTTTATTTCGGGCCTCAAGTTCTGGCGGCAACCAAGCAGTGTCCCTTAGGATCAGCACTCGGCATCTAATAATTTCCCGTGTCGACTCCATCACCTCAAAGATCACGGCATCATCTACTTTGAGGTCGAAAGTGCGTGTGAATTGTTTCCACCCTGCATACTCAAACTTCGGTTTCTTCAAAGATCCAAGGTACATCAACTGACATTCGGTTCCATTATGATTGGCAACCAGTGGCACATCTGCAGGAGGAAGTTTACCGACAATATGTGCTGGTATATGCTATATTGCACACAAAGCATTGATTAAAAGTCATACCAAACAAATTAATTGTTTGTTTAGTGGTACAAATTCTTACCAAATGCCAAGGGGCCGAAACATGTGACTTAGCTAGGATAACATCAAAAAAGGGCTTGTCTCCTGATAGGCAGTTCAAGTTTGAATCGGATGGGTTGGTCGACATCTACAACCATCCAAATGCGACAAAACATAAAGTGAAGACAAACATCAACATCAACATCAACCAATTAAATTCAATAATTTGCCACATTTTACATAAATCGAACATCATTATCAACATCAACATCTCCAACCAATTTCAACAATTGACACATAAAACAACATCTTCGAAATTCAACATAGCAAACCGAATTAAAAAACAACATATATCGGACATAAAACAAAAGATAATTTCATAACTTCGAAGAAACGTACCTCTAATCGGAAACGAGCGGTGGGGGCGGCGGCGGCGGCGGTGGACAAGAGAAGCGGAGGTATTGAAAAGAGGGAAGAGGGAGATAGGAATGAGATAATAATGATATATGTTGGATATTGGTGGAAAAGAAGGTAATGTACGTATGGTTGAAATAAAAAGTTTGAGATTCTGTAGTACTTTATAAGGAAATCTGGATTCATCACGATGGGATCACCATCGTGAGGTCACGATAGGAGTGACCATCGTGAGGTCACGGCTGTTCCTTCATCGTGACTTCACGATGGCTCGTCGTGACCTCACGTTGCATATACCATCGTGAGGTCACGATGGTTTTGTCATCGTGATCAAGACAGAGACACACCAAAAATTATCCATGTATGCAAATAATACCTGTCTCAAAAATTCTGAACATAATAACAGATATTAAAGGTTTAAAAAGGTCAATACAATGCCATAAACTGAACAAGTTCTGTTACTCCTATATTTCATCTTCAATTGGGTTAGGACATGCTCTAATATCATGACCCTCACGACGACAATTGCTACATCTTTTTTTCCTCCGGCGTCGTTGACTTGATTCTACACCCCCAAAATCATGAAAATTTTGTTCATCCTCTGTTTGTTGGAGAGGGATATTCAAATCGACTCCACCAGGGGGAATAGATGTCGTGCATTTTTTTCTGTTGTGCCCAGATCCACCACACCTTGAGCAAACTTGAGGACGGCGTGCTCTCGTGCCTTCAACTGCTGACCGAGCACGACTCGTTCTTGGACGACCGGCCTGACGTACATCTTCTGGAGGATAAACCCTAATTGATTTGATCTCCGGCGGCACATTCCACTCATCGGGGTGTGGTATTTGATTGATATGCTCAGCATAAGTCTGTCTTAGGCCGTCTTGTTTGAAATATCTATGTACGAAATCGTACACGTTCAAACCAATGTCGGCCCGCCTGTTAAAATAGGAAAAATAGAATTACTTACATACAAAATGAATATAAAAATACTAGAAAATTATAACAAATAATATAGATTTTACCTTATAGCGGCAGCAGCATGCTTACATGGAATCCTATCCTCATCGAAGACACGACAATCACACGTCCAATTTTGAAGATCCACTTCATATTGTTGATTATCTTCGTCTACTTTATAAACATGGTCGGTGATTGCTCGAACAGGAAGATGGAGACTCGCTTGCACGGATAGAGAAAGCTTGTTGAATGTAGTGAAAGTCAACACATGATCTCTCGATTCAGCATCAGTACGCCGCTCGTCAAACCAATCCTCCAATGTGTGGCGAAATGTTTCAAGTAATGAGCACACTGGTAAACGCCTTCCCCACCACAAAACACTGTTCACGGATTCAACAGCATTGGATGTCAGTAATCCATAGCGCCGCACAGGACACTTTGGCCTAGCCCACCTCTCTGGTCCAATTTGAGAAAGTCTTCTGTGAGCACCATTAGGACTTACAGTGTACAACAATTCAAAAAAGTTTTCAAACACTTCGTGGCGATAACTAAATGCTGCTTCATAAAAGAGTGTGGCCACAGTTTTGCCGTATGGGGTCAAATTTTTCTGCAGATGGTGATAGCACAATCCGTGGAACGCATTTGGATAGACGGTTCGAACTGCATTCCTAATGCTCTTATGTTGGTCGCTCACTATCAACAAATCTTCGGGTGGATTGAAGCATTTGCGTAGGTTATAGAGAAAATAAGTCCACGACTCATCGTTCTCTATCGGACCAAGGCCAATTGCAAGCGGAAACACTTGCTCGTTCCCATCCTTCGTGCAGGCAACAAATAAGGTTCCTTTGTTTCTACCCTTAAGATGAGTCCCGTCTACTATGAGCACAGGGCGAAGACACTGCTCAAATGCTCTAATACACTGTCCAAGGGCAAGGAACATGTGACAAAACATTCCTTCACTAGTCGTCTGCAAGTCGTATACAGTCCCAGGATTACGTTGTTTCAACAAATACAAATACGACGAAATCTTCTGATATGACGAGGGGAAGTCACCGTACATTCTCTCTATCGCTAGTTGCCTTGTTCGGACGGTAAAGTTGTATAACATTTGAACGCCGTATCGCATGCGCATCTCTGCCATCATCTCCTTAGGCCTCAGAACGACCTTCTCATCTATCAATTTCTTAGAAAAATAAAATGCGGCCACCTCGCTACTCACCGACCTTGCACATGCATCACGGTTCAAATCTGATCGGCAACTGTGCTCCAATGTCAACTTAGTAATCCGAAAAAGAGTTGCACATTCCGTAGCACACAACCTAAACGTGCAATTCTTTCTACCACTCCTACATAGGTACACTGCACGGTTCGAAGCGGAGCGATCGGTCTTACACTCCACAAAGTGCTCCAAATGATACATTCCTACAGCTATCCTCAACTCTTGCACTGATCGAAATATCGATCCTACCTCGAGACTACCATTGATGACGATAGGCCGCTCAACCCACGCCAACGGTATTGTGCTTTCAATGTCAGGATGTGGAATGATCCAATTGCGCTGTGTACGCTCATGCTCAACCTCATTTTCTGATTGATGGTCCGATGAAAAGTGTCGCTGCCCCATGAGCCTATCCATTTGTGCCGGCTGTCCAATCCAAGCATAAAACTCTTCTTTCAATGATTCAAGCAAATCTTTACGACGATCTTCCTCTTCATCTTCGGATGTAGACACCGCTTCATCCTCCTCATAATCTTCATCATATTCATCATCATCACCATCGTCACTATCATCTTGTGCACCCGAGGTGCTACCTCTCACATTAACTTCGGGGGCGGAGTTCCCGCGGTTTTCAATCACATAAACTTCAGGATCTTCTTTAGGGTCCGCTAACCATCGAAGTAATTCTAAATCGCCCCGCAATAGCACTTTTGCTTTCATGCCATTAATGGTTGTGAGGTACCATAACACATATTCGGTCTCCTTCCCACCATTCAAACCCTCTCTAATGAGTTCCACAAGGTTAGCACGATTAATCGTGCCGGGGTCGATGTAGACAACAAATAAATCCCCGTCCATATATGTCGATCGCTCCCAATGACCGCCATGATATATAATAATACGGCGTAAAGACATCTGAAATTAAGAAAATATACAAAAATGAAGTGTAAACAATCAATGAAAATACTTGTTTAGCACACATCTGTGCTGGTCACGATGGTGATCACCATCGTGAGGTCACGATTCGTGAGCTCACGGTGGCAATTGTCAACGTGACCTCACGATCGTGATCTCACGATGGCAGTTGTCACTGTGACCTCACGATTCGTGACCTCACGATGGTGATCAACATCGTGAACACGGTGAACTTGTCCATCGTGACCATAGCAGAATTCGTGTGCTTAGCTTAGAACTAGGTATTTCAACTTCTTTTAACCCCACGATACCATGAAGTTTTTAATTTAAGACACCATTATATGAACAAAATAACATATTTCATGACATAAGATGAAACATATCTTGTATTATACTTTCAAAAACCCTAATTTCACCCTAACAATAACCCTAATTTCAGCAGCAACTTATATCAAATGAACAAACATTATACATATTATGCTTACCTTTGTATGAAGTAAGGAACGCCACGGAGCCCCCGTTGATGCTTTCGTTCTTCTTGGGCGAGATCTTGGATGCTTGTTTTTTTTTTTGTTTTTTGGGTGTATGTTTGTTGATTGTGTTTTGAATGTGAGGTTATGAGTTTGAATGAGGATTATTCTTCCCCATTACTACCACCACCAACCTCAGTGGCTTCATTTATTACCTAGTACACCCGAAAATATTCACCAAATCGAATGTGCAGATACATTAATGAGTTTCGCATGCATCAGTCGTGGTCACGATGGATGTGCCATCGTGACCACACGATGGGACTGCACCGTGACCTCACGATGAGGTTTCCATCGTGAACAACCCATCGTGACATTCCCATCGTGACCATGTGCGCAGTCAAAAATATGACACGGTTGACTTTGAAAACTAAGGGTATTTTAATACTTTTACAGGATTTTGGTATACAAAAGAGTGTGTTTTAAAGATAGGCTATAAAAGAAATGTTTTTTATATTTTGATATTTTTTTGTTAGTTTCCTCAATATTAAATCCTTCAAAAAATAAAACAAAAATAAAATTGCTAAACCTAAACAAAAAGCAACAAGAAATTAGATTCCTAGTGATACAATCTCTCTCTCTCTCTAACGTGTTGCCCTTCAAAGTCACCACCAATCCAGATTCACTCTCCTCACTTTTGGGACCCCTTTTTTTCTCACACATCACGCACTCACTATACTTAAAAACAACTCTCTCTCTCTCTCTCTCTCTCTCTCCTCGTCTCTCTCTCACCCCGGCCCCCCTTCTCTTTCTCTCTTTCCCCCCAATTTTTTCCTCCGCACTCCACCCCAAAAAAAACCCTAGTTTCTCCCCGCCCGAGCTGTCGTTTCGCCTACCGCGGTTCCCCTTCATTTTTCTGGCTAATTTATCCGCCCAAATTGGGATTCACGTGAAATCATGGACGATTCGGAGCAGAATAAGCTGTTTGTTGGTGGCATTTCTTGGGACACCACCGACGATGTGCTCAAGGACCATTTTGGCAAGTACGGCGACGTTTTGGGCTCCGTGATTGCTCGGGATCGGCTTACCGGTAACCCTAGGGGCTTCGCTTTCGTCACCTTCTCCGACTCCTCCGCCGTCGACCGCGCTCTTCAGGATTCCCATCTAATTCATAGCAGAACGGTACTTTCTAGGGTTTTTATCTTTCTTCCTCGTTTGCTCTGCTTTGTTAGGGCTTTTGTCGACTGAATTTGTTTTCATTAATTTATCGGTTTTTCGTGCTCGTTTGTCGGTCAATTGTTGCTTTTTTCCTTTTATATTTTTGGATTTTTCGAATGCACGGCTGGATAACTCGTTTATTCATGGTGAATGGGCTTCTGCATCGTCGTGTGTTTAGTTTCGTCTTCTGCATCGGCCGTTCTGTTTTCATGTTTTTTAATTTTATTTTTCAAAATTTGGAGTTTCTACTTCCAGGCATGCAGCTCTTCTTACTGTAGTTGGTGTTCCGTTAGAAATTTTTAGGCTAATAGTTGTTTTTATTATAAAATTTCTAAATTTTAGGCTTCTATCCACTTTTAAGTTTTTTTAATATGTTTAATTTTTTCCCCTTTTTTTTGCTGGTTGTATGCAATGGTTTTATGTTTGGTTAAAGCGTACCGTATATATCGTGCCTTTTTGCAGATTTTGTCAGCAATTTCCTTTCTTTACTTAATTTTTAATTCTTGTTATATTCTGATTTATCAAGAACTAGTCACTCATCCCTACCCTTTATTTATTCGATAAAAGAAAAACGGTTCAAATCTATTAGTTTTGAAATGATACTAGAAATCCTGATAGGCTGATATTGTTTGTGGCCCGGAATTATTTACTCTTTTCAAACATTGTGTGACTTGTCTCTTTATAGGTGGAAGTGAAAAGGGCCATTCCTAGGAGTGAACAACAAAGCCAGCTACAGAATCTTAGGGGATTGAGTAGGAATAACATTAGGACTAACAGTAGGAGCAACGAGCAGTTTAGGACGAAGAAGATTTTTGTAGGGGGTTTGTCAGCTAACTTGACTGAAGAAGAATTCAGAAGTTACTTTGAGAAGTTTGGTAGGATCACCGATGTAGTTGTGATGCATGATAATCTGACTCATAGGCCAAGGGGATTTGGTTTTATTACCTTTGACTCGGAGGATTCAGTAGAGGAAGTTATGCAGAAGAGCTTCCATGAGTTGACTGGAAAGCTTGTGGAGGTTAAAAGAGCTGTTCCGAAGGATGGAATTGGTAGTAGTAGCATCGGTTTTAATGGAAGGTTAGGAGGTGGAAGGAGCCCTAGCTTCAGTTCCTATCAGCAGGGGAATCCGAATTATACTACTCCTTATAATTCAAGATATGGGTATCACCCTAGTATTGGTAATGTAGCTGGCTATCCATATGGAGCTGGAATATTTGGTAGTGGTTATCCTTCTGGAGGGTATGGTGGAATTAATTACGGGCTCGCTCCAATTGCCCCGAGGAGTCCGTGGAATCCAGCCATGGTTGGTGTGAGGGGAAGTTTTCTGCCTTATGGAAGTGCTGCTCCTGTCTATCCCTCGTACGTGAATGGTGGACCTGGAGTAATGGGACTGTCTGTGAATGGAATTGGTGGGATCTTGGGTGCTGATGCTCAACATGCTGCTGAATCAACTTTCTCTCAAACTGGTATGAATAATGTAGATGCTAACTCTTTTGGTTCTGGGAGAAGCTTTGGAGGGCCGGCTAGCAAACAGAGTCATAGAGTTAATGATAACTCTTATCAATCTGCTAACTCGAGCTGACTACTTGGCGTCTTGATTGTGGATATTGACATGTTAGAGGCGTCTCCCACTGACAGAGTTGGGTATCATTATTCCAATGTCCATGCATTAGATCTCTTTCTAATTCTTATAAAGATTTGGTGTGTTTTCTTGTTTTTAATTTCAAAAATCAATGGATTCTGGATTCAGTTATTGTAATATAATTTATTTATAAATTTATTTTTTCCATATCGTGCTTTCATTTTTTTTCCCGAGAAAATGTTGATGGCCTTGCTCTGGAGTCAATTTCTGATCCGTTCAACTCAGTCTGGTTTAATCAAGGTAGCTGAAGGTATGTCCTGATTGTTTCTTGTTCGAATGGTGTTTGTATTTACATTCAGTCGTGCCTATTTTTGAGGTTCCTTAGCAGCCAGAAGCAGATTTCTTGAATGATAGAATTGATAAAACTTGTGTGGTCCTTATGCCTCTTAGATCCACTATTATCCTCTGATTGCTGTTGTTTCATTTATTTGCAAGTCAGCTGTTTTACGCGTATCACTCGAAGCAATATAACATGTGAACATCTCATCTTTGAAGTTGTTCTGAACTAGGAGGCCTCTACTTTGTGCATTGCCTGTGTCTGAATTCAATAACCTGTGCATTCTTGCATTGCTTTTAAGTTATCATAGGTTGCCTTTTTGTTTCATACTAGCTCATAATGTTGGCTTGTCTCTCTATTGAGACGAATGGTGTAGCATTTTATCATTTATCGTTGTTTTGTTTTCCTCGTTTTCCAACAGTATTGTCTTTTAGTAGCATTAACAGATTATGATTCACTTGGGATGCTTGAAATGTTGATGTTATTCATTTTCTCCTTCAAAAGTTCAAGATTTGGCTCTGTACATTTCATGATCGAATCATGAAGTAAAGTTTTCCAGGTCATATTTCAAGGTGGAGGTGTTGCTGTTGATACTTGAAATTCATATCATTATTCGGAAAAATTGAATTTGAAATTTTGAACTATAGTAGGTACGTTGAAAACATTAAAGTCTATTAAGTGTAATTCGATAAATTAATTGCCGGTATACTATATTTATTAGCACAGTGCCAATTTACGTACATGTTTGCCATGTCAACAAATTTTGATCTGAATATTGATTAAGGTGTTACTAAATTAACAATAGTATAACTACATTGATAAAATTATAAAAATAATCGACTAAAAGCCAAGAAAACTATTGAGCGCTCGACTTCTCTTTCTCATCTATAAGGTCTATTTATATTTGAGAGATTTAGACTCTTAGCAGAGGCGAGCTCTCACTTTGTATGTCACGTGGTGGTGAGCTTGCAGTAGTCTAGCTCGCCAATTTTTTTTTTAAATAAAAATAAATATTTTATTCATTTAAATTAAAAACATACATGGAAAAAAAGGGAAAAATTATATGCCATCTCCGAAGCATTTCCAAATTCTTCGATCAAATCATCTTCAAGTTTTGCGTGTGTTCTTTGATCTCGAAGCCTTTCTTTGTGCTTCAGGTAGTGTGCAAAGCTATCTGGGGCTCCTTGTCTTGTACTTGAACTCGGTTGGGGTGTAGAGGTTGTTTCTTCGTCCGGGCTCCAATTAGTTACAGAAACGCCCTCATCTTCAACTATCATGTTATGCAAAATAATGCAAGTATACATGATGTCTGATAAAGCCTCTCGAAATCAGGAACGCGCCGACCTACTAATTATTGCCCAACGAGCTTTGAGAACGCCGAAAGCTCTTTTTACGTCCTTGCGTGCGACTTCTTGTTTCTTCGCAAATAAACATCTCTTCGGCTCAGTGGGGCACGCGAGTCTTCACAAAGGTTGGCCAACATGGATAAATGCCGTCAGCTAGATAGTAGCCCATCTTGTGCTGAGTGTCGTTTGCGAAAAAAGTTGTCGGGATCTTTCCCTGCAGAAGATCTTGGAACACGTCAGACTGGTTGAGCACATTGATGTCGTTTGAGCCGGTAACTCCGAAAAATGCGTGCCAAATCCATAAATCTTGAGAAGCAACATCTTCAAAACGAACGTGGGGTGCCCCTTCTTCTGATTAGTGTACGCCCCTCTCCACCTATTCGGGCAGTTCCTACATTGCCAATGCATGCAGTCGATGCTACCAAGCATGCCGGGGAAGCCGTGCTTCGATTCGTGCATTTGCAAAAGTCGGTTGCAGTCAGTCGTGTTTGGTGGCTGCAAATACTCGCCGCCGAATGCAGATATGATCGCTCGACAAAAATAATCAAGCGATTGCCGACCAGTGCTGTCTCCCATCCGTAGATACTCGTCGTATTGATCAGCGCATCCGCCATTTGTGAGTTGCCGCAACGCTATAGTATATTTCTAGAGTGACGTGAACCCCAGTTTCCCCGTTGCATCCGCGGGCTGTTGAAAATAAGGTTCTCGAGCCTCAACCGCCTTGAAGATTATGTTGAACAATTTTTTTCTCATACGAAATCGGCGTCGGAACACGTCTTCGCCCCACGTTGGAAACTCAGAGAAGTAATCCGCATTAAGACGGATCTCGGCATCAAGGCGGTCACGAGGCATCACCGTCTCCTTTTCCTCTTTGAACTTTGGGCGGCAGCGGCGGCCGCCGCCTCCTCCTTCTCTTCCTCGGTGATTGCGTCGGCGGCCTTCGCCATGAGATTGCTGAACATGACGGGAATTTGGGCACTGAACTGTCAGAATTTTTCCATTCTAGCGTTGAAATAATCGTCGTCGCCCGTCATATTTTTTTTAAGGAATGAAATAAACAAAAATATGAAGGTGTTGAGGAGATTTGAGAGAGAATTGAAGGGATTGGTGTATGAAATAAGGAGAAAAATGATGTATTTATAGTTGTATTTGGGATAAATTCAAACTCGCTGGTGACTGTTGACGATCGCAACGGCTAGCGATCGCGCCAACCAGCGATCGCCAAGTGTCAATCCACGTCAGTGAGCTCACCAGCGCACAAGCTCGGCGTAGAGAGCACGCTTGCACGGGCATCGAGCTCGCCAACGGGGTGCGAGCGTGATGTATGAGCTCGCTGGGGCAGCGCGCGCGTGCGAGCACGCCGCTGCCCACAGCCTTAGTACCAATATCAAATCATATACTCCTAGGACATCAATTTTGAACCCAAAATAAGAGTGAAGTCAGAGAGAGATGATTGGATCACAAAACGATGTCGTTTATGTAGTTAAATATGTTAGAAAAATTATTTCCACATGAGCTAGTCCAAGTGGAACATGAATCAATTTTTTTTTAAAAAGAAAATTAAAACAATAAAACACGAATTTCACAATCTTATATTAGATAAGAATCAAAGAGTTTTATTAGCGTAGGTATGCAAAATTGTGATTTTGATAACTCGATCCTTAAAATAAGGCAGGTCAAATGGTCACACCATGGACAAAATTTGCCACAAATACAATAACATAAGCTTTGACATTATTGGCCAAAAACGAGTGGCTTTAAAATATTGAGTCTGTTTGAATTTCCACTTTATTGAGGCATGAATTTTGGAGGCTATTTATTCAGTACGTTACTTGAGCAATCGATGTTTACTATGAAAGCTAAACATAGGCCAGTAAACTAACACCTCACTCATCATATTCTACTTTCCTATATTTTAATCAAATTTATTATTAAAATCATGTGCAAACTCTTTGTTTCCTTATACTATTATTTTGTAAGCATAAAACACTAATTTATGTCATGATGTGAGCGTTTTGCTGGCTTAATATAGTGTTCCCAAAGAAAACTATGAATTAAGCTCATTTCATACAGTATTATAGGTGATGTGTTAAAACAATTCAAATTCTACTACTCTCTTCAATTACAGATGTGACATAAATAAATAGATGAAGCTAAATGATGAATTTTTTATGCAAGTCTTTCTTACCCCCTAGCGTTTTTGCTTTTAAATTTATTTCAAAAGGTTTTTGGAAACTATTAGGCTGAAATGGTGGTGCTAGTAGCATCAAAAGGAAAATATTGAGAATAACTATATTTGTTATACTGATTTATTAATAATTTAAATCAAATGTAGGAGAAATAACTAACTACAAGGGGTTAAATATCACTACAAAACTCAAATTGGAAAATCTACAAAAGAAAATCTGATTAATTAAATGATAAAAGGGCTTTGAGAATCCTTTTTTTTATAACAGTAGCTAGTACTTTTAATTCACTTAAAATAAATTTTGGTATTTAAAAAATTTGAACTCGAGACTTCTAATCTTTTGAAATTCTCACTTTGTCGCCAGATCATTTTCAATGAGACTTGTCTTTTCTTTTATTATTTGGTGTCAGAGTCATAAACTAGTATAAACAAATTGATGATACCAATTTATTGTTCATGGAAAAATTGCAAAAATATTAAAGTTCATATATTTGACAATAACTTCCAAGGTCATGTAAAAAACAAAAACGAGGTGAAATTCTTGTATTTTTACCTAACAAACCTAATAAAAATTCCAACTTGTAAATGCATTGGAATAATTTCAATTTATTAATGCAAATTTAATTTTGTTTCACATTGTTCGTTGTTCCTTGAATAAGTAGATGTACACATCAATCTCTATAGCACATTACTTTATACGTTAAAATACCGGTAGTCATATCATAAATTACATCGATGGAATTACAAATCAAAAATTTGGAATTTTAAAACTTCTCTATTTGAATTTTTTCTTTGAAGATCATTAATTAAAAAGTGAAAACGGAAAAGTTCTTGTATTTAATTCATTATTTCTCAGTGCTCTTGCCTTTTTTTTTTTTTTTAATTTTGAACAACATTATAAAGAAATTTAAATACTACGTAACTGTCAATTTGAACTTATAATTTGGTCTGGGCATTAACCTCACTATCACTAAACTAACACACACAACAAGTGCTCTCGTTTATCATGTGAGGAGTGTCACCAATAAATAAACGACTCCTTTCTAGATAAGGTAAGAATTATCTATCATATCATTTTAACCAATTTTTATTTCCTATTTATTTGGAGACTGAGTAGTAGTAGTAGTAGTAGTAGTATATTTTAGAGATGATAGTTGTTATAGCAGTTATCATATTGTAAAGATAAAATATACTGTAGCACTCAATATAATTCTTTAAAAATGTACTAGCACCTTTTGATTTATATACCCTTTATTCTACTCCCTCCGTCCACAAAAAAGAAGTCTGTTTTGTCATTTTCGCCTGTCCACGAAGAAGACGCCTCTTCTTAATTTGGTAAGTTTTCTACTAACATTTATCCTCTACTTTATCACTTATTCACTCATTTGCCATTGCTGGCCAACACAATTTACTTTATTTAATCTTCCACTCAACTCAACTAGGACCTCTATTCCAATCACTTCACACACAAACCATTATTTAAACCATTTAAAGACAATTAAAAAATATATAGTAAGTGAGACCCTTACTCCACTCAAACCACACTCCACCAAAATTATTAAACCCTGTGCCAGAATGAAATAGGCGTCTTTTTGGTGGACGGAGGGAGTATAACAAAATCTCACGCAAGACTAGTAACATGTATTTTGTTGTGAATGGTGTAAGAAATAAAAGTTACATTTTGTGACTGAACAAAAAAAACATTTCACCACTACTTTTCCACCACCGCTGTTGTTGTGCCGCCGCCACTGTCGCCGGCGGTAAAAAAAAAATTGTGACTGAATAAAAAAAAAAGTTTCACCACCACTTTTTCACGTCCGCCGTCGTGCCGCCGCTGAACAAAAAAAAATTCATCACCACTTTTCCGTCGTCGTGCCACCGGCAGTCACAAAAAAAAATTGTGACTGAAAAAAAAAATTCCACCACCACGAAATAGTGGTGGTGGAATGTTTTTTTTTTTGTCAGTCACAAAAAAAATTTGTGACCGTCGGCGGAAAATTGTTGGTGAAATTCTTTTTTTTTCTCAGTCACAAAATTTTTTTTGTGACTGCCTGGGACAGTGGCATTGGCACGACGACAGCGACGATGAAAAAGCGGTGATGAAACGTTTTTTTTTTGTTCAAGTCACAAAAAAAAATTTGACCGCTGGCGGAAAATTGGTGGTGAAATTTTTGTTTTGCTCAATCACAATTTTTTTTTGTGATCGCAGCGACAGTGGCGGGGCACGACGACGGCGGTGGTGAAAAGACAACAACTACAACGGAAAAGTGGTGGTGAAATTTTTTTTGTTTCAGTCATAATTTTTTTTTGTACGACGACGGCGGTAGTGGCACGGCGGCGGCGATGGCGGAAAAGTGGAGGTGAAATTTTTTTTTATTCAGTGACAAAAAATTTTTTATGACCGCCGGCGACAGTGACAGCGGCACGACGGCGGCGGCAGTGGTGGATAAGTGGTGGTGAATTGTTATTTTTTTGTTTACTCACAAAAGTGAAAGTGATAGAACAATACGGTGAGAAAGAGAGAAGAGAGATGAAAATTTAGTTAAAAGTGAGAGGGGAGGCAAATAAGTTAAAAGGTTCTAAATTTTTAAACAATTATTCTCTCCGTCCCACTCCAGTTGTCATAGTTTTTCTGGGCACGAAAATTAAAAAGAAAATAATTGAGGTAGAAAGTGTATTTAGTGAAGTAATTAAAGTGAAAAAGTAGGTAGAGAGGAGTAAATAGTGAAATAAAGTGGAATAAAGTGAATAGAGAGATAAAGATGATACTAAATGACACATAAAATGAGAACAAAAATAGGTTGAAAGGCATGAAGTGAGTATATTTTTTTATTATTATTTTTAACCAACCTTCCAATTTTTTTTTTTTTATTATTATTTTTTTTACGTGGGAATTTGAAAATTTCGTAGATAATATAATTCGCGACCACAGGTTTTATTTGTCAGTTTGTTGACAGGAAAAAAACATCAGACATTCCAATGGTGCCTCTGCTAACTCCGGCCGCCAACGGCGGCGGAGCGGTGCTCTCCTCCGCCCACCACTGCTCCCTCAAATCCGTCCATCCCGTCGCTCCTCTTTTCTCCAAACGCCGCCCCACTTTCTCCGCCTCCCGCTCCATCAGGCCCCTCACGTTAGCGAACTCCGCCGAATCTTCCGGCGGTGCCTCCACCAAACCCGCCACCACCAGCACCTCCTCCTCTTCCGCCCCTTTTGATGATCAGGGCGCTAACCCGAATCCCATCTCGTTTGTGGGCCAACAAAATGTCCCCCTTGAAGGTGTAATTCAGTTCGAGAAACCGGACTCTACTTCGCCTCTGGCTAAATGGGGGTATACATTCATATGTGTGTGTGTGTGTGTGTGTTTGGTGGGTTATTATTGCTGGTGCTATGTTTTACTGAAAATGGATTGCGATTGCAGCCTTGTGGCCGTGTTAGCTGGCGGCGATATGTTGGCCTTGTTGTTGTTTGCGGCAATTGGGAGGTCTAGTCATGGATTATCAGTTTTCGATTTCGAAACCTTCAAAACTGCCGACCCTTTCATTGCAGGTATATTTTTGTGTTCTCAAATTGGAGTTTGATTTGATCTTTTCCACAGTTTCTCTATGATTACATGCTGCATTTGCGTTTATAGCAAACAATGTATGCATATGTAGGATTGAAAATGTGTGATTTGAGGCGAATCATCGTTGGTTTAATTGTGTTTTCAATGATAGGGTGGTTTTTGAGTGCATACTTTCTTGGTGGATACAGCAAGGAAGGCCGGGGGAAGAATGGTCTACAGAGTGCTGTTATTGCAGCCGCGAAATCGTGGTCGTTGGGGATTCCGGTAATTCCACTTCCCTTATTTATGTGTTTCTTCCTTTCATGTTTTTGTGTGCTGTTCGAATCTGTATACTGATTTTGTCAAGTTTTTTGTTCGTAGTTGTTAGGTCGTTGAGTGTGTATGTGCTAACTTTTTCCATCATGTCTGAGTTTCTGTTGGTATAAAGAATGTCGATCTTTTGTTTTATAATTGACATACTATGATAGAGATGTAGCAATTTGTCGGCAGTTGTCAGTCTAGGTTTCTTTATAAAGTTTGCCTTTAAGCTTTGCTCGATTATGAATTTCCTTCACAATCACAACTCAATAAATAGGGAATTGCAGCTTCATAAATGTCCACAAGCATACGCCTTGCAATTATACTGCCGTTATAATGAGAATGAAAAGCTTTTACGAACATAGTTGCACCACCACATTTCAGCTATAGATGCATAATAGAAGTATAATTTTGTGAAGATATTGAGTAGTTGTTTCAAAGTATAAGTTTGAGGACATATTGGAATGATGATACTGTTACGGTTTCATAACATTAAGCACAAATACTCAAACTCTTACTATAATTAATGATAGTGCTAGGTTAGAGATAATGCTTCGAACTTGGAAGTTGTATTTGATATGCTATTGAAATTTACTTTGTTTAGTGAAAAGAGTGAGTATGTGGGTATGTTGGTTTTTCTGTATTTAGTTGAAAACTCAGAGTTCATTTAGTAGAGATGAACTTGGTGTAATAACTTGTAATCGTTTGCCATGTGTAACTCAGCTTGTGTTTTCGTCTAGTTAGTTTATCTTGTATTGCTAATTCTCAAGTGCCAACTGAAGATGAGATATTGTCTTGCCAGATTAACTGCCAGTTAAATATACTTAGATACACACTCTTCGAAATAGTTGTTCTATAGTGTCTCCACACAAGTATCTTTTGCAAAGCCAAGTCCACTTGTAATACCTCCCGAATATGTTCCGTGATCACAACCTTAAACCATTGCAATAAATATGGAATTTGTAAATAATTGTTTAGACTTAAACTTCATATTTCAGGAATTTTCAAACAGCTGGGAAATATTCTATAAAATCTAAGTAAATTGCCAATAATTTAGTACTAAGAATTATTTAATTTATCGAATAATACATTTACATGGGGAGATTATCAATAAATTGGCCTCAAGATTTATTCTCTCGGATGTAAATATTTATGTATAAAATACTAGAAAAACAATTAGCTAAATGCAATGTCACTAAACTAGGAATAAAAATTCAGTGAAATGTTTCTCATAAACAGGAAATTTGTGAGATTTGGTCATATTAAAATTCATCAAAGATAAGTATAAAGTTTTGAAATCTAGTTAGAATATCATGTTTTTCTTATTTGCTGTTGTGGCTTTAACTGTGTTTGTGTATTTCACATATAAAACTTCCACCGGGAGTTGATGGGGCAATGCATTACTTTCACAGACCCTTCATTAAATGAAAAATATGTAAAATGGGAAAGGTAAGGCGCAAGATAGACTTTATGCCACGTTGACCTCCGTTGCAAAATACATGTGGCAAAAAGGATATGGATGCTGATCTTCCGTCTGTTTTTTGGACAACATAAGTTCAGCTATGCTGGCTGTCCCAAACCACTCTACCTATCTCATCTTCTTTATTCGTTGAAAATTGTAGCCGTGTGCTATACTTCTATGTGGAGTCAACTCTAAAAATGAATGCAATTGCTCACTAATTTTGTGACTTGATAAGGCAACAAGTTTAACCTAGCAGCAATAGTCTTATGCTAGGTTTTTGGTTTATTTGTATGAGAGGACGAACTGTGGAAACGTTCTGAGCATAATATTGGTAATAGTGAGAAATTGTTCCTAGTGGAAGAATTCATGGAGAAGCTTTGCATGTTGAGAGAGGCCGGCAGAAGAAGAGGTAGAACGGAATCAGCGGGCACTGAAATTAGGCAGCCTGCTTATGGGACTGCAAGGTAAAGGTGGATGTAGTGTTGAGGTAGTAGTGGTGACAATACAAGAGGAGGGAGATTGTAAGCTCAAGAGGAGTCAAAAGACGTTGGTGGAGCAGTGGCGGGGTGTGGAGTTATAACGTGTTGTATAATTAGTCATACACTTGGCATCTCATGGAGAATGCTATAGCACATTGACTTCCCGGATTGTGATCTCACTGATTGAAGTGTCCGGTTGACTTATTGAATAAGTATATATAAATTTTAAGAGTTGGCATTTCATCTTGTTCTTATCCTTTTCTATTCGGCTTTCTGCAGAAGAGGTTCGTTGTAAATTCCGTACATTTTAAGCATATGTCACCCTTTGTTGCCTAAGCTTGCCCAAGATATAGAGATCTTGAACTTCTTCTTTTGTGCTTGTGAATATTAGCGATCTTCGTTCATACTATGCATTGCTTCAACTTGCTTCTTTGTTTACGTTTCAGTTGGGATTAATCATAAGAACCATATCAATTGGCCATCCACCACCAATGAATTTTATACTCGTTACTATGGGAAGCACAGCCTTTTTACTAATCGGATGGAGAGCATTATTCTTCAGCATTTTCCCCTCCGACAAAGGCAAGAAGAACGAGGTGTACAAGCGTGGCAATCCTTTTGAACTTTTTGAGGTATGTTTCTGAAATATTCTGATCAGCAACTGAGAAACATTAAAATATCTCCATTTTCTTTGCTGTTTATCGTAATAATTTTTTTTTGTTACGAACGAGGTATTTGATCCCATTTGGAGTGTAACCAACATTTTTTCTTTAAAGATTTGTTTTTAGTTGCTGGTTATAATAGAACAACATTTACTGGTTGCAGTTGCTTACATCGTTGGTGAGAAGATGGTGACGAGCATAGTAATTCTTCTGAGTCTAACCGCGATCCTTTCTCCTCGTTGGAGGTAACATTTTGTGATTCCTTCCTTTTGTTATTGAAAGAGAAGGGAAGTGTAAATGAAGAGAATACTGATATTCGACATACATGATATCTATTTTACGTCCGATATTATTGAGAAGATAGCTTTAAACATCTCAAACACACAAGACTCCTCTTTTACTTAATTGCTAATTCTTACAACCATTTGATCGTCTAGTATCTAGTGACACTCTACATATGCTTGGAGCTTATAGTTCTTTTCATTTCCCGACACGGGAAATTCTATTCTACATGTATATGTATGTACTAAACTAATCCATTGATTGTGTTATATGTGTACCACATTTTCCATCTTTTTCCGATTTTTCATAAATATGGTGAGTCCATTGTGCAGCACATATAGCACAATCAAATAATCAATAGATTAGTGTAGTACGTGTACACATGGGATAGAAATTCCAAGTCTTGACATGCTTTTTCGTTGCTGAATTTCATTCCATGTTTTACGTTATTTCTTATTTTGGATGATGATGGAAGTCGTGAGTTGATTCTTGAGAATGCGCTCTGGGTAAACTATTTTCCGAATCTATATGCTGATCGGAGCGTTTTAGTCTTACTTTGCGTGTTTTTTTTGGATAATTCGAATTATAGAAATCAAATTAGAGCAAAACCAGGCATATATTTGATACTTCTAGTCTCGTAAATTGATGGGATTTTATTAATATGCAGGCTAGGGCTGTCTGTTTTGATGGATTAATGAAAGCATGATAAAAACATGCATGAAATTGATTGATTAATGTCCAGTATTATTGTGAAATGATAATAACATGATAAAATTCGTGTTGGATTTGTGGAGCACGAATAATTTATATACTTATTGTAGTCGTGTTACTTCCTAGCTTGTGCTTGTGTCGTGCAAAATTAGATTTTATTCGTGTCGTATTTGTGTCGTATCATTGTCATATTGTTGCAGTGAATGTCGTAGTGTATCTTTTATTTTGGAACAAAGGGAAAAGCTTTTCTTTCATTTCAAAGAAGCAAAATCATTACAATTACAACTCTTAAACTTAGAGATCCTCAACTCTGATCATAGTGTATCTTTAACAGGTTTTTTCTAATCGTACGGCACAATAGCAATAGGCACGAATTATCAATCCTAAGACTACTTCCATCGGTGATTTTTGGACCAACGCATTCTCACTCGAAGATAAAAGTTAAGTACTATTAAACAAAATTTTAAAAGGGTGAGAAATTACTAACTCAAGTTGTCAGAACATGAACTGGGTATGAAAAATCACGAGTCAATATTTTTTAAATTTCTGTTTTGGTGAATAAAATCTTGACACTTGGCACCCTCTCATTGGGTGCCACATGATTTTCTAATAAGTTGGGGTTATAGGAGCTTGGGAGGTTATTGATGAGAGTAGTCTAATAGGGTAAGGTCTTGCGTGCAAACGTCTGCATTGCAAACGTGATTTGTAGCCGTTGGATGAGAAATTGTTTGTTTGACCAAGTGAAATTGAGTTTGTTAAAATTCAATTGAGTTTTTCAAATTTGATGTATTGTCAATTTAATTTTTGTGGACTTTTTTCACTTTTTCTCACAGAGTTTGTACTACAAACTCTAACACAATTGCACACACAATTATTCACATGATATTATTGCTGCAATTCGAGTATATTACTATAAATAAATGTAAATGTGTTCTAATAATTTATGTAAATGTGTTCTAATAATTTTGAATATACACCCATTTTAATTTAATTAACACACACAATTAAAACTACAAATGCTATGAATTTTTGCACATTCACAATTATTTTAATAATTAATGAGAAACTATTTTGTATTCTATTTACTAAAAATATATTGTTCTAATTAAACTTAAAATATGAAAAAGTAAGATGTAATTGTGTTGTAAGGCTACCTGGTCTCCAAGGGTGTCTCTGCACCAAAAATCCACTAGAGACTCCTACTCCTGCAACGCAGCTGTCTCCAAGTTGTCTCTATCTTTAATATTAAACAATTCTCCATTTCCGTTATTAATTCATAAAATTTCACTAATAAAAATAACATTTTACATTACATTAATTTAAATAAAATAAAACATTACATTAATTGAAATAAAAAAATACATTAATTAAAATAAAATAAAATATTACATCCGCATAAATAAAAATACTACTCCGGTAGAGCTTCAAATTTGCGCCAAAGGTGCTCGTGAGATCATTGGTAAGCCGATGATGTTTTCATTGATCTTTGAGGTCGGCTTCCCGAGCGAGATATTCCCGAAACGCGATCGGTGTGGCCCTCCGGGATATCCCGCTAGTGGACGGAGAATCGGAGTCGTCTCTCTAATTCTCCACATTCTCCCGCTCGTCTTCGATGATCATGTTGTGCAAAATAATGCACGCGAATATGATATCTCGGAGATGCCTCGTGTACCAGTACCGACTCGGAGCCCGGATTATACCCCATCGGGCTTGGAGCACTCCAAAGGCCCGCTCTATATCCTTTTTGGCCGACTCCTGTATCTTCTTGAACCTCGCCGTCTTTGGGTCAGTTTCAACCTTCGGCGTTTTGATCAGTGTTGACCAAGCAGAGTAGATCCCGTCGGTCAAGTAATATCCCTTGTCGTATCGGTTTCCCATGACGGTGAAGTTGCATGGCGGAGCTCTATCCTCAAGCATGTCGGTGAACAGGGGCGATTTGTTGAGGACGTTGATGTCGTTGTTGGAGCTGGCACACCCAAAAAAGGCATGCCAGATCCACAGATCACACGATGCCACCGCCTCCAAGATTAAGGTAGGCACGCCTTGATCGTCGCACGTGTACGCACCTGCCCATCCTTTTGGGCAGTTCCTCCAAGCCCAGTGCATGCAATCCAGGCTCCCGAGCATCCCTGGAAATCCATGCCGCGCCTCGTGCATTTGGAGCAGACGTGTGGTGTCGGCAACGTTTGGCTTCCTTAGGTATCGCTCGCCGAAGAGGTCGATCATTGCTCGACAAAATTTTTTGAGGCATTGCCGACCCGTGCTATCTCCGATCTTCAGGTACTCGTCGAACACATCGGCAGCACCACCGTTGGTCAGTTGTCGCACCGCCATCGTGCATTTTTGCACCGACGTCAGCCTACATCGGTCAAGTGCATCTTGTCGATGCGTGAAAAAGTGGACATTCTCCTCCAACATCTTGCAGATACGCAAGAACAAATGCTTATACATCCGAAAACGGCGTCGGAAAAAGTGCTCGCCGTATGTGGGGTTGTCGGTGAAGTAGTCGGTGTGTGGGAGCGCACACGCCGCCTCACGGTCGCGGTCGACGAACAACCTCGCCCTCTTCTTCTTCTTTTTCTATGCCGCTAAGTGTGCACGAATGTATCGATCCACGTCCGCCATTATCTCCAGTACCTTGTCGTCGGTGCCGGTCTCGACATATTCGATCGACGAAGATGAAAAACTTGATGAAGACATTTTTTGAGAGTTGAATTTGAGAGAGAAAGAAGTTGTATTTTTGTTTGTGAAATGAATGAGTGATGAAGTTGAATTTATAGTGGAGGAAAAGAATAAAAAAATAATTAATTAAATCGGCATTTAGCCGTTGAAAGCCACAACGTTCGATTTTTAATTTTTTTTTCCATTTAATTTCGAATTACGCACGCGTGCAAGCCACGCGCTGGCTTCGATCCGGTCTCGTGCGTTCGAGCCGATCTCGAGCCAGGCAGGTTTGCCACGCGAGGGCCTTGATGCCGTGCCGTCTCGAGCCCCCTTCGAGCCGCCTGCTCGAGCCCGCGATGCGGACAGTCTAATATTAGGAAAATAAACTCTTATTATAAATTGTGTTCTAATAATTTTGAAAATACACCCATTTTAATTTAATTAACACACACAATTATTGCTGCAAATGCTATGAGTTTTTGCACACTCACCATTTATAATATTCCAACAACTTTTAAAAAACAGAGTTATTTTAATAATTACTCAGAAACTATTTTTTTATAATTAAATTAAAAATTGTAATACTTATGAAAATGCACCCATTTTAATTTTTAATTAGCTGGCGGCCTCTCCTCTCCCTCGGCGTCAAATCGAAGCTCCAACGCTCAAAGTTCACTGGTTTAATCACTAATATTTAATGTAAACAATTTCATTTCACTACAATTTGTCACCGAAGACCTTGCCTTGCCCCTCTCTCTAGTCTCCGCCTCTGCCGCCAGAGCTTCTTTCCATTTTCTTATTCACCAAAAATTCGAAGCATGAAGGACGCATCTGTCAAAAGAAAACGATGCAAAGGCAAAATAGCAGCCAAGGTTTGAAATGCAATAAGACTATTGTTTGTATATGATCTGGTGGGGGGTGAGGGGTATTAAGATTAGGATTAGGGGTTAATAGAGGTGGGGGGAGGGGTTTATATATGTTGCTTTAACACTTCTCTGATCCGCCCTTTACCCCAATAAATTAATGTTTATTTTTTTTATCCTCTGGTCGGTCCCTCCTATTTTTTTCTCAAACACTAAATATTTGTAGTTGTGTTGTTGTGCTGTAGCTTTTGGGTGGAATTTATTTGGGAAAATTCTGTAAACAGAAGTTTTAGTTAAATCGAAGAAGGGCTTTTTGGATAATGCACACGCGCACCCCACTGTAATTTTTGGCAAGATTTTTTTGTTCATACTGAAATTTCTTATTAGCTTAGGTTTAATTGGTTGTGCACAGTTGATTGCATGCTCGGTTTGATGATTTTTAATTGTGTCCTGCACATTTGACTATTACACAGTTGACATCAGAATGTGCAGTGTTGAGTAACTGTGCACTACTCTACTGTTATTGTGTGGTTGAAATGAGTGAAAATCACCTTAACAAACATCCATGACAACCATTGTGATATGATTGTATTTAGTGACAGGCATGAGGTAAAATTATTTAAAAACTTTCACTATAATTTGGTTTAAGATTAGGAATTGTTTAATACGGATATATGTTTGTTTAATCCTTCTCCGATTCCACACTTAATCTTCCCCAATAAATCATTGTTTGTTACTTTTATTCTCTGGTCTCTTCCTTTTTTTTTTTTTCCGAACACAACTAATTGTTGTAGTTGTGTTGTTGTGCTTTGGCTTTTTCAAGTATCATGTACATTTTTTGGTGCAATTTTTTTGGAAATTTCTGTAAAGATAAGTTTTATTTAATTATGAAGAAGGATTTTTTGTAAATGGCAAAAGAGCCATTTTTTGCAACAATTTTTTCTTCGAAATTTCTTATTAGCTACTTAGGTTTAATTAGTTGTACACAGTTGAGTAGCATGTACGGTTGATCATTCTTAATTGTGTTCTACATATTTGACTATTGCACAATTGACTTGAGAATGTGCAGTGTTGAATAGTTGTACACTACTCAACTGTTATTGTGTGAAAAACACCTTATTAATAATATCCAGGTCAACCAATTGAGATTTAATTGTATCAAGTGATTGGCATCATGTAAAATTATTTAAAACCTTTCACTGTCATTTGTTGTTTATGTGTTTGTTATTGTTGTTAGCTACTTAGGTTTAATTGGTTGTGCGCAGTTCATTGCATGCACGGTTGATCATTGTTAATTGTGTCCTGCACATTTGACATTTGCACAGTTGACTCCAGAATGTCCAGTGTTGAGTAGTTGTGCACTACTCTACTGTTATTCTGTGGTTGAAATGAGTGAAAAACACCTTAACTAAATTTCAAGTCAACCAATTGGGATTTAATTGTATTAAGTGATTGGCATGAGGTAAAATTATTTAAAACCTTTCACTGTAACTTGTTATTTGTGTGTTTGTTATTGTTGTTAGCTACTTAGGTTTAATTGGTTTTGCCTAGTTGATTGGATCCGTTGTTCATTCGTAATTGTATCTTTCACATTTCACTATTGCACAGTTGACTTCTGAATGTGCAGTAGTTGTGCACTACTCTACTTTCATTTGTGATTGATTTCATTATAATTGACCAGTGTGTTTGTTTGTCATTGTTAGGTGGCAAAGTGTTTAACAGGTGTTGTACTACACGTGTTATAAACCTGTTGAAAGAGTCGTTAGATGGAGAAACAAGAGTTAAATTTGGCCAAACACAGTTTGGTGCTTACCTGAACTTTACGGACACATTTGTATCTCAAGGATCTTTCCACTATTTGTTGTTGAGTTCTCTAGATGAAAATTCTATTGGAGACGGATGTTTAAGATTCACAATCAATGGTAAAAGTATAACTTTCGGCCCCGAGGAGTTTCGTGTAATCACGGGGCTAAAGTTTGGAGAGCAGGCATCCGCTCCCACATCCTCCCGAATATATGATCAAGTATTCAAAAGAAAGACTGCATTGTGTCTCAAGGATATCGAGAAGGCTTTCAAAAGGCATGTCCGTCGGGCTGGGGATGATGCTGAAAAATTGGATACTGTTTTGAAGCTAACAATGATGCTGTTTGTTTACGGTTGCCTGATTGGGGAGGGCTTCACAAGGCATTCTTTGGATTTGTCATATATTCACCTCTTTGATGATATTTATACTGTCAATGCATATCCTTGGGGGCTAGCTGCATATGAGTATTTTTTGCAGAGATACTTTGAGTCACGAGCTATTTTGGACAGACAGATAGCTGATAACAAGCCCAATTGGTGCACTAATATTCATGGATTCACGACTGCCTTACAAGTTTGGGCGTTCGAGGTGTTTCCTGATTTCGGGAGCTTATGTGGCGATTACAAAATTGATGCCAATACTATGAATCTGTCGGTGGGAGTGTAAGGAATTGAAAAGGTATACTGATATGGTTCCACTATTTCAAGATCAAGAAATCACAATGGTAAAGACCAGTAGATTAAATTGAATTTTTGGTTTTTCATTATAAATTAGTTCTTTTTTTGATTTTGATAGGAGTATTAATATGCATTGGCTTTTTTGTATCAAATACCAATTCACCTGAACTTTGATGAGGATGAAAAGACCAAGGTTTTCAATGCACGTTACACATACACACACAATCTGTAATTCTGTTTTCCAGCCTCTCGGTAATCGGCCGCCAGTGTGGAGAAAGCTACAATTTCAGGTCGCCGACGATATTGAAAAAGCAAACACAATTGCAAGCGGCATCCAAACCATGATCGCATCAACTTCCAAGAAAATGGTCAATCCCGAATTTCAAACACCTTATAATGGTCAAGAAAGTATGAAGCAGGATATTCCAACAAAGGTATATTTAAAACCTATATTGTATACATATACTAATATGTCTTTCATTACCATAATATTAATAAGATGTGAAAATGTGAATTGTTATTTGTCATGGGCTAACTATATTATGATTTTTCTTTTATAATTATCATGACAATGTTCTTTTTCAGGAATCAACAAGCTTTAAAGTTCAAGAGTTGAAGGAAAATAAGGTATTATCCGTGATCTTTCAAAGGTTTGACCGAGTTGAAAAAATGGTGAGTGAATTTATATAATCAATAAAATTTATCTCTCGAGTACTTTTAATATCAGTCTACCTGCACGCTAAATACTCTCTATTATATTCTATGTTGTTTAATAATTTGTAGTTCTGGTATGCAATTGTCTGCTTAATAATTTGTTGTTTTATAGCAAAGTTTGAGCTTTTGGTAGCTCAGCTCTATATACTCTCATTAGCTGCATCATATTAAACTTCCCAAGTACTTCAGCCTGTAAACTAGGATCTATTTATGGTTTCATCAGCAAGGTTGATTTTTTGTTACTTGTATATTACATTTCTTTATTAATCGAGAATTCTGTCATGATGGCAGGGTATTAGCTGATGGTTATATTTCTTGGGAAATTCTGTAAAGAGAAGTTTTAGTTAAGTCGAAAAAGGATTTTCTGGAATGATGCACATGCACACCCCACTGTAATTTTTGGCAAGAATATTTTGTTCAGACTGGGAATTTCTTATTATCTACTTATGTTTAATTGAAAAAATTAAGAATAATTATGTGGACTATTTATAATTATTACCTAACTCGCGTTACTTATGATGATGATAATAAATGCTCTTATGTTTGCCTTGCACCCAACAGTGTTACTAGCGGAGCATCGATTAAATAATATATTCATTATTTATGAACGCAAGGTTCTATAACGTTTCATATTTAATCAGTTGTATATAGTTTTCCAAGTAGTCGTAGCTTTTCATCGGGATAATGATTGCGACCGCTCTAAATTTTTAATTATTTTTTTTAGAAAGATTCAAAAATAAATTGGTGGATTATGCATAATTATTAAGTAAACTGTTGTGACAGAATAGGGTTAAAGAGCATAAAATCGAACAGAAAACGTAAAAGACACAGATTTACGTGGTTCACCAAAATGGCTACGTCCACGGGCAGAGGAGAACGGAATTTTATTAATGCGGCTAGGTTACCAATTACAGATCTCAAACTATATATATATAGTACTGAGATAAACACCAAACATAGGGCCTAAAGCCCAATACAAACCCAATACTGCATACACAGTTGGGCCGGGGGCGTCGAGACCCCCGTACAGCTAAATCAAACGGTAGATTCAAGGCATAACAACATAAACGTCTTATGTCTGCTATGTATCCAACTGTGCATCCAGCGGTGCAGCTGTGGGATGTATGATTATGATATATGCTTCTCATTTGTGCGGTAATTTCAATTTAATATATAATTTAATTATTTTATAACTATATTTTACATATCGTATATCAATTTGTAGATCTTTTCATGCTCTTTAATTCAAGATGATTTTTGCATAAATGATTTACACTAAATTTGGATATATAGTATATCAAAAATGAAAGGATAAAAAACTATATATAATAATATTTAAATCCCCCTTCTTCAACCAATTGCTCCAACTTTGAAAAAAACAATTGAGAGTTGCATTGACCATGTCCACATTACGTCCACGTTCAAGATTATATAATGCAAACGGTTGCAGCCAAGAATTTACCGTCTAATAGATGCAAATGATGAACTTGAATTCTCAAATGATCCTTTCTCTCTCATCTACTGAAAAAACATGTACTTAGAAATCACATGCGCAGTTAATGCAAATGCCACTAAATCTTTCATCTAAATTTCTGATAAATCATAATAGCATCACACAAGCAGTCTTATTTATTACA
The DNA here is from genome assembly GCA_029490685.1 of Schizonepeta tenuifolia. NCBI lineage: Eukaryota > Viridiplantae > Streptophyta > Magnoliopsida > Lamiales > Lamiaceae > Schizonepeta > Schizonepeta tenuifolia. Next base: position 7,967,891 of record CM055956.1, read on the forward strand.
CACTGCAACACAAGGCAGCCATGCCCCTCTCTCTCTCTCTCTCCCTCACACAATTGTAGGGAGCATCTGAACAAGGTATATCCTATTTTACGCGCTCATATAATATCTTTATGAATTTATGAATTCTTTATAGCTACCTTTTCATTGAGTTTGTAAGATTGTGCAATCATAAGACCATGGGTAGCGGCGCGCTTGTGCGCGCTCGCTGTCCAAGCGAGCTCCACGTGGCGCTCGTTGCCCATTGTAGAGCGTGGAGATCGCAGCGATCTCGCAAACTCGAGCTCGCAAGAGAGAGCATGCACTCGCAAAGGAAGAAATAAGATTTATGGTGGACCCATCCACTTTTAGAACTTACAAACGGTCGAGTTCACCGCTGCAACTCTAGCGAGTGCGCAAGCTCATTGTGACGTGGCCTATGAGTGAGCGCGATCTCCACAATTGCTGCTGCTCATAGCCTAATACCTTGCTGCTGGGGTAAAGACGTTATCAAATTCTTCTCAAACGACATCATTTTAATCTACTCAAAACAATATCGTTTGATAAACCCTAATGTTTAATGCACTCAAATGTCACACCAGTGCCACATAAATTATATAATGCAACATCAGCAAATCCCATAATTATTTCGGGCCGTAAGCCATCGTTGGAGGAAAAATCTGAATAAATTGGAAGTTGGGGACTTTGGAGACAGAATCTTTAATTGGATAACAAAATAAAAAATTGTTGAAAGTTGAGAAGTTTACAAGCCAATAATCTTTTTATTTAATCAACTTTTGATTTATTTTTTTTTTGTTTGAGGATCCCTTTTAATAATTTAACAAAATAAATTTATTTTTTGAAAAAAAAAAGAGTTGGGATAATTAGCATGTGAAAGGACGAAGAGGCAATAGGTGTGGTGAATAGAATAGGGGCCAGTTAGGGCACAGAGTGTAGTCTAAATTTTTTGTCAAATAGCCGTCAACAAGTATATACAGTACGTAAATTGGGGTTCGTTTCACATTCCCATTAATGGATTGGATGGCCTCTTTCATTTCATTTCATAAATTTAGAGAGAGAGAGAGAGAGAGAGCCAATCACTCTTCCATTGATTGATATTTCCAGAGCTAATTTTGTCAGATAAAAAATTTAAAACATATCCATACTTTGACTGTTATCCTTTTCCATTCTGATTGTTTAATCACATCATCCTCTACACTACTGACTACTTAGCTAATTCTACATGCCTTTCCCTTTCTAGACTCGTTAAGTCAAACGCTTTTCTATTTTTATTTTTTATTACGAGAATGAGCTACTTGAGTTTTGCTACATTCTCCTCTTGATTTTTACTTCTCATTTTCAATTGCATAAAATAATCACGATTTCTGTTTTCAAAGATTGAAAATGTTTTTACTAGAAATGAGAAGAAACGACAGAATTCGAAATTGGTGGAGTGGAATTTGGAAGAAATTGTTTTTTCTTTTTCTTTTTGGTAAGAGGAATGTTTGCTATGAAATATCAAATCAAGTTCGGATTTAATTTATGTGATGAAGAATTAGAAAAGGGAAATTTGTCGTTTGAAAATGTCGGATCATTTGAAATTAAAAGTTTTCTTTGGCGAAAAATATTGGGAGTTCGCAAAACAAAAGATGACCGAAATTCTCGCCTAAATTTAGTACTAGTACTCACTCAATATAGATATTATAATAGGTTTTTTTTTAGTTTATATACGCACACATAACTTGAATCTCTGACCTTTTAATTGGAGGGAAAATATCTTACCATTTAATTTGCGCTTCGTTGTCAATATTATACTAGTACTAGGTTCTAAAAATAAAAGGGTAAATTGCATGTAAAATCAAAACGTTTCGTCAAATTCGTAAATTGCACATGTTTTTAAAAAAACGTTTTATAAAATCAAAACGTTTTAATTTTTTGCAATTGAAGTCCGGTGACCGGTTTCCCCCAACTTAAATCTTGCGTGGCAGTCGGAGTTGACACGCTGGCCTCGCCGGAAGCTAAAACGACGTCGTTTCGAATTTAATAAATAAAAAAAACAAAAAAATATTTTTTTTTCCACCTCACCTTCTTCCCCATCTCATCCCTCTCCCCCACCTCACCCTTCTCCCCCACCTCACCCTTCTCGCCATGAACCCTCAGAACACCGCCCTTCAAAATCATCCCCGGCCTTGGCGACAAGCTGATGATCGTCGTCAAGTTTAAAAACAAGGAGAAGCAGTTCTCGTCGGAGGAGATCTCATCCATGGTTCTCGTCAAAATGCGCGAGGTCGCAGAGGCCTTCCTCGGCCAGACTGTGAACAACGCCGTCGTCACGGTGCCGGCCTACTTCAACGACTCACAGCGGCAAGCAACCAAGGACGCCGACGCCATCGCCGGACTCAAGGGATTGACGAAGGGATTTTTGAAGTGAAGTCCACCGCCGGCGACACTCATTTAGGAGGCGAAGACTTCGATAACCGTTTGGTCAACCATTTCGCAGCGGAATTCAAGCGCAAGCCGTGCTTCAATCGGCGTCAGCCTAATCTTCGCCGGAGAAGAAGGAGCCGTGCTATCGCTGGTGGCTGTCGCCGCCATCTGCCGGTGGTACAAGGAGGAATACAACGGTTGTTTCTTGATGAAATCGGTGGTGTGCCTGACTCTCAGTGCGTTGAAATTAAAGGGATAGGATTGTGCGCCGGCAAGGGAAATGGGTGGCGGCGGGTTTCAGGTGGGGGAGAGTGGTGGAGGAGGAGATGGGGAGGAGGAGATGGGGAGGATATAGATGGGGAGAGGGGACGGGGATGAGAGGGATGAGAGGATGGAGAGGGGCTTGGTGGGGGAGGTGGTCGACGATTTGGGCGGTGGGAGGATGGGAGGATGGAGAGGGTAGTGGTGAAGCTGGCGATTTGGACGGTGGCGGCGGGTTTCAGGTGGGGGAGAGTGGTGGAGGAGGAGATGGGGAGAGGGGACGGGGATGAGAGGATGAGAGGGATGAGATGGGGGAGAAGGTGAAGTGGAAAAAAAAATATTTTTTTGTTTTTTTTTTTTATTAAATTCGAAATGACGTCGTTTTGGCTTCCGGCGAGGCCAGCGTGTCAACTCTGACTGCCACGCAAGATTTAAGTTGGGGGAAATCGGTCACCGGACTTCAATTGCAAAAAATTAAAACATTTTTTTAAAAACATGTGCAATTTACGAATTTGACGAAACGTTTTGATTTTACATGCAATTTACCCAAAATAAAAAGGGGAGTATTTCATTTATGCCAAATATCTTTTTTTCAAAAGAGAAGATGATTTTCTTTATTTTTTATTTTTTAAATAAGAAGATGAAAAATGTTAGTAAAAGTTAGCGCATCAGCATAATTGGCTCAACCATGCTCCGAGGACTTGCTTAGATTATTTGCAAACTTTGGAGATACATCAGAAGATGAAAAATGTTGGTAAAAGTTAGCGCATCAACATAGTTGGCTCAACCATGCTCTCAGGACTTGCTTAGACTATCTGTAATTCTTGGAGATACTTAAGTGTCTCTAAGGTAGGGTTGTAAACGAATTTAATTAAATCGAAGTGAATAGTGGTGTATTCGATTCGGATTCGTGACATTATTTGCATATTCGAATCAGTATTTGAATCGGCTTCGAATATATATTTTTATTTGTATTCGATTCAAAATGATATTCACGAATATCGATTCAAATCGAATATTCGGTTCCTTTTTTGAGTTGATTATAAACATAGTATTCGAATATTCGATTCGAAATGATACATTCTTTGATTCGCAATTATGAAGGAAATTTTCTCAAATAATATTTCACCTAACAAAAAATTAATCACTAAATTCAATAACAAATGTTATATCCAATACATTTGTTTAATAAACATTCAATAATAAATTCCAAAAACATAAATACTGGTGAATAAAAAAAAAGATTGGGTTACACTGTTTCAGAAATAGGTTATTATTTTATTTTACTTTGTCATTTAGTTTAATTTTTAAATATATATATATATATACTATTATATTCCGAGTCGAATATTTTCGAATATCGAATCGAATATCATGATTTTAAATTCATATTCATTAACTAACTGAATCAAAAAAAGTATTCGTACGTGTATTCGAATCATAAATTTTTGAATTCGAATATCACAAATCCGAATGGAATACCGAACCGAGCCAAAATTATCCGATTCATATACAACCCTACTCCAAAGGATCTCAAACTCCATTTTTTTCACTAAAGACAGCTTAGAGACACCCTGCAACTCAACTGTCTCTAAGTTGTCTCTAACTTTAATATTAAACAATTCGACTTTTCCATTACATAAATACAAATTAGAAATTAACATTCATTAAAAATAAAAAATACACTAATTCGAATTTTCCATTAATATTTGAAATTGGAAAATTACATGTCTTAAAAAAATACACTAATTAATAAAAATTTAAAAATTATAAAAATAAAAAAAAAATTATGCCCATACCTGGCGTTCCTTTCACCTCTTATACCATCATCATGTGAAGCAAGAACTGCTCCGTCGTCATGTATCTCGTATCTTTGGAGATAATTTTCATGTCGATGGAGTATTATTTAGCCCGAGCAGATTCGAGCTTTGCCCGAGCTGATTTGCGCATTGCCTCCAGGATCTCGTGCTTAGCCTCTGTGAACTGGCTCAGTCGGGAGTTGTACAAATCCAAAAGGGAGTCGAGCTAGGACGACTCACTTGACAGCTTCTTTCCTTTGACCCTTGCTGCCGCCCTTGTCGCATCTCGATCCTGCGGTCGGGAAGGCGTGCTTTCTCCTTTTGTGGAGGCTTCCTCCGCCGACGGCGCCGACGTCGAAGATGTGTAGGTGCCATCCGCCGAAGTCTTCATCCTCTTCATGGAGGGGACGTCAGGAAAAGCTTGGGCGAGGAATTTGGGATAGTTGCGCATAATCTCCCAAGCCTGGAAATAGTGGAGACCAGAGCCGCTCGTTGATACCTTGTAAATTTGTTGGGCATCATCCACCACCATCTGGTTATCGACGCCGCTCTGCCTGCGACCTGTCGCTTTGCAGAAAGCGACAATCCAGTTCTTCACCGCTTTCTAGATGCAACCGAAGTAGCTCTTGCATTGTTTCTTGTTGAAGTTCAAGCCGAACCTCGCGTTGAAATGATGGAGTTGTGACGCATCCGACGATGGAGTTGCAGGTCTCATCCACCCAAATCTGTGCCATGTAGGTGGCCTCTTCGTCGGTGTAGTTGTGACGCTTGCCGCCCTTGCCGGCTTCAGCATCATCTTCATCGGCAGCGGAGGTGGTGATAAAGTGTTTTGCCCTTGCCCTTTTTTCCTTTGGTAGAGGGTTGTGGCGGTGGCGGTGGCGGCAGCATTAGCCGATTATCTATAGTTGTAGTCGGGTTGTCGGTGTCGGAGGAGAAGGATGGGTAGGACTCGGAGGAGGTCGGAGTGTTGAGTTTGAATGAATCACGCCCCGCCCCGGTGTAAGCAAAAGCGTCGCCGGACATGTCGAAATACCACGACGACGAGAAGGGATTGTTGAGATCCAATTTTTTTAGAGATGGATGAGTTGAAGAAGTTGTAGAATGAAGAAATGAAAAAAATGAGGTGTGAAGAATGGAGTGAAAAATAGTGGTATTTATAGGTAAAAATTAGGATTAAAGAAAAAAAAAGGAATTAGCCGTTTTTTTTACGGTTGCCGGCATTATTTTTTCAACCGTAAGGCGCGTGCAATGGACACACCATTCATTTTTATTTTATTTTAAATTTCGGCCGAGCGCGTGCTATGCACGCGCAACTCGAACCGGTCTCGAGCATTCGAACCGATCTCGAGCCGCTTCGCATCGCAACGCGGCGGTCCCCTTCTCCGCCTGTCTTGAGGCCCCTTGAAGACCACGAATCGAGACCGCGTTGCAAACAACCTTATGATCTAATTGTGGTATTGATTTGGCTATGGGTTACGAACCTTGGAGATCAAGGATAGAAGTTGAAGGCTCAACCACCAAGGCACCAGGCCAAATAAAGCAATTTTATTATGTTCGCTACTTTTTTTTTTAATTTGGGAGCGTGTTTTGTACACGCCCTCCTAATTATAACCTAATTACTATTAGAGCATTCACAATAAGGGTCTTTTTAGACCTCGGGTCTATCGCCGGGAAGCATGATTTTAATGATTGGTGATATTGATTTAAACTCTAGGTCTATTTTTCATAATGGTGGGGTTGAGTAAGATCCCCGGGTCTAAAATCATTGGCAATGATTGAATAAATTTTATTTTGTTATTTTTTTATTTCTAATAAATAATATTAAAAATACTTAATTAAATATAAAAATTAAAAAATGACAATTTTATTGAATAAAAATAAAAATTAAAACAATACAATAACTAAGGGAAAAAAATACAATAATGAAAAAAAAGATACAATAATTAAGAAAAAAAAAACACAAGAACTACTAGTGGAGTGGACCGAAACGTGTCCAAATCTCTTCAATCAGATCGTCCATAAGACGTTCGTGGGCACGTGCATCCTGAATCTGAGCTTGTCTCTCAATATATTAGTGGAGTGGTGATGTCATACCTTGATTGATTTGTGCCCTGTTCACGTGTCTTTCGCCCTGTTCGCTCGATTCAACATTGAATTGAGTTGTTCTAGGTCCTTCATCTTCAATGATCTGTTATGCGGAATGATGCAAGCATACATGACGTCACATAAATGTTCTTGAAACCACAAGCGAGCAGGGCCTTTTATAATTACCCAATGAGCTTGGAGGACGCCGAAAGCCCGTAAAACATCTTTACGCGCAGCTTCTTACATCTGAGCGAATCGCTGTCTCTTCGGATCTGTTGGCACATTGAGCGTCTTTGCGAAAGAGGCTCACTTCGGAAATATGTCATCGGCGAGATAGTATCCCATGTGGTGCTCGTGGCCGTTTGTAGTGAATTGAGTTGACGACGCTCTCCCATTGAGGACGTCGCTGAAGAGGAGAGACTGATTGAGCACATTGATGTTGTTTAGAGAACCGGCGATACCTAAAAAAACATGCCAAATCCACAAATCTTAGGAAGCGACAGCTTCAAGGATGAGCGTTGGATAACCCTTTCGTCCACTTGTGTACATTCCTCTCCAAGACGATGGACAATTCTTCCATGCCCAGTGCATACAGTCGATGCTTCCAAGCATCCCGGGAAAGCCGTGCGTCCTCTCGTGCAATGAAGTGATCCTGGCGATGTTATCGGCGTTTGGCCGCTTCAAATAGTGGTCGCCGAAAGCAGATCTGATGGCCCGACAAAAATTTATAAGAATTAATTTGTCCGTTGAATCTTCACAGTGCAGATATTCGTCGTACTAATCGGCTGCTCCACCATTGGCGAGTTGCCTCAGAGACACGGTGCAATTCACCCACACGTGAAACGCCAATCTTCCGGTGGCATTCGGGTGTTGCTGAAAATATTGCTCCCGAGCCTCAAGAGTTTCAGCTATTCTCTCATTCGAAATTGCCGGCGGAAGACAACATCACCCTATATAGGGTGGTCGTCAAAATAATCTCGTCGGAGGCATTGTTCGGCCTCCTCACAATTCCAGTGCAGGTTCGTCATTCGACGAATCATCACCGTATGCTTGTTCGTAAAGCTACATGGCTCGCTGACCCAACTCGATCGTTGGCGGCGTCGCTCCTCCTCCTCCTCTTCATGATTGGAAAACGCATTCGGCCAACTCATTATTTTTTTTATAGCTTGTGGATGAAAAGAGTGAATTTTCTTTTATGGATTTTAATTAAATTTTGAAGGTGTAGAATGAAATTTGGTGTGAAGGATGAAGAATTGAAGGGGTGTTTATAGGGGATGAAAAAAATTGTAACCGTTTGAGTTTTTTTTTTTTTATAATTTCTGAAGAAAAAAAAAATTAAATCGGACCAATAGTGTATCACCACGTGGACCGAAGGAGGGAGAGAGTGAGGTCGAAAGCAGTGTCGATATATCAACACCACGCTCGACCCTCTCCCATTGACACCGGTGTCGAGCGAAGCTACAACGGCTTCGACACCGCTGGGGTTGAAAGAGGTGAAGTCGAAGGGGGATCGACACCGGCTTCGACCCCGGTGCTCGATCCCCACTGCATATGCTCTTATAGTTGTGTGAAGGCTCAATCAAATCTTCTTAAACAAAGTCCGAATGTATAAGTACGCGTAAGAACAGACTCAGTTTCAATCACTCATCTCCCCCCTAAATCATTATTCAAAGAAAATAAAGTCTTTTTAAAGTACAATGAATATAGAAGAGACGTTTTGGTCGAAATTGAGATGGCCTGTACACAAATTTTCAATTTTCAAAGTGGATAGTTATAAATTTATTACTAAAAAAATAGTAGGAGTATTCTACTTCCGATTTTCAAATAATTTCCTATTTTTCCTTTCTGGAACAATTTTCAAATAACTTTTTACCTTTTTTATCATACGTGCACAATAAAATATTATCTGGTACCCTTACTTCTTTGTAAACTCACAACAACTTTTTCTTTAATTCTTGTATCAATACTTCTAAGAACATATTTGAGGACATTAAACAAAGCATGGGGTCCACATTTTGGCAAAATAATCTGAGGGGGAAGCTTTAAACAAGGCAAATTGCTGCTTCGTTTTATTTCACCAGGTTTCTTATCGCTATCAGCTTCTTTTCCACGTAATCAAGGTTTTCATCCCCAACTTCTTTAATTTTTCACACCTTTAATTTGCAGCGAAAAATCTTACTAGCATGAACATCAATTAATTGCTGGAAAAGGTTTGATACAGCGTTCAATGTTCTTATAATTTTATTGTAATTGTTTTTATTTACTGTTATTGTTATATAATAATGCGTAAAATTGGAACAAGAAAAAAATTTACAATTCGATGATGAATACGAAGATATTAAATTCAGGAATGAAAATTGGAATCAATTCAAGAATAATTATTCCATTCATTCTACATTCAACGTCATTGTTCATCTCCTACATAGGTTTATTCAGTTTCTCGTCTAATTTTATGAATAATTATTCCATTTTTTTATATATATATTTTTTGGTAAATAAAATTTCATTAATTCACCAAAGTAAGTAGAAGGAAAGGTCATAAAGCTACAATGCCACGAAGAAATTTCAAAATCAGATATTTGAAAGACAAAGAAATTGACTTGGAGAAAGAAAAATGGTAGAGATTGAACGCAAAACCTCCCTATTACAACTAAAATTTATTATCATAATAAGATGGCTAAATTGTATATAAATTCTCCATCTTTTACCAATTTTTCGGTTATATATCTACCTTTTCAAATTAGGTGAAAATTCTCCACATATTAAGTTCGCAGTTCGATACCTTCGATCATTTTCCCCCAAATTAGCGCTGACATGGAATCTGGAAATGCTTGCATGACAAAGCCCGACGGAAAAACAAACGACATAGTTTTAAAAATACAAACATCGTCGTTTCCTCAAACACAAACACTATGCATATTAGGGCACCGATCGAAAAACAATATAAGTATTTTTAAAACTACATCGTTTGTTTTTCCGTCAGGCTTTGACATACAAGCATTTTCAGATTCCATGTCAGCGCTAATTTAGGGGGAAAAATGATCGGAGGTATCGAATTGTGAAAATTTAAAAGATAAGAAATTTTCACCTAATTTAAAAGGCGAGGATATAAACAAGAAATTGATAAAAGGTGAAAAATTTATATGCAATTTAGTGTAATAAAATTTTAGAAGTTAAAGATATTTTTATCGTGCTTGTATTTTGATGCACTTGAATAAATGTATCTTGTACTACACAAAACAATGTCAAAAGTTATGTTAGGACTGAATTGAAAAGTATAGAGGCAGTAAGGACGATTTTGCAATTAAAAATCTTGATGAGTAGGCTCAAGTAAATCTAGGTGGTAAAAGTGGAGACATGTCTGCTCTCAAAATCTACAAACATAGTATTATGGTAAATCTCCATAGTAAGTTATTCATATATAGCCAAAGGAAAGCCAAAAAAAAAGGTAAAGACAATTAATAAACATTTTTAAGGCTATTGCATCAAGCTTACATATTGAAGTCCACCCCCTTTGTTTATTGTATTTAAACTTTGTATTGGAAAAAGGTGAGGAAGGAAGGAACCAAACACTTCTGATGCAAGACAGCAACGCCCCATCCCCCCAGTGTTTTGGGTTTTTATGCTGCCATCACATATTGAGAGAGAGAGAGAGAGAGAGAGAGAGAGAGAGAGAGACTTAAAACAAAATATAAATAAAATGGGTATATTGGAGCATTGTAGAGGGTGGGGGCAGATTAGTTGAATTGTTTTTGTGGTATATCTATTAATGTATCTTAGGTTGTTACTCTATTTGTGTTAAAGATGAGGCAGTCAATTTATCTACTCAAGATATAAAGAAAGGAGGGAATCTATGGTGATTGTGACCATACAATTGGGCTTAGATTGTGACATATCATTGCTACTTGGAGGGAGAGGGAGAGGGAGAGTGAGAGAAAGAGATCAATTTTTTTTCTTTTTCTTTAATTAATTTAATTGATTAATAAAGGCCTTATTCTCTTTCTGCATTCTTCTTTGGTCAGTCAAAGTTGAATTTACTAATGTGATAGAATTAAGAAACAATATGGGATTCAACATATTCATTCATGAACATACAGATGTTCACGAATTATATTCACATAGAAATACCTAATATGATTTGAATCGAAAATTTAATGGTGGGAAGAGCTTCTCCACGTGGTATGATTCTTCAAGAGATCTAATTCCTGCAAGAGAATGTCGGGTTGTGTGCTGGCGTCGCTGCTTCGACGATTAAGTTAGTTCTATGAAGAACAAGAGAACTTGATAGAAAATAACTTAGATATAAAGATTTACATATATATACTTGTACAAATTAATGACAATTTGGTAATATTGGGGTAATCTCGGAAGTCGGTCAAACTGCTACAGTAAGGAACATTCCGAACAGTAAAATAATGTGACAGGAGACTCTGACACTATAAAAAAATGACATCCAAGATATTTGTTCATGGGAAAGATAAACTTCCGTACGACAATTTTAGGCCGACATACGCTAAAAGTGTAATAAGACAAGGTAGGCGATAGCGGAACCATAAAGGCAATGTTGTCTTGTAATCAACAGTGATGTTCCGAAGGGGTACCATCAGAGAGAGATCATCACATTTACAAAAATGTGATCTAAAAAATAGTATTACGTAAGATAATTAGTTACCTCAAAAAAAAAAAAAAACAATTACTTATTTTTTATCAAATATTGAAATTGGCAAATCTTATACTAGTATATAACAATTACATGACAAACATTACTACTGATCTTATAAGGCCAAATTGCATAATAATTCCTCACTTTTTACCAAATTCTGATTTATTTCCTCACCTTTTTAAATTATGTGTAAATTTCTAACCTTTTAATTTTTCTCAAATTGATAATGACGACCAATTTCCTCCAAATTGATGCTGAGTTGGATGCCAAAAATGCTTACTTGACAAGTCGCCGATATTAAACAAATGACGTAGTTTACAATTTGTCCAAAACGACATCGTTTGCATTAAAAACTACATTGTTTTGGACAAATTGTAAATGACATCAATTGTTTAATCCCGGTGACTTGCCAAGTAAGCATTTCTGACATCCACCTTAGCATAATTTTTGGGGAAGTTGACGGTTGGGATCAATTTGCGAAAAATTAAAGGTTAGAAATTTACATGTAATTTAAAAGGTGAGGAATTTATATGCATTTTGACCATCTTACAATTGCATCAAATTAAAAAACCCTTCTGAATTTGATTGGAGCCAATAAGTATTTGGATAAATTACATGCACTACATTCACCCTCCACGTAATAATATTTTAATAATATAAATTTATATCAATAATATATTATAATTTGAGCTGTCAAAAGAAAAGTAAAGAGAAACAAATTAAAAGGTGAAGAAATTAGGAAATTAATATGAAACAGAAAGGTGGTAAGATCAGTGAGACATACACAGCGTAGTATTTAGTGTGGGGTTGAATAGAAGGGTGCAGTCTTTTGTCATTCTCTCAGATGTTAAGGTAGCTTCAATGAAAATTCACATATACGTAGTTTGGCCAATTCCGGTTTGCCCCGTCAACTTTTTAAAATTCAATAAATCCCCCTTCAACTTATTTAATGCGGAATAAGACTTGTTAAATATATGTGAATCACTATTAAACCTATATTATCCATTTTGGCTGGTATACATATGTGTGTCATTTAATTAGAGAAGGACTTGCATGCACCAGGTCGCATGGCAAGCAATCAAATTCGGGTCGGGTTGAAATCGAATTCAGCCCGCGTTGGAACCCAACGACTGTTGGAGTGCAATTCCAGTCGGCGCTGGGATCTAGCCAGAGCGGGATTTTTTTTTTTGCGTTGCCTTCGGCTTCGATTTTACGACTCCACTTCGCTTCGATTACTAATATAAAGATAAACTTAGCGGCAACAATTTGGACACTTCGGCTCCCCTCGCTCGATATCTTGACCAAAGAAGAAGCATCAAACAAAAAAATGAAAAAAAAAAATTCCTGCTCCGACCCTGATCCCAGCACCAGTTGGAATTGCACTCCAGCGGTGGCTGGGTTCCAGCGCCGGCTGGGTTCGGTCGCATGGCATGCCACCGGTCACATACAAGTTTTTGTATTTAATGTTGGATTAAATCCAATAATATATGGACAAATATATAATTAATGTATATGCTATTATAATATATGTGGTAAATGTTATATTTATTATTTGATGAGGGGCCAAATAATAAATAGTACTCCCTCCGTCCATGAAATGGTTGACACATTGTGGACGACACGGGTTTTAAAAAAATAGTAGTAAGTAGCGAATTATAGTGACTATTGTTTTGAGTGGAGTAAGAGTCCCACAATAAATGTGAGTGAAATAGCAAAAGTAGCAACCATTTCGTGGACGGAGGGTGTAATAATTGATTAAAAAGGAATGGGAGGTTATTTCCTAACCATTGTGTCTCTTCGAAAGCACCCTTTCGAAGAGACAAGGTCAATTATAAATAGGGGTCTGGTCCCTAAGAAGCAGTACACCAATTCTCTGTATTTCTTATTTCCATCCAGAATATTCGAATAGAGAAACCTGCATTCTTGAAAGATCGACCTCCGGGCAATCTTCAACTATGGCTTCAGGTTAGTGCTTCCACTTTATTCAAGTTTTGACTGATTATTATCGTAGAGTTGAATATAGAACTTGAGTTATGATTAAAGCATGTCCTAGGTTATGTGATTTTTAAACTAACAAGTGGTATCAGAGCCACTCTATTGATGATTCTCTGAGAGCATAAGCAATTGAAATATGGTTTATACTTTGAATTTTGAATTTCTGTTGAAATTAGTAATTACCGATTTATTTTGCCGCATGATAATTAAGGGGAAGAGTTGGTTTTTAATTAAAGTAGACGGTTAATTACTGCTTTCTTTAAGAAATCATTCAAATGACTTTTCTGGAAATCATGCGGCTGACTTTGTTTTTTGGATTCATCAAAATTCAAATTTTTTGTTCTTGAAATTTGGTTGTTATCCACATGTTGATATGATCGGTGCATATCTTGTTTAATTTATAAAATTATAATGTGGATAATTATAGTAATAATTAAGATTATTTGTTTTTGGTCTTTGCCGATTTCATATTCGGGTATTTCTTTTGATGAATTTTTCATATTATATAAGTTTGTTTTCATTAAGAGATATTATAATGGGAAGATGGAATTAATTTCTTAAGGATCTCCTGCCTTTCGAATAGAAATTAATTTTATCGTAAGGATCGTCTCCCAATACATATATCGATTATGGAAGTTAAGTAAGTTAATTGAAACAATATGTCGTCAAAGTGACCTCTTTTGCGTAGATTAATTTATTTAATGTACATATAATGATTGTGTGTATGATGTTCATGCATTTATTAATTTCACCCAAAGGTGAATTAATATTTGGCAGAATTTCATACACAATTGTGGTAATAAATGTGATTATAAAGCTCTATATGTGAGCAATATATTAATCCAAAGCTTAATTTATTGTTCGACATACCTTATTGTCAATATTTGATTACTGCGACAAGAGTACCGTTTACAGTTAATATTATTATCCAAAGATATGATATTAATGTTGTGTTGGTATCTTGGGATAAGATTAACCATTATTATGTGTTTATGGTTCAAGTATGTTTATTGATGTGAACTTGTTTTATTCTTTTGTTCGTTATTCGGAAAATTCATCATCTGCTGCCATAGTATCTTCTAACATCAAATCGATACCCATGCTTAATGGGACTAATTTCAAGAAATGGAAAAGACACTTAATGATAGTGTTTGGCTGCATGGAATTAGACCTTGCTCTTAGAACAACCTGCATCTCTCACTAAAGAAAGCACCCTTGATGCTAAAAGGGATTTTGGGAGATGGGAACGTTCAAACCGCATGAGTCTAATGATCATGAAGTACAGTATTCCGGATGCATTTAGAGGACCAGATTCTGAGGTACTTATAAATGCTAAGGGTTTTCTTGACCGAATTGAGAAACATTTTGAGAAAAATGATAAGGTTGAAATGGCATCACTTCCAACTTCTTTGATGTCTATGAAGTATAAGGGTCAAGAAAATGTAAGGGAGTACATAATGGAAATGTTCTATCTTGCTTCAAAACATAAGACACTTAAGATCGAGCTTTCTGAGGAATTGCTCGTTCTTATGGTTTTGGTGTCGCTTCCTCCACAGTTTAACCAATTTAAAATTAGTTACAACTGTCAAAAGGAGAAATGGTCTCTAAATGAGCTCATTTCTCATCGTGTACAAAAGAAAGAAAGGTTGAAGCAAGATGGGACTGAAAGTGCTTATTTTGTCAGTACCTCTAAAGATAAGGGCAAGAAAGAAAGTATACGAAAGAAGTTGTTAAGGGTCCGGCACAGAAGAAACAACATCAGACCTCAAATGGTAGTTTCTTTTGTAACAAGTCGGACCACACAAAGAAAGAATGTTCCAAATATCGAGCCTGGCGTGATAAGAAGGGTAATATTCTTTCTATGGTATGTTCTAAGGTTAATTTAACTTCAGTACCTAGAAATACTTGGTGGATAGACTCCGTTGCTACTACTCACATAAGTATTTCTATGCAAGGTTGCCTAAGCTATCGAAAGCCAAGTGATGATGAAAGGTTCATCTTTGTGGGCGACTGGGCATTTTAGGTTGTTATTAGGAACTGGTTTCTATTTGGATTTGAAAGATACTTTTGTTGTACCGTCTTTTAGACGGAATTTGGTTTTGTTTTATTGCTGGACAAGTTGAAATTTTGTTCATAATTTGGAAACAGCCAATTCACATTGTCTTTAAATTCAAATGTTATTGGAACTGGTTACTCATTAGCTTATGACAACCTTTGCTTGAAACAATTGCCTCATATAATGAGACCTTGCACATGAAATCACGTGATACTAAACGAAAATTATATAAGGAAAATTCGGCGTCATTATCGCACAAACGCTTAGGTCATATCTCAAAAGGTAGAGTTGAGCATCTTGTACATGATGGCATTTTGCATACACTTGACTTTATGGACTTTAAAGTCTGTGTAGAGTGTTGAAAAAGAAAATAGACCAAAGTTAAGAGATTGGGTGCCAACAGATCTACAGACGTCATAGAGTTAATTCATACAGATATTTGTGGGTCATTCCATACAACATCTTGGAATGGTAAATAATATTTCATTACATTCAAAGATGACTTCTCACGTTATGGGTACCTATATCTCATTCATGAAAAATTTCAGTCTCTATTCCGGTTCAAAGCCTATAAAATTGAAGTTGAGAATCAACTCAACAAAAGAATTAAGATCGTCAGATCTGACCGTGGTGGTGAGTACTACAGTAGATATGACGGGTTAGGTGAACAATGTCTGGGACCGTTTGCTAAATTCCTAGAGGAATGTGGTATTGTCTCACAGTACACCATGCCAGGTTCTAGCATGAATGGTGTATCTGAAAGACGAAACCGGACTCTTAAAGATATGGTAAGGAGCATGATTTCCCATTCTACCTTTCCTGAGTCTCTCTGGGGAGAAGCATTAAAGACAACAGCTTACATTCTGAATACAGTACCAACTAAAGTAGCAGCGAAAACTCCTTATGAGCTTTGGACTGATCGAAAGCCTAGTTTAAAGTACTTTTGTGTTTGGGGTTATCCAGCTAAGGCAAGGCCTTATAGGCCGCATGAAAAAAAATTGGACCCCAAGACAGTTAGTTGCTACTTTATCGGTTACTCTGAGCGATCTAGGGGCTATAAGTTTTATGATCCCACATCCAGAAATATTTTCGAGACGGGAACTACCATATTTTTTGAGGATATTGAGTTTGGGGGGAGAAATAAAGTTAGAGACATTGTTTTTGAGAATGAATCGAGTTCGGACTCAATTCCTACTATCACTTTTGACAATGATCAGGTTTCAAAATCGACCATTGATCAAGAAGTGAATCCAGAACCTCAACAAGACAATGTGGAACAACCACCCATTGTTCCAGAAGAACAACCTCAACAACCTTAAGAACAAGTGCCATTAAGGAGGTCCACAAGAGAAGAAGAAATGCAATTCCTGATGATTATGTTGTATTTCTTCATGAACTTAAGGATGACAATGGAATAATGGAAAATGATCCAATCAACTTCCATCATGCCATAAAAGGTTCTAACTCTCAAAAGTGGAATCTTGCCATGCAAGAAAAATATGAGTCTATGCAATCCAATAAAATTTGAAAAGTTGTCCCATTACCTGAAGGTGTAAAACCTATTGGTTGTAAATGGATATTTAAAACCAAAAGGTATGCAAATGGTAATGTGGAGAGGTATAAAGCACGTCTTGTAGCTAAAGGCTATACTCAGAAAGAGGGCATTGATTATACCGAGACTTTGTCTCCAATTTTAACAAAAGACTCATTTAGGACAATCATGACGTTTGTTGCTCATTTTGATCTTGAGTTACATCAGATGGATGTTAAGACTGCGTTTCTGAATGGAGACATTGATGAAACAATTTAGTGCAAATGCAACTAGAAAACTTTGCGGTGGGAGACCCAAAAAAATGGTTTATAAATTACAGAAATCCATCTATGGGCTCAAACAAGCTTCTCGTCAATGGTACCACAATTTCTTCAAGTTATTATCTTATTTGATTTTGAGATGAATGTTGTCGATGAAAGTGTGTATCATAAGTTCAGTTGGAGTAAGTGTATATTCCTGGTTCTATTTGTCGATGACATATTGCTTGCCACTGATAATATAGGCTTGTTGCATGAAACCAAGAGATTTCTATCAAATAATTTTGAGATGAAAGATTTTCGGGACGCCTCTTTTGTATTAGGAATTAAATTTATCGAGATCGATCTTGAAATATTCTTGGATTATCACAAAAGAGCTATATCAATAAAGTACTCAAGAGGTTTGGCATGCAAGATTGTAGACCAGGTGATACCCCTATTGCTAAAGGAGACAAATTTGGTCTATAATAGTGCCCTAAACGTAAACTTGAAATTCAAGAAATGCAAAAGACTCCATATGCATCAACAATTGGAATTCTTATGTATGCTCAAGTATGTACGCGTTCGGATATTTCGTACATAGTTGGGATGTTAGAAAGATACTTAAGTAAACCTGGTATGGATCATTGGATAGCAGCCAAAAGGGTTTTAAGGTATCTTCAAAGAACAAAAGATTGCATGTTCAAATACAGCAAATCAGATAATTTTGAGGTCGTCGGATATTCTGATTCTGATTTTGTTGGATGCAGAGATAGCAGAAAAGTCGACATGTGGCTATGTTTTCCTATTAGCTGGAGGAGCTATATCTTGGAAATTTATCAAACAGTCACTTATAACTGCTTCCACTATAGAAACAGAATACGTGGCATGCTATGAGGCATCAAAACATGAAATATGGTTGTGAAACTTTGTCACTAGGCTGCGCATTATGGAAAACATTGAAAGACCACTAAAGTTATTTTGTGACAATAAATCAACAGTTGAATATTCCAACAACAACAAGAGTTCGTCAAAGTCTAAGTACATTGACATAAAGTTTTTTATTGTGAAAGAAAGAGTGCAAAGTAAAGAGATATCTATAGAGCATATTGGGACAAACTCTATGATAGCAGATCCGTTCACAAAAGGTTTACCACCCAGGGTCTTTCACGAGCACGTTGGTCGTATGGGTCTTGTATCATTTGATGATATCATGGTTTAGTGGAAGTTTGTATTTGTGTTTCCTCTATAAATAAAGTTCCAGATACTTATGTATTCAGTTATTTTTTGCAGAAATAAAGTATTTAGTATTCGGTACTTTGACTCTATTAAAGTGACCTCACTTAAGTTTAAGGGGGACCAGTCAAAATAAACACGTTGGCTAACATTGCGTGTTATTTTCGAGTTACCATTGATCTATGTCATTTAGCTATATTTGTATATGTGACCATTGATGAATTTAGTCATGATTAATATGATGACTGCTTTGATCCTATATGAATGTAGTTAATGGACGAGATTGTTAAAGCACATAATTTTTTATGATAGCAATTTGGAGCTCATAAAGTTATACATTTATAAGGTTATATATATATATTGCCCAAGTGGGAGATTGTTGGATTACATCCAATAATATGTGGGCAAATATATAATTAATGTATATGCTATTATAATATACTCCCTTCGTTCACAAGTAAATGTCCACTTTGTGCTGGATACGGGATTTAAGAAAACTGATAAAGTGAAAGTTAGTGGGGTAAAAGTTAGGATGTAGGGGTAGTGAGATAATGACAAAAAAACAGTGGTAATGACAAAAGGAGGTGGTATTGACCAAAAAGTAAGAATAAAGTTGTTGGGATGATAAAAATGTAGAAATAAAGTTGATGTGAGGTGGGGTCCTAAATGGCAAATGGTAGTAATTTCTGTAAAGTAAAGAGGGTAGTATTGTACTAAAAGATAAATTGGACATTTACTTGCGAACACGTTGATGGTCCCGATACGAGTTCTAGTGTATGGGGGGAGGGGAATACACCAGATAAAACTTTTAAAAAACAACTCTTGAAAAACAATCACAACCGAGTAAACTGGGACTCAACTGGATTCACAACTGAGTAAGAGTACTCAGTTGGAAGAGTGGTGCTGTGCGGAATGTGGTGGAAAATAACAACTCGTAAAAATACAACTCACGCTTTTATGCAAGGTTGGTCAAAAACCAAGTCAGTTGATATGGAAAGATGCAGTTTGTATGCAGGTTAGTTAGTCAGTTGAATATGCAATAAGTAACTGAAAAATAAACACAACACACAAGAATTTACGTGGTTCGGAGAGAACTCCTACGTCCACGGGGAGTTGTGAGTCCACACAACTCAGTCCAAGTTCTTCTGGACAAACCACAAAGCTTACACGGGCTTTGCAACCGTTGAGATAAGTTTACGGGTACTTATCAACCTTACAGATAAGTTTACGGGTACTTATCAACCTATCTACTCAGTTACGGGAAGAGTAGGGTCCTAACAACTTTTTCAGGTGTAAGAAAGTGTGGGTTTCCAACTAATAGCTCGAACAAGAAGTGAGCTATGATCTAATACTGATGGTCCCGAAACGAGTTACTGGTATATGGGGGGGGGGGGGAATACACCAGTTAGGATTTAAAAACTTAAACCTGAAAAATCACTTCAACTGAGTAAAAAGGACTCTGTTGGAATCTCACAGCTGAGTAAGCGACCTCAGCTGGAAGAGTGAGGCTGTGCGGAATGTGGTGGAAAATAAACTCGTTAAAAAGAACTCACGCAAAACAGCTCGGTTGGTCAAGAACCAAAACAGCTCGGTTGAAAATATGCAAATGAGGTTTGTATGCCGGTTAGATCGGTCAGATAAAAGTTCAATATGAACTAAAAAAAATTAAACACAGACACAAGATTTAACGTGGTTCGGAGATAACCCTCCTACATCCACGGGGAGATGTGAATCCTCACACCTCAGTCCAAGTTCTTCTGGACAGAACCACTCAGCTTACGCGGGCTGAGCAACCGTTAAGGATAAGTTTGCGGGTACTTATCGACCTTACAGATTAGTTTCCGGGCACTAAACAGCCTATGTCAAGTTTGCGGGTACTTGACGACCTGACTACTCAATTACAGGAAGAGTAAGGTCCTAGCACACTTTTTAGGGTGTGAGTGTGGGTGGGATTTCCAACTACAGCTCGATCACGAATGAGAGCTTGATCTAAGGCTTGAACGAATAAACACTCAAACTAAGATCTAAGACAGATTTTCACTCTATGAACCCTCAGCTACTAATGTTCTATCACTATTGAACTCTCAGCTGCTGATGTTCTTAGAATAAGATTTTTCTTTTGCTTGATTCTCTTGTGATTGCACTTTTCTATCTCTTGTCTTGCATATCGTTAGTTCCTCTTGAATGAGAGAATGCCTCTATTTATAGGCGGAGAGTATCAACTAGCCGTTGGAGGAGCTGTTGATCTCTGATCGTTGAAAGCGATGGCTTGTCTCTTGTTTCTGCAGACTTTCCCGATATGGCATCTGTGCTATTCTGCTTTCCATCTGAGACAGCCTTGTGTTGGGCCAAATGGGGTAATGACTGAACGGTCAAACCCTCATGTGACTTCCTTTTGAAATTCAAATCTTAACCTTCCTGACAGTCAACCTTGGTCAGTTGGTTGAAAGTCTTGATCTTCATCTGAGTGGTCTTCAGCTGATGTTCCGAGCTGTTGAACTCTCAGCTGACTTTGAACTTCAAGCAGTTGGACTTCTTGGTTGGATTCTACAACTGAGGTTCTGAAACTGAACACTCAGTTGTCTTCCGTGTGTTTACTCAGTTGGGTTTGAACCCTCAGATGACTTCCTTTTCATCTGATGTTCTCTTCCTCTCTACTGCTTCCCGTCTGATGAACCCTCAGTTGGTTTCCTTCTCAACTGATGTTCTGAAGACTTCCCCCTAGATGCATCGGAACAATGAGCTCTCAGTTGTATTTTGTGACAACTGATGTTCTGTCTGAGTGATGCCTTGTTGCCATCTTCAGCTGGAGACCTGTAAAGATAAAATCTTAACTTTGCTCAAACAGCGAGCCTAAATTCTAACATTAGGTTCTGGCAACATCTACTCGGTTGGGGTCAGTCGGTTTTGGAATTCATCAAAACTTATACTAATAAATTTCCCAACAATTTCCCCCTTTTTGATGATGCCAAAACCACTTACAACATTAAACCACTATTGATCTAAAACTCACTAACTTATCTAAAATCTCAGCTGAAATTTTAGTCAGTCTATAAGATAAAACATCAAAGGGTTAGTGCAGTTATAACATGGTATTGAAAGACTTTGTGATTCAGAGCTTGGACAATGAGGTATTGTGCGTCAAGTTGACTTGTATTATATACTTTGAAGTTTTTTTTACAACTGAAGGTTACACGGTTAAGCACAAAACAGATAAAGATACAACAGTTGCTTCCAAAAACTACAACATCCAAAAACTTCATCAGCTCAAAAATACTGTCGACCGTACTTGCTGAAGATACGGTCGAAAATCTCTTTCTTCGCAGCTGACTCGATCCCAGTGTTGACACCATGTTCCTTGCAGACTTGTCTCACCTCAGCCATGATCGCGTTTCTGTTTGGCGTGCTCGTGCCTTTGATCATCTGAGGGCGGTATATGCATTTCTTTGGAACTGGAACGGTGTTGGGATCGAGCTGAGCATTCAGCATAGCTCGCTTGAACTGACTAAACATTCCAGGGTCTCCAGTTCTGAGTTCCCACAGGGCTTCCTTGAAGGCTTGCCTTGGGTCTTCAGTCGAGTAGACTTTCCTGTAGTAAAAGTCATTGATGAATTCATGCTTGAACTGCTCCCAGTCATCGTTCCACTCAGCATTCATCCACTTGTCAACATGTGGGTACCGAGACGGGAGCGGAGCGTTCTTCTGCAGTTGACGCGTCGACTTCCTAGCCTCAGCCTTCATCTGGTGCTTGTTGATTCTTCGCACACTCCGGCTGGCTTTATTCCTGTCGACGTTCTTCTCCACCTTGGCTAGCTCCTTCTCGAACTTGGCCACCTTCTTGGCTTGATCGGCAGCGAACTTCTTGATCCAGGAGGGATTCAAGTACTTCTCCTTTGACTCCCCCATAGCTTTGGCAGCTTCGATGCAGTCTTCAACAGATATTCCTCCGTCAAGTTCTGCTTCGAGCTCGGCCGTAAGCTCGGCTACGAGGTCGTGGGAGACTTCCAGTTCGGGCTGCGATCCTTCAGCTGGCACTCCTTCCCCCTGCTGAGCTCCTTCAGCTTGCTAAAGAACAGCTTTCCCTCGTCCAGCAACAGCTGCTGGCTCCTTGTCTTCCCCAGCTGCTGGCTCCTTATCTTCCCCCTTTTTGGCATCATCCAAAAGGGTGGCTACAGTGCCATCCAGGGAGGTCAACTTGGCTTCAGCCTGTTGAACTCGGAAAAACAGTTCGTCAACAGCATCCTTCTCAGCTACCTTCTTGGCCAACTCCAAGTCTTGGCGCTCCTGCTCAGCTCGCTGCACAGCTGCAAAGGTCGCAGAGACCTCTTTGTGGAGAGAGATGAACTCAGCTCGGAAAGAGGCGAACTGAGACATCCACTCCTGGTCCTGAGTCTGCTGGGACTTTGCGAGGTCAGATTCAGCAACGGTCTTGAACACGTTGAAATCCGAGCTGAGGCTCTGAACGGCCTTCCTTAGAGCCGAGACCTCCGAGCTGGAAGAAGTGGAGAGGTCTTCGAACTTGTGCTGCAGAGAAGAGGAGAGGTGTTCCAGCTGATTCTTCAAGCTGGCATTTTCTGCCATCAGCTGCTGCATCCTGTCAGCTTCCTCCTTCTTGCTCAGCTGGATCTTGGACAGCATCTCTTGCCTCAGCTGGTTGACCCTCTCCGAGATCAGCTCGCAGATGGCGTCGATTGAGAGAGCTGGCTGATCGGAGGGTCCGGGCAGAAGTTGTGGTTGTGGCTGGGTAGCAGGCTCCGAGACAACCATGGCAGATCGGCTGGCGAGGTAGGCCTTGAGCTTGTCTTCTTCTCTCTTGGCCGCCTCATCAGCAGCATCGACGTCTTCCATGCAGGTGGCATTCTTGGCCAGCATATCATCAAGGAACTGAACAGCTCCAGGGTTGTTGCACAGCTCCCTAGTGTCTGTCCCTTCTTGGATGCTCCTGTCCAGACGACGTCGTAGCACAGCCACTTTCTGGTTGTAGGCCACCTCCAGGTTCTGGTAGTCGAAGTATTCCCTCAGGTTGGACTCTTCGACCTTCAATATATCCCAACCATGGATCCTGAGGGTTTCTTCCTTGACGTACCAGTAGCTGAATATGACGCTGAACTGGTATAGAAGTTCTGTCCCGAATACAGTGAATATGGGCATCGAGGCTGCCTCGGGGAACATACCAATCAGCTTGCGGAAGCAGTAGCTGAGTCTTCCTTCATATTCAGCCAGGATCGCCTGGCGGTTGATTTCTTCATCGATTGGAGGGGGGTCGATATCTAAGGTTACAGGTTCGATGGTTTCATCAACGTTGGCCGAAGGAATGGTCACAACGTTGGCATCGAGCGAGAGGCTCGGACTATCTGACTGAGGACCAGTTGAGAGAACTGGATCCTCTTTAGGTGGTGAGTCGGCTGGCTCGAGGGTTTCTTCAGACACAGGTGGGTTTACCTGGCTGGCACCAGCTCCAGTTTGACTGTCGTGGGACTCCTCAGATGAAGAAGAGTCATCTGAGGAGGAGCTGGAATCCTCCACTTGAATTTCCACGTCTTCAGCTGCTTTCTCCTGACGCGGCTGAAGAATGAATCCAGCTGGGTCAACCGATTGGCTGGATTTGGTTGACTCCTTCGCCTCAGCCGGCTTAACCACTACTGGACTTGTTGTGGATGGTTGAGCCGCTGGCTGGATGATCCTGATCCTTGGCCTCTTCTGTAGAGGTTCCTCCTCTTCTTCTTCTTCGTCTTCTTCCTCCTCAGCCACCTCCTCCAGCTGGCGCTTCGCTGGCTTGGTCCTCGAAGGGCGGTGAGCTGCTGACTCCACAGCTGGCTTGGGGGCACCCTTGGGGGTGTAGACAGCCTCCACAACGTCCCTGGCCTTCTTAGCTGAGGGGAACAGCGACAACTTGCTGACCGGAGTGTCCTCACTCCCTTCCCATGTCAGCGGCAATCCTTTTGTGGCTTGGAGGATGAGGGCGGATATTTTTGTCCCAAAGTTGAGTGTCCCCTTGACACTCAACAGCAGTTCCCCGGACTCAGCTGTCGTCTCGGATATCTTCTGCTTCTCCAGCAACAGCTGGCTCTCTAGATATCCCAGCCAATCCACCTGGTGCTGTTCCTCCAGGGCCTTCTGCTGCTTGAGCTTAGGTCGGCTTATGTCACCGAAGGCTCCACCATATGCGAAGGCGCACTTGGAGATTACGTCGAAGAGAAGTCGGTGAGCCGGCTTCAGCTTCGTCCTCTGCATGCTCCCCTTCAATGGCTCGGGAACAATGAGGATTGTTTGAAGGAAGGTATCAGCTTCTTTGTCAGTGAAGTTCCCCAGCACATCTGTGGCTTCGCGGTTTCTGGGAATGAGCTTCTCCAGCTCCTGGGATACCTTTATCTCCACGACGGTGTCTTCTACTGTCCGGGAGGTTATGTGACGTTGCTTGCACGGGATGATCGTGACAAGCCCGTCTTTTGCAACTCGCTGCAGATTCCGATAGAAATGTATGACCGGCTTCCTGAGCAACATGGATGGAGAGAGGGTTGCCCAGTCGAGTAGATGGTGGTCGGAAAGAATGACGGTGACGGGAGTGAGCTCAGGCGAGGAGAGAGCCACTCTGGATAAAATTTGTTCGAAATGAATCTTCGACATCACCATGTCGAACGATTCCTGGAAAGTTGCAGGCTCTGCGGAAACCATCTTCTTAGAGGCTTTGGATTTCGGCGCCATCTCGAGGAGAGTTATATGCAAAGAAAGAAGGAAAATCTTTACTGAAATTGGTGAAACAAAATCGGAGGGGATGATGAATAGTGAGTAAAGATATGCACGAAAAGAGAAGGTAAGGATCACTTCCTGATTTGCCGTATTATATAATCTTTGACTCGGATAATATCAACGGCTGGGGTTAAATCGCACGTATTTATCAACGGCTGTGATTTCGCGACTATTGAGTAATTTTGACTGATGCTCCATGCGCGCGAGTGAGAAGGTGAATAGTTTAGGGTGTCAGCCCAGTCGCACTATAAAGTAAGGCTATAGGTGTTCAACCAAACTTTACATTAAATGCGATATGATGGCTTGTTTAGTCTAGCTGACATGTTCAGGAATGTTTGAATTTATTTCAAACATTCTCATTTAATATCATAACACCTTCAGTCATAAATGATACCTGTCAGTTGATGTCGACATCAGCTGTATACCTCAGTTGTGCTTCTCAGTTGCCGTATACCATCAACTGACTCGAGTTCGTCTGTTCAGCTGACGTTTGATGTCTTCAGTTGGCAATTCGCATCTGAGATTCCTCCTTCATCTGAGCTTCCCCCTTAAATAGATATCCGATTCTTCAGCTCGGATGGATCCTTATCAGCTCGGATGACTCTTCAGCTCGGATCCAAGAGTCCTAGAAGATCACACAGCATCTTGAACCGGGCTTTAGGAAGAGGTTTGGTGAAGATGTCAGCTCTCTGAATCTCAGTTGGGATCTTCTCCATGGTCACATCCTTCTTCTCAATATGATCTCGGATGAAATGATGACGAATGTCGATATGCTTAGTCCGAGAGTGGTGAACAGGGTTTAGAGAGATAGCTGTGGCACTCGAGCTATCACAATGAATGGGAACCTGTCCAGTTGAGACTTCATAATCTCTCAGCTGCTGCTTCAGCCACAATACTTGCATGCAACAGCTTCCGGCAGCCATGTACTCTGACTCGGTTGTCGAAGTAGCAACACACGCTTGTTTCTTGGAGAACCATGAAACCAACTTGCTTCCCATGAACTGACAGTGTCCAGAAGTAGACTTCCTGTCCAACCGATCTCCTGTTAGGTCGGCATCTGAGTATCCACTCAGCTGGATATTGTCATCAGTTGGGTACCACAACCCAACATTGGCAGTTCCCTTCAGATACTTAATGATGTTCTTTGCTGCCAACATGTGTGCTTCTCTTGGTTGGACTTGAAAACGAGCACACACTCCAACTGCGTATGAAATGTCTGGTCGGCTGGCAGTTAGGTAGAGCAGCGAATCGATGATCCCTCTATACTAGCTGGCATCAACGAGCTTTCCCTCAGCTCCTGGTTCGATCTTCCAGTTCGTATTCATAGGGATCTTTGTTGTCTTACTTGTCTGCAATCCGAACTTGGTGATGAGCTCCTTTGTATACTTGGACTGGTTGATGAAAATCCCTTCAGGTGACTGCTTCACTTGTAATCCAAGGAAATAATTCATCTCGCCCATCATTGACATCTCGAACTTCTCCTTCATAAGATCGGAGAATTTCTTGCACAGCTCCTCCGACTTGGAGCCGAAAATGATGTCATCGACATAAATTTGCACAACAAGTATATCTTCTCCAACTTTGATGGTGAACAGAGTTTTATCAACTGAACCTCGTTTGAACCCCGAGTTCAGAAGAAATCCACAAAGAGTGTCATACCAGGCCCTTGGCGCTTGTTTTAGACCATAGATAGCTTTCTTCAGCTTATACACTCTTCCATCTCCAGTCTCAAAACCAGGAGGTTGTTCAACATATACATCTTCTTTGATATCTCCATTGAGGAATGCACACTTCACATCCATCTGATATACTTTGAACTTGTGATGTGCGGCATAAGCTAGAAAGATCCGAATGGCTTCCAGCCTTGCAACTGGTGCGAAAGAATCTTCAAAGTCAATTCCTTCTTGTTGACAGTATCCTTGAGCTACCAACCTTGCTTTATTCCTCACAATGAATCCAATGGCGTCTCTCTTGTTCTTGAAAATCCACTTCAATCCAATCACCTTGACACCATTTGGTCTTTCTACCAACTCCCATACACAGTTGCGTAGAAACTCATTCAGTTCTTCTTGCATGGCCGTTGTCCAGTGGACACAGTTGAGAGCTTCCCCAACATTCTTCGGTTCTGGTACATCAGCTACAAAGCAAGAAATCATGGCAACATCTCCAGCTTGCTCGAACTCCTCTAGAACTGCCAATTCTTCAGCATATTGGGCATACGTGTTGGAATCTTCCTCGGTTGATTCTGGATTTGCAACTCGGCTCCTTGTACGCACACCCTCGGTTGGATCCCCGATGATGTTGTCAGTGGAATGAACTTCATACCATCTTCGGTTGCGTCTTTCTTCTTCTTCCAACTGTAGCTGTTCAGAAATCTGAGTTGGAGTCTTCAGAGCTGGTGATTGATCAGCTGTTGAGTCTGGATCCTCAACATTCACAATAGTTCGAGCTGAGTTTGGTTCTGCTTCAGATGTTGATGCAGTTGGAGGGGCATTAGCTAAAGTTCCCCCTTGGGACGAGCTGAGGTCTTCGCATTCATCTTCAGAAGAGTATGGATCCTCATCCTCAGTTGCCCATACCAATGGTTCAGCTCGGTTCTTTTCCCGAAGTGCTTGCGATCTGGTGAGAACTGGTAGAACAGCTGGATCCGCGTGTTGTTCTTTTACCTGTTCCCTGCACTCAAAGGTAGATTCATCAAAACTAACATGAGGTGTTATTTCCACAACACGAGAGCTGTTGTTGAAAACTCTATATGACTTGATCCGAGCTGCATATCCAAGAAATATGCCCTTCGAAGCTTTGGCATCAAAATTTTTCAACTGAGTCTTCCCATTGTTGTGAATATAACACTTAGAGCCAAAAACACGAAAATAAGAAATATCTGGCTTTCTGCGTCTCCACAGCTCGTAGGGTGTCTTTCCCAATCGCTTGGTGAGAAGAGATCGATTCTGAGTGTAGCATGCTGTGTTGATCGCTTCAGCCCAAAATCTCTTTGGCAGAGCTGAGCTTGCTAACATAGATGTGGCAGCATCCTTCAGTGTTCTATTTCTTCGCTCAGCTACGCCATTCTGTTGTGGAGTACGCGCGGCTGATGTTTGATGAGTTATTCCATTCTTCTCGCAATACTCAATGATGGTTTCATTTAGAAACTCCGTTCCACGATCTGATCGGATAGAAATGATCTTCATCTCTTGTTGATTCGATATCCGATCCATCAGCTTGGGCAGCTCATCTCGGGTTTCACTCTTGTGACGCATGAAAATGGTCCACGTGTACCTCGAGTAATCATCAGTTACAACCAATGTATATTCGTTGCCATTAATGCTTTTTGGTGTAACTGGCTCGAAGAGATCCATATGGATCAGCTGTAACACTCGGTCGGTTGAGGGAGTTGACTTCAACCGGAAGGAGGTTCTAGCGAGCTTTTCCAGCTGGTATGCACTGCAGATATGTGTTGTTGAAAACACTCGGTTAGGTATGCCTCTTGCATGTTCTTGTCTGGCGAGTCAGTTCATCGTCTTGAAGTTCAGATGGTTGAGCCTTTTGTGCCACAGCCAGCTCACATCCGAGCTGCTCTTTGATAACAGGCAAGTGTCAGGGAGGCTGCTGTTCCAGTCAGCGTAGTAAACATTCCCTGTTGGAGATCGATTTCCCAACAATATCACCTGCTTTGATCCGACATCTTTAACTCTGCAACCCTGTGCATCAAACTTGACAGAGAAACCATTATCACAGAATTGGCTGATGGAGAGCAGGTTATGCTTCAATCCATCAACATAAGAGACATTAGAAATTGAAACATGATTGGTTTCAAGGGTACCGTAACCTCTGGTATAACCTTTTGAGTTATCACCAAAAGTAACTGATGGACCTTCTTTCTCCACGAAACTTCCAAGCAAATCCTTCAGATTCGTCATGTGTTTCGAGCATCCACTATCCATCACCCACATTGTAGCAGACGCCTTCTTCTTTCTCAGTTGTTTCTCTTGTACCTGCAAAGAGAAACTCGCTTAGGTCCCCAATTTCAGTTGGGTCCTGGAGGGTTAGAACCAGTTCCCGCTGGAACTGTGCGTCGCTTTTCTCTGTACACTCGAATAGCCTTGTCATTCCAAATGATTTGCCCATTTTCATCAATTATAACAACACCTCGGTTATCCTTAGGCTTGTTGTTAGAAATGATGCTCTGTTTCTTGGGAGGAGTTGGATTTCTCCCATGTTGGGCTTTAGGAGGTGAGGCTTTCCCCCTATTTTGATGGCGATTTTTATCCTATCTGATTTGTCTGAATGATCGGACGCCATGCTGGAATCTTCGTGGCTGATTCTGATTCCAACTTCCTGTGGCTTGTCTGTAGCTGTTCACGCCCTGCTGAAGATTCATATTGTGCCATGAATATCTCCAGTTGTCCGACCTGTTCCTTAACTGTTGACTTGGTTGGGACCTTTGGTCGAGCTGATGTTGGAACCGCTGTTGATTCAGATGATTGAACCCTTGCTTGTTCTGAGGTCGGTTCCATTCCTTTTGATGTTGACTCCGAGGATGATATAGAGGTCGGTTCGGATTCTGAGTTCGGTTCCGGTTATGCCTTCGACGTCTCTGATTCCTCTTCTGACTTTTGGAACATTCCCCCTCGGTTGATGTCCCAACCGATGGAACATTTTGTCCTACATCAGCTACTCCTTTTCCCTTCTCAGTTGAGATTTTGTTGGTCGGTTGAACTTGCTGAGAGGTGGATGTTGAGTTAGCTTCTGGAGACTCAGCTGTGTTAGGCTCGACAGCTATGACTTCTACTGCTTTGATGAAGGTAGCTGGTGGAATACCAGTATCCTTGACAATATCATAACCGAGTCCTGACACGTCATCCATCTGTCTGCTATAACTTAAAAGGTTTTCGATGATCTTGGATGACTGATACAGCTTGATTAGATTGTCCTTCTCAGTTTGTAACTGTTTGAGAAGGACGGTTATCTGCTCGGTTTTACCATCCGACTCCCTTATCAGCTGGTCGATCTGAGCTTCTTGATTTTTCAACTGATCTTGCTGCTTCCAGATCTGTTTTGTCACCTCTTCATCTGATGGTGTCTTAGCTTCTTTTAGTTGTCTCTTGAGATTTTCAATCTCCTGAGTTTGGCCCTTAATCAGATCGTCCTTTTCGGTTAAGGAATCTTCAAGCTTGGCGAACTGAGCTTGAAGACTCTTAAACTCAACCGACTGCTGATGCAGTTCCTCACTGAGTTCTTGAAAATCATTTCAGGAGGGTTCCAACTCATCGTTCAGAGATTCCTGCAGGTTAGAAGTATTGGAAGAATTTAAGCGAGCAGGATTAGATTGTACCTCAATATCATCTTGGTCGGTTCCAAGTGCCATGAGGTATTGATCCGGACTGATGACTTTGTTGGTAGAGTTCAGTTCATCCTCATCTTCAGTGTCTGTGAAGATGTCCATATCGTCAGCTGCTTTTTCAGCTACCATGGCCTTGTTCTTTGCAGTTTGCTTGGCCCTCAATGCTTCTCTTTCCTTCTTTGAGAGGTCTGGGCAGTTAGCTTTGAAATGTCCTTCCTTGCCACATTCAAAGCAACCATGGTGACTGGCTTAGAACTGTCTCGAGTTCGGTTTGATTTGTAGAAGCGTTTGTATTTGCCGAACCGAGTGTCCATGTCGGCTAGCTTCTTTAACAACGCTGCAATGTTCTGTTGCAGTTCCTCTCTGCTCGGCTCCTTTGCAGTCGTGTCAGCCGATCTGGTTGGCCTTGACGATCTCGACTTTGAGTAGTCAGCTCGGAGAGCAACTGACTTCGATGCTGAGCCAATATCCTCAATTCTAATTGTCTGCCCTGAGGACTGCGGTCTCCTCCTGTTGACCTTATACTCATTTCCTTTTAAGATTGAGAACAGTCTTTCAGTTCCCATTTCACCTAGGTCAGCTCGGCTCTCGTGGATATTGGTGAAAGTATCCCACTCAGCCGGCAGAGCCTACAACACCTTGAGATTGATTTCTCTTAGTGTGTATTTTCCTCTTCGGATGGACTGGATTCTTCTGATGATGTCCATAAACCGGAGCTCTAGCTGATCGATAGTCTCATCAGGTCGCAGACTGAAGTTGTCAAAATCTTGACATGCATGTGAGAACTTGTTTTCCTTCGTCTCGTCGCTTCCTTCACTCAGCGAAGCCAGGATTTCCCACATCTCTTTTGCAGTTTCACACTCCTCTATCCAAGGCAGATAATCTTGTCCAACTGTGGACATTATTGTGCTCTGAGCCCAGATATCCAGCTGGCTCATCTTTGCCTCCTCCGGAGCGTAGTCTTCTGGCTGTTTATCCACATACTCCACCACTGCATCTCCATCGTTGGGATTTGTGGGAGTGCGAACTATTCTGTCTTTTATGACGATTGGTCCAGAAGTGAGAACTTGTTGCATCCTGTGATGCTTTGACAGAAGGATCTTCTTCATCCGAGTTCTCCAAGATGTATAATTGACGACTGAGAACATGACGACGATCTTGTCCTTGACGTCCATCTGCACACAACAAACAGAACAAATATGCGAGCAAATATGCACTAGCGTGAAAAGATCTGTTCAGTTGACCACTGAAGAAAATTTCTCGAATTCACACCTTATGAAACAGAGTCAGCAGTCTTTTGAACCACTGCTCTGATACCACTTGATGGTCCCGAAACGAGTTACTGGTGTATGGGGGGGGGGAGGGAATACACCAGTTAGGATTTAAAAACTTAAACCTGAAAAATCACTTCAACTGAGTAAAAAGGACTCAATTGGAATCTCACAGCTGAGTAAGCGACCTCAGCTGGAAGAGTGAGGCTGTGCGGAATGTGGTGGAAAATAAACTTGTTAAAAACAACTCACGCAAAACAGCTCGGTTGGTCAAGAACCAAAACAGCTCGGTTGAAAATATGCAAATGAGGTTTGTATGCCGGTTAGATCGGTCAGATAAAAGTGCAATATGAACTAAAAAAAATTAAACACAGACACACAAGATTTAACGTGGTTCGGAGATAACCCTCCTACGTCCACGGGGAGATGTGAATCCTCACACCTCAGTCCAAGTTCTTCTGGACAGAACCACTCAGCTTACGCGGGCTGAGCAACCGTTAAGGATAAGTTTGCGGGTACTTATCGACCTTACAGATTAGTTTCCGGGCACTAAACAACCTATGTCAAGTTTGCGGGTACTTGACGACCTGATTACTCAATTACAGGAATAGTAAGGTCCTAGCACACTTTTTAGGGTGTGAGTGTGGGTGGGATTTCCAACTACAGCTCGATCACGAATGAGAGCTGGATCTAAGGCTTGAACGAATAAACACTCAAACTAAGATCTAAGACAGATTTTCACTCTATGAACCCTCAGCTACTAATGTTCTATCACTATTGAACTCTCAGCTGCTGATGTTCTTAGAATAAGATTTTTCTTTTGCTTGATTCTCTTGTGATTGCACTTTTCTATCTCTTGTCTCGCATATCGTTAGTTCCTCTTGAATGAGAGAATGCCTCTATTTATAGGCGGAGAGTATCAACTAGCCGTTGGAGGAGTTGTTGATCTCTGATCGTTGAAAGCGATGGTTTGTCTCTTGTTTCTGCAGACTTTCCCGATATGGCATCTGTGCTCTTCTGCTTTCCATCTGAGACAGTCTTGTGTTGGGCCAAATGGGGTAATGACTGAACGGTCAAACCCTCATGTGACTTCCTTTTGAAATTCAAATCTTAACCTTCCTGACAGTCAACCTTGGTCAGTTGGTTGAAAGTCTTGATCTTCATCTGAGTGGTCTTCAGCTGATGTTCCGAGCTGTTGAACTCTCAGCTGACTTTGAACTTCAAGCAGTTGGACTTCTTGGTTGGATTCTACAACTGAGGTTCTGAAACTGAACACTCAGTTGTCTTCCGTGTGTTTACTCAGTTGGGTTTGAACCCTCAGATGACTTCCTTTTCATCTGATGTTCTCTTCCTCTCTACTGCTTCCCGTCTGATGAACCCTCAGTTGGTTTCCTTCTCAACTGATGTTCTGAAGACTTCCCCCTAGATGCATCGGAACAATGAGCTCTCAGTTGTATTTTGTGACAACTGATGTTCTGTCTGAGTGATGCCTTGTTGCCATCTTCAGCTGGAGACCTGTAAAGATAAAATCTTAACTTTGCTCAAACAGCGAGCCTAAATTCTAACATTAGGTTCTGGCAACATCTACTCGGTTGGGGTCAGTCGGTTTTGGAATTCATCAAAACTTATACTAATAAATTTCCCAACAAATACTCTACGAACTCTCAACTAGTGATGTTCTCAAGGTTGGATCAAGAAATACATAAACAGAATCTAACACTCTAGAACTCTCAACTAATGATGTTCTTAGAGGATAACAACAGTTTTGCTTGAGTGCAGAAAATTGTTCTTTCGCTCGTATATCTCTTCTCGCACTTGTCTATCTCGTAAGTCATGGTGAATGAATGAAGGCCTCTATTTATAGGCGGAGAGAATCAACTAGCCGTTGGAGGAGCTGTTGATCTCTGTTCTTTGATAGCGATGGCTTGTCTCTCATCTCTGCAGACTTTCCGGATTTGGCAACTGCGCACTTCTGCTTTCCATCTGAGACAACCTTGTGTTGGGCCAAATGAGGTAATGACAGAGAGTCAAATCTTCACGTGGCTTCCTTATTTGAAATTCAAATCTTAACCTTTGACCTCCAACATTTGATAGTCGGTTGAGTCGTTTGATCTTCATCTGATTGGTCTTCAACTGATGTTCTATCTGAATGCTTCTGTCTAAGTAAGAACAGTTGAACTCTCAGCTAACTTTGAACTTCAAGCTGTTGATCTAACTGATTGAATCCTACAACTGATGTTCCATCTTGAACGCTCAGTTGTCTTTCTTGTATCTGACTCTGATCAGTTGGCTTCGAACGCTCAGTTGTCTTTCTTACAACTGATGTTCTCTTGCATCTTCTCCCTTTGAATACTTAGCTGTTGTTCTGAGACTTGAACGCTCAGGTGTTTTTCTTACACCTGATGTTCTATCCGAGTGAAGCCTTGTTTCCATCTTCAGCTGGAGTCCTGTAAAGATAAAATCTTAACAATGCTCAAACAGCGAGCCTAACTACCAACATTAGGATCTGGCAACATCTACTCGGTTGGGGTCAGTTGGTTTTGGAATCAATCAAAACTTTTAATAAATTTCCCAACACACGTGTACTGCAGCAAACTGGACATTTACTTGTGAACGGAGGGAGTATGCGGTAAATGTTATATTTATTATTTGATGAGGGGCCAAATAATAAATAGTAATAAATGATTGGATAGGAATGAGAGGTTATTTTCTAACCATCGTGTCTCTTCGGAAGCACCCTTTCGAAGAGACACATAAGAATGAGAGGTTATTTTCTAACCATTAGTTGTGTCTCTGCGGAAGCACTCTTTCGAAGAGACACGATCAATTATAAATAGGGGTCTGGTCCCCAAGAAACAGTACACCAATTCTCTGTATTTTCTATCGACATCAAGAAGATACGAATAGAGAAACCTATATTCTTGGAAGATCGACCTCCGGGCAATCTTCAACTATGGTTTCAGGTTAGTGCTTCCGCTTTTTTCAAGTTTTCTCGGATTATTGCAGTAGAGTTGAATATAGGACTTGAGTTATAATTAAAGCATGTCCTATATTATGTGATTTTTAAACTAACATTTAATGTATGATACGAGTTTTAAGAAAGATACATTTTCGTGGACAAAAAAAAAATGAGCAAGTAAGACTTATTTTCCTGGACGGAGGGAGTACTATTTTTTATGTAAGAGCTATACTTCCATGGAAATTGCAATAAAACCATAGAACTTAGTAAATCATCGGTAGGAGGGGTGAGCATTTAGAAGGGTTCGAGACCGAATCGAATCGGAGTAATTTGAAAATTAAATTTCAATATTTTTACACATGACGCACCTAATTATGATTCCAAATCAAAATAACTCAAATGTAATTACGGTTCTGATTCAAAATTGAAATTCAATTTGGATTTTGCTCACTCCTAATTTGAGCCCAAGTATATGTATGTTATACTTCCCTCCATCCACAATATCTTTGTCACTTTTGCCATTTTCGTCTGTCCACGATATGCTTGTCACTTCCATTTAGTATTAGGATTTACATGACACAACACTTTTTCAACCTTATATTCTCTGCTATTTACAGTGGAACTCTTACTCCATCCTTCCCATTTATAATGTACTAATAATTTTCTTTTTGGATTGTCTCATTCATAATGTAATATTTTTTTTATAGAAATAATTAGAAAATTACTTTATTCACTTAAACCCGTTTTATGTTACATCAAAAATAATTTATATCACTTTATTCACTTAAAAAATATTTTATATCACTTATTCACTATACTAAACACCACATTTACTCTTAATACTCTTTTTCTTAATACCCATGTCGAATATAAATGTTACTCCCTCCGTCCACTTTATTTATTCCTATTTGGGTGCTGGCACGGGTTCTAAAAAAGTTGAAAAAATGGTAGTTGGAGTAATAAAGGTGTATTTGAAGGGTAGTGTTAATCTATGCATTTAATTTGTTAATTTGTGATTAACAAAATGTACTTTTAGTGGGTGAATTAAATGTATTGTCTTACGTATTTTTTTATTTTTAGTTGACGGAATAAACTTACATTCACGTTACTCATTTTTCATGCTTTACACATTTTTTTGATTTTTCGTTTTTTTTTTTGCATCATTGGTGTTTGAGCTTTTTTCAATTTTTCCATTTATAGTGTTAATGCTTTTTCGATTTTTTCATTGTCACTCATTTTTTCGATTTTGTCATTGTTAGTGTCACTCATTTTTTCATTATTGCATTTTTTTCATGTTACATTTTATTGAAACAGAAATTAAAAGAAGGCAAAAAAAGGGCAGATGCTGCATAATGAAAAAAATGAGAATATGAAACAGTAAACAATTGGAGGCAAAACACTAAAATTTGGAGCTAAATCTGCATTACTTTTCAATAAACAATTCAGAAAATACACATTGATGTGATCAAAACACAAAGGAGGGAAAATTCAAACTAATCTACCCAACTAAAACACCTATAAAATACTGCCAAACATGTAGTTTTTCAAATCAGTTCGACACTTTCAAATCAGAAAAATCAAGCTCAAAATGGAATCGAAAAAGGATCTCACATCACATGAGCAAAACACCATTGCTCAATGGCTACTCGAACGCAGCAGCGGTGACAAATTAAACTACGGAGCAAATTAAAGGCAGCAGCTGCAGAGAATTTTTGGGTCATTTTGAAGACAATTTGGAACATTTGGAGTCGGGCCAAATCTCAGCAGGTTGAAGGAATTCCTGTAAATATCCAAAGTAGAAAAATAGGGTCAGTCCACAAGAAAACAAAGCCATTCGATGACAAAAAGGTCAAAAACCTCTCAGTTCTACAAAGGACATCACTGAGGCAAATGGCAGAAAATTTGAGAGTGAGTAAGAGTTTGGTACATATGTGGTTCAAAGAAAAGAAGCTCAAGGCACAGACTAATGCTATAAAACCTTTCCTTGACCCCTCTCCTCCCCCTCCCCCCAAAAAAAAAATCGGTTGTGTAGATTGAATTGAAGCCTCAGTCATCTTGGAAGCATCATTGAGGGTGGGAAGATAAAATTTCAGAAAATGCACAACACAGTAGATGAGAAATGGTTTTACCTTATCAAAACAAAGGATAGGTACTACCTTTGTGCTGGTGAGATACAGCCGCATAGGTCATGCAAGTCAAAGAGGTTCATCAGCAAAATAATGTTCAATTGTGTTGTTGCAAGACCCATCATTGAAAAAGATGGAACTGTCATTTTTTATGCTAAATTTGGGATTTTTCCATTCATCATAGAGGAGCCAGCAATCAGGAATTCAAAGAACAATCAGGAATTCAAAGAACAGACAAAAGGGCGCCATGGAAACCAAAACAATGCATACAGTTATAAGGCCAATTATGAAAAATCAACTCCTCATAGAGGTAGTTAATTTTCCTTATATTTGCATGAAACTGCATCAGCAAGGACATTTGTATTATTAGTCTATGCATAAGAACAAGCATATCATTTGAATTCAAATCATGTAGTATCACTAAAGAACCAAATAAGCATCAAACTGCAATGCAGTATCAGTCAAGAGGTGAAACCAGAAACCAATCAACCTAAGGCATCAGCAAGGACATTTGCATCATATGCCTATGCCTAAGGACAAGCATAACATTTGAATTAACATCACACACTATCATTTAACAACCAAATAAGCATCAAACAATTGCATTTTATCACAAAAAAGCATCAGCAAGGACATTTGCATCATTTGCTTATGCATAAGAACAAGCACAACATCTGAACAAGCATAAGAACAGTCGCATCATCAACATCAGCAAGGGATCAAGAGTAGTATCTGACTTGTCACAATATACTATCATGCAAATGGTCCTAGCAATTAAAGTTAAGTGGCCAGTTCATATTCTAGGCAAACACATCTACATCCAACAAGACAATGCCAAACCCCATCCAAAATTTCAAGCAATTGCAAGAGCAGATGGATTCCACATCCAACTCATCAACCAACCTGCCAACAATCCGGACACAAATGTGAATGACTTTGGATTCTTTAGAAGCATACAATCACTCAAAGATCAGAAACCAACTAATATTGTAGATGAGTTGCTGCATAATGTGCAAGAAGCATACAAGAATTATCCACCACATAAGTTAAACAACATTTTCCTAACACTACAAAGCTGTTTTGAAGAGATTATGAAGGTGAAAGGAGACAACAACTACAAGATACCTCATATGGGAAAGGACAGTATGAAAAGGCAAGGGATCTTGCCAGATTGCATTAAGGTTGATGAAAAACTTGTCAGAGAAAGCTTAGAGTAC
Source organism: Schizonepeta tenuifolia (assembly GCA_029490685.1). Classification (NCBI taxonomy): domain Eukaryota; kingdom Viridiplantae; phylum Streptophyta; class Magnoliopsida; order Lamiales; family Lamiaceae; genus Schizonepeta; species Schizonepeta tenuifolia. The sequence continues at coordinate 8,005,841 of CM055956.1, forward strand.
TTAAACATGCATGGCAATATAGAAGACAGATTCTACAATCTGGATAACATAATAAAGATATTGAAAGAAGTGGTTTTAGAAGAGTGAAATCTGGAAGTTTACAAGGACAAAAACAACATCATAGTTTTTGTTTTGGAGCTGTTTGGAATGTAAACTTATCATTTTGATGTAGTACGTGACTTATGATTTATTTTTGCACCATCTGCAAGGCTCATTATCAAGAGTGGTATCTGGTTTATTACACAATTTCCATATCCAATCACACAAAAAGCATCAGCAACAACATTTGCATCATCTGCAAGGCTTATTGATCAAGAGTAGTATCTAACTTATCACACAATTTTCATATCCAATCACACAAAAAGCATCAGCAAGAACATTTGCATCATCTGCAAGGCTTATTGATCAAGAGTAGTATCTGACTTATCACACAATTTTCATATCCAATTACCCAAAAAGCATCAGCAAGAACAAAGACATGATTCCCCTTAGTTTAAAGGCAACATTAGCATCATTTTCCTCAGGTTAGAAGAATCAACAATAACATTTCAGACATCTAAAAAATCATTTGCATCATTTTCAGACATTTCAGGCATCATAGGCATCATTTTCAGACACATCAAAAATTATTTGCATCATTTTTAGACATTTCAGAGATCATAGGCATCATTTTTGCATCATTTTCAAACATTTCAGAGATCATAGGCATCATTTTCAGACATTTCAGGCATCATTTCAGGCATCATTTGCATCATTCACAGACATTTCGGACAAAAATCATAACATCACGAGCAAAAATCAAAATCATAAGCCATCAGTAAATGCATTTCAGATATAGATCGCATGTAGTATCTCAGTTAGCACTTATCATTTGCATCAGAAAATGAATCAGAAAATCACGAGCAAAAATCAGAAGCAGAAGCCATCACCCAATGAATTTCAGAGATTCATTTATCAAAAATCACACAAATAAGGCATCACCAGCCATCCCCTATGCAACTAAAAAATAAGAACACAGCAGATAAGGCATCATCAGCCATCCCCCAACATAAGAAAAACCACCTGATTCGGAAGATTTTGATCTAGGGTTTCGGATTCAGATTCAGACTCAGGGGGCAAATCCGATTCAGATTGAGAATCGATTTCACCCTTCATCTTGGTGGCGCAGTAGATCTGGTATGGATCTAGGGTTTCCGCCACCGCTCGTCCAGATTCATCGGAGAATTCAATTTCTGGCACGACGTCGTCCGTACCATGCTCTGAATCTGTGGATTCTGGGAAATATTCGTAACCTTCCGGGTGTGGTAAATCCTCCAAGAATTCAGGGCTACCGTGGTTGGCATCGGAGCCTATGAATGTGGCATGAAAGTTGGGGGAATAGGGAAGGTGCCACTTCATGGTGGTCTAAAATTATGTGGGAATCGTGGTGGGGAAGAAAAGAGAGAGAGATAGATGAGATATTGCGGCGGGGGAGAAGAGTAGTATAGCAGGAATTTAGGGCAAGCAGATTTGGGGGAGAGAAGACAATCGAGAGACAGAGATAAACAGACAAATGAGAAGAGAGAGTGGGTCTATATTTGAGTGGGGTGGGTTAATTAGCAGATTTAATCAACATGTTAATTAGGTGGGTTATTTGTTAAGGGTGGGCACATACTGGCAAAGGGTAGAAAATAAGATGAATGAATAAGGGTATATGTGTAAATGTGTTAGAATATGTACAAATAAATTGGACAAAAAAAGGAGTAAATGGGTACAAATAAACTGGACGGAAGAAGTACATTATTAACAGGACGTAGGGAGTATTTCACAATAGTATCTACTATAAATTTCTTAAAACTTGCTCTCACAGTGTGTCAAGAATACCGTGGAGGAGATGAAAATATATTTCATATTTGCCGGTGAGAATCTGATAGCTACGTTGATGAGGGTGCAAATTGTAATTGAAAATTGCTACTAGCATTTCTTATAGTGGTATAGTATAGTGTAGTATATAGCATTAAGTAGGCTAGTTGGTATGATCTCCTTAGATTTTGTTTTGGATTTTGTGTTTTTATTATCTCACGTGATGCCCCCCTTACAATCTCATCGTTAGTACCTTCCATTCATTTATTCTTCTATTTCTACAAGCATGTAAATATGCAGTTGCACGCTCCTCTCTCTCTCTCTCTCTCTCTCTAGTGTAGTGTAGTGTGTGTACGAGTGGTATATATGTTTGTGTCGGAGAGTAGTTATTAGGTATGGTATGCGGGTACGGATCCAAGGCTAAACGGGTCGCAGCTACAGTCATATTCAAATGCAGTCTGCAACCTCTTATTTTAATTTAATTTGTTACCTTATTCTATAATATTCCTGCCTTTTTCTTCTTGTGTATCACGGTTTGCACTTTTTGGTGTCGTTTTGGAGTTTGATTAAAATAAAGGCAAACTAGTACACTACATTATTTAAGCTCGATCCATAAATTCATAAGATTAACAAAGTATTTAAAGCACGATTTTGGCATAATATTTCAAATAACATAAATTTGCGACATTGAAAGTAAACAACAATTGACACGCGGCTGCCATCATTTTTTGAGAAACCATAAATTCAAAAGTATATCTTCTACGTCTTAACACCAAGTCTTTTCGTAATGCTGAAAATTCAATATATACAATCAAAGAAAAATAAGCTTCTTAACAACGAAACAATGTTGTTTCATCCGATGTGGCAATGCATGTTGGTTCTTGTTGTCAACGGACATCGAAAATTAGTAGTTGAGTTAAAATTGTCAATAAATTAAATTTATAGGGCCTAGAATTTGTTTTATTATTATAAGATCGGACAAAAAGCCATAGCATTATGAGTTAATCGGGCTAAATTTGTATATTTTGCCGTTTATATTCTTTCTTTTTAACTTTTGGAGGAATTATTTCTAATTCCAATGGTTTACGCTAAAATTCACACCCAAATAAAATGTTTAATTCTATTTTATAACTAATATTTAATTTTGAATTGTTTGATTGCGTTCTTTAGTAGATTTTAGATATATTTTTTTAGGGTTAATATCATTCAAATACACAAACTTTGAGTCAACTTTCATTTTTTCCAAGGAACTTTCAATTTTCAATTACAATACACGAACTTTGAGTCAACTTTTAATTTTTTCACGAACTTTCAATTTTTTGTGGCAATACACGAACTTTGTGTCAACTTTCATTATTCCCACGAACTTCAACTTTGGTCCAACTTTGAGTCAGCTTATGTGGCAATCGAGAGTTTTGGTCTTTTCCTCCAACGACTAAATCAATTGATATATTTTTTTAATCTCATACGCCATGCATGATTTAATCTCTAATTCACTAACCTATTTAATTGTCCTACTAGAATTTTTGGTGATATAATTTCTCCTATTTACCCAATCAAGACATTTGGGATGAAAAATACATTAGTGTATGAATTTTTATTTTAGCAAGAAGATTAATGGCGAAATTGAAAAATTAAAAAGAAATGTGGAGAAATTTTGAAGAAGATGACACTTTTGTCTTTATAGGAGAAATATTGAGAAATTTTTGTCCTGTATATCACCCTAATCTCTAGCAAGATAATAAAATATGTTTGTTAACTTTAGGATTAAACAACGGAGTATGAAATTTAAAAATATGATAGTTTAATTTAACTGGTTGACGAAAAGACTTACGCTCGATCACCACAATTTTGGCGAAAAAGAATCATGGGGAAAATCGAAATTGGACCAAAGTTTAAGTTTTGGAGAATAATGAAAATTAACTCAAAGTTTGTGTATTATCACAAAAAGTTGAAAGTTCGTGGGGAAATTGAAAGTTAACTCAAAGTTCGTGTATTATCACAAAAAATTGAAAGTTCGTGAGAAAAATGAAAGTTGAACCAAAGTTTATTTATTTTCAAAAAATTAACCCTATTTTTTATAATAATAGTAGCTAAAACAAAAAAGTCACGAATTAAATCACAAACTATAGTAAAAATGAATACATTGAAGACAATAAATAAAATTACTTTCAAATTACTTAACTAAAAATAAATATCGAACCCACCACTCACACCTTATTTTTATGCTATAAATAGAACTAACACTATTGGTGTAATACTATTCACTTTGGTGCAAGATTCATTTGGAGCATGATTGGAATAAAATCTTGTGAAAAATAATTTTTTGTGTTTTTGTGTACCGTTGGAGTTGTCTACTGCTACTACTACTTCTTCTTCTTTCTTTTTTTTTTCTTAAAAATAAAAAGACAGTTGTCTATTTCTTTTGAATTAATAAAAAAAAAAAGTCAAAATGTCATGCGCTTATGTGCACCGTTGGAAATCTATTTCCTATATTATCCTTTAATTTTGGTAATTCTTGTCATGTTTTATTGCTATAAAGTTTATTTAGGATTTAATGTTTTCATGTTTGTTTTATGTGTGTTTGATTTTTTTAGAAATCTTATGTAAGTTTATGATATTTCGTAATGGGTAATGATATTCGGATACACTGTGATCAGTCACACGCGTAGAAAAAGGAAAGTTGACTGTAAAAATGAAAATAATCACTTTTCTCCTTAGGGTTTATGCTTCCCAATTAGGGTTTATTCCATTTTCAAAACCTATATTACCATTTTTAGCTTGTGTGGTCGGTTACAGTGTGTCCGAATATCATTACCCGAAAGGAAATAAGTATATAACTAAGTATAATAAAAAAAAAATTACAATAAATTTCAGAAAAAACAATGAGCAATATTGCTTTAATTTTAGTGTATTATTCTAAGAAAAAAAGGTAAGGTGTTACATCATTTGAATAAATAAAATATCCAAACACATTTTGCGGGCGATCTAAGTCTACCAAAAATATTGAAATGAAACCACTTAGTATAATAGATTGTGGAAAACTATAGTGAAAGTGAGATGAAAAAGGCATTTTGATCAGCTGCTTTTGGCCTGGGGCATACGTTCATAATTTGGTTTTGCAGATAAGGGAATATCTTTTCCTTTTTTTTCTTTTCTTTTCTTTTCTTTTCTTTTTGGGTGTTAGTATATTGGTGGATTCAGTCATTATTGCCATATAATAAAAAAGAAGCCCCTTTTCCCTCACTACTACTCGTACTATTTCTACTTTGCTTTTCCCTCCCAAAAAAACGTATTTATTTTTCATTCAACATGCAAACCAAATCATTTACATTTGAAAATATGTCTCCTTAAAACTCTTTCCATGTACTTGTCCATGCAAAAAAAAAAAGAAAACCTCTATTACGAAATTGAGAAAGACTTCATCATAATTAATCTCCTCACAAAACACATTTTTTTACAATATTTTATTGTTACTATTTTCTACAAGTGAGAGTTATGAGTGTTGCATTATGGTTTGAAATGATAGGGTCAGTCACAAAAAACAAGTACACTAGTACTATTATTTTTCAATTTAGTATAATTTCCAAATATATCAAGAAATATATATTTTCGACTTATAATAGCACCTCTTTGTAGTATTAGAAAAATAAAATGATATTCGGACACACTTGTGGCCAGCCACACGGGCTAAAAATGGTAATACAGGTTTTGAAAATAGAAATATATCATAATTGTGAAGCATAAACATATGAGGGAAATGTGATTATTTTCATTTTTACAGTAAACTTTCCTTTTTTTTTCACGCGTGTAGCTAGCCATTGTGTGTCCGAATATAATTACTCATTAGAAAATTAGGATTTCTTTTTTTTGATTTTTTAATACTCATATGGTTAAGCCATTATGGTTGCGATTGCAGTAAAAAATAATTGAGAGTATTATCTTCTTTTCTTTCATAAGCTGATTGTAATTTTATATGAAATTAGTGTTTAGTCCGTAAAAAATCGACGAAAAATTATTATTTAATAAAATTAATAAAATTTATGTGATAGTATAAGAAAGATATTGTTTGTTAATTATTTTTTATTTTTATTATAGTAATACCCATCAAATATTCAAATCTAATTTACACATATTATTTTATAGATAATTTTGAAAGTTCTATTTTTTCTGCAAACTGCTGTGAGACAAAAACTATTTACTTCTCAAAGAAATTGTCTTGTGTTGATTTTGTATGAGAATTGAGATGGTTTTTTTATAGCAGATATCTATTTGTTTCCCTAAATTATAAAAAAATAAAAATTACCCCGTTGGTATTGTATCGGTCCCTCAATGAACATAATTCTAGGTCGGAATTAGCTGGTGGACAAATCGTTAGTATATTTACTGGTAATCTTCCTACACATTCAAACGTTTTCCAACCGAGACGATTAAATGTATAGTAATATTCGCTAATTATATTTATGAATTATGCAAAGTTGGAAACTCAACTACATATAATATAAAATTAATACAATGATGTTGAATCTAGATTTTAGAAAATACATAAAAAAAATGCATAAAATGAAAACTTTAAAATAAATAAGAATAAAGAATGGAGATGTGTCATGTGAGATCCCGAGTTGAGGTACCCGTCAGTTGGAAATTGGTCCATCTACGTAATTAATTGACCGAATTAAACTTAAATAAAAAAATTATCTGTACTATTCGTTCTCGTCCTTAATTATATAGTAATATTCGCTAATTATATTTAAGAACTATGCAAAGTTGTAGTAAAAATTAGTAATACATTGAGGACGAATCTAGATTTTAAACAAAACATGAAAAAATGCATTTAAAATTTAAAATAAATAAGAATAAAGAATGGTGATGTGTTACGTGGGATCCCAAGTTGAGGTACCCCTAGGTTGGGAATTGGTCCGAATTAAAACTAATTATTTTTATCAAATTAAATAAAAAATTATCAAAGTATTTCAAAGTTTGATTTAATCAACTAATAAATTAGCCAAATTATTTTGAAACTATTTATTCGGTCATCTAATAAATTGGTTCCCTAAAAAATAATTATTTATTGGGCCAACTAATAAATTGATCAAATGAAATTAAATTAATTAAAATATATTTTTTTATTCAGCTGACTAATAAATAATTGGCCAAATAAAACTGATGGTGCATAGGATAAGAAAATATATATTAATTCTAGGTATTTATAGGTTTTTCAATAGGTGAAGTTTCATTGAACAACCGATATGGAACACAAAATTTTAATAGATATTTAAAACCTAGTCTTATTTTATATTTAAAAATTTAAAAATTTGAGAATTTAGATAAATAGAAATGATGGATTAAGAGAGGTGTGCCATGTAGGATTTTTTCAAAGCAAGAATTATTTTCCTTTTAATAATAATAATAATAATAATAGTAATAATAATAATAATAATAATAATAATAATAATAATATAGTTGATAGTTTGACTCTTATTGATTTAGAATGCTCACACATTTCGGTGAGTATTATAAAGTTACACAAAATTCAACAAATTATTCTAAGGGTACATATCGCATCGTCTTAATACATTGAACATAAAACCCTCTCGGTAACCAAAAATACACTATGTCTAAATAGTATCTCTCATTTTTACAATATTATCTATCTATTTAATTTTTTTAATCTAATGTCATAAATATGTAAGTTAATTTGTTATCCCATCTAAGATTAAAGACTATATATGAATAATTAAGAGAATTATCACAAAAAGCATTCTGATTTTAGAGGGCCCTTTGATCATCATTCAGGGAATATTTGGAGCACAAAGAGTCCCACTTTCACTTTTTGTCCAAAATCAGCTGTTGACTATAACTCCCATACTTTTCTTCAATTTATTTTTTGTTTTTTTTATTTTTTTTTATTACTTAGAAAGATAATAATTTTAGGGTTATTGGCCGGTAATTCCTCAACTTTCAACAAATTCAGCTTTTGCTCCCCAACTAAAGATTATGTCTCTAAATTCTGCAACTTTCAATTTATAGGCCAATAACCTAATTATGGGTTATTGCGGCAATAATAAGATCGAGAAAATTGGGAAATATGATTTAATGAGCTATTAATAATTTTTTTGAGGACTAAATTCCTACATTCTCATGTTTAATATAGCACGGTCTTTAATTTAAAATTACAATTATTAAAGGAAAAACTTTTAATACTTTTTTTGTTTTAACTATTGTATGCTACATTGGAGGTAATGTACATATAGTGTACGACCCAAACTTTTAAAACCCTAAATAGATAAGGGATATAAATTAATAACTTGTTTTGTTACTTTCAAAATGATTTTAATAGTGATTTTTTTTATTTTTCTTTGGTATAGGGTAAAGATTTGAGAAACTGACAAAGTATAAAACATTTTACTAGATCGATTTACTAAAGGTAATTGCCATCCTAAAAAGAAATTACAGAGAGTTTGGAAAATGTAGTTAAAGGGTCTGAAATTTAGCCAAATTTAAACAACAGACATTCAATGGAGGAAAAGAGTAACATCAGATCTTACCACCGTTGTTGAAAATTGTACAATAAAAGCTGTCTGCATGAAATGACTGGATGCCCACATCTACAGCTCCCATACCCATCAAATCTATCCAACCCAACCTTCTGTCACTCTAAATCTAAAGATAACTTCTCTCTCTCATCTTTCTTTCTTCCTATTGGCTCTTTAAATCCACCTCCCACCATATTAGTAAATCTTTTATTCAGATATGTAACATTTCTACTCTCCTGCGGGCTTGAACATACTACTAGAAAAACACACATACATAACGCAGTTTCTCCGTTATCTATGTGGTCAAAAAACCGTTACGTATAATAGTGTTATGTATAATACGCACATACATAACGGACAAATGACCGTTATGTATAATATTATACATAACGATTTGTATTTTATAGATAACGTGTTTTCTCCATTATTGTTATAATTTTACGTAACAGTTCTTACCGTTATTAAAAATTTATTTTTTCCGTTACGAAATGCACCTCATCAGTGTTACGTATCATTATAGGTAACGGTTTTTTTCAATTTTTTATAACGTCGAATCTGCGTTATTTTTAATGCATTTTTTATAACGCTTTTTTCCTTTTAGATAACGGTACCTATAAAGTTATAGATAACGGTTTTTTCAATTTTTCATGACGTTGTTTTTGCGTTATTTTTTTCATTTTTTATAACGCTAACAGTATATATAATTTTTCTCAATTTTCCTGTATATATATAGAATAACAAAATTTCATTAACATCCACAAACATCCATACATTGTAATCCCAAACATCCATACATTGTCATCCAAATGTCACACTTGTTCTATCTAGCTATATATCATAAATGAACATATAAGTTCCATCACAAAATACAAAATGATCACTAGGATTTCTGCTGAATATTTCTTGCAATCATAAGCTCCATCAGCTCAACACAATCAATACCTTGTGTTTCAATTGAAGACATGCGATATCACACAACTTGCCCATTCCGCACGAACCTCATCAATCTCCGCTTGAGAATATGTACGAGCATCCTTAAACTACGAATACAAACAAGTTGATAAATGAATTAATAACTAATAATATGACATTAGAAAATAAACGAATTAAAGTTCAAACACTTATAGTTTCATTGACTGAACTCTTTTAATTCCTAAGGCATAGATAACCAAAGCCAATAAAGATTAAAAAGTTAGTAATGAAAATACCAATGATGGAAGAGGAGTGTCATTTTTTAACCGTGTGATGATATCCCTCATAAATCGCATCACGAAATATCCACATTGCTTGTCATCAGGTTGAATAGGACCCTATAATATTGAGAAATAAAATAAGCACAGTGTTTAATAGAATTAATATATTACGTAGAAATAAGATTGCCAACCTTTATAACTTCCCAATTCGTTTTTTTCATTTTCTTTCCCTTTTGTGCATTGACAATACTCAAAGCACTTCAAAATAAAGTTATTTAGGAGTTAATAACTAATAATAAAAAACAATGAAATACTACTTTAGTTGAACAGTATAATACTTACGTGTCGACGACAGATTTCCATGTGTTATCACGAAGCCGATGAGTAAGAAGATCCATCAAATAGACATGATTTTTCCCAATATCAATAATTGTCAGAATCCAATGCTCACTATTTCATACAAGGTATTCAATTAGTAGGCCAAAAATATATATATCATACTAACTTATGAGAGTCAACATTGTTTACTTACCCAACATTGCAAGGCACGAAAACAATTTGACTTGAGGTTGCAACAAGCAACCTTTCTGATAATATGCGTGCCCTATCCTCAACTGTGACATGTGATTGATGTGATATGCTAAACAGATTCACGAATAAAAACTTACCTACAGTATCGTTTTTAGTCATGATTTCGTAAAGATGGCTGCAAATAATATAAATCAGTTATAAATACATAAACTTTTCTTAATAAAAAAAAAATAGTAAGATGTCCGCCTTACCAAATGTATGCAGCGAGGCAGTTTCCCGAAATCGGTGCCAAGTTACAAAATGGAATGATATCAGCCTTCAAAAAAATCCAAATGTTAATATCATGCCCGAAGACTTCATCATCCATAATAACATGAATTCCTTGCTCCTTGAAAGACTTCTCCATTAAACAATACAGGGCTACTAATTCTCGAGGTAGCGAGGAAACATCAACTGCCACAGATTCCTTGAACAACTTCTTTCCGACCTTCTTCTTTTCTTGTGTCTACAAGATTAGATACGACATGTTACATATAGATATTAAAACTTCAACAAATGAAAGGGAGAAAATTTATATTTTTTATATTTAACCTCATTTGATTTTTTCTCGAGTACCAAATGACTTGGCCATGCCACATGAGTTCCTAATGCACTTCCTAGTGTCTCGATCTCATCTGAAACAGGAAATGGCAGCCGTGCATCCTCATCTACAACATCATCAACCAACACACGGAAACAACCTTCAGGCATTTGAGAACCGTGTAAGAGATCTCCAACAACAAATACCGTTCCATAAGCTACAAGTTTTTTGGAGCCTTCTTGAAGTAATTTTACTGTCTTCCCCTGCATATTAAACAAAAAAAATTCTGCAGTATTACAAACTTGTGAATGGTGGAAAAACTAATAATTAGATTTAGTGAAATTACTAACTGGACTTTAAATGTAGCAATTGATAAAATGTCATTTGGATACTTTCATTATCTTAGTCTAAGATGAAGAAGATGCATCAAATAACTGAAAAGTAAAAGCAGAACACAACTTAAAAAGAGATCCAAATGCATCAACATATTCTGCTTTAGTGTTGATTGCAAGCATCGTTTAACGTCATTTACAAGAAACAAGACCGCAACTAACCTGCTACTAACAATGTACAGTGATGTAGTTTGGTTTCTAACTTTCTGTAGAATTTGGAACAGATTTGTGATGAATACATGAATCCATCTTAAGAAATAGCTCAGCCGATCATAGATAAAAAATCACACGATTTAAGCACTCAATATCTGTACAAAAATGAAATCTTGAATCAACTATAATAAACCCCAAATTTGAAAGAAAGGCACACATTTAACAAAGACTTAAGTCGAAAACGAGGTTGTATACAAGGCACGGAGCAAAATAAAGGTCTGTAACCGTTTCACCAGTTAACTAGAAATTACCAAAAAAGCATTGTGCAGATCAACAGATGGATGCTAAATGTGCCAACACTTGCGTGCATTCTCATTGTGCACAGAAAATAGATCTCATTGCCAAAAGCCTTCGTAACTATAATATCAGAGAAAAGGGGGGAAATGCGAGAGACAAACTCACCGGACAGACTGAGCAGCGGTGGTGCAAGGCTGAAGGTGGTGCAAGATTTGGAGAGCAGAGGCGTGTATGGTTGAGTTTTTCAGGCTGGGGGCCTAATTTGGGTGCAGGCGGCGACCATTGTAGGTGGTTATCAGAAATGTAGTAGCAGATAGCGGAGAAGATGGTGGACAGCGGAAGGGGATTCGAAAATTAGGGCAATTTCTCGGGATGTTGGGGCAGTGACCTCGCTGGAGACGAAATTTAACCCATTTTCTCGCCGGCGGTGCATGAAGGAGAAGATGTTGGGGCGTGGATTCGAAATTAGGGTACAATTTTGGGGGTGAGACTGAAGATATCAATGGGCAACGAGGTGGGGGCAGTGATTGGGGAAATTCCGGTGACCGGTGGTGAAGAAGGAAAGAGGAAGAGAGAAGCGAAAGCGGGAAGACAGGAGGGACTGCAATTTTTGTTTTGATGACTGAAAGCTTTCGCGCGATATTGTTTTAGGAAATTAATTTCGAATAAAATAATTGAAAAAATAAATTGATTTTTAGTAACGGTCAGATTAACGGTTTAATAAACCGTTATTACAAATTAAGTCATACATAACGTATTTTGTAACGGTTCCGTAAAACTGTTACAAAAAATAACATAGATAACACTTAATTATAACGTATGAGAAAACACCGTTACAAATAACATAGATAACACTTCATTCGTAACGGACATTTGTAGTTACGTTATCTTTGTGAAAAGTGCGCACATACATAACGCAGTTTCAAAATGTCCGTTATAAAAGCTGCGTTATGTATGTGCATTTTTCTAGTAGTGCATTATCTGTCACCATGTCGTCGGAAGCGCCGTTTGACCTGTGGTTATTCGCTTTTTCGAAAGCGACCATCAAATTCTTCACCATTGTTTGGATGCATCCATAAAAACTCTTGCACTGTTTGTTATTGAGGTTGTTTCCAAACATTGCGTTGAAACAAACAACAACTTTTCCTTAGTATCTTTCGCCGGACATGTCAGCCCCGACAATTGAATTGCACGTCTCCTCTCGCTAAATTTGTGCCATGGCAGCGGCCTCCTCAACGGTGTAGTTGTGACGCTTCGTTTTGGTGCTGTTGGCATCGGCATCGGCGGCTTCGGCTGCGGAGGAGGCGACGGCTTTTCCCTTGCCCTTCGTCTTGGTCAACTTTTTTCCTTTGGCAGAGGGTTGTGGCAGCGGTGCATCCGAGGAAGGGCTCTCGTTGTCGGCGGTGAAGGATGAGTACGACTCGCCGAAATTTTGGATGTTGAGATTGATTGAATCGAGCCCTAACGGCGTGTACACGTCGTCCAACATGTCGGGATACCAAGATGATGAAAAGGAATTATTGGGATCCATTTTCACAAGGAACAAATTAGGAATGGTGTTAATAAATAAGGGTGAATGGTGGAAGAATGAGGATGAATGGTGGAAGGAGGAGTATGAAATTTATAGAGGAAAATAAGAAAAAAAAAACGATTTTAGCTGTTTTTAGCTGTTGCCGGCCAAAAGGAAATTACCATTTTTCACCCGTTGGGCGCGTGGCTTTCACGCAAAATTCGAACTTTTTTTTCTGTGTTGCGTGTGGCCTTCACGCGCGTCTTGAGACCAACTCGAAAATTCAAGATCGGTTCGAGACGTGCACGCCTGCAACACAGGGGCTCGAAAATTTGGGCGTCTCCACGGGGTCTCGAGATTCCGCGATGTGGAGAGCCTAAGACCACCAGCAGAGACGATCATCACTAGGGTAATTGTAGTTGCAGCGATCTCTACCATTGAGCTCTGCGCTCTCATTAAAAATATTGCATTTGCGATCACTGCAAGAGGTGATCGCTCTTTTAGTGATCTCTTTTTTTGCCATGTGGCACCCTCCCATTTGACACAATTTCATTTTTTTTTTATTTTTTAAAAATTTTCCTATAAATATACACACAAACAACACATTTTACGCCATTATTTAAATATACACATAGTTATTCAATTAATGTAATGTTTTCTATTTGAAATTAATAATTTACATTTTAGAAAATAATTATTATTCAAATTATTAAATTAAATAATTGTAAAATAAAGATATAAAATGAAGAGATCAACATGGGCACACTTTTTTTTATTAATGTAATGTTTTTTATTTCAAACTAATAAAATTTACATTTTAGAAAATAATTGTTATTCATATTATGAAATTAAAAATATATAAATGAAAAAGAAAAAAAAAATGAGAGATCACCATGAACCCCGAACCATGTTTGGTGATCTCCAATAAGCTGTGAGCAGCGGCGATTACCACGATCGCTCTCGCTCCATGCCACGTCATATCAAGCTCGCGCGCTCGCTAGGGTTGTAGCGGCAAGCTCGCTATTTTTTTATTTCTATATTTATTTTATTTTTGCACAATAAAATAAACTATATTAACTTCCATAAATAAATTAAAACAATCATAATTAATTATAAAAACCCTAATACAATGACATAATTTAAAAAAAAAAATGCTAATAAAAATACATTGACATAATTAAAAAAAAACCCTAAGAGCTAAAAAAATCGGGCACGTCCTTCACGAGGTTCCAAACCGCCAAATGCCCGAAAGCCTCGCCGTGTATGGCCGCCCATTCATTGAGCGTTGAGTTCACCAACATCTCCTCAGGACGTCGGCTGGCACTTGATTCCGGGTAGTCCGGTACATTGCGTGGAATAACCCACAATTAGTCTTGACTCGGGACCAGTGGTGACACAACTGCGTCGAGTTGCGCTTCGCCGAGTACTGTGGGCGATTCGCGTTGTAGCGAGTCTCCACTCTCGTCCACATGGCTCCGTTGCCGCTGCCGCCATTGTGGATGTACAACCACGCCCGTGCTAATTCCAAGGTTTCGCCATTGGTGTAGGGATGAGGAGGCATCGTCAGGAAGATCGCCGGAGATCGCCGATTGAAAGAGAGGGAGAATGAGAAGTGTGATATTTGAGGGTGGTGAATAGAGTATATATAGGGGAAAAGATGAGGACATTTTTTTTTTTTTTTTTTTGAAATTTTACCGTTGCGATCGTTGTGCGATCGCCACGTGTCCGCTAAGCTTGCCAGTGCGCGCATCGAGCGGCGATCGCTCCAGCAAACACGCGCTCGCGAGCGCCACGCTCGGCAGTGGACTCGCGTGTGTGAGGGCGCGCCGCTGCAATAAGCCTTATGGGAAAAAAGAGAGAGAGAGAGAGAGATCACTATGGGCCCACACATAAGCTAAAAAAGGGCAGCGATCTCCATTTGGTGATCGCTATTGCCCATGGTCTAAAAAAATACTCTTCAATCTATTCATTTTCCATCCTTTTACTCTTCTCTTTAAAATCTGTGACGAATAGTCTAGATTCAAGAATCAATATGGGCGGGACGGAAGGAACACGACTTTGCAAACTAAGAGCATCCACATTGGTTAAACCTCAAGTTAGTTCGATAGCGATTTGGACTCACTTATGAGCCAACTGTGATATTAATTTAGCTCAGCATATCGACTCATATGATTTAATTTTAAATTTTTGTATTTACATTTAATTTAAATTCAAATATTACATAAATTGAGCACACTTATATTAAACACAAAATAATTACATTAATTTTAAAACCAAGAAAAATAATTAGACAGAAAGAAAAAAAAAACAATTAAGAAAACGCGAAAAAAAGTAAAAGAAGAAAAAAAGCATAAAATGCAAAAAGCAAAAAAAAAATAAAAAAATATATTTAAGAAGGATAGGGAAAAAAAGATTAAAAAAAAAAAGTCAAAAAAGGGCCTACCGGGTCTTGAAACCTTGAATTGAAGGATAACAACTGAAGGCTCAAACACGAGAGGCACACTCTGGTGCGGCGGTCGCATACTATACATCTGCGCACATGACGCGTGCACCACGCGTGCGTGCCTTCCATGCGTGGCGCATGTTGTACACGCACCCGTAATTTTTTTTTGTTTTTTTTTAATTTCAAGATTTTTTGTTCCGGCTCTGTCTTCACTCCGAATATTAAAGATAATCGTAGTGGCAACAATTTAGATTCTTCGGCTCCGTTTATTTGATCTCTTAATTAAAGAAGAAGAGGCAAACCAAAAAAGAAGAGACAAACAAAAAAAACGAGGAAAAAAATTCTAAAAAACAAAAATAAAAATTACAGGCGCGTGCACAAAATGGACCGCATGTGGTGCGCACATTAGTAATGCTACATTAGTAAGTTTGCTATTTTATTTTATTAATATTCTGGCACGTGCATTGCACGTGCCGTACACTTTCCAATTCGCCTTTAAACGGGGTGTGATAAACGTTGGCTTGTTATTAGGCTGACTCGTCCATTTACTAACTCGAGCCAGCCATGAGCCAGCCCGATATGATGTTGATGCTCTAAAGCTATTTCCAGCACTTCACACTGTAATACATCAATATTAACACAAAAATACACCAAAAGACAACAACTCATCTTCAGTAGTCTAGTTCATATTTTACATAAAAAAAATCTATATTTTGTTTAATCCTAAAAGTATGAATAATTTGTGTCAATTAAATAATAATAATAATAATAATAATAATAATAAGAAATTATATTAATGTACGACAATAAACTATGTTGAATTAGAGAATTTATAAATAAAAAGAAATAATACTTAGAGCATCCACACATTCAGGAAGGTGATTTTGGTGGGGTTCTGATGATTGGATAGACCTAGTTAGAAAATTTGACAATGAGGTTGATATATAGACTCTGGGTCTATAAATGATTGAATAATTTTCTTTTTTTGTATGTCTAATAAATAATAATAAAAATACTGAAATTAAATAGAGAAATCTAAAAACGATAATTCTATTGAATTAAAATAAAAATATATAATAATTAAGATAAAAAAAATGAACCGAACAATTTTATTGAAAGAAAAAAAATACTGGACCGAAACGTGTCCAAATTTCTTCAATATATAAGACGGTCGTGGGCACATGTCTCAATATATATATATACATTGAATGGTGTTGGAACACTTTGATTGAATGGCGTTGAAACAACCGTTGATTTTTTTTTATTTCTGAAATTAGAAAAAAATTATTGGACGAATGCGTGTCCCCAAGAGGTATGAATTCGGTGTCGAGAGCGTTGTCGATTTAGCGACACCACCCTCGACACCATATATCGAACCCGGCCATCGATCTCACCCACAACGAGGATCGACACCGTGGTGTCGATCCAGGATGTTGATCGGACGATCAACCCCGCCCCTCGACACCTCGTTGTAGGTGTTCTTAGGATTAAACCTTTTTTTTTTTGTTAAATTTACATTCATTTACGTAGGTGTTTTGATAGAATTTCATTATTAACAGAATTCAATGCTAATTTTCAATATCTGTTAAAATATTAGTAGTAGTTAATTTCTGGGACGTTAATAAAAAAATCTCTAAACTTAAATGACGAGGTTTGGTATTTTGTATGGAAAATATTTATTCCTCTGTTCCTACTTAATTTGTTTATTTTCAAAAACTAAAATAATTAATTAAAAGAACTTTTCAAAAGTGACGAGAGTCATTCACTTCATATTTTTCTATCCTTAAAAATAACTTTGTACTGAATGAGAGTAATCATTATTTTGCAAAATTCCCGTGGGATTCAGACTTTCACATCAATATTTTGGAGCCCAAAATGAAACATTCTAAATTTGAAAAATATATTTTTGTGGTGGTGTTAGATTATGCAAAGTGAGCTTCAATGTGGAGCTCGCAACCCATATTTGTGGGCCCTCCATGCGCTCGTACTTTCTTCTGCAATGATGAGCTTCAAATATGGAGTTTATTTTTAATATCATTTTTATTTCTATTTTATTATGAAAAAAATAATTTCAGCATTATAGAATTAAAATTTTATTTAATTAAATTAAAAACATTACATTTAAATAAATAAACTTACAAGTGATCCCAACCGTGTTATTTATTGAGCATTTCGACATAGGCCTCGTGGAATCGCTTCTCTTCAGGTTCCAAGTTGGCGGTATTTCTCGTGACGATATGGTAGTCTTGTGCCCTTGAAAATTCTGACACCGCCTTCGCTGTGGTAAGATGACTCCACCATCTACCCCGCCGCCGTTGCCGTGACCCTAGCTACCGCCACCACGGCGACCACTACCAGAGGTCGCCGCTTTTTTTCCCTTCCTTTTTGCCGGCGACGTGATTGAACTTCATCTTCCTCCTCGTCAAAATTGACAGTCAAGTTGAATTCTTAGGGAGACGGCGCGAGGTGTGTACGATAGCCGGCGGAGCCTTGTGAAGGATGACCGGAGGTCGCGGCATTTGAGGCACCGAAGCCTTGAAACGAAGCAAAGGCCCCCACCGGAAAGTGAGGAACACATGCTCCTTGTGTGGAAAATTGAGGCACGAAGGCTTGGGGAGAGGAGAATAAATCTTGTTGGGGAATTGGAGAATATATATTTTGACAAGGGGATGGACGAGGGTTCGAGCTATTTTAATCGATTTCGTCGGAACATGGCCAATTGGTGTTGGGATCCATTTTTTTTTTGGGCAAGGTGACCGTCGTGAGAGAGAGATGAGAGTTGGGAGATTAAAGTGTAGAGTGTGTGTGATTTGTGTGGAGGGAAGAGATATATATAGGAGAAAATATTAAATTAAAAAAAAAAAAATGAATTGTGACCATTGGGGATCGCAACGGCTACACGCGCAATCAATCAGCGGTCACCACGTGACATGGAGAGCCCGAGAGCTCGAGCTCGCTGAATCGAGCTTGAGCTCGCGAGCTCCGTGCTCGGCAACGGCCTGCGAGTGTCGACTCGGGGCTTGCAAGGGCAGCGAGTGCGCTTAGCCTTAAAATGTCAAGTCGTACCGAAAATTTACTAAAGCGCATTTCTTTTGGTATATAAAATTGATGTTGTCAGAATATTAATGAACATTTATTCCTAGCGATGAGTACCCAACGAATTAAAGACCAGTTCGAAGTTTTCATTCTAAACCTTACATTTATTTGAGATTAATGGAACTGAGGCAAGTTTGTTTTCTCTTTCAAACTTGGGGATTGCATAGTTAAAATAAAAAAATAAAAATAAAAAATGCTTGCAACGAATTTTGTGGAATAACTTTTTCGTATAATTCCATTCTCAGACTTTACCCCTAGCAATTCTATTTTCAGACCTTGCCCCCTAGTTTTCACCTCTAGCTAATTCCAAAACTCTGAATTTATTTTATCAGACACTCCATAGGTTATATTGACAAAATTATTTTTCTAAAAGATTCACTCTAAATCTAGAAAATTCTATTAACAAAAATAACTAGAAGACTTTGAAGCGCTGTACAGTAGTACGACGTTTCCTTTCTAATTTTGAGATTAAGGATTCGAATTATGTGTGTGCATTATAATTAAACAATTCAAAAATAATTAGACCGTAACATGGAATTTGTAGGCAAATACCACTAAATTAAATACAATCAAATAGTAATAATTTTTTTTTTATATCCAACGTTTTGTTCCTTCCAATACTATCCATATGTATTTCATAACTTTTGCCTCTATTTCAATTTATAATATTTGAAAATAAAATTATTCAAAATAATGACGACATTAGCACTTGCATTCAAAAATAATATTTTCTATGTCCCGTTCAATTTCGTTCGCTTTTTTTAGCGTCCCGCTCAACTTGATTCGTTTCTTTTTTTATAAAAATTAATATTTTAGCATATGAAAACTATATATATAGTAGCCTGTTTTTATGAATAGTAAAAATGCATTTACAATTATTTTACTATCAATAATTAAATATTCTATATAAAGTACACAATAAATATAGCCTCTACATCTAATTAAAATGGGGCAAGTTGACCAAGCGAAGTACATAAAAATAAGACATGTATATCAAAATCGATAATCGTACAGCTGGGCAGCAAATTAATTAAGGAAAGTGTTGGAATAGTTAAGACACGTCAGATTATAATATATATTAAATGCAGAAGGTTATCTTATCAGCATGCTTAATATATGTGTGTCACAATTTATTTGAGAATTGTCCCTCATTTATTCCTTATTATTATCAGATTCTGCAGAGGGTTTAAGGTAGGGTTTAACAGTTTATCAAACCCAGAGGTTAATTAATTAAAATTAATTAATCAACCAAAACTCCCATTCTTGCTTTGGTTTGATAGAGATACATTATAAATCTCTCTCTCTCTCTCTCTCACACACACACACACACACAAACACACTAATATATTTGTATATAAATATGTTTACACAGATCCCCATGGAATGCAATGCAGGGAGGAATGCCACCCATTTCCCAGCATACCTTTGCTTTGCTGAAATTCATTCCTTTTGTTTTCGTTGAAAGGGAACGATATATTTGAGCCCCCCCTTTCTCTCTCTATTTGTGTATACATACATATACATATATATATATATATCTTTCTAGTTTGTATCTCTCATGTTTCTGATAAGAGAGAATTAAGAGAGAGAAATAGAGAGAGGTGCTTTTCTTTCTTGTTTGTACCTCTGCTAAGAGTTTATATCTGCAACAACGCTACGAGAGACGATTCAACTTCCTCGAGAGAGAAAAAGAGAACTATATAGAGAGAGAAAGAGTATAGACATGAAATGATTACTCTATTTTCTCCCCAATGATTGAGTTGCGCCTTGAGGACCAGCAGTAAATCCAGTGCGTGTTGTGTGTGAAAAAAAAAGATGAAGAACATGAACGACGACAGCAGCACCGATATCAGCAACTGGCTGGGCTTCTCTCTCTCTCCTCACATGAAAATGGAGCCCAACTCCCACGACTTCCCCCCACCCCCTCCCTCCTCCTCCGCCGCTCCCCACTTCTACCTCTCCAACTCCGCCGCCATCTTCGATCACAACTCCGACTTCTCCTCCGTCATGCCCCTCAAATCCGACGGCTCTCTCTGCATCATGGAAGCCCTCTCCCGATCACATTCTCAAGGTTTACTTCATTTCCTTCTCTCTCTCTCTCTCTCTCTCTCTCTCTCTCTCTCTCCCCTTCTCTCTCTTTAACTGCTCATTTTCAAATTCTTGAAGCTGTGCTCCCCAACTCCTCCCCGAAACTCGAAGATTTCTTGGGCGGCGCAACAATGGCGGCCCACCACTACGCCAGAAACGCCATGGATTTAAGCCTCGAGAGCAGCGAAGAACACTTCAGAAATCAACAGCAGCAGCAGCAGCAGCAGAATCACTACTACTCCAACTACAACTTCTACCAAGCAACCAACGACGAACAACACGAGAAAAATCTCCAGCTGATGAGCAGCAACATTCATCATTACCATCAAATCTCTCACATGCCCGAGGAGCTGAAAACATGGATGGATCACCACCACGCTCTGCAGCAGCAAATCCACTCCATCGTCGAAGATCGAAGCGCCATGAGGTCAACCGAGATTCAATCTCTTAGCTTGTCGATGAGCCCGGGCTCGCAGTCGAGCTGCATCACTGCTTCAAGACAGATCTCTCCCGCTGAAACAACCGACTGCGCCGCCATGGAAACGAAGAAGAGAGGAGCCCAGAAACTTGGGCAGAAGCAAACTGTTCATAGGAAATCTATTGATACATTTGGACAGAGAACTTCTCAGTATAGAGGCGTCACAAGGTCAGATTTTTATTTTTTTTTCTTTTTAAAGCATGCATCATCATTACTTGTTTAGATTTTCTGTGATTATAGCTCTATAATGTAGAGTTAAGCTTAGGCAGTCTTTTTTTTTTTTTTCCTTCTACTGTTATGTTCAAGATTTGGTGTGAATTTTGTCAGGAGTTATGATTTTCTTGTTTTGTCCTTGTCTTTTTTTTTTAAAGAAAATAATAATAATAATAATAATAATAATAATAATAGTAATACTAATAATAATAATAATATGTGAATTATTTTACAGACATCGTTGGACGGGTAGGTATGAAGCTCACTTATGGGATAACAGTTGCAAGAAGGAGGGGCAGACTAGAAAAGGAAGACAAGGTTTGTACTAATTTATTTCAAAATATTACATTAAAATATGAAAAAAAAATTGAATCTTTGAATTTCATGTACATTTCTTTTACTGTGTTGTTGTTTTCTGACTTTCATTTACTTTTTGTTCATATCTTTTGGTGGGGATGTATTTGCTGTTGCTGCTGAAATCAACTGTTGCTCAGTCTATCTTGGTAAGAATTGAGATTCAAGTTTCAACATAGAATGTAATCGTTAATGTAATAAAAATGTCTAAACTCAAGATTTACCACTGTTAAAAAAAATTGTTTCAGGTGGTTATGATATGGAAGACAAAGCTGCTAGAGCTTATGATCTTGCTGCTCTCAAGTATTGGGGCCCTTCTACCCACATCAATTTTGCAGTAAATCCTCCATTTCTTTTATTTGTTACATTAATCTACTTCAAGAAAATCTTTGCAAGTAAAAAAGTTGGGATTTTATGTATATATGGTGTTTTTTGCAGCTCGAAAACTACCATCAAGAACTCGAGGATATGAAGAACATGAGCCGACAAGAGTATGTCGCGCACTTGAGAAGGTATATACATGTTCTCGTCATAACCTCGATAGCAATTTCTTGTCCGTCTGAATTCTTATAGTCACCTACATTTTCATCTTGTAGGAAAAGTAGTGGATTTTCAAGAGGAGCTTCGATATACAGAGGAGTAACGAGGTTGATTTCTGTTTTCTTGAGCATGTTCTAGCTTAATTTAGCACAATGCAGTGGTGAAACTGAGGTTATTTCTTATTTGCAGGCATCATCAGCATGGTAGATGGCAGGCGAGGATCGGTCGCGTCGCGGGCAACAAAGATCTCTACTTGGGAACATTCAGTAAGTTGTTGATCATTAGTTCTTCAAGTTATGGATTTTGCTTTGTTTGTTGTGTTTGTAAAGATGATTAGATTTGATCAAGAATGTCTGAAAATGGGATGTGGTGTTTTGATTTGTTGCATATGTAACTATTGTTAGATTCTGGCATTAGACTTATGTCTTTATTTGCTCTCTTCTTTTGAGTGAAATTTTGTGATATGCTTTTGCTAAGGCTGATTATTACCCAGCAACTTTGACTGTACTGGTTTATTTTAGTGGGACTCCACCTTTATTAAGGCTGTTTTGCTTAGATAGACAAAATGATAAAGAGAATTGAAAAGGTCTTTGTAATGTGTCATTTCTTGAATATGTTTTGTAGTTTTAGTTTTAGTTTTGAATTTTAATTCTCTTGCATCTTTTATTGATTGTAGGTACGCAGGAAGAGGCTGCAGAGGCCTATGACATTGCTGCAATCAAGTTCCGAGGGGTGAACGCTGTGACGAACTTCGACATCTCCCGGTACGACGTTGACAAGATCATGGCGAGCAACACTCTGCCCACGGGGGAGGTAGCGCGTCGCAACAAGGAGGCGAGGCTCGTTGTGGAGCCGCTGGTCGAGGAGGAGTGCGACACCTCGTCCCAGAGAGGCGAGTCGGGCGCTCAAGTCGAGCGCGTGGTGTCTAATGGATGTGATTGGAAGATGGTGCTACACAAGGAGGCCCCGGCCCCAGGGCCCGGGCCGGAGAGTGTTAACGTCGGCTCGCTCGATGTGAAGACGTTGAATCTAGGGAACTATCATAGCTCTCCATTCTCCGAAGGCCTGCAGAGTCTGATAGGTCTGGACTCGAGCCGGACTGGACCCACGATGGCGCCACACTTCTCGAACGCGTCATCTTTGGTCACGAGCTTGAGCAGCTCGAGGGAAGAGAGCCCCGATAGATATGGGGGGCCGGCTAAGTTCGTGAGCCCCTCGAGCAATGTGAATGCTTGGATCCCGACTGCTCAGATCAGGCCGGTCCAGCTCACCGCGGCTAACTTGCCGGTTTATGCAGCCTGGAACGACGCTTGACGAGCGTTGTTGCAGGGTTTTAAGATGGGTAGTTTTTGCATGAAGTAGGAAAAAAACCCCCTTAGAAAAAGGAGAGGGGGCAGATGGCAGATTCAAAAGAAAAAGGGGGAAAAATGGTTAAGCTTTTGTGTGATGGTGTAAAACATTGGAAATTATGAAGGGGACAAAGGTGGGATCCATTTATCTATTTGTAACAAAGTGTTTGGAACTTTTTCCAAACTCAAAAATGCTTTTCTTTCCTTTTTCTTGTGCTCATATTGGGATCAAGATTTTGCAAAATGGAGGGAATCTTGTTAGGGAGGAGTCTCTCTCATGATTAAATTTCCTATGTATTATTGAATCTGCTTTATATATATATCAATGTCATATTTGAAAATTAATTCCTATCAAGTACAAGAAAAAATAGGGCCAGCCAATAATGTAAAAGGGGTTTATTTACTTTGACCAAAGAATGAATGTTTCTCCTTGAAAATGCATTACATAATCATAGCAATGCTCCTTTTTCTTCTCTGAGCTTTCTCCAAAGTTAACAGACATTCCCTCCCATAATTCAAGAAAAAGGAGATTCTTTTTTAGAAGTGTTTTTAGTTGCATGCTTTTGGATTTATGGGGCATCATTAGCTATGCATTGTCACTTATCTTTAAGTTGCACTAAAATATTCATTGAATATTACACTATATATAATTAATTAAGCTTTTCCACCACCCTTCCACTTGCTGTTATCTTGGACTTGAAAAGCAAATTTATGTCTTGATATGGCATCTGCACCATGCAATCATTCTTCTTACCTCAATGCATCCATCCACACACACAAACACAAACACGTGTGTGATGGTTTTTAATTTTATTTTTTTTGTATGTGTTATAGAATATCTTTGAGTTTTCAAGATTGCTCTAATTATTGCAATTTGTGTGTGTGGTGTGTGTGTTTTGTGCATGTATGAGACCATGAGCAATGAGTTTCTAGAAATGGTGGGGATGATGAGGCAATCCACAATGGTAGAAGCTCAACCCAAATATGAGGGCTCAAACTTTAAAAATATTCCAAATTTTGCTTATGCAAATTCACAAATATTGTAAGGCTCAATTTGCATGTACAGAAAACCGTTAAAAATATTTCATGAGTAAGATTTGATAGATTTTCAAATTTTCTTAACACGTCACGACCATAATCATACTCAAGGATGGGCCTACTGGTGGGCAACAACGGGCTTCAGTACCACCATTTTTTTTTATAGCAAGTCTCTGTAATAATTGAAGATTGTTGGAAAATTATGTACAACTCCTATACTAGAACGAGCTACTGAGATGTAGAAGAAGCAAAAAAATTAAAGATTATCGAAAAATTATGTACAACATGAAAACTTATATACAATAAAGTCCCTATCAACAATTTTATCTGGCCTGATCATACTTGCACCAATGATACAATAGAGAATTTGACTTGATATTTTCTTTTTCTTTTTTCGCATTGTGGGAGGACAGGGGAGGGAATGATGCCGGAAAAGGAGGGAAATTTTGTACACAAATAGGTTATGGTATTATGCAATAATTGATGAGAAGTCTTGGATTAACAGCAAAAAGTTGAGAGCACCCAATTTTTGATAGTGAAGTGGGAGACCCATTTTCATATGCATCACAATTTTAGGTAAATAGTTGATTGACGTAGTCCAAAATTGACATGAAATATTGGTCTAGTGCTCACCTTTTTTTGATATTCTACTGATCTTATAATCATTATGTTATTCTTCTATTCCTATCACTTTGCTCATTAGCTGGACATATAGTGCACAAAAATCTCATTTCTTTATTAAGCTTGTGAGATTTTCACTAGTGATGCACACTCGGTCGTAATGTTGCAAATAGTGGGATATTATCTCTATTATCACTGTTTAGTGTTTAATTCAAGTGATATTATTAAACTTAGTTGGATTAGTAGAGTTATTAATTTAGTCATCTTGGGTATTTCTTAAAACAACACTCCGTGAATTATGTAGATTATGTGGAGTGGCTACGAGGGGCGGATGCATAAACAATCCTTTGTGGAGGTTGTGTTTTCTAAAGTTAGATTCGAAATTTTGAGAAGATAATTTTCATGTAATTTGATTTGGTGATGGGTGCTCGTGAACCATATATAATAACATGCATAATTTAGATTATACAAGACATTATTTCATAATATATAAGTAACATAAGTGATTAATTTATAATTAAAGAGGTAATCTTTTTCTTCACCGGAGGTTCTTTCCTATTAACATTTCTTTAATCAACTTTTAACAAGACCTCATTCTCTCTTTGTTTGTCCAACTCTTTAGCATGTTTTACTTCGTTTTCCCTCATTTCCGCATTGTACTCTTCTTTTATTTTCTATTAATTTTTGGTTATACTGATAAAAATACACTCTAATTAATTTAACTCTCCTGAGTGTATATAATTAATTGATAATTCAGAACTCGTTATTAATAAAATTGATTTATAATACATTAGTAAAGATGGATACCATTAGCCTGCCGACAAGAAGCAATATGATTTACAATAATATTGCTACAATTTTAGACAAAAAGGACATACGAGATGCCAAATCTTTAGTTTATTTCCTTAGCTTATAGATTAATGAAACTATGATTCTATCCAAACATACTATGTTCAACCATATACGGCTTAACCAAAAAAACAAAAAGTCGGCCGGTACTGTCGTGAACAGATTTTTAAATTAATCTTATAACTAATTAATGCAAGTAATTTATCCCTAATTATTTTTGGCAATTTCCCTCCCGCCCAGACTCTCTTCCCCAAACCCACTGGTCCTCTCTCCCTCTTGTTCCATAATTATTTTCGCCACACATTCCCTCATTCTTATTCATTTCTTTTAAAGTTCCATTCTTATAATATTAAAAAATATTTTATTGTCAGCATATCACATAGTCAAAAGATTAATTAAATACTCTAGTAAGTATAAAAGTATAAATGTGTAGTATTATTTGAACACACTGTAGCTGATAGTTAAAAAAAACTATAATGACACGCCCTTATATATCAAGTCACATTAAGCGTATATTACTATATTATACTCGACACGTATCAATAAAATTACATTTAAGATATAGAAAAGAAATCATATATAAATTTATTTTCCCGTAAGAAATGAGAAACGATCTGAACTATTGATCTTTGTAGATCACAATTGAAATTGATTGATGCATTGTAACTGAACACGAAATGCATTATCATATATAAAAATACATTGTAGTAATCAGTAAATGGATTATTATAACGATGAATTGTAATAATACACAAAATGCATTATTTTAAACTGTATTAATTGCTATTAGTGTATTCTTATAACTTAATTTGGTATTATTTCAAATTTTACAGAGTTTAATAATTTATTATTAAGTTTTGATATTTTATTATATAAGATGTGAATGCTTTAATTCGTATCTATTTTTTTTCAATATTGAGCTAAAATAATTTGTTTATATATATATATATTTAAATTATTACTATCGAAGACATACGAAAACTATTTAAGTGTATACAACAAATGCAGGCCTCTGTTTATACCGCTAAATTCAAATGTAACACAATCAAATAGTATAAAATTATAAGGAAAGTTACTCCGAACGTATGAGAGGTAGTAGCTGTGGATTTACACGATATACACAAAAAGAATTAAAATTACCATATATAATGTTCATCCTCTTTGTTTTGTCAATCTCCCATGAAAAAACCTTAACGAAGGAAAAAATTTTAGACGACGAAGAAAATTATGGAAAAATTGTCCATCATCGATAGGACGTCAGAAAAAAGTAGAAGTACATTAGGAAAAAAAAGTTTACATTAATCAAAATTATAGGTTAAATATTGTCTCTATTAATTTTTAATGGTCAAAAAGATCAGAAGTCGACTAGAAACATTGAAAAAGCAGAACGATACTCTCTCAATAATATGTAAAAGTTAAAACAAATTGATTCGAAATTCTCCAAAACTTTAATGATAGTCAAAATTAATGATTACTTATAGTTGTTGCGGACAGTTGGATTAATTCTATTGTAATGAAAATTAAAGTTTGTGTAAGACAGTTATTATGTGACTAAGGGTAGTGCACGAGGGGTGCAAAGTAAGTGGTAATTATAAGAAACTTTAAAAAGAAAAGATTAGAGTGAGATTTGAGTAAGTTAAACAAGTAATTATTGCTCAAGTCCATTGCTCGATATTGTTATTGTTATTTGCTTAATCAACAAGGCTGAGGGAATTGGTTGCTTGCATATTTTCTTTTTTCTTTTTTTTTTTCAGGGGAAAATCACTTTCTTAAATCAAGTAGCAATTCTTTTAAACAACAATAGACTATTGGCTAGGAAAATATAGTCCTTCCAACCCATTGAAATTGTCATATTACTATTCGATACGAAAATTAATAATAAGGGTAAAATAATAGTATGTGTGTGGGTCCCATCAATTTTGAAGAATTAAAATTTTATTTATTTGAAAGATGACAATATATGTGTGACACATAAATAACGAAAGAATGACAATATTAGTCGGCCGGAAGAAATATATAACTGGATTTATGTAAGCATGCATTGGTCAAAAAATAAAGCCATGTACTTAATTTTAGGCCCGACCCTTCTATATGGCCAATAGGGGCAATGGTCTAAAGGCCCTAAAATAAAAATAAAAAATCTATTAGTATATAAAAAATATTATTTTTAATAGAATTTTTAACATGAATAATATATACTAGCATTTAAAAAATCTTTACAAGTAAAATTTCAGTTAGGAACAGAAAGAAAGAAAAAGTAATGTTGCTCTCGTTCAGTTTTCACGCTTTGATTCTGCCTCTAGTTAGCTTATACCTCGTTCACGTGCTCTGCAAAAAACGAAATTAGCATTTTATGTAAATATCGCTGAAGCTTCCCCAATTTTTTTTTTCACCTAAAGCCTTCGAAATATCAGGGTCGACCCTGCTTAATTTAGTCAAACTTAGGTTGATAATTATGTATGACTTCTTTCCACGTCATATTCAAAATTGTTGAGTTATAAGTTTTGATAAATAGGTCGTTGATGGGATTCAAAATAAATCCAATTTGATGATGATAAATATTGTTTAATTTCAGCTTACAAGGCTGCTTGTTTTATTTTTTACGACTTTTGAGGCCCAAGTCTAACGGAACTGGCCCTAAAATTTAATTGTTTTTTTTTTTTTAAATTAGAAACACCATATTGTACCAAGGATAATTGCTTTTAAATCCAAAACTTTTTTTCCAAATTTTGGAATTATATTTGAGTTACTTTTTTTTTCAACAAATATAACATTTTGTTTTCTTCTAATTTGTTTTCCGATCGTCAGTTCTCCCAAATTAAATTTTACGTGGACGTGGGAATGGCCACCGTAGAGGCCGTACATATAAAATTTAAAAATTTAAATAAAAAATACTTTTCCCAACTCATTAATTTTCAATAAAGAAAATAAAAATAAAAATTAAAAAGAAGACAGACGGGAGAGAAGAGGGTTAGAGGAGAGAGAAATGTGATTTTAGTTTTAATTTTTTATTTTCTTTTATTGATAAAATGAGTTGGCAATATTATGTGTTATTTTTTAGTTTGTTTATATTTCTTTATACAAAACGACATCGTTTTGTAAATTCTGGCCTCCATAGTGGCTATTCTGACGTCCACGTAGGATTTAATTTGGGAAAAACCGACAATCGGAAGCAAAATTAGAAAAAAACAAAAGATTATATTTAATGAGAAGAAAAAGCTAAGGTGCAATTTTAGAATTTTATCGGCAATATCCCTTGTATAAATGAATCAAAGGATCATAAATATATTTCTTCTAAATAAAAGAAAAGAAAGAAAAACGAAAACGACACATTTTATAGTTAATGCAATCTTGCTTTATAATCCTCCCGTAATTGCATAAGGATTAAAGCTAAATTTTTTGATGTTTTACTGCTATAAGTTTATTTGCCTTATTTCCTAATTAAAGAGAAACAAAAAATAAAAAATCCGAAAACGGAGAATATTGTTATGAACTCACGTCCCTATCCCAACTAGGGGAAAACGATAATAGACAAGAAATAAGACGGAAAAATAAAGAACAATCAACAACACAAGAATTTAACGTGGAAACTCCAAAACTGGAGAAAAAACCACGACCCACCATACCAAGCAATATAAACTCGACACCCCTACACTATTACAAACCTTTGAACGACTCTCACCTTCGCTCACAACCTGAGACAAAGAATTTAACCTAAAATCAAACAAAAGACTAAAGTGTAAAACCTGGTGCAATTACATCAAAGATACCTAGGTGCTTATATAGCCCTAAGAAGTTCCTACACTTTTATCATATAACCGATGTGGGACAAAATACATCCCTTTTATTTTAACACAAGCCCAACAATCTCCACCTTGTTAAAATAAAAGAAATAATCCATTGTCTTCACCGACAATCATGATTTTTAAACTAAAGAACCACAAACCTACTCCACCATTTATGAATAGAACACTTAGAATCAACCATATAAGATTTTCCTTCAGCGCATGTTAATAAAACTGCTGAAATTTATGGTGCAACTCCTAGCTTTTGGCCTTCCTGAAAGTCCTTCAGCCATTGACATATTCCACCACACACCCTGCATCCATGCCAAACCAATGCACATGTGATCCAACTAACATCGTCACATCCTCGTCCATGGCAGGTGGACATGCCATAAGGATGCTCATGCCCTCAACAATTAGAGGGCATCATCATCTTCTATCACAATGTTAGCTACTTCTTCAGAGCTATTTGCCGCAACCGCTCCACCTTGATTAGCTCCACCTCGACAATATCGTTTGATATGTCCAGGTTTCCCGCACTTCCAACAACCACCATCCTTGGAGTCTTTCTTTCCTTTTTTGCTAGCCGCCACCATTGTTGAATTTTCTGTTGAAGTTCGTCCTTCACTCGTCAGCCTTCTCTCTTCGGAAAGAAGTTTTTCTGTGACTTCAGCAAAAGTTAAAGTTTCCTTTCCATACATCCGGATTGGTTTTATGTGCTCGTAGGAATGCGGAAGAGACAAGATGAGTCTCAAAGCCTTATCCTCATTTTCAACTTTCACTCTAATTGTTTCTAGTTCAGAGATAATACCATTAAGAGTACTCAAATGATTTGAAATATTCATACATTCATCCATCCGCAAGGTGTGAAGTTATTCTTTCAGGTACAACCGATTCGAGATGCCCTTTGCTTGGTACAAAGTCTCCAGCTTTTCCCACAACTCCTTGGCGCTCCCTTGTATATTTGCAAGAACATTCTTGGCTAAACACAGACGTATTGTGCTTGCAGCCCTCAGATCCAGATCCTCATAATCTTCATCACTCATACCGGAACCTTCAGATCTTTTCCGTTTGGTGAAGTTGGTCTTCCTTTCAAAGCCTTATGCAATCCAGATTGTATCAGCACATCCATAACTTGCACTTGCCACAAGTTAAAGTTGATTCTCCCATCAAATTTCTCCACGTCAAACTTCATTGAGCTTGACCTTGACATTTTGTTTCTCCACCCTTAGTTGAACAACCGCCTGACAAGAGAACCCACAAACCCTGTCACACAGAACCTAGCGCTCTGATACCAATTGTTAGGAAATTATGTCCCAATCCCAACTAGGGGAAAACGATAATAGACAAGAAATAAGACGGAAAAATAAAGAACAATCAACAACACAAGAATTTAATGTGGAAACTCCATAACCGGAGAAAAAATCACGACCGACCACACCAAGCAATATAAACTCGACACCCTTACTCTACTACAATCCTTTGAACGACTCTCACCTTCTGTAACAACCCGAGACAGGGAATTTAACCTAGAGTCAAACAAAAGACTAATGTGTAAAACCTGACGCAATTACATCAAAGATACCTAGCCTCTTATATAACCCTTAAAAGCTCCTACACTTTGATCATATAACCGATATGGGACAAAATAAATCCCTTTTATTTTAACACAAACCCAACATATATTCCATACTTGTATGGGACCAATACTGCATTATTCTATAATCTTGTTTTGTCATGCATTAACGTACACCTATACATATATATATATATATATATATATATATATTCGATAAAAAATATTTTTATATGACTACAAATTTGCATCTTTAAAAAATGATTTCGACAACTTTTTCAATTCAGATAACTAAGACCGTGTGCAGTGGCAAGTTTTTGAGCAGCTCACTGCTCACTTGGAGAGCTACGTGTGAGCGCGCTCGGGCAACGCACATTGGCGAGCTCGAGCTCGCTGAACTTTTTTTTTAATAAAAATATTTTATTAATTTATATTAAAAACATACATGGAAAAAGGGAAAAATTACATGCCACCTCCGAAGAGTGTCAAAATTTCTTCAATCAAATCATTATCGAGTTTTGTGTGTGCTCTTTTATCTCGAAGGCTTTCTTTCCGCTTTAGGTACTCTTGAAAGCTCGGCGGGGCTCCTTCTCTCGTACACGAACTCGCTTCGGCTGTAGAGGTTGATTCTTCGTGCGGGATACAAAATCGCCCTCATCTTCAATTATCATGTTATGCAAAATAATGCAAGCATACATGATATCTGATAAAGTTTCTCGGAACTAGGAACACATTGGCCTACTAATTATAACCCAACGAGCTTTGAGAATGCCGAAAGCTCTTTCCACATCCTTGCGTGCGACTTCTTGTTTGCTTGCAAATAAACATCTCTTCGGCTCAGTCGGGCACGGGAGAGTCTTCACAAAGGTCGGCCAACATGGATAAATGTCGTCAGCTAGATAGTAGTCCATTTTGTGCTGAGTGCCGTTTGCAAAAAAAGACATCGTCGGGTTCTTTCCTTGTAGAAAATCTTGGAAAACGTCCGACTGGTCGAGCACATTGATGTCATTATTTGAGCCGGCGACACCGAAGAACACGTGCCAAATCTACAGATCTTGAGAAGCAAAACTTCAAGCACGACTGTCGGGTGCCTCATCTTCTGGTTCGTGTACGCCCCTATCTACCCATTCGGGCAGTTCCTCCACTGCCAATGCATGCAGTCAATGCTACCAAGCATGCCAGGGAAGCGTGCTTCAATTCGTGCATTTGCAGGAGCCGGTTGCAGTCAACCATGTTTGGTGGCCGCAAATACTCGGCGCCGAATGCAGATATGATCGCTCGACAAAAATAATCAAGCGATAGCCGACCAGTGCTGTCTCCCATCCGTAGATACTTGTCTTATTGATCAGCGCAACGACCATTTGTGAGTTGCCGCAACGTCATCGCACATTTCTGGAGTGACGTTAACCCCAATTTCCACTTTGCATCCGCGCGCTACTGAAAATAAGGTTCCCGAGCCTCCACCGCCTTGTAAATTGTGTTGAATAGTTTTTTGCTCTTACGAAATTAACGCCGGAAGACGTCTTCGCCCCATGTTGGAAAATTGGAGAAATAATCTGCATGAAGACGGGCCTCGGCATCAAGGCGGTCACGATGCACCATTGTCCTTTTCCTCTTTGAACTTTGGATGGCATCGGCGGCCGCCGCCTCCTCCTCTTCTTCCTCGGCGACTGCTTCGGCGGTCTTCACCATGAGATTGCCGAAAATAATGGGATTTTGGCTCGCAAATTGCCGCATTTCTTCCATTCTAGTGTTGTAATAATCATCGTCATCCGACATGAGTTTTTAAACGATCGAAATAAACAAGAATATGAAGGTGTTGAGGAGATTTGAGAGAGAATTGAAAAGATTGGTGTATGAAATGAGGGGGAGAAGGGTGTATTTTATAGGTGAGAATGTGAGAATTAAAAAAAAAAAAAAATCGCTCGGTGACCGTTGGCGATCGCAACGGCTAGAGATCGTGCCAATCAGCGATCGCCATATGTCACCCCATGTCAGCGAATACACCAGCGCCCGAGCTCGGCTTAGAAAGCGCACGTGCACGCGCGCCAATCTCGCCAACAGTGTGCGAGCGCTCAAATGTTGTGCGCTTGCGCTGCCCATAGCAAGGAGCGACCTCGCTTTAAATGATGAACTTTATCAATTTAAATATAACAGATGGAAAAATTAAAACAAGAAAACAATAGAATATTGAGTAGTTAAGTAGAAAACACTGCATGTATTTGACTTCTGGAAAGAGAACAAATTGAATTTTTGTTTCTTTTGAGTATTATTAAAAGTTGAGGCTGATTGAAACAAATAAAGTCGTCATACATTCTATGATTTATGACAAATGCTCGTCGTGTAATTAATACTATTAATAGTGGTTTCTCTCCTACAAAAATAAACAATAATAATACTACAAACGCAATGGCTAATAATAATTAAATAAATAATTAAAGACAAGAAAAGACAGAGACAGCGGAGTCTTGACTTCCATAGCACTTTGTTTTTCTCTATTTTTGATTTGTAACATCACATTTTATCGTTTACATGTCTAACATGTGATTCATGTGATTCATAAATCAAATTAAGAATAAAGCGATTCAACGCATTTAGTATAACAAATTTTAAATTATATAAAGCGAGATTTCTTTCTATTTTCATATCAAGAAATCAAAGCAACTTAAACATTTAAGGGGCTTGTGTGAGATGCTCTTATAATGAAATGATCAAATATTTTTGGGGTTAATAGCCTGTAAATTTTTAAACCTTTCGAATTGTCGTGTTTTGCATCCAAAATAAAATAAATCCGTCTCATAATTTCCAAACTTTTAGCTGATTTTGCAACTCGACTCGATTTCCAATGAATTTCGAGCTAACATGGCAATCGGGAAGCAGACGTTGACATATTTGGAACGACGTCGTTTTAGAGCTATACTAACAACGTCGTATTAAGGATAATTGAAGCAAAATTCGATTCATCTTATAAAATCAATTGAGGGCTACAGTTGTGTAGCTGAAAAGGAAAGTAACATTAACCCGTCGATCGAAAGAAGAGAACCCACAAAGTTTATGGCTAGTTCGTCGTCGAATCTTCGATTGAACCTGAAGGAGGTATGAATCAGTCGAGGGTTTTTACGTGAGCATAAAATTCCTACAGTATTGAAGACCTCTCATACTCTCGAAAACCCTGAGAGAAGATAATACTGCTGTAGTCGCCGAGCGATCGGTCGCATAAATATGCCCACGTCTGCTTTCCAGCTGCCATGTTAGTTCGGAATTTGTCGGAAATCGAGTTTGGTTGCAAACTAAGACAAAACTAAAAGTTTGGAAATTGTGAGATAGATTTTTATTCTCAGGTGTAAAATGCGTCAACTCAAAGAGTTTGGAAATTTACAGGCCATATTAACCCAATATTTTTGTATCCACACTTACTTAAAATATGTAAGTACGAATGTGGATCCTAATTAATATTTGATGCATCTCGTTATGAGAAAGTTTCATACGAATTTTACCTTATCTGACAGCATGTCTCCAATTGATGATAAATAGATGATAAATTGCATAAGTTAGTGACGAATTAAATTTTATTGAAGGGTTCCAGCATGCAGTAATATGACACCTAGTGACATTGACTTACTATTGGGAAAATTAGTAAAAGGTTTCGATTGATTCCAAAACCCAAGTGACCCCAACCGAGTAGATGAAAGCCTTTAGTCTGAACTTAGGTAGAGGTCACTATTTGAGCGTAGGGATTTTATCTTTATAGGTTTCAAGCAGAAGAAGTCAGCCGACTGAAGAAGATAGTTCGTGAAGAACTCAGTTGAGACCCAAACTCAGCTGACCTTCAGACTCAGTTGAGACCCAAGCTCAACTGTACCACGGACTTAGTTAGATCTTCAGTAGCGGCGAGCGCAGCTCGCTCGCTCGCTTGCCTATTTGGTGGGCCTAGTGCGCGCGCTTGAAATGGGCAGCAGTGGCGAGCTCGCCAAGCGCGCTTGAAATGGTGACCGTTGGCGATCGCAACGGCTATGCCGGCGACCAACCAGTGGTCACCACGTGGCATCCGAGCGTGGGAGAGTGCATCTCGCTCTATCGAGCTTGAGCTCACGAGCGCTGAGCTCGGTAGTGGTGTGCGAGCGTGAGGACAGAGCTCGCTAGGGCACCGAGCGCGCTCACACGCGCGCTGCTGCCCATAGTCTTAGACAACAACTCAGTTGACTCCTCAACTGACCCATGCAGCTGAAGGCATACAGCTCAAGCATGAAGAGAAGTTGTGTTGAAGTCGTACCTCGCAAAGCTAAGGAGAGAAGACTTTGAAGACATTGAAGACAGAAGAGTTGAAGTTCAGATTCAAATCTACTCAGAAGCACAAGTCAGCTGGAAAACAAACTATAAATGGACCGACAACAGCGACGTGCAAAAAGCAAAGATGGAGTACCATGCTTTTGGCAGAGGTCAAACGACTGTTTTCAACGGCTAGTTAGATCTCCCTCTATAAATAGAAGTCTCCACATTCAAGCTCAGGGGACACTGACACGAAGAAGAGAGAATAGAGAGAAAATTAAAGGTGAAGTAGCAGCAGCAGCAAACCACCTCTCTCCCCAGCAAGAAGATCTCAGCCAAAGTCCATCAGAAGTATAGTGTTCAAACCTCTTCCTATTCTTCCATCTAGCCTCTCAGAAAGCCCCTTCTTTGATCGAGTCTAGAGTAGGTTCTTGCAAATACTGTGTCCAAGAAAACTCTCTCCCAAAAGATCGAGTCTATAGCTTTAGGAAGAAGCGTCCACTTCTATCTGTGTAGAAGGCTTCATAGTTGGAAAAACGTACCCCAACCCCAAAACCTTAGGTCCGACTTTGAACCCGTAATCAAAGGCTAGGTCCCTTAGAACCCGTAATCTAAGACTAGGTCCCTTAGAACCCATAATCTAAGCCCATGTTGTACACTTGCCCGCAAAAGTGTTGTAAGGTCTTGTTCAAACCTGTAATTGAACTGGTTAGGTTGCTTGGTACCTGTAAACCAAGTGGAACGTTTGGTAAGAACGCATAAGCTTATCTAGTGGATTACTTCACCGAAAAGGAAGTTATGGACGTAGGAGGTTAATCTCTAAACTACGTTAAAATACTGTGTCCTTTACTTTCAGTATTTACATTCAGTATTTTACATTCAGTTTACCTAACCAACTGACCCAACATACAAACTGCATATTTACAAACAGCACTAAGTTTTTGGAACTTGACCTTTCCGATTTTCATTAAGGTTTCAATTTTAGTAACGAGCTTAATTTCCACCAACTTCCGCAAATGCTAAACTCTTTGAAACCTCAGTTGTAATACATAGCTGACCTTCAGTCAAAGAAGTCAGCTCTGCACCCAATTGTGTGAACAGCTCCAACTGAGCATCTCAATTGTTGAGTAGCTCCAACCGACTTTCCCAATTGTCGAGCCAACTGACCTGAGCAGTTCAACTCAATGAAAAGATTTTTAGCAAACCAAAAATTGCTACTGGTGTATTCCCCCCATACACCAGATACTCGTTGTTGGGACCATCAAATTGTATCAGAGCAGTGGTTCAAAAGACTGCTGACTCTGGTTCACAAGGTGTGACTCGAGTAGATTTTTCAGTGGTTAAATGAACAGATCAAATCTGAAAAACCTTAGAGCATTCTGCTGCATATTTTCTTGTTTGTCTCTTATGGTGTGCAGGAAAGATGAACCCGACGTTGCTAGGAAGCTTACCGGAGTTCTCCGTGGATGATTATCCCATGTGGAAGTTTCGCCTGAAGATGGCACTGACTGCCAGGCATCACAGGATGTGGGAGACCATTGAAAAT
This sequence comes from Schizonepeta tenuifolia, assembly GCA_029490685.1. Taxonomy (NCBI): domain Eukaryota; kingdom Viridiplantae; phylum Streptophyta; class Magnoliopsida; order Lamiales; family Lamiaceae; genus Schizonepeta; species Schizonepeta tenuifolia. The sequence goes on from CM055956.1 coordinate 8,043,120, forward strand.
GGTCCCATCCGCGTGACTTAGTCAGTACTGGTCCCTTCAACCACTCCAGAAGGAGAGATGACGATAAAGAATGAACCAAAAGTCGCAGACGCGTACACTAAGGAAGAAAGAGACATCGCACAGCTAGATGACATTGCAAAGAGTATCATCTCTTCCACCGTCGGCAAAGCCTACCTGCCGAAGAATATCAATTGCTCCACAACAAAAGATATGTGGGAAGCCTTAGCTGTACTCTGTGAAGGCTCTGACAAGATAAAGGAGAATAAGTTCACCTTGGCTTGTCAGAAGTTTGAGAATTTCTCTCGGCTAACCCGGGAGTCCATCGACAAGATGGAGCTAAGATTCACCGAGGTCCTTATGGACATTGAGAGTATTAGGAAGGGCAAATACTCTCAGCGAGAGATGAACTTGTAAGTTCTCTCCGCATTAGGCAAAGACTGGGCGGTCTACAGAGTCGTCCATCAGAATTGGAGTGACCTTAGTTTGATGACAACTGAGAAGTTGTTCTCCATGCTCAAAGCGAATGAGTATGACATCCTCCGACTAAAGTAAAGCAAGCTTCAAAAACCAGAACAGACCGAGCACAACTTAGCTGCCAATCCAGTGGCGATTCGAGCTGACTCAGGCAGATCCAGGTTCGCAAGACCCTCACGGTCTGCCGACTCTTCAGCTAGGGATCGACCGAACAGGTCCGAACTTCGGAAGAAGGTCGACGAAATGACCAAACAACTCGAGGAGATGAACTCCAAGATCGAGAGATACATGAGGATCAACAGGAGCAGACGGAGCTCAACTGAGCCCTCCTCAAGAAATCAAAGCAAAGGATGCTTTGAATGCGGGAAGCCAGGACACTTCAAAGCCGACTGCCCTGATCTCTCCAAGAAAGAGAAAGAAGCCCTCCGAGGAAAGGCCAAGGAGAAAACCAAGGCCGTGATTGTTGAGAATGACATTGAAGACACCGACGTATTCATAGAGTCAGAAGGAGAAGAAACTGACTCGCCATCAAGCTCAGCAGGAAAAGACCAGTGCTTCATGGCATTGCCGGAAGAGTCAACTGATGAGGTAAACTCTTCTTTCCATCCATCTTATTTGTATCTTCTGTTAATAAATGTACAGGAGAATTAGACGAAGATGTCCAACCGTCTTGGGATGAGGTCAAAAACCTGAGCAGATTATGCACTTAAAAAGTTGCACAGTGCAAGTAACTACAACCTGAGTTTGACAACATGAGCAACAAGCTGATCATGATGGATCAAGACATAGAGAAGCTCGTGGAGGAAAACCGAAGACTCCATAAAGAATTTTCTCAGTCAACCAACAGTGAGGTCATTAACTTGATCAACATGACTAAGACTCAGACGACATACATCCCTCAGTTGCAAATGGAGCTGAAGTTTGCACAAGAGAAGATAGTATCTCTTCATGCCTCGAGCACAACTCTAGAGAGCATGTTAAGCCACCAAAGACCTCCCAAATGCGTTGAAGGTCTTGGATACAACCCAGCGACGGACACTGGAGCTCAGTCAGCTCAGTTCGTCAAGACAACTGGATCACCGACTGAGGCACCTCAAGTTCAACTGAACTGAGTCAAAGTCACAGTCCTAGAGACTCTAGTCATCCCTCAGACTGTTGAGACTCCTGTGAAAGATAAAGGAAAGCAGGTTCTAACTGAGAAACCTAAGGAGAAAGAAGCTGGTACATCAAAGAATACTGAGAGATCCTCAAGGAAGTCTAGACCCCGAGGTCGCAGAGCGAAGGAGAACAGACAAAGTGGGCCTTCACAGCCAAGGCAGAATCAGCCCAGGTGCAGGCCAAATTACTCAGCTTAGCATCATCAGCAAAGACATCCAAACTGGGATAATCCTCACTTCTATCATTAGACATTCCCAGTGCCTCACCATTTCGAACAAGTATATCAACAACATGGAAACTACGGTGATCAGTTCAATGTTCCTAGTTATCCACAGTTTGGGTATGCTCAAGGAGCAAGACAGTTTGGGTCATCACCCAGATAGTTCTTGTCTTGGAGGAATCAATCATCTTATCAAAATCGATGCCACGCTCCATGTCAACAAAGATATCCACCAAGAAAGTGGACTGCTCGTGCTTCAGGATCAACTCACTTAGCAGTCTATGTGGACAAAGAAGAAAGAATGATTCTAGCTAACCCCTTAGTTCAAGTCTTCGAGAAAACCAAAGTCACTAACCTTTCAGGACCCAACAGAGTGTGGGTATCTAAAGTTCTTCTTGTGTTTTGCAGGACCAGGATAAACTGAGAAAGAGAAGAGCTACAAAATCAGTCGGGGTGCTAGATAGCGGATGCTCCAAACATATGACAAACCAGAGGAATCTTCTCACCGACATCAAGTTTCGAGAGAGAGGAACGTGCCTCATATCAAAGAGCAGCTTAGAGATAAGTTGGCTATGGCACAAGAGACTCAATCACATCAACTTCAAAACCATGAACAAGTTAGCTCGCCAACAGCACGCAGTTGGAATACCGGATTTGAAGCACAGTCCGACACATCACTACAGTGCCTGTCAACTTAGAAAGTTAGCTAGAGCATCATTCCATCTTAAAATGACGCCATCCACGGATTGTGTTCTGCAATTGTCCACATGGATCTTTTCGATCCAGTCACCCCAAAGAATGTGAGTGGAAATGTATATACTCTCGTAGTCATTGATGACTATTTGAGATATACCTGGGTGATCTTCATGGCGCACAAGAATGAGACGAGGGAAGAATTGCCTAAACTGATGGATAGACTTACAAATCAACAAAGAAATCTATTGTCTCCATAAGATTTGATCGTGGAACTGAGTTACTCAATGAGACTATCATTGAGTATTGTGCGAAGAAAGACATAACTCATCAAACCTCAGCTGCAAGAACTCCACAGCAGCACGGAGTAGCTGAGAGGAGAAACCGAACGCTGAAAGATGCAGCTACATCCATGCTTACCAGCTCAGCCTTACCAAAACAATTTTGGGCTGAAGCAATCAATACAGCGTGCTACACACAGAACCACTCCCTCTTCACGAAGAGACAAGGAAAAACTCCATACGTACTATGGAGAAATAAGAAGCCCAATATCTCTTATTTTCGTATTTTCGTAAAAAGCTCAGTTAAAAACCTTCGAACAAAAGGCTGTCAAAGGGATATTCTTAGGATATGCTGCTAAGATAAAAGCTTATAAAGTTTTCAATACCAGCACCAAAATTTTGGAGATAACACCACGTGTTATTTTTGATAAATCTATTTTTTAGTGCAGGGAACAGGCTAAGCTGCAGACAGTTGAAAGAAGCGCACCGACACATCCAGCTGAGACCAGATCTCAAGCTCAACGACTGAAGAATTTAGCAGAGCTACTCGCTTGGTCAACTGAGGAAGAAAAAGTTTACTCTTTTGACGACAAGACTGAAGATCCCATCACAGATCTAAGGGGAACTTCACAGTCAACAGATCAAGTGCCAACTGAAGCTGACACTCAGCCAGCATCAGCAACTGACCAGCCTTCCAGTCCAAGACCAGCCAGCTTTTCAGTTCATCTTCCATCTCCAGTTGAGGATTGAACTGCACCAGAAGTCAGAACACCAAGCTCGGCACCTCTAATATCTCCAAGACCATAATATTCCATCACAATGCTCGATTCAGCTAAGCGAACACAGAAGCATAAACGGTGGTATGAAAGCCATGTCAAAGATTCAGTGATAGGAAATCTGGAAGCTGATGTTCGAACCAGAAGATCAGCTCAAGTTGTAGATCCCACAACTTACGTTCTGACTCAGCCAACTCAGTCAGGAATCTCAGCTAATGATGAATTAACTTTGGAAGCACAGTATGTTGATGAGCTCAGGATACTAGGAAAGCTTGAACAAGCAGGAGATGTAAGCATTATTGCATGCTTCGTAGCAGATGTGCTTGAACCCAAGACCATCTTGGAAGCTTTAAGATGCATCCACTGGACTCAAGCTATGCAGAAAGAGTTAAATGAGTTCCTCAGAAACTGTGTTTGGGAACTTGTTGAGATACCTGAAGGAGTACATGGCAGCTGGAAGCTGCTGCATGCAAGTTCTCTGGCTGAAGCATCAACTGAGAGATTACGAAGTGGAGACATGACAAGTTCCCATCTTCTGTAACAGCTCTAGTGCGATAGCCATCACTGTGAATCCAGTTCACCACTCCAGAACCAAGCACATCGACATCAGACATCACTTCATCCATGATCATGTCGAAAAGAAGGACGTCATTGTTGAGAAAATTTACACCGACATTCAGAGAGCTGATATATTCACAAAGCCTTTGGTGAAAGCTAGATTCAAGATGTTGTGTCAACTCCTTGGATTGCTAAACCCAACCGAAGAAGAAACCATAATTATGGAGATCACAAGTTGAGGGAGAATCTCAACTTGAGGGGGAACTGAAGAAGTTCACCACACCATCCAGACCAGCTGAACGACAGAGTCACACCTTGACTGAGCTGACAACTTGAGTCAGTAGGGTGTAAGATGAGTTAGGGACTCAGTCGCCGACTGAGCGGTACTCTATGTTAACTTGTTCCTTATTTTTAAGGCGGGACTACTTCAATTCTCATTCTTCCAAATTCTTTGATTAATCTTTCTTCCTCAGATAGCAAAAATCCTAACTCAATTCCTTCTGAATTCTTCGATCTCTTTTTCCTGCTTAATGCGTCGGCTACAACGTTAGCTTTCCCAGGATGATAAAATATCTTGCAGTCATAATCTTTTACCAACTCAAGCCATCTCCTTTGTCTCATATTCAGTTCTTTCTGCTCGAAGAAATACTTCAGACTCTTGTGATCCGAAAAGATTTCACACTTAGCTCCATAGGGATAGTGTCTCCAAATTTTCAAGGCATGCACTACGGCTGCTAATTCCAAATCATGAGTCGGATACTTCTCTTCATGGGGTTTGAGTTGTCTTGAAGCATATGCTATTACTCTGCCATCTTGCATTAACACACATCCTAAGCCTTGAGCTGATGTATATGTATAAATAGTATAGTCTTTTCTTGCTTCAGGAAGAGCTAATACTGGGGCAGAAGTCAATTTCGTCTTAAGCTCTTGGAAACTTTTCTCACATTCTTCTGTCCATTTAAACTTGGATTCTTTCTTTAACAGACTTGTCATTGACTTTGCAATCTTGGAAAATCCTTTTATGAATCTCTGATAGTAACCTGCTAAACCGAGGAAACTACGGATTTCATGAGCTGACATCGGCAATTTTCATTCTTGAACAGCTTTCACCTTTTCCATATTGACTTTAATTCCTTCGGACGAAACAACGTGTCCTAGGAAATTCACTTCCTTCAACCAAAATTTACATTTGCTAAACTTGGCATACAACTTCACCGATCTTAGCTTTTCCAACACGATTCGCAGATGCTTCTCGTGTTCTGCCTCATCCTTGGAATACACCAAAATATCGTCTATGAAGACAATCACAAATTTGTCCTAAAATTCGTGAAAAACTATATTCATCAAATCCATGAAGACGGTTTGGGCATTGGTCAATCCAAATGGCATTACTATGAATTCGTAATGTCCATATCTTGTTCTAAAATCGGTTTTTTGGAACATCTTCTTGCTTGATCTTCAATTAATGATACCCAGATCTTAAATCAATCTTGGAGAAAACACCGGCTCCTTTCATCTGATCGAAGAAATCATCTATCCTTGGCAAAGGATACTTAGTTTTTAGTGTAATCTTGTTAAGTTCTCGGTAGTCTATGCACATCCTCAAACTATCGTCCTTTTTCTTCACAAACAGTATCGGAGCTCCCCAGGGTGAAACACTTGGTCGAATGAAACCCAAGTCTAATAATTCTTACAACTGAATCTTCAATTCTTGGAGTTCTTTTGGGGCCATTCTGTACGGAGCTTTCGATATTGGGGCTGATCCAGGTTCGAGATCAATCATAAACTCCAACTGCCTGTCGGGAGGCAATCGTGGTAGCACTTCTGAGAATACGTCTTTAAATTCTCGCACAATGGCTACGTCATCGATACTCAACTCTTGCTCCTCATCTTTGTTTAATAAATCAGATACGCTTTCGTATCCTTTCTTCTCATTAACTTCTTTGCTTTCATGGCTGAAATAATCGGCATACTCTTCTTGACTTTCTTTTCAACTCCAAAGACTATAGTTGGCTCTTCTCCAGGGGGTTGAAATGAAATCTGCCTATGATCGCATCGAATCGTCGCAAAATTCTTGGTTAGCCAATCCATTCCTAAGATTATGTCTACGTTCCACATCTGGATTAGGTTTAGGGATTTCGCAGACATTTTGCGGCTTCCGAATTCGAATTCTAAGTTCGAGCAAACACGCGATATTAACGTCGATTTACCTAAAGGGGTTGCCACTCTAAGCACCTGGTTCGACTCTTCTACGTTTAAGCAAAGATTTTCTACGCAAGTACTAGATATAAACGAAAGCGAAGCACCGGTATCGAACAAAATGATAACAAGTATGCCGTTTAGCTTTTCCATACCTGCGAGATTTCCTTGGTCCTTAGCTGGCGGTTTCTGCTCAATTGCAAATGCTCTCTGGAAATACGGTGGCTCGTGTTGAGAATGTTGATGCTTTTGCAGTTGCGGCTTATGCTGAAGATATTTTTGCTGCGAGGTCGCTTCAACTGCTTTCATCTGCAAAGGCTGAAACTGATTTGGCCTTCCACCGCTCATTCCCTGCTGTTTACTTGGGCACCTGTTCGAAAAATGACCAGGCTGTCCACAAGTATAACAGACATTACTTCCAGCTTTGCAGGTGCCTTGATGTATCCTGCCACACTTTGAACAAGGAGGGAGTCCTTGGGGTCCTGTAGGTATGTTGTTTCGATTTCCTTGCGGAGCTCTCGCTTTCTGGGATTGCGGGGGCTGCTGCTGTCCTTTTCCTTGCCATGGCCTTTTTCTTGGGTGGCTTCCACCACTCCATTTTCCTTTCCTCCATGCGTCTTTCCTTATTTGGCTTCGGCAGCTGGCTGCTGATCTCGGTTGTGGTCATACTGGCGGAATGCATTGGTTGACCTCACACCAGGGTACTGTACTTCCCCTGGGAGAATCAGATTCATGCAATGGATTGAAACTGCTCCAATATTGCCCATTCTGACCATATTATCTCTGTTTGACTCAGACTGAGTTTCCTTCCCACGAACAACTGCTTTCTTCCCTATACAGACACTATAGACACAAAATGATAGGAAAAATAGGGACAAATGGCCCAAAATTCAAAGAAGCATCAGTAGATCAACTGAGTTGAGCTTGAGAATAGGGAAAAAACCTTCATGAACTCATCTCAGGATCAAGTGCCTAGAATCGCCCGAGACTAGTGATAGACAGGTAATTAATGACCTGTTCGGGTGACGTGAGATTGCAGATCTTCAACCTTGTTGGTGTTTTTTTTACCCAACATTTTTTAATAATTAATTAGTTAATTATTATGTATTTTGTTTTGTCTTTCTTCTATTTATTTTGTCCTAAAAAGGTGGATTGTGGGTAAAGAGACAAACAGACCTAGTCAAGTGTTTTATAAAGAGTATGGGAGTTAGAAAACGTGTGCTGACTAAGTCCAAGTGAGTGAGGAGCAACAACTATCTTTGTGGGAGTGGAAGTTGGAGTTTGTTGAGATAAGTGAAGTTGAATTCGAGTGAAAAATAGTTAGTTCAAATCAGGGAAGTGGTTCATGAAGTCGTGGGCATTGCTGATGGAAATCATGGGTTTTGATCATGGATCATGCAAATTACAAGGAGTGCAGCCTAAGTTTGCGATCCTGTATAAATAGAGATCAAATGTAACAAGAAATCTGAGGCCTCCAAGATGTAGACTATATGTTGTAATTAGAAATATATCTGTAGTATTTTTGTAGAGTTTTCTTCGAGTGATAGTTGAGGCAACTTCAGTCACAACTTTCTATGAAGGGAGTGTTGAGTTGTCTTTCTTCTAGTGACTTTATTTAGTTGAAGTATTTTTATTGTTCAGATTTTTATAGTGAATATTTTGCCCTGAGACACGTCACGAGATTATTAATTGATAATCTTGTGAAAATTTATCCATTGTGTTCATAAATTTTTCAATGCCTTTTGTCCGAAGTTGTGAGCACTTCAGTTACAACTTTGGTCACCCCTCTGGGTGTAAATCTGGCACCTTCAATTGGTATTGGAGCCATACACTTGACGTATTAAGTGGCATCGATCCTGCTATTCGCAAGTATTTATTACAATGGATATTACCAGGCATATCTCTTGAAGTGAAGATATCTATTTTTCCACTAGACACAATATCTAAGAGGTGATATTTGTTTAATCTTCCACATATTTCAAGTGTCCACTTTACCCTAGTTTTTACCTTTGTTTTTCCCCTATCTGAAGTTCCCTTCGATACTCATGTACCATATTCCTAGCCTAACTCATCACACTTTCAACACATCATTGTTTCTGATGAAATCGTGAGAACATTGATTTTAATTTTGAGATCCATGAAGTTCTACAAACTGTTAGTCTTGAAGTTCTGTCGATTGTTGTCAAGACATTGATCATATGACTTGTGGGAGATTTGTTTATTGATGGATCATTTTGATGATAGTTTGTTGTGTATTTCGACAAGGAGTTGTGAGGTTTTCAAACTATTTTGACCGAAGGAGCATATGTAATAGAGGGAGTGTTGAAGACTGTTCAAAAAAGGGAGCGATCTCCATTATACTTCACTTTGCACATGTTTTTAAAAGAAAGATAAAAAGGGGGAGTTTGCTGGTGTTATTTTTGACCCAACATTTTTTAATAATTAATTAGTTAATTATTATGTATTTTGTTTTGTCTTTCTTCTATATACTTTGTGCTAAAAGGTGGATTAGGGTAAAGAGATAAACTTGAAGACCTAGTCAAGTGTTTTATAAAGAGTATGGGACTTAGAAAATGTGTGCTGACTAAGTCCAAGTGAGTGAGGAGCAGCAACTATCTCTGTGGGAATGGAAGTTGGAGTTTGTCGAGATAAACCAGGGAAGTGGTTCATGAAGTCGTGGGCACTGCTGATAGAAATCATGGGCTTTGATCGCGGATCATGCGAATTACCAGGAGTGCAGCCTAAGTTTGCGATCCTCTACAAATAGAGATCACATGTAATAAGAAATCTGAGGCCTCCAAGATGTAGACTACGTGTTGTAATTAGAAATAAATCCGTAGTATTTTTGTAGAGTTTTCTTCGAGTGATAGTTGAGGAAACTTCAGTCATAACCTTCTGTGAAGGGAGTGTTGAGTTGTCTTTCTTTTAGTGACCTTGTTTACTCGAAGTATTTTTTATTGTTCACATTTTTATAGCGAATATTTTGCCCTGAAACACTTCGCGATATTATTAATTGATAATCTTGTGAAAATTTTTCCATTGTGTCCATAAATCTTCCGCTGCTTTCTGTCCGAAGTTGTGAGCACTTCAGTTACAACTTTGGTCACCACTCTAGGTGTAAATCTGGTACCTTCAAACCTGATATGCAATTGGAAGAACATCTCAGGGAGCTGCATTAGCTGGTTGACACCACAAAGCACCAACATCATCAGTCGACCTTTAAGGCATCTGCATCTCATGTAGCCATGAACATAGCGTTCTTGCTGAACCGATTGTTTCACAAATTCAGGGCTTGCGGAAGGAAAGAACCGTTTTGCAAAGTGGTGAGGCATATTCTCGATCTGATAGGTTTTTCTAAAGAGGTAGATAAACCCAAGCAAGAGAGAAAACCACAAAGCAAAAATTTCATGAGAGAAGGGCAGAAAGTCTTGGAGTTGTTAAGATATGAAATCTGGTTGGTTGATATGCAAACTGAATTGCAAGGCCCCCAATTTATGGGGGTTTTGAGATCCAAATCAACATATCAGATCAACTCGTGCAGTTTCTTCGGGATGAACGACAATTTTAATGCACCGTTTCGGAAAAATCTGCTCCCAAGAATGACGGTGATGAAACGTGTCATGGGGCGGTGTGGAACACTCTCGTGCGTGAGGAGATTAGGTTACACTATGTCAGCCCAGTCGTGATCTACAAGCATGGTCTAAGGGACTAGACTAGCTTTCCAATGAAGTGACCGCTTGGCTAATTCAATGCGAATAACTTGTATCAGATGCTCGAATTGATTTCAAAATACCCGCCTTAACGAAAAGGAACAAGTTAACATAGTGTTGTTCAGTCGGCGTTGACCACGACTATTTTCTCTACTCAGCTTACACTCAACCGACTCAAGTCATCAGTTCAGTTGAGGTTTGACTCCATCTGTCAGCTGAACTGAATGGGGAGGCGATTTCGCTCAGTTCTCCCTCAAGTTGAGATTTTCCTTCAACTTGTGATCTCCATTCTTCCAAAACTTCGAGATCAGTATGAATTTTCCCAACAATGCATACTGAACCTGCAGGATAGTCTGCTCTCAGTTCATCCTATTCCTGTAGCCCACAGGATGTACTCCTTATCCAACTCAGTTGGATTGAGGATTGGAAGCTATTGGAGCTTCCCGGAAAACTCGAACACAGTCATCAGTTCGAATCACCTTTCCTTCATTATCCACATAGACTGCTGACTGAAATTCATTGGGGGCGTGTGCAATCCAGTTGAGTGGTGGATAACCTTGTATTTGAGGAGCATGGTTTTGACTCGGCTAAACTTGTCGAGCCTTCCTTGGTGAGAACTGTCTGGGTGGACGCCCAAACTGTCTTGTTCCTTAAGCATACCCGAACTGAGGATAACTAGGACCATTGAACTGATCACCATAGTTTCCCTGTTGTTGATATACTTGATGGTAATGGGGAGGCACTGGGAACGTCTGATTGAAGAAGTGAGGATTGTTCCAGTTTGGATGCCTCTGCTAATAATGCTAAGCTAAATGGTTTGGCCTACACCTGGGCTGATCCTGCCTTGGCTGCGAAGGTCCACTTCGTCGGTTCCTCCTCGCTCTGTGACCTCGGGGTCTTGACTTCCTTGGAAAACTCTCAGCATCCTTTGAAGTACCAGCTTCATGCTCCTGAGGTTCTTCAGCTGGAACCTCCTTCCCTTTATTCTTCACAGGAGTCTCGACAGCCTGAGGGATGACTGGAGTCTCTTGAACTGTGACTTCGACTGAGTTAGGTTGAGCATGAGATGTCTCAGTCGGTGATCCAGTTGCCTTGACGAACTGAGCTGAGTGAGCTCCAGTGTCAGTGGTTGGATTGTATTCTAGACCTTTAACACATTTGTGAGGTCTTTGTTGGCTGATCATGCTCTCCAGAGCTGAGCTTGTCACATCCCGAAATCCAGTGTGTAGGAATGACCAGACTCCATTGGATTGTGAAGGTGAAACCCTCAAATAGACAAACTACTTATATCTCAACTCAACTTTAAACACTAACCCGAATGAAATAAAATGTGAAACCAACAAATAAAACTCGACTCAACAATGAATCGATCAAGGGAAATAAGGTTTCAACATGACATGAATATAATCATACTTTCGTAACATGGCTCAACAATGAACGAGCTTAATAATTTACAAAGGTTCTCAAAAATAGGGTTAAGTGTAACGACATCATGTCGTTCAAAAGTAGGGTTTGCAAACGAAATTCAAAGCATTGTTTAGCACACGACTCATTGTTTTTAGAGTTATCAAAATATTAACATATCAAAAGATTGTTAAGCAGCGGAGACATCACTTGCTCACAACCATTACATGTATGAAGACATGTAACTGTCGACTCAACATCCAAAAGATTAACACACCACCAAGACCATCCATACCATCCTCATCCACAACTAACCTGCACATTTAGAAATACATGCAGGGAACACAATGCCAAAAATAGGTTTAAAAGCTTGCTCTTAGAGCTATATAATTGAACTTGCCTTGCCACTGCATCACAAGTGTTAGAACATTTGAAAATATTTTACTTGTGAATGCATAAATCATTTTATCATTTTCAAAATCACGACTGCTCAGTCAAAATATATATATAAACAGGCATGAATCATCTACCACATCAACTTTGTATTGAGAAGTAGGCCTCATTCTCAAACACTGTGACCGGCTAAACCAAAGTAAAGCACACAGTCGCCATCATCAATCAATTAACCACACATGGGTTCCTGCTTTGCACAGGATAATATAACTCATGTAGATGATAAAGCATACTAAACTCAGATAAATGGCAAGTCAATTAATTTTAAAAGCTCACATAATAATAATCAATAAGTAATAGCATTCATCAGAGTTTTGGTTTCAGAAAAGCCCACCTCACTTCTGATCTTTTGAAGTCGGGGTTGCTTACTTTACGCTTTTTCCGGTTATTTTGCAGTCCCGCTCGACCCTTCAATAACAACATCGATTAAACTCGAGCTTATCGACTCGAAAAACGTATAATAGATTTAGGGCTCGGCTGATGGACTTCTACTTGAGTCGGGTTTTTCTTAACTTATCTAAACTTCTCTACATCGATAACTTTTTCGTTCTCGAGTCATCGCCTTTACTCGGTTTCTAATTACTTCTCAAACTCTGATTCTTGTTTCTAATATTTCAATCTTCACTTAAATCGATAAGTTATTATTTAACTCGTCTTAAACTTCTCATAATTTCAATTTATATGATCTCGGCAAATCATAACGTCAAATCTCAACTATTTCCATAATATATAAATCATACGCAGTTAAGCACTTATTTCAATAATCGAATACTCACATCAGAGATCAAACATTCACATTATAAACACGTATTCACATCAATGCTCAAAATCGTCATCATACTCAAACATTAATGTCAATATTCAAACACTTATAGATAATTAACTTAGTGATTAATCTACTAAAAAAAGGTTAATCATACTCAATCGTTTAATCACACTCAAACATTGAAGTTTATATAAACAACTCACGTCTTAACATAATCACACAGTCAAGTGTTAAACTTCCATAACTATCTTATATCTTAAACATAATCATACTATAATGAATTATTATTCGATCTTTAACTTTTAAAACTCATAACTTCAATTCTTAACGAAAATTATTTCGTTAAACTCATATAATAAACATTTTTGAATTTATTATTCAAACTTCTACATCGTATTTCTTAACTCTAAAATATGTCATTATTTTCCTCAAAATACGTATTCATATACGTCATTATTTTCTTCAAAATACTTACTCATATACGTACAAAATAATCAAGTAAACACTTAGAATAAAATAATCATTATTTTATCTTTTTCTTTATTTAAAGCTCAATTTTCGTTTTTATTTAATAAAAACTCGGCTTTTCCTGTAAAAATTTTACTGCTCGATAACTTCTACATCTTAACTCCTTTTTAAGCGATTCAAAAAGCAAACTTGCTTAATTCTACTCAATTAACATCATCGAATCACTTAACACATCATATAACATCAATTACTCATCATAAAAATATTTTAAATCTTAAAAATATTATTTCTCTCACATAATATAATTATTTTCTCATTTTTCAACTTCTACTACTTTTCTTACTCGATTAACATCTGGTCACATTAATTAAGCATTCAAAGCACACTTTAAGAACATAAACAATTCATCTTATAACTCACATCATTCAAATATTTTCATTTTTAATGAAAATATTCCATTTAAATCAAATATTATTTTATTATTATTATTATTATTATTATTATTATTATTATTTCAATAATAATAATTCTCTTAGCTTCTCGTTTGAAATAACAAATTCAAATACGAACATATTATCTCTTAATCTCATACGCATGACCTCTAACTCATTTCTTATAGAAAATTTCATCTCTTTTATTTTATTTCTCTTTTTATCCTCAAATATTAATATTATTATTATTAATATTCTTCTTATGTTTTAATACTAACATCAAATTTCACATCACATTTTCATTTGTCATCATTCCAACATCATCATCAATCAAAGAAATATTTTTCTTTAGACTCATACTTTCATTGACTTCTGTTTCTCATTATTTCTTTTTTTATTATATATATATTTATATATATATATATATCTCAAAATTTATAGAAAATTCATAAAACTTTATTTTCTACTCAATTCTTTCAAAATAGACTTAACATCTCATCTATTTCTCAATTTCATTTTTATCTAACGAAATTCCTCTATATATATAATATATATATTTTTCGAATAATATATAAAAATAACTTTTTTTCTAATTAATTTATAACATCTTCAAATCTTCAAGTTTTTCTGATGAATATGAAGAACACATCTTCAAAAATTCATTTTAACATCAAGAATATCATATCTTATTTTTAAACCTATTTTCTTTATTTTTCCTTGAAATTTACTCATAGAAATTCCATAAAAATTCTAAAAATCATATTTCTAAATTTTCATGCTCAAAATTTACTCAAAATTTTTCTAACATATCTTAACATTATCATCATCATCATCATCATCATCATCATCATAATCATCATCATCATCATCATATTTCATCAAAAATCATCAAAAATCATTTTTCCTCATAATATCACATATTTCAAATTTTATGTAAAAATTCATATTATGACTTAAATACACATCTAGATCATATCTTTATATATCATCATGCTCATAAACATCATATAAATCATAAATCATAATTTATTCATATTTTCTCTATTTTTACTTGAATAAATCCATTAAAAATTCAATAAATTCACCAAAAATTATCATTAACACATATATGCATAGAAATCACATGAAAAATCATAATAAGCATATATCATCATCATATCATCAATTAAGCTTCAAAACTCATCAAGAACTCATTTTCCCTAATTTTCTCTTTTTAATAGATTTAGGGGTTTTTGTTTATCTTATGTTCTTTCATCTTTTTAACTCCTAAATCATGTTTTAAACCTCATTTTGATCATCATCTCACCATCATAACCCTAAGGTTTGCCTATGCATAAAGTAAACCATGCATCTTTTCTTTATTTTCTTGGTTTACATATACATATATACAACTTATGAATGAAATGAAATCATACTTAAATAAATAACTTAAGCTCTTCTTTGGCTTGGACTTTGGCTTGCTTGGAGGATGAAAGATGATGGATTGTAGCTCCTTTCCTTGCATGAAAAGGTATGCAAGATATCAAGATCATGCTTTCAAAAATAAGGAACAAACCCTTATTTCCTTTCAAGAAAAATCGATGGAATAGGGTTGGAAGCTTTGAAATGAATGAAAAAGATAGAACTTAGTACTTCTAAAATGATCTTGAAGATGAAGGAGATGATCAAATCATAGAATCCTCAAGCTAGGTAGCATGATTTCATCGAAAAAGGTGTATATATGCAAGGTATCGAAGGTGATGAAGTTGAAGATGGAAACTGTTGCTGCTCGGCGAGAAGTTCACGGCTTGTGCAGCTATTTTCTTCGTTTTTCAAGGCTATGGAAGATGATGGAGATGTAGGGGATGATCTCTAGAGTGTTATGGTGAAGATATTGAAGTCATGAAGGTGATGAAGAGGGAGAAAATGGCTGCAAAACTGCTGCTGCTACTATTGCGATTTGCAGCTTCTTCTCGGCAAAGAAGAAACCGAAGGGGAGAGAGAGATGAAGCTTTTGCTTGTTGCTTGTGTTGATAGAGAGAATGATGTAGTGTGAGATAGAGATGCAAGTTGGATGCATTTAACATGTGGAGAATCTAAAAGGATTTAGAAAGATTAGAGAGAGAAGAGAGAATCGAGAGGGAGAGATTTGAGAGAGAAAGGAGTACACCTTGTGGATGAATGAGAGGGAGAGTAGAGTGCACTCTCTCTTTAGTGAGAGTGTTGTAGGATATTTATTACTATTTTAGATATGAATGAAATTTTTAACTGCTATCTATACCCGAAAATAAAAGTTTTCCGGTAGAAAATATCCTCGTCATTTTATTTTATTCCCTCAAACTTTTAATAACCCTTCTCGTCTCTTTCTCGACGTCTAAATTCTCTCTAATTCATCTTATATCTCTCAAAATAATATAAGGAATTCAATGATCTAATTTTTATGCCAAGATTCTTTCTAACTAATAAGTTCATAAAAACTGCTCGACTAAATGAGTCGTTAAGCAATTTATTTTTAAATTTCACTCAAATGATCTCGAAAAATTTTCTAACTTATCTCAAAGGTCTTAAAATAAATTCTAGATTCGGAGTCGGTCGATGAATAGGGATTTCTCGGTTTACGTTACTATTCATCTAAAAATAAAAGTTCTAAAAAAAATTCCGAAATTCATACTCAAGCTAAACTCATATAAGTAAGCTCAATCAATTCATCACATACTCAATTCGAATAATAGAAATGAGAAAAATCACATTAGAGCACATAAGAGCATCTTCGTCATTTCACAGAAAAATTTATTTTTGCGAAAATTTTTAGTGCTCAAAACTAATCATATAGGCACATTAGTTTAATTAATACGCACTTAAGAACTTAGAAAAATTTGGGGTATTACAGAGCTCGAGGCATGAAGAGATACTATCTTCTCATTTGCAAACTTCAGCTCCATTTGCAACTGAGAGATATATTCACCCTGAGTCCTGGTCATGTGGATCAAGTGAATGACCTGACTGTTGGTAGACTGAGCAACTTCTTCATGGAGTCGTCAGTTTTCCTACATGAGCTTCTCTACGTCGTGATCCCTCATGATCAGTTCATTGCTCAAGTTGTCACACTCAGCTTGCAGTTCCTTGCATTGTGCAGCTTGTCTAGTGCATAGTGTGCTAAGGTGTTCGACCTCATCCCATGATGGCTCTATGTCCTCGTCAAATTTGCATGTGCATTGGTTAACAAAAGAAACATTGTGGTAGGGATGGAAAGAAGAGTTTACCTCATCAGTTGACTCTTCCGGCAATGCCATGAAGCACTGGGCTTTTCCTGCTGAGATGGATGGCGAGTCAGTTTCTTCTCCTTCTGACTCGGTGAATACGTCGATTTTGTCAACGTCTTCCTCAACGATCAGGGCCTTGGACTTCTTCTTGGCCTTTCCTTGGAGGGCTTCCTTTTTCTTCATGGAGAGGTTAGGACAGGTGGCTTTGAAGTATCCTAGCTTTCCGCATTCAAAACATCATTCGCTATGATTCTTTGAAGAGGGGTTAGTTGAGCTTCGCCCGCTCATGTTGATCCTCCTATACTTCTCGATCATGGAGTTTATCTACTCGAGTTTCTTGGTCATTTCATCAACCTTCTTCTGAAGTTTGGACTTGTTCGGTCGATCCCTAGCTGATGAGTCAGGGGACCGTGAGGGTCTAGCAAACTTGGATCTGCCCGATTCAGCTCGAAGCGCCATTAACTTGGCAGCTGAGGTCTGCTCGGTCTGTTCTAGTTTCTGAAGCTTGCCTTGCCTCTGTCGGAGGATGCCATACTCATTTGCCTTGAGCATGGACAACAGCTTCTCAGTTGTCATCGAACTGAGGTCACTCCGATTTTGATGGATGACTCTGTAGACCGTCCAGTCTTCACCTAGCGCGGAGAGAACTTTCAAGTTCATCCCACGTTGAGAGTATTTGCCCTTCCAAATACTTTCAACGTCCATTAGGACCTCTATGAATCTCAACTCCATCTTGTCGATGGACTCTCCAGTTAGCTGAGAGAAGTTCTCGTACTTCTGACAAGCTAAGGTGAACTTGTTCTTCTTAATCTTGTCCGAACCTTCACAGAGTGCAGCTAAGTCTTCCCACATATCTTTTGCTGTGGAGCAATTGATAATCTTCGGAAGATAGGCTTTGCCGACTTTGGAAGAGATGACGTTTTTTACGATGTCATTTAGCTGCGCAATGTCTCTTTCTTCCTTGGTGGGCGCCTTTAAGCTCTTCCTTCATCATCATCTCTCATTCCCCTGGAGTGGTTGAAGGGGCCAGCACAGACTGAGTCACCTGGATGTGACAATTTTCTATGGTCTCCCACATCCTGTGATGCATGGTAGTCAGTGTCATCTTCAGGCAAAACTTCCAGGTGGGATAATCATCCACGGAGAACTCCGGTAAGCTTCCTAGCAACGTCGGGTTCATCTTTCCTGCACACCATAAGAGACAAACACAAAAATATGTGGCAGAATGCACTAATTGATTTCAGAAAAGAGTTGTTCAATTGACCACTGAAAAATATACTTGGCTCACACCTGTGAATCAGGAACAACAGTCTTTTGAACCACTGCTCTGATACCACTTGATGATCCCAGTAACGAGTATATGGTGTATGTGGAGGGAGGGAATACATCAGTAGCAATTTTTATTTTGCTAAAATCTTTTTACTGAGTTATACTGCTTAGGTCAGTTGGCTCGACAACTGGAAAAGCCAGTTGGAGCTACTCTACAACTAAGTTGCTCAGTTGGAGCTGATCAGATAGTTGGCAGCGCAGCTGGCTCCGATGCCTGTATTTCAGCTGTTTGCGCCAACTGAGGTTTTAAATCAGTTTTGCGTTGCGGATGATGGTGGCGTTTAAACTAATTACAAAAACTGAAACCTTTGTGAAAAGGGGAAGGTCAAGTTCCCAAATTAGTGCAGTTTGATAAATATGTGATATGTATGCAATATGTTGGGTCAGTTGGTTAGGTAAACTTAATTTAAAATACTAAATATATATGCAAAATGTAAGTACACAATATGTTAACATGGTTCAGAGATTGACCTCCTACGTCCACGACTTCCTTTTTGGGGAAGTAATCCACTAGATAAACTTAAGCGTGCTTACTAAACGCCCCACTTGGATTATGGGTTCTAAGCAAACCTAACCAGTTCGATTCCAAGTTCGAACAAGACATTACAATACTTTTTTGGGCAAGTGTACAACCTATTCTTAGATTCTGGGTTCTAAGGGATCTGTTCTTGGATTCCGGGTTTCAAGGGACCTGGTTTGGATTACGGGTTGCAAGGGACCTTATGACTCTGATTTCGGATTCAAAGAAAGACCTAAGGTTTCAGATTTAGGGTGAGATATCCAACAAGGAGGCTTTCAACACTGAAGGAAGTGGAGGCGTCAACCTAAGGCTCCAGACTCGATCTCTTACCAGAGAATCTTGTTAGACCCAATACAAGCAAGAACCTGTTTCTAGGCTCAATCAATAAAAGAGACTAGATGGAAGAACAGGAGGAGGTGTGAACACTCTACTTCTCTTGGACTTCACCGGAGGTCTTCTTGCTTGGAGAGAAAGAGGTGATAAGTTGCTGCCTCTTCACTCTTGATTTTTCTATCTTGGAATTCTTTTGTTCGCTCTTGTATCTGTGTTAAGCTTTGGTGTGGAGACCTCTATTTATAGAGGGAGATCAAACTAGCCGTTGGAAAGATCCGTTTGACCTCTGCCAAAAGTATGGCACTCCACTAGCTTTTCTGGAAACTTTCCTAAAATGGAAACTGCGACCTTTGCGTTTTGCACGTCGCTATTGTTGGCCCATTTATGGTAAGTTCTCCAGCTCACTTGTGCTTCCGAGTAGATTCAAATATGGACCGCAACTTCAACATCTTCAAAGTCTTCTCTTCTCTGCTTCGCGACGTCTGACTTCAACACAACTTCTCTTCACGCTTGAACTGTATGCCTTCAGCTGCGTGGGTTAGTTGAGGAGTCAACTGAGTTGTTGTCCAGCTGAGTCCGTGCTTTAATTGAGGTTGATGTCTCAACTGTCTTGAGTATTAGCTAAGTCTCGACCTCAGCTGAGTTTGGGTCTCAGCTGAGTCTCGACCTCAGCTGAATCTAGGCCTCAGCTGAGTTCTTCACGAACTTCCTTCTTTAGTCCGGTTGACTTTGTTTGCTTGAAACCTGTAAAGATAAAAGCCCTATGCTCAAACAGTGAGCTCTCGCTAAGATCAGACTAAAGGCATTCATCTACTCGGTTGGGGTCAGTTGGGGTTTTAGTATCTTTCGAAACCTTTTACTAATTTTTCCAACATGTTCCTTGGCACCACACGTCCAACAGTTGCAATCTTTGAAGCTTTCATTAACTCCAGTGTGAGTTTGTCTGAAAGTTTTCTATGCTGGTATTCGTCCTTGAGATCTATTTGAACTAGATCCCCGAAATGAAAACCTGTTTGGACTGCTTCTCTCGCTTGATTTGTATGATCTTGCATTCTAACGCTACCACATTGTTCTTGGTTTCTAATAACTCTTTTTTGGATTTCCACCTTTATAATAGGGCTGAAACCTATTCTTTTTACTTCTTTTCAGCCTTGGTGGTTCCCCTTCAATGATCTTTGGTAGATCATTGTCATCACAACCTAGAGGAGCTGCTTTGTTGATTCTTTTCAATTTCTTCATATTTCTCAGAGTTGTAGCTTGTTGGCACCATTCTGAGAGCTTCTGATGTACATATGACATCCTCTTTACTACGTTATCGAGATCTCCTGGTATATAATCTTGAATTAACATCTCTTTCCATGGACTCGGAAATTTGAGAAAGAAAATTTGCAACGCGATCCGATCATCAGTCTTTTCTTGATGCTGATAAAGGGTAAAGAGTTATAGAAACTTGTTGAACGTTTTTTTATTTAAGATTGCAAGTCTCAAATTGTATAACGCAATCAAGTATTTCTTCCTTTTCTCTTCATCGAATCCCTCGAAATATCCTTCTCCAAGAAAATAATTTTTAATGACCATTACCATTTTTTTAATCATTTCTGTGAAGGAATCGATCTCGGCAAAGCATAGATTTTTGGTTTCTATTGGAATACCTTTCCATGCTATCTTCACAACTTCGGCAAGGTTTGCCTCAAGGATTTTAATAAATCCTATGTGTCAAGATCAAGTGTTGCTGCTACGATCCTCATTACCGAAGACCATTCATCTGTTACAGCTTCTTGATCTTTGAAGTCCACTTCATCGATATCAAGCATTAATCTGTATGTATAATAGGATCCAAGGTGGCCTTTCTAACAGGCGTATCCTGTATTCTAGGCTGCCTTCTTCTTGTTCTCCTGGCTGTCATGTGGGCATCATTTGGTATGTCTGCATTAAACATTGCTCCAACATGATAATCACGAGCATCTCTCATGTATTCCTCGTGTGTTTGTGTCTCTCAGGGATCACCCTTTGTGGTCCTGGTTGTTCCTGAACTATAGCACGATGGTCAATCTCATTCGTCTTTAGATCAACCACCTTCATGTTAGCAAAAGATTCTGCTAACTTTTGAAGATCTTGAAGATTGAATCTTACGGGGTGACTCATGGTTTTTCACCTCGAACCATTCTTGAAAGAGCTTCACTTCGTGTATCCTTCTTCACTTCTTCCACCGGTAATGGATAGATGGGTTCGTTGGCAAAATGATTCCTTTTTACTCGACCGGAACGAGATTGTTCCAGTTTTTCAATTCGAGGCTGGATATCTATGAGGATGTTTTTGATTTCATCCTGCAATTTAGGTATCTTGTACAAATCTTGATGTACTCTATAGAGGCAATTGCCATAATGTTGCACCGTCCTTTATATCTCTCTTAGATCCTCTGATATTTTAGAGGTATCAGGGATAATCTCTCGAAACTCGGGAACATTGGCTATTCCCTTGTCCTTCTGGTATCTTTGTTCCAACAATGTGGTTTTGATGGTCTCTGTTCATCAGATGTGTTAATGTTTCTTTGAGATAAGCATTTATTAGGAAAAGTTGTTGATGCCTCTCCCTCATCCGATAGCCCCGACGAAGATTTCCGATGGCTCCATCTCTGACTGATCGATAAAAAATTTCCTCCCTGGATGATAAATCATCCTGATGCTCTCTTTTTTCTTTCTCCAAATGTCGGAGATAGAACATTTAACACTCGCATCTCGGACATTCGTCCGCATCCATATTTCCTTGATGTCTCCTCCGTCAGGATATTATTCTTACGTTTAATAATAAATAAAATATAATTTCTAAATAAACCTAGGAATCTGATACTATTTTGAAAGTGTGGATTTCTTAGCAAAATACATAATATAGAAATACATAATACAGAAGGGCAAATTAAATAATTTTTATGCGTACAATATTTTTGGTATCAATTACTCCCTCCGTCCACGAAATGGTTGTCACTTTTGCTACTTAAGTTTGTCTACGAAATGGTTGCCACTTTTGCCACTCCACTCACATTTATTGTGGGACTCTTACTCTATTCACAACAATACTCACTATAATTCACTACTACCTACCATTTTCTTAAAACTCGTATCGTCCACAATGTAGCAACCATTTCGTGGATGGAGGGAGTACATGTTTTTTGGTTAACTAATTATATTTTTTTCATTTTACACACATATAACATTAAAGTTAATAAACATTAAGACATTTAAAAGTGTCACAATAAAATAATTTGAAAAGTCAAGGCTTAGTGGCCATGGGAAGTACATATTATAAGGAGGGTAGAAAAATTATTTATCGCATATCGAAATCTTGTTTCCTATCCATACAATTCTTTTTTTCTCTCCTCAATTCTATCCACAAATAGATACGAACACGAAATACTATTATCTCATAGATTGAAACAAAGTTGTCCTAGAAAACAAAAATCAGTGAAAATAACCAAACCATATAAGGTTTGCCCCATGAAAACGATGGGACTGTTACATGTTTTCAATATTTTTAAAAAATTATAAGGTGAAAGTGTTATCTCATATGCTCCCTCTAAAGGGTACTTGTTTCCCGACATGCAAACTACACATATGATATATGTTATTTGTATAAATTAAAATTATGATGGTCCCCATTTTATTTGGATCATACTTATGTATTCATGTTGAGCTATCAGTTATTAATTTTTGATCGATCTCACGTGAATCCTTAGGACAAAACAAATTGCCAGATTGTTTTTTCTGAGTTATGTCTACAATAATGTTGTGGGAGGACAATTGATCTTTTCTTTTTCATGTGAAATTGATTGTCATATTAATTGTAACCTAATATGTTCCACACCATAAATTTTTAGAGAAGGGCTACGGATGAAATGAGGGTGTTTGTGATCGAATGTATCAAATTCAAATTTCACTAGTATTTAACAATTCGAGATGCATATATAATCAATTAATGCGATTTACATCTTTCTGTAGGATTTGCAGATTATTTATTGCAAATGAATGCTTCTCATAAAAAAAAAATATGAAATAAAAATTGGGAACCTTGATTTCTCATGCTTCTATGTTTATAGCAATATCAACCTCGAATCTTGAACTAGTCTTGTAGTGTCAACGATCGATCAAAAACTTAAGTAGTTAGAAAAGAGGTGGCCTTGCATACAACAGAGTGTATGTGTTAGACGGGTTCCGATCCGTGAAATATTGACTCGCCCCACCGACCCGTGTTAAAAAAAAAAAGAAAAAAAAAAAAAAAAACGGTCGAAAAGTATATTAATATTTTCACGCTGTTTGTTTTTTCTTTTCTTTCCCTTTTACACTTTTTTCCTTTTCTTTCCTTTTTTCGCTTGTTTACTTTCCAGTTTTTTTCATTGTTTTTCCATTTCATTTTTTTAGTTTTGCCTTTTCTTTTGCATTTTCATTTTTATTCCATTTTTTATTTCCAATTTCATTTTATATTGTCAAAAGAAAAAATAATTATTGGTATAAAAAAGGTAACGAGAACGTGTACTTTTAGTTATTTGGTCAAATACTTATTGTTGTAATGAAAAGTAATCATTGATATGAAGAAAAGTATTGTTTCAAAAATATTACTTTTCTTCGTAACAATGTTTACTTTTGTTCACGACAACGTGTACTTTTAGTTATTTGGTAAAGTAATTATTGTTGTTAAGAAAAATAATTATTGATATGAAGAAAAGTAATGTTTCAAAATCATTACTTTTCTTCACGACAATATTTACTTTTGTTTACGACAACGTGTACTTTTTTAATTATTTGGTAAAGTAATTACTATCGTAATGAAAAGTAATCATTGATATGAAGAAATGTAATGTTTTAAAAATATTATTTTTCTTCACGACAATGTTTATTTTTGTTCACGACAACTTGTACTTTTGTAATTTTGTAAAGTAATTTAATTAAAAGTAATCATTGATATAAAGAAATGTAATGTTTCAAAAATATTTATTCACGAGAATGTTTATTTTTGTTAACAACAACTTGTGTTTTTAGTTATTTGGTCAAGTAATTACTGTTGTAAGAAAAATAAGCATTAATATGAAGAAAAGTAATGTTTCAAAATTCTTATTTTTTCATGACAATTGTTATTTTTATTCAGGAGAACGTGTTATTTCGTGAAGTAATTATTAATATAAAATAAAAGTAAAAGAAAAGATTAAAAACATTAGGTCGTTAATTAAAAATTGAAAACACAAAAAAAAGAAAAAGTACTGTGAAAACAATAAAAAGGAGGAAAGAAAAATAAAAGAAAAGGAAAGAAACAAAAAAAGCGAAAGAAAACGTATGTGGGAAAAAAAAAGGAAAGCAAAATAAAAGCAAAGAATAGGAAAGCAATAAAAGTGCTCGAAATTAGTTTCGAACACATGTCCTGTTGGTGGAGATAAGGTGTAGGTGAGTAATCAACACACTAGGCAACTGCACATTTCTTATGCAATTGCCCAATATTTACTATATATTGATTCACGCCCAGCGGGTCAAGAGCGCTGGTCAGGGCCGGGTCAGGGCGCGTGTGCGGGCAGGTTAAAACCCGTCTAATGCATACATCTGTATGTACGCAAGTTTTTGCAATTAGAAAAAATCCCTAAAATTACAGTTTGCAATTTATTTTGTTTTGGAGTATTAAAAGTTACATATAATGAGGATCATTAATTCTGATGGGTCCAAGTTGTAACTTAGCGAACAACTCAATTTAGTTCCGGCTTTGATTGGAAATTTTAGAGAAATCTAGCAACTTGTACTTATTTTGATATAATTCATTTTCTACGGATAAAAGTATAAATTTCATAGTGGGTGAGCCAAGACTATATAGTCTTATGTGGTATTGTTTAAGGACTAAGTTGTAGGCCAAATCTTTCCAGTCAAACAATATATCATGATACAAAGTCATGTCTAGCCTTATCTAATCCATCCAATCGAATGGTTTAATTTTCAGCGATGTTACAAATTGACCTTGAATACACCAAATTACTAAAACCATAATTAAATTTTTTAGGGTAGAATTTAATTATAGTGATTATTACATAAATGACTAAAATAGTAAATTTGTGCTAATATTAATCGATAAGCGAAAATATCTTTGGTGCAACTAATACTTTACAGTATTATTATGTACATCACAGCTTTGTAATATATAAAAACAATACATGCCGAACCTTTATTATACATGTATATTTTGAATAGAACACGATATTTGAGTGTCACAAATATATAATATATTATACCATATATATTTCGCGGATAATTCTAAACATATCCCATATTTTACTCTCTATAGCTCCTCATTAAAAAAATTAATTGAAATATTAATAAGTTTTCTATATTATCCCTCAAACCCCTAAATTTAAAATTAAAATTAATTAGTATAGCCCAACTAACAATGCGTTAGAAGTAAAGAAATCGCATTTGCATAGCCCCCAAAGCCATAAAATAGTTTGAAGAAAATAAATTATTATTCATCGAAGCTCCTCAGTATAGGGTTATAGATTTATTTCTTTAACTCTAGAACTCTTCCCTCCCTCCTCTCTTCTTTTCTCCAAACTGTGTTTCCATTAGCACACAATTAAATATTTTTAAACTAAGAGTCCAAATTAACACAATCGTTTACAGATTGACATGTTGATGCAGTCATTCATATAAATACACAGAATGCATGTATATCAAGATTTCTATTTAATTGTTAATGACTCTTCCAAGATTTAGCGTCAATTCATCCTTCTCTGCACACCATCGACACTCCCAAGACATTTCTTTCAAGATTTGGCAGATTCGCGAGCTTAATTAATTACCCATGGCTTGAAAACTTATACAACGTCGTCTGTGAAGGTAAAGATAGATCCGGTGGCTACAGTGGAGGGTGGGGGAATAGTACGTAGAAGACAAAAGATATAAGAACCTTACCTTAATTTGAGATTATTATTAAAATGAATAAAAGAAAATTACAAGGAAAAGGAAAAAAAGAAAAACCAATCTAAAAGGGAAGGGAAAAAGAAAGAAAATAAGAAAAAGAAAAATAATCTAGCTGTCTCTGTCACTAAGACGACTAGATATCCAATTAAACAGCAACCTAAAATAAAGCAAAGATTATGCTACTGTATTGAAGATATTCGTCAACTAGAGAAGAAATTTAGTGGCGCGTCAAATATAACCGTGTTCACGCCATCTGTTGAGAAACTAAGGGAAGATGCTATCCATAACTGCATTTATTGCCTTGAGACCATCTGAAGCAGAAGCATCCATAATCTGAAATTTTTGAGAGGCCCAAACCTTACCTCTAGTATCATATGTCTTGGAAGGCACCGGAGGTTTTCTATTTTGTGTATTCTTAGTATGCTGCTCCGTGGTGGCTTCCACCACATAATCGGACCCGGCTCCTTGCCGCTGCAACTCTTCATTTGCAGTAGAAAAATCAGTAGAGACGTGAGTCTCCTCCGATATTTTGTCAACCTGCTGTTCGACAACTTTTTCCCTCATACAAACATCGTCCAAATCCTTCTCTACTTGAGCAGCAACTGCGTCATCTTGCTGCTGCTTGCCCCCTACTTGTTGTTGTGCCGAATAGGAATCAACACCAGCCTTTTCACTTTCATGACCAGCTACCGCATGATCCTCCATAACCTGCCTGTCTTCATTGAGAATCAAGCTTCGTACCCCATCAGAGAAAACAGGTGCATCCACCTCCTGCTGTTGATTTGAAAATTGCAGCTACTGATGAGGAATAGCAGCAACCTCATTTTGTTTCTGCCGATGCGAAGATTGCAGCTGCTCACGAAGGGTAGCAGCTACCTCATTTTGTTTCTGTGACGGAGGAGGCTCCATCTCCAGCTCCTCAACATCTTCCTCATCACTATTGTGGACATAAAGCTGCCCAAAACTATTTCCCCTCAACACATCTCCATCACTAGCCCGTCTATTAGGCGTGGACTGATACCAACAGCCGTACTCGAAGCCCATCTATTAGGCGTAGACTAAACTTTACCAACAGCCGCACTCAAATATGCAGCATGAAGCTGATTTTGCTGCACCCCGGTAGCGCCTCTGTCACCTACTTCCACCCATACCTTCTTCTTCTTCCTCTTGTCTAAAATCAGAATTCTACGACATTTCTCTACTTTATGCTCCACAATTTGGCAAATTGAGCAGAATGGAGGTAAATTCTCATACTCATACTCCACCTTAAAAGACTTTGAGCCCCTATCAATCCAAAGATTAGAAAATTTGTCTTCTTTCATATCCAACTCAACGAGGACACATACAAAAAGTCCCATAGTTTCATTGACTGAGATATCATCGATCTTAATAGATTGTCCCACTGCACGAGCCACAGTTGCAATCGTCTCCGCCTCCCAAAAATGATATAGAAGGTTATTAATTCGAACCCAAACTTGTGCCACATGCTGCCGAAGTTTATGAGGATCAAAATTCTCCACCCATTTACGCAGAGAAAAATTACCTCCCTTAATTGCTCTTGTAGATGGACACTTCACCCTCCTAAAGTCGGCAGCATCAGAAAAAAGAATTATAAAACAACCTTTCCCTATCGCCACCAACTTCCAAGGCTTCTTCAAACTCCAAGCTTGCTGCAACTCCGCCTTAATATGCATTGTAGGACGAGGTTGTTCTCCTTTTTCCAAGAAGATACGACCTATCATCACTATTTCCTGGAACAGCTTCTCCCTTAGCTCAAACAATGTCTCCGGAAGAGAGAGTGAAAGGTGATTGCCTTTTGTCATTGGCAGTAAATAACTAGAGAAATTATGCAGCGGGATATTTGGTATATGCTGCTTCAGAGCCATAGCAGCCACGTAAAAGGGGTGCTGCATGAATTGGATTTAGAGGAGTAGAACTCGGCATCGTCATTGGAATCTGCAGAGAAGAAGCCGCCGGAATAGGAGTAGTAGCCGAAGAAGGCCCTTGTTGCAGCAAAGGCAGAATAGAAGCCTGTTGCTTCTATTGCTGCTGCAAAATCATAGTGCCATCATCTGATACCTGAACCCTAGGCGCCGCCGCCTCAAGTGAGAAGGCCTCAACAAGACGACGAACGAAACTAGACGCTGGAGAGGGCAGCGCCGGAAAAGCATCTGCACCAAGCCCTAACGGAAAAGATATAAGAACATTTAGCCTAATTGGTTCTGCTTCTGCTTCGCTGGGGGCTAAATTATGTGTGTGTGTGTGTGTGTGTGAGAGAGAGAGAGAGAGAGAGAGAGACGGGTGATGAAAACGAATGATACAAAAAGCTTAGCCAATCAATTCTTCAATGAAAATCTATATTATGAGCTTCATGCGTCTGTCGGCTATGGGGGTTATCATTTTTTTTTAATGGGAGTTATGATTTTAAGAATTTATTATGTATAGTTATTTAGTTAAGGGATAAAAGCTTGTAAATCCACAAGCTTTTAGTCGATTCTGGAATTGCACATGAGCTTTTTTTTCCTCAGCAAACATAACTGTTGATGTTCTTCTGATTTTGCTCCTGTACACCGATTTCCCCCAAATTGAATCCTACGTGGAGGGCGGAAATGACACGCAGACGCTGGAATATGCAAAACGACGTCGTTTATTTAAATTTTTATTTAAAAAATAATAAATCAATAATTATATTCCATCTCATTTTTAATAAAAAACAAAACTTAAAAAATTAGAAATCTCTCTCCCTCTCAACCTCCAATTCTCCTTCTCTCTTCCTCCCTTCCTCTTTTCTCGAACATCCTGTTCTCCTTTTCTCTTCCTCCCTCCCTCTTGTCTGTGAGTGTGATGGGGGCACTAGCGGAGGGAATTTCGCTGGAGAAATGGTTGCCCTGAAGGTAGAGGTTTCGGAGCTGAGAGAAGGAGGAGAGGTCGACGGGAGGGGGCTGGAGAGGTGGTTAAGGCGAAGGCTGAGGGAGCGGAGGGAGGTGAGGTTGAGAGAGTGCCGTCGGGGAGAGAGCCGAAGACGGAGGCGGCGACGGCGGGGAGGCGGAGGATGGTGACGCAGTTATTTAAGCAGAGATCTGAGGAGGAGAAGCAACTACACACCGTGTAGAAAATGATAATGAGAGAAAATATCGAAGTAGAAAGAATCAAAGAAAATAGGAATTCATATTCATGAGGATAATGTCTGAAGAATTATACATTCAATGAAACAGTAAAGTTCTTCTTAGCTCACTCAGCTATTTATACTTGCTACTAAAACTATATTGCTTACAAAGCAAGCTATACTAATACAATATGAGCCATAGGATAGCACGGATTCATCATAGCTTCAACGTCCACGATCATATCTTCTCATGCTGAGCTGTCTCGCCTTCCACCTCATCTTCACGTGCAACACCATGTTTTTCACATGGCTTCATCCTTGCTGGCAGCTGAGCTGTCTCATTCATGCATGAAGACTTATGCATGCTGCTCATATACCTCCCCGCAAGGTTAGTATGTATGTCATACAAGCCAACCTTGAAAAGTAGTAGTCGAAAACGAGGGCCACCAAGTGATTTGGTAAAGAGATCTGCCAACTACAAATGAGTAGAATAGGATTAACAAATCCTAATTTAAACTGATCACGAACGATATGGCAATCGATCTCAAGGTGTTTAGTCCTTTCATGAAATACTTGATTTTTCGTGATGTGAATAGCTGCTTGATTGTCATAATATAAAGGAATAGGTAGTGATAAAGTTAGCTGGAAATCTTGAAGAAGATAAGATATCCACAAGAGTTCACGTATTGTTGATCCAAGGGCACGATATTCAGCTTCAGCAGTGGAAGCTGAAACCGTACTCTGCTTTTTGCACTTCCTTGAAACCAATGAATTACCAAGGAAGATACAATAACCAGTAAGAGAGCGTCGAGAGATAGAGCAGGCCCCCCAATCAGCGTCACCATAGGCAGAAATATGGAGATTTGAGTCAGCTGCATAAAACAATCCCAAAGAAGGACACCCTTTTAAATATTTTAGAACATGCAAAGCTCCCTGCCAATGATGATCACAAGGTTTTGCCACAAATTGACTTAATTGCTGGACCGCATACGATATATCTGGCCGTGTGAGATTCAAATAAAGTAGTTGTCCAACTAAACACCTATAGGGTTCAGCATCAGAAAGACGAGAACTTGAATCCACACTAAGCTGCATACCTTGTGGAAGTGGAGTAGACACAGATTTGCAACCTATGAGGCCTGCCTTCTCTATAAGATCAAGTATATACTTCCGCTGATTGAGGCATGTGCCTGCTGCACCTCGAAGAATCTCCATTCCAAGAAAAAATTTAGCTACACCCAAATCCTTGATAGTGAAAGCATCATCCAGAAATTTCTTCAAGGCTACAATCAATGATTCAGTAGGACTAGCAATGAGCACATCATCAACATAGACAAGGAGGCAAATAAAAGAATTTCCAGAACCTTTGACAAAGAGGCAATGATCGCTTGAAGATTGAGTAAAGCCATAAGAGAAAAGCTTCAGACAGAATTCCATGTTCCACTCACGAGAGGCTTGTTTTAACCCATATAAGCTTTTCACCAACTTACAAACTTAACCCTTCTTAGCTTGATGATAACCATGTGGTGACTGCATATAAATCTCATCATGCAAGAAATCGTGCAAGAGTATTGTTTACATCAATTTGATGTAAAGACCAGTTGAAATTTGTAGCAACAGCAATCAAAAATCTCACACTAACAAGTTTAGCAACCGGTGAAAATACCTCCTCATAGTCAATTCCAAATTGTTGGTTATATCCCTTTGCAACCAATCGTGCTTTATACCTTTCTACACTACCATCTGCCCTGAGTTTGATCTTGTACACCCACTTTGATCCAATTGCTTTCTTGCCTGCAGGTAAAGTAGTTAATTCCCAAGTATTATTCTGTTCAAGAGCTTGAAGCTCACGGTCCATAGCAACTCTCCATTCTAGAACTCGATTAGCTTCAACAAAAGAATGAGGCTTTTGAACTTGATCACTATGGACAAGAAAAGCCTTATAACAATCTATCAATACAGAAGAAACACAATATGGAAAAGTGGGTGGGATTAAAGATCCAACAGACTGTGAAATGGTAGAATTACAATTAACATGCCCCACAAAATCTTGCATCCAAGTAGGAGGTTTGCGAATTCGAGTACCTCTTCTGGGAATATTATCAATATCCATGGGGTCAACTGTCTCAACTAAAGGATGTGTCTCAATGGGAACTAATGCCTGGTCTGAGGAAGAAGAAGTATCCATTGGATGTGGATCCAATGGAACAGTAGATGAATCAGGAAGGACATAGGGCAAATCATCAATCATGTGAGAATCCTGAGTTTCGTCCTCATCAATATCCATCATCTTAGGCAAATATTTATCAAAGACATCATCATTAAAATGTGAATAAGCAGCAGAATTTGGTAAAAACTTCACATCTCTAGAGGTAAAAAGCTTCTCATTGACCATATCAAACAGCAAGTACCTTTTTGATCCAAAGCATATCCAAGAAAAATGCATTTGAGACTTCTGTCATCAAATTTAGAACGGTGTGGAGAAAGATTCACTGTATATGCCAAGCAACCAAATGGTTGTATATGAGAAAAAATAGGTTCCTTCTTCAGCAGAATGACATAAGGGCATTCCCAGTTTAAGACTCTGCTTGGTATTCTATTCAACAACCAAGTAGCATTCAATATTGATTGTGGCCAGAATTTCCTTGGGACTTGATTCTAAAGCATAAGAGATCTAGCTACTTGTAAGAGAGTCCTATGCCTCCTTTCTACTATGCTATTTTGCTGTGGACTATAAGCACAAGACTTTTGATGAATAATACCATGTGAAACACAGAACTCATGCATCCTTTTGTTGATAAACTCACTACCATTGTCAGTTCTTAATATTTTGACTGCAATACCAAACTGTGTATGTATCATTTTGACAAATCCAATTAACACAGAAGGTACTTGTGCTTTATTCTATAACAAATAGGTCCAGATACTCCTGCTATGATCTTCTACAACAGTCAATATAAATTTAGTATTTGTAATATTCTCAGCATAGTAAGGTCCCCAAACATCAGCATGTATGAGCTCAAATAATGACCGACTTCTTCTCTGT
Source organism: Schizonepeta tenuifolia (assembly GCA_029490685.1). NCBI lineage: Eukaryota > Viridiplantae > Streptophyta > Magnoliopsida > Lamiales > Lamiaceae > Schizonepeta > Schizonepeta tenuifolia. The sequence goes on from CM055956.1 coordinate 8,075,234, forward strand.
AGTAAAGGAAAAGAATTACGAGGTTTTTTGGACTTGAGACATGCCTCACATGCTAGAGTAGAAGCCTCTTCTGCACTTGTCATCTGTCTATCCATAACTTTCATATGCTTCATTGTCCCAAGACTTGGATGCCTAAGTCTAAGATGCCAGCTGATATAATCTCCTCCAGATCCAAGCTCCAAGTGATTAACATGATGTGGCAGAACAGACTCCATGATATATAAGCCATCCAGCATCTTTCCAATACCAAGAACTTGCTCATTCTGGCATCTTTGAACTATGCAATGAGTATCAAGGAAAAGACATTTCACTTGAGACTCTCTTGACATTTTAGCAACAGATATCAAGTTGTGAGTGAATTCAGGTGCATATAGCACATTCTTTAGCATAATGTGATCTGTCATTGTAACTTCTCCAAATAATGTACTGGTTTGGCAGATCCATCTGGTAAATAGACTTCAGTAGGAATCTCAAGTCTCTACATCTTAGTGAAAATGTCATAACTCTTGCAAACATGCACACTTGCACCTGAATCTAATAGCCAAGCATTTGGTTTCAGTTTGCTCACAATGCTAAAAGCAAAGTTTCCTTCAGCAGTAGTTAATAACTGATGTCTGTCTTGTATCATGTTGACATCTGACTTTGAAGTTCCAGCTCCTTGTTTCTGCATTAAGCTTCCCATGCATTTAGCTATCTCACTCTGTCTCATTCGCTCAATATTGCTATTCATCTCTCCTTTTCCTTGATGATCCATGTTATCATCAAAATCAAAAGGTGTGTCCACATGATTCACTTTAGGCTTTCCTTTAACATTTTTCAGCTTATTGTACCATTCTGGATAGCCATGAAGCTTGAAGCAATCAGGCTCCTCATGTGCAGGCTCTTCGCAATAAGTGCATTTAAGCTTTCTCTTCTCTTCTTTGCTAAGCTTCTTCCCTTTAAATCCATTATGATTTCCAGTATTAGAATTGAAGCCTTTTCCCCCTCCATTTCTATGCATTGACTGATTTCCTCCACTTGTTTGCATGGTTAGAGGATGGTGAATCTCTGAGATCCGTTCTGAAACTGATTTCTGCTCCTCTATTTGTAAAATCATGGAATATGCCTTGTTGACATTAGGCAATGGCTCCAGCAACAGAATCTGCCCTATGATGCTCTCAAATTGCTCATTTAGCCCCATCAGAAATTTCATGAGCTTCATTTCCTCTTCCCTCTTGTTAGCCACACTCAAACTACCACAGGTACACTCAAGAGGAGGCAGAGACATATTTAACTCATTCCACAAAGCGTTTAAATTGTTAAAGTATAGCATGACAGATTGATTCCCTTGGGTATAAGCTCCAATTTCCCTCTCCAGTTTATATATCTTTGGACCATTGCTTTTACCGAATCTCTATCCTAATGTTTCCCATAACTCCTTACTATTATCAATATGTATAAACGCATCTACTATCTCCTTAGAAATGGCATTCGTAATCCAGCAATAAACAAGGTGATCTGCTTTTAACCATGCTCTATAGAAAGGAGAATTTTTAGGAGGTTCTGTGATATAACCATCTATTATTTCCAATTTGCTTCGAGCTCCTAACGCTCTACGAATGGATTTACTCCAATTAAGGAAGTTACTGCCATTAAACTGAAATGGAATCAGTTGAATACCTGGATGATCATTGTTATGAATCATCAAAATCTCCTTAATCTGCACTTGACTCAGCTCAAATTCTGAATCTCGCACATATTCTCTTCTCTGATCTGTTTCAGCTCGACGGCTATTCTCTCCTTCATCTTCAGATTGCGGATTATCCATCTTTCCTTCTTCTTCATTTACAAGATCCTTCCATTGGAATGCTCGATTTCTTCCCATTGTTTAATTTCGGAAAACTACTCTTGATACCATGTAGAAGATGATAACGAGAGAAAATATCGAAGTAGAAAGAATCAAAGAAAATAGGAATTCATATTCATGAGGATAATGTCTGTAGAATTATACATTCAATGAAACAGTAAAGTTCTTCTTAGCTCACTCATCTATTTATACTTGCTACTAAAACTATATTGCTTACAAAGCAAGCTATACTAATACAATATGAGCCGTAGGATAGCACGAATTCATCATAGCTTCAACGTCCACGATCATATCTTCTCATGCTGAGCTGTCTCGCCTTCCACCTCATCTTCACGTGCAACACCATCTCTTTCACATGGCTTCATCCTTGCTGGCAGCTGAGCTGTCTCATTCATGCATGAAGACTCATGCATGCTGCTCCTATACACCGCCGTCGTCGTCGCCTTTACCGGCACCTTCGCCCCCTACCCCGACTTTGACTTCCGGAGAAAAGGAGATCTATGTGGTGGTGGTGGCGGCTGTTGGAAGAAAGAGATGGGGGAAGAGAGAGGGTCGAGTTTTGGGGAGTGAAGGCTAGAGAGGGGGAGGAGGAGAGGGAGAGAGTGGCGACGGAGTCTTTTAAGGAGGGGCCGAAAGGGATTTTGCGGCGGGCGGAGAACCAGCCCAGTAGGCAGGTGAAGGATTAAACTGGCGGTGGTGGGAGGGGGAGTTGGGACGGGAGGGAGAGGAAGGAAATGATGGTGGCGACGAGAAGTGAGGTGGCCGTGGGTGTCGCGGACGGCGGAGGAGGCGCGATGTTGTCGAAACTCGTCCATTACTCCATTGCTGCTCACTGTGTGTTCCAACATTTCACTTCTTAATTTTTTAATTTTTTGTTTTTTTTAAAATGAGGTGGAATATAATTTTTTATTTATTATTTTTTTAAATTAAAATTTAACAAAACGACGTCGTTTTGCATATTCCGGCGTCTACGAGTCATTTTCGGCCTCCACGTAGGATTTAATTTGGGGAAAATCGGTGAATGGGAGCAAAATCAGAAGAAAATCAAAGGTTATGTTTGCTGAGAAAAAAAAGGAGGTTCATGTGCAATTCCAGGATCGACTAAAAAGTCGTGGATTTACAGGCTATTATTCCTTTAGTTAATTATACTTTTTAGAAACAATAATGCTAAAATATTATATTTCATGTAATTTAAATTATTTATTAAAATTGGGGCTGTATAGAGTAAATAGGGGGTTGTATTTAGAATTATCCATATTTCGCGAGTGTAAAGTATTTAGGAAGTAACGTTCACTTACTGGACTCTTTTTATTTTCTGAATTTTCTTTTTTCATAATATGGGTCGGCCCAATACGTGAATTTGGGCATTTTAGAGCCCAAATTTTAATCCCCCAACTTTTTTGAAACAAAATATTTCTCTAATCTAATCCAAATTCCAGTGTGCTTTGGTGCGTTTTCTTTTGTCCGATTGTTTTGAGTGTTGGACTCGTAGCTGAGATGTTTGATGAGAGGTGGGCTAAATTAAAATTATTGGGCCGGTAATGCAACATATTCCATCGATGTAATTTTTTTTCTTTTCTTTGTTTTGGAGTTCATTTTATTCCATCGACTTTCTTTCTTTTTTCTTTTTTTCTTTAATGGAGTTTGAGTTTGAGTGTTCCATTCGTAGCAGGAGTTTTTTTTTTCTTCTTTATAGAATTTCTACTCCATAATTAGGTTGTATTACATTTCTAGGTGTTATATATTCCGGCTATAAAATCATTTAGAGTTCAATGTTAATGAATCTTTTAGTTATCTATCCGTTCTTGTTTTACGTCTTTTATTAGTTTAAAACACTAATTACAGCTAGTTGCTTTATTGGACAACTAAATAAGACATTAGGGTTCTATGTTTTAGGTTTAAGAACTTTTGCTATTTCATATGTTATATATATGATTAAAAAAAAATTACTCCCCCTATTCTAATATGGCCTGTTTCTTTTCGTCACGAAGATTAAGATGAAGGAAATTAGGTACGGTAAAGTGCTACTCCCTCCATACACGAAAAAATGCCCTACTTACCACATTAAAAGTGTACACCAAAAAATGCCCCATTTTACTTTATAGACTTATATACCCTAAAGAATCTCATTTATTTACACTCATTTGCTATTGATGGACTCACCCCCAACAACTTTATCACTACCTTTTGTCAATACCACTACCTTTTTGTCAATACCACTACCCCTACTATTTAACTTTTACCCCACTCATAACAACTTTGCCAGCTTTCTTAATCCTCGTGCTCAGCCGCCATTGGAAAATTTTTTCGCGTACGGAATGAATAAAAAATAGTATATTTTAGTCACCAAAGTGGTTTTTAGTCAATAAAGTGTCATTAAAATATATTGTACCCACGTTCTATTTTTATTCGTATTTAGGTAAATATTTCTTTTTCCCCATTTGTTATATGTGGAGGATTGAGGATCATAGAGGTTTGGGGCTGCCATGGGTCCAGTGTGTTGGGCTGCAAAACCTATTGGGCCAACAAAATTACAACAATATCAATTATACATAGCAATTATGATAAGGCTTACATAAATAAACGTAGAACTCGCATTGTAAAAAATACTAGTAAAAGTGAAGAGAAGGCATAAACTAAACCATTTGACCAGCATCACTTGTGGCATACCAGAATACCATCCATTACCTTCTACTTTTGAATTTGTTTATACTGTACTATAATAGTAGTATCACATTATTGGAAAAAAATAAAGCTCTAATTGAATTAGGCTATCCACAACCCTTAGGCTATTTGCATCGCACGGGCTCGAGACGCCCATGCGATGGAAACGATGCGATGCAGTCGGGGGGTTCGAGATCGGCTCGAACAGGCCCGTGTAATACACGTACCTCCCAGAAAAAATAAAAAAAAAAAATAAATAATGACATGCGCGTGAATCCACGCACTAACGTTAATTTTTTTTTTGAATTTGGTTGTTGTAAAAATTGAGATGCTTTATATAGGCCATTCACTACATGGGAGATTTAATACACCTTAAAGTATAATCACCGCACATTATGAAATAATGTCGGTTTCACCACCTCAAAAATCTCATGGGATTTCTGCATTATTAAACGACAATGCTATTCAAATTCCAACATAAAGCCAGCGGCGATTCCATTCCAAAGACAACCAAATATGGCTTTTTAAATGGAAAAGAAAATCAACCTCGTTGTTGACAACCTGATGGTCTCAATACGAGTTACTGGTGTATGGGAGGGGGGGGAGAATACACCAATTAGGATTTTAAAACTAAACTCCTGAAAAATACTTCAACCGAGTAAAAATGACTCAGTTGGAATCTCTCAGCTAAGTAAGCAACCTCAGCTGGAAGAGTGGTGCTGTGCGGAATGTGGTGGAAATTAAACTCGTAAAACAACTCACGCTTTTATGAACGGTTGGTCAAAAACCAAAACAGTTGAGAATGTACAGATGAGGTTTGTATGCTAGTTAGTCAGTTAGTTGAGAATGCAAGAAATAACTGAATAAAGAAAAACACAAGCACACAGAGAATTAACGTGGTTCGGAGATAACACTCCTACGTCCACGGGGAGTTGTGAGTCCACACAACTCTGTCCAAGTTCTTCTGGACAAACCACTCAGCTTACGCGGGCTGAGCAACCGTTAAGGATAAGTTTGCGGGTACTTATCAACCTTACAGTTTAGTTTTCGGGTACTAAACAACCTATCTACTCAGTTGCGGGAAGAGTAGGATCCTAAACCTTTTCAGGTGAAAGAAAATGGGGTTCCAACTAAAAGCTCGAACGTGAAATGAGCTATGATCTAACTCTCTACGAACTCTCACTAAGTGATGTTCTCAAGGTTCGATCTAAAGACACAAAAACTAACTAACTCTAGAACTCTCAACAAGTGATGTTCTAAGAGATTAAATTCAGTTCAGCTCGTGAAGAATATTGCTCTTTCTTTCGCTCTCTAGTTTCTTCTCGCGTGTGTGTCTTATATTCTATTCGAATGAATGAAGGCCTCTATTTATAGGCGGAGAGTATCAACTAGCCGTTGGAGGAGCTGTTGATCTCTGTTCTTTGAAAGCGATGGCTTGTCTCTCATCTCTGCAGACTTTCCCGATATGGCATCTGTGCTCATATGCTTTCCATCTGAGACAGCCTTGTGTTGGGCCAAATGGGGTAATGACTGAATGGTCAAACCCTCACGTGACTTCCTTTTTGAAATTCAAATCTTAACAACAGACTTCCAACAAGGAGAGGTCGGTTAAGACTTTCGATCTTCAACTAACTTGTTCTTCAGCCGATGTTCTTATCTGACAACTAACAGTTGAACTCTCAGCTGACTTCATCTTTAAAGCTGTTGATCTTCTTGGTTGAGTTCTACAACTGATGTTCTGAAACTGAACACTCAGTTGTCTTCCTTGTATTTGATCAGTTGGGTTCGAACGCTCAGATGGCTTTCTTTCATCTGATGTTCTCTTCCCCTTTACTGCTTCTCATCTGATGAACGCTCAGTTGTTTTCCTAACAACTGATGTTCTGTCCGAGTGATGCCATGTTGCCATCTTCAGCTGGAGTCCTGTAAAGATAAAATCTTAACAATGCTCAAACAGCGAGCCTACCTACTAACATTAGGTTCTGGCAACATCTACTCGGTTGGGGTCAGTTGGTTTTGGAATTCATCAAAACTCTTACTAATAAATTTCTCAACACAATCCATCAAACACAAATTGATGTTTAATATATATTGAGTGTTGGTTTTAATTGGGCCAAATCCAATTAGTCAATTTTGGGTCGTAATCATCTAAACAGTTAAGCATTAAAAATGATTAATTATTTAGTAGTATAGAAAAACCCAATTCACAATAAAGCTAATGGATTAAAACCGAGCTCGTTCTTTTAACATGGAAATACCACAATAATAAATTTGTCTTAAACAAATTCATCTTCAACCCATAACTCAAATATATCATTTCTCACTTACCAAATAATGATTATGATAATATGAATACATTCTCATTATTTAAAATAATTCACCATTATTTAATTTTCAATAATTAAATAATTAAACGTTATAAATAATGATTTTAAAACCATTATTTCCAACAAAATCTACTTCGATTAAGTTTTTATTTGGTCGATCCACAATAGTACGTCTTAAATTCAGTTTTATTTGTAGATTCAAATCGAATATTATATTCTAGACATACTATTATCATGTGCCCTCTATATCGTAATTTTTTAATTAAAACAGAAACAAAAAAATAATTTCTATGCTATGTAATGAAATGGCTTTAAAATTCAAGAACTTTATGCATGACTCTAGCAAACAATTAAAACTTAAAAATGAAGAGTGATGAATGGTGTCACACACTCCTAAGTTACGTGTGCTTATCTTTCATCATTCCTCGACCTCATCTTACTTCACGTCTCACTGCTAAAACTCATTTTTAAAATAGTGATTTGTTTTTATTCTATCATTTCGTTTGAGAATTAGTTTTTAGAGTTTCTTTTATTTGAATTTTAATTTTTTTGAGGAAATTATTTGAAGTTTTATAAACATTAGGATTATATAATACGCTCAAGCCAACTAGGATTAAAATAAAATCCGTAGAACAAAAAATATATTTAGCAAAAAATCTCAAATTTACATACATAAGGTTAAACCCAAATCTCAAAATAAGATAATAATGAGCGAATTTTCGGAAAGGAAACTACTTTGCTAGAAGTGGGTGCAAAAACTAATTTAATAATACTGAATAAAAAAGCGATTGATCTGACTAGAAAATGATGGTATTTGAGAAGAAGGTCGATTCATCAAAAATAAAATCTAGGACAATGATATTCGGACATAATATGTCCGAACATAAACGGTTCGATCAAAGAAAAAATAGGTGGTGTTTTTTCACATTCACTCTTCCTCAAAATTTTTCCACCCACCGCCCAAAAAAATCTCTTCCTAATTAAAACTGTATTAATTAAGACCATATTTCATCGATATAAACATCTTCTCTCCTCTTCTAATTAAAATTTGAAAAGGATATTATTGTACATTCATAAATGGCCGAAATTAATGAAAAAAATATTAATTAAAAAATTATATAAAATTAATATTTTACTTGATCGAACTGGTTATGTCCGAACATAGTATATCCGGATAGCTTTATTGTAAAAGGTATTATGGTCAACGTTAAAAAGTTAATTTGACCCCATTTGTGGGATATTGCAAATTGCAGACATTGTAATAAAACTGACTCGATGTAGAATTCTATTGTTTGAGAATTTATTAGAATTGTTTTTAAATAGCATATTTCATAAATTTGAAGTGGGAGGTAATCTGAAAGACCGAAACTGGTAGACAAAATACATATCAAGTTAAGCAATTTATGATAAAGAATTTTTAGAAAATACAGATTAAAGGAAAATAGACAATAAATATGTTTGCCGTGACTCTAGAAGTGGCAATGATACAAGGGCATTCTCGTCCATAAAAAATGATGATATCTAAAATTTACGTAGAAAATAACGTGATTGTATACGAGTATGAAGTTGTTGAAAGCCATATGATTTTTAACTAAATTGAAAAATAAAAATTTCAAAACCAAAGCTCATTACGTTAGTGGATCGTTGTGGAACATGTGGTCAAGAAATTATAATTCCACCTTCGCTTATTCATTTGGATTTCTTATATACTTCATGTATCCACTTGAGGGAGTATTTATTTTAACGGAAAAACGGTGAATATAAATATTTTCATACTTCTTCATTAATTTCACATGTTTACTATAGTTACTATTTTTTCACAGACACGATGAATAATTTTCCGGACAATTTCTTTACGTTCTTTTTCACTCAATAGCGGAGCCAGGCTTCTAAAGATAAGAGGGGGCACCCGTTTTTTTAAAGAGGGAATGTGGTGAAATACCCTTTTTTTTAAACAAAAGTTGCAAAATACCACCTTAAGTTTAAAAGTTGCAAAATACCACTTTGAGTTGTAAAAAAGTCTAATATACCCTTAATGAGTATACAAGAAGGCTAACTTTCATTTGAATCATACAAGAAGACTAATTTCATGTATGAACTTCCGGCGAAATTTTCCGGCGAATTTCTCTTGCGAAAAATTCCGGCGAAAAATTTCCGACGAATTTTTCCGGCAAACATTCGAATCATACATGAAGCTTAACTTCATGTATGCATCATACACGAAGACTAACATTTATGTATGGATCATACAAGAAGCCTAATTCGTGTATGCATCATACACGAAAATTTTTGCCTCCAAAAAGTTCAAATTAAAGATAAGTTTTCATGTATGATACATACACGAAGACTGACTTTCATGTATGCATCATACACGAAAATTTTGTCTCCAAAAAAATCAAATTTGTATCATACATGAAGATAATTTTTCATGTATGATACATACACGAAGATAATTTCATGTATGCATCATACATGAAGTTAAGTTTCGTGTATGATTCAAATTTTCGCCGGAAAAATTAGCCGGAAATTGTCGCCGAAAATTTTTCACCGGAAAAATTAGCCAGAAACATTTCACTGGAATTTTTTTAGCCGGATAATGTCGCCGAAAAATTTCGCCGGAAATTCATACAAAAAATTAATCTTCGTGTATGATACAAATTAAATGCAATCTTCTTGTATACATGAAGGACATAAAAGTCCTAAACAAACTCAAAAGGGTATTTTGAGTTTTTTTTTTTTTTAAATGACTATATTTTATCTTTTGTATTTGAGAAGAGATATTTTGAATTTTTGCTCTTTTTTAAAATTGCTTGTGAAACAAGACCTAGATAATTTAATCAATTTTATAGTACATGTTTTTTTTTTTTCTTTTTTCTTTTTTCTTTGGGTCAATTTGTGCCTAAATAGAGGTTATTGAATTTTTTTGAGGCGGGGGAGGCGCCATAGCTATCTATGTTCCACCACTAATTTCACTCCAATTTTGAATAATATTACAATGGGGTTATATTTAATTAAAAAAATTCATGTAACAAAAAAATTTTAAATGGCTAAAAATGGAGATGAAGTGATCATTTTTTCATCGTAATAAACTTATGATAAAAATGGGGGGAAATGATAATATTTTTCTATTTTTCTTATTCCTGGTAAATTTACGATCAAAATAAACACGACTAAAATTAACTCAAAGCATAATTTGAAAATAACAAGTCCTGCTAAGATTGGCTTTACGTTTTAATCATTAAACCTTCTATTTTATTTTTCAAGAACAACTTCCGACCAATTTTCCCAGTCTAGCTGTCCTACGTATGTATACCTAATTGACCCTCAATTCAACCAAAGCAAAAGTAAACATATCATATTATTTTATAATTTCTTAACTCAATTTCAGTTTAATAATATTAATTTAACCACAATTTGAGTAATTACTTAACTAAGTCTAGATGCACAATTAAATTCAACGAAACCCAATTGTACTTAACAATAAGGATTATCTACACTTATACGCTTAAAGCATGTTCTTTTCATAAATAGAACACCTTTCGATATCAACAAATCGCTATCCTATAAATTGATTTTGCTTTTTTTTTTTAATATGTTGTGGGAACCCGCAGCCGCTACCTTCGGTGCGCACTGGGTAAACCTCCGGCTTTTGTGCAGTAGCCTGCAAATCACACAGGGCAGGTAAACCACACTTTCCAAGTATAAGTGTGACAGGTTCGACCTATAGAGGCGTTTCATGAGGTTCGAACCTGAGACCTCTCAGTCTCAGGCGCTCACGTTGATAATACCTGGATAGTCGCAGTCGAAAATTATGTTGCTTTCGTATCCTAATAAAAACAAGGTATGTTTTCAAAATATATATTACCATTTTCAACTTGTGTGACTGGTCACTGTGTGATCAAATAGCACTACCCTGAAAATAATTAAAATAAGTAGATTTTCACTTGCCAATACGACTATAAAATAAAAGACATACACTCATTCGGTACCCGCCCCATAGCGTTTTTACACCCCTACTCATTCTAGATTGAAAAGGGAAATCAAATTATTTTTCTTGCTTATACAATAATGATCAAATTGCAAAATAATTTTCCACCTTTTTCTACATTTTGGTTTAAAACTAAATTTTTAAATTTTTGCAAAAAAAAAAAAAAAAAAAATCACCTTTTAATTTTTCTTAATTTCTCCCACGTTCAATTTTTTTTTTCAAATTAAAGCTGAATTGGACGCCAAAATTGCTTACATAGCGTTGTGAGTGATCTTTTAAGTGATTTCTCAAATTATTTCCTCAATTTCTCAAGTTACTGACTCTGGAAGAAGAGAAAAAAAGATGGGACAATATGTTATAGTGTAGAATTGATTTATGTCTTATGTACATATAAGTGTTAGTTTGTCATGTAAGCATTTTCAGCGTCCAATTCAGCTTCAATTTGGAGAAAATTTTGAATGCGGGAAAACATTAAGAAAAATTAAAATGTGAAGATTTTTTTTTACAAACATTAAAAAAATTGGTTTTAAACCATAATTTGAAAAAATGTGGGGAATTATTTTGCAATTTGACCTACAATAATTTGTTTAGTGTGAAATTGTAAATTTGAAAATGAAAACTTGTATCTCAAAAATAATACTCCCTCCGTCCACGAATCAAATCCCTACTTACCCACATTTTTTTGTTCATGAATCAAATCCCTACTTACCTTTTTATACAACCATACCCTCATATTTCTCTTTATTTACTATTCTTTGTCATTGATGGTCCCACCTCACAACAACTTTATTTCTACTTTTTTATCATCACAACAACTAGCAATCTAGTTTTTTGTCAATACCACTACCATTTTGTCATTACCACTGTTTTTTGTCATTATTCTACTACCCCTACATTCTAACTTTTACCCCACTCAAAATAACTTTATCAACTTTTTTATTTTCCGTGTCGAAACTCAAATGGAGATATGATTCATGGACGGATGGAGTATCAACTATGGAAAGCGGTTTATTTCTGAAAAGACATGCATACTTTTTTGGTTGTACGAATATGTAGTAAATAATAATAATAATAATAATAATAATAATAATAATAATTGAATTGTTCTCAAATTATAGAAGCTCGCAACTAACTAGCAATCTAGCATCTCCATTTGGGATCTAACAGAGATTTGAGGCCAAAATGAAGCATCTATTTAATTTGGGAATGGCTTTATTATCCAGCAAGATCACAGCCTTAAGATTGACTAGAAGATCAGGCTTTGACCAAAAATATAGCTGGTATTTTTCATTTCTTTTAATATTTTTTACCTTCCTTCCTGAGGAAGAGCTGGAAAGATTTAATTATTAATATGAATTTTATATACTATAGTATTTTATTTTATATAAATATAGTATAGACACCGACAGCTGGAAGCCTGAACAAGGACAATGAAGTAAAATTAGGTGAATGAGAGATTCCATTATTCCTTGTGTTCTCATCACCAAAGCCCTAAAGTAAAAGAAAAAGACTGCTCTGACACTTAATTGTTATTAATTTTATTTATAAACCATAGTAAATAAACCAACATGGGAAACTATACACTACACATCTGCATCACCAAGGTACAACCTTAACACACAAATGTACAACCCTCCCTTTTCCCACGTGGCATATACTCAAAGCATGGGCATAGATTACTTATTTTTTTCATGTGATAATAATTCAAGAAAACATTGTATGGTACATGCCCATATCCCATAATCTTGTTTTGAAAGTAAAAATTATTAGTACTTTTAAATATGTTAATTTAATTAGTGTGTGTGGTGTGTGTAGAGTGAGAAATGGTTTAGAATGATGGAGGTGAAGAAGGTACGTACATTATAATGAAGGGGTTTCTCAAAAGAATTGTTACGGGTTAGTTGGCAGTGAGAGAAATGAGTGTGTAACAGCAAAGATAAGTATGTGAGAGAAAATAGTTGGCAAATGTGTCAGTAAAAAAATGAAGAAAATATAATAAAGATGAGAAGCAATCTTGATGTTCAAGAGAGGAACATCTCCAAACCATGATGAGGATTTTATTTTAATTTTTTAAAGAAAAGAAAAGTAAAGTTATCTTGTTGTTATGGTGTGGTATTAAAATTAAAATTAGAATTACAAGGAGTAAAGTGTGGGAGGAAAAGATTAGGTTATGTAATAATTTAACCTGCAAGAGCAGTTGGCAGTAGTTAGACTGTCTTTTAAAATCATCTACATGTAACTTGGGCAGGTAAAAGGTATACCAATATTTTTTTTCCTTAAATTTCCCCTAATTTCCCAAGCAAAAAAAATAAAAAAATAAAAAAAATTCAAGAAATATATGAAAATTGATCCGACCTTAATCTTAGGAACCCTTTATTAAATATTTCAATAATGACATCATTTTTTACATTAAAATTAACATATATTTAATGACATTATTATTCTCAAGATCCAAACAATTTGTTTCTTGGAAATTTTAATTTCCTATTCAAATATTTTATGAAACACATCTAAAATCGACAATTAATCCAAAATTTCCGTTCATACTAAATATTACCAATAGTCCATCGTTCGTATGTGAATGATGAATGAGAGTGTTTAAATGTGAACTCTTTGGTAGAATAAAATAGCTACAACACGATTATAAGATGGATTAATTTCATGAAAATACACGAACTTTGAGTCAACTTTCATTTTTCTCACGAATTTTTAATTTTTTGTGATAATACACGAACTTTGAGTCAACATTCAACTTTCCCATGAACTTTCATTTTTTTGTAGCAATACACGAACTTTGTGTCAACTTTCATTATTCCCACGAACTTCAAATTTGGTCCAACTTTGAGTCAGCTTATGTGGCAATCAAGAGTGTGTAGTCTTTTCGTCCAACGACTAAATTAATTGATATATTCTTTTAATCTCATACGCCATCATTTAATCTCTAAATAACTGACTTATTTAATTGTCCTACTAGAATTTTTGGTGATATAATTTCTCATATTTATCCAATCAAGACATTTGGGATGAAAAAACACATTAGCATATGAATTTTTTTATTTTAGCAAGAAGATTAATGAAAAATTGAAAAATTAAAAAGAAATATGAAAATTTTTTGAAGAAGATGACACTCTTGTCTTTTATAGACAAAATATTGAGAAATTTTTGTCCTATATATCACCGTAATCTCTAGCAAGATAATAAAATATGTTTGTTATTTTTAGGATTAAACAACGGGTATGAAATTTAAAAATATGGTACTCCCTCTGTTCCGTTCTACTTGTCTCACTTTCTATTTTGTGTGTCCCACTCTACTTGTCTCACTTTCCATTTAAGAAAATAATTAAGAAATTATTTTATTCACTTTATTTCACTTCAAAATCACTTTATATCTCTTCAAAAATACTTTATATCACTGTATCAATTAAAAAATATTTTATATCACTTTATTTACTACACTAAACACACTTTTATATCTAATCTTTTTTTTCTTAATCTCCGTACCCCGTCTAAAATGAGACAAGTAGAATGGGACGGAGGAGGTAGTTTAATTTAGCCGATGAAAACACTTACGCTGGATCGCCACAATTTTAGCGAAAAATGATCATGGGCAAAATCGAAAAATGATCATGGGTAAAATCGAAATATAAGGGTTGCAGTTTCAGGTTACCTTTTTTATTTAAAAACAATGCAAATTAGAAATTGGGACAACATTCATTGAATTAAGGATTAAAAGAAGTTTTATTTTAAAAGAGCAAAAGTATTAGAAATGATAAAGTGGAACACTATTATTGTAAAGTAGGGAGGGAGGGTAGAATGAAGCACATTTTATTGCTAAATATGTAATGTGAATGATATAATTTGAAAATATATGTCTGTCTTTGATAGTATATAAAGTGGGGAAACTTGATGCTTCCTTTGCTGTGTGTGCAAGTACCCAGTTGGTGAAATTTGCTCCTTTTTTCTTGTATAACTTAAGCAAGCATATGATGCTGTTGACAGCAATCATAAGCCCAGTATAAAAATGTACTGTCTCTCAAACTTCTGCCCATATCCTGTTTGTTTATATGTCAAAGTGGAATTTGCTGCTTTTCTCTTCTCTACTCAATTTTAGCTGCAACATTTGAGACTATCACAAAAGGGTCCTTGCAATTTAGCTTTTCTTGGATTCTTGTGGGGTTGGTTCTTCACTTCTGGCTCAAATTAATCTTCCACCCATAATTACTCACCTTAAGCTAGACTTAACCATTCTGCAGATTCAAGATTGTTAATTGTAAATTCTTGATTTGAGAAAAAGAGAGGAAAGGGAATCTGCTTTTCTCCTTAATAGTCTGTGAGCTGTTACTTAGCCAATGCCCACTGTCTTTAACCTCTGAAAGATTCATTCTTTTTCAGTTTAAGAGTAGTTCTTGATCTTTAGAGAGAGAGAGAGAGAGAGAAGTGCTGATGTTCTGCATTTGATTTTCAACTTTTTTCTCCTTTCTGTAGATTGGATGCTGCAATTAGGTAAGTCTTATTTTTGCTTTCTTTAACCCAACTCTCAGTGCTGTAAAGCTGCAAAGTTCATTTGTGCCTTGTTGAGTGTTGCAAGATATTACCAGCCATTCTTGGTTAAAACCCTAATTCACCTTAATTACTCACTTCCCCCCGATTGTGAAACCTCAACTCTAGAATTTGGGGGTTTTCCAAATTCTGGGCTTCTCTTGTCTATAGTTTGGTTGATAATGGGCTCTGAGGAAAGTGGGGATAGAGTGTTCCAACACAGAGGAATGGTGGGCACTAACTCAGTTTCTGACAAAGTTTCTGGAGTGACAATGTGCTCAGAATCCATGTTCTATGGTTCTAATTGGGATCCAATTATTTCTCTGAGTCAAAGTGGGAATTTTGGGAATTCTAACATTGTTTCTCAGAGTGAGTTTGCTAATCCACTTATGTTGGAGAATCAGACAATGGGGGTTCAGTTTCCCTCTGATTCAAGTCTTGTTGATATGGTGCCAAGAATCCCCAGTTTTGGGAGTGGCAGCTACTCTGAGATGGTCACTTCATTCGGCCATAACTCTGATTCTCGCCCCAATCTGAAGGGGGGTTCTCAAGATCATTGCCCGAATTCGGGAAATGGGATGTTAGGAGCTTCACCTTATGGAAAGAGGAAGAGGGAAGTTCCACAAGGAGCTTCATCAAAGGTCAATTTCTTGCTAGTGTGTGTGTGTGTGTGTGTGTGTGTGAGAGAGAGAGAGAGAGTGTGTGTGTGTGTGTTTACATTATTCATTAGGCATCAATGTGATGTATTGTGGCTGGATTGTGTGTTATTGTAGAGTGCTGATGAAGAACAGCAGAAGGATCAATTGTGTGTGTGTGTGTGTGTGTGTGTGTGTGTGTCATTATTCATTAGGCAGCAATGTAATGTATTGTGGCTCCATTGTGTTTTATTGTAGAGTGCTGATGAAGAACAGCAGAAGGATCCATCCGGGGATACGTCTAACGAAGATGATGAAAAGAAGCAGAAATTCGAAAAAAATATTGCTCACAACCCTCGCGGTAAGCAAGCTGTGAAGCAAGCCAAGGATGATCCGAGCGGTGCAGAGCCATCGAAAGATGATTACATTCATGTGAGAGCCAAAAGGGGCCAGGCAACAAACAGTCACAGCCTTGCAGAAAGGGTAAATTCTTAGTTGAAACCAAGAAAACTCTGATATATTGTTGCTTGTAGAAAGATATCGTTTTGAACTGTTCAAATGCAGGTGAGGAGAGAGAGGATTAGTGAGAGAATGAGATTACTTCAGGAACTGGTTCCTGGCTGCAATAAGGTACTTGTGTTTTCAGCTTAGCTTCCAATTTTGTAATTGAATCCAAGAAATTTGTAGCTGATTTGGAATTTTTTATGCTTAAGATTACTGGAAAAGCAATGATGCTTGATGAGATTATCAACTATGTGCAATCACTTCAGCAGCAAGTTGAGGTATGCATTGTGATTTGTTAAAATAAATTGCCTTACCTTTTTTATGTAGATAGAATCAAAATATTAACTTGTATATCAAAATTTTCAAGTCTTGATTCTTTGCTGAGAATTAGTTTTTTCCATGATATAGCTGTACGTGCGTGTCTTTCAATAAAAGCTTAGACAATGACGTAGTTCTACATAATGAAACTTCATCAGAGTGCCCAAATAAAATGGTGAATCTAGTTAGCCTTATATGTAACCTATCAATTTCAGAAAGATGGCTGTTTTTGTGTGTGTGTTCATTCATAATTGGAATCATTGCCTTTTAGCTTAGAATAATAAGCATGTAACCTGAGACTCGAGATGAGGTAGAAATTTAAACATACTTTAATTACAACTTATATATGGTCAAAGAACAATTATGATATGACACAACCTCCATTTCACAATTTGACAGATTTCTGCATTTTGTTTGATCAATATTTGAGAATAATAGGCTAGGATGATATTTGGTCGGAAACTATGACGTAGTTCGATTATGTTTCTTTTAGATTTCCGGAAACAATTTTGACCCTAGAAATTAGAAATCATTTCTTAAATCTTGTATGCAAATGTTGTTATAGAGAAATATGTGAGGAAGAATTTAGATTTTTTATAGACTTCTACAAACAATCTCAAAAACTCTCATTACCATAAATCTTGTGGAAATCAGACTGCAGCCCTCTTACTTTAGTATTTGGAAGTTGTTTGCTAGTCTTTGAGAGTAGTAATATAGTAACTATCGAGACCAAAAATATAGTAATTATATGCTCGCTTTCTGTTTCAGTTTTTATCGATGAAGCTTGCAACCGTAAATCCAGAGCTCAACATGGATATAGACAGGATTTTGTCGAAAGATGTGAGAATTTCTCATCTACTCTAGTCACTATTCAACTTCTTTTTCCTAACAATGAAATTCACATTCCATTTTCGTTGCCTTTCGACTAGATTCTTCACTTGCGTGGTACCAATGCCACCCAGCTCGGAGTTACTCCAGGACTGAGCTCGTCACTCCCATTCCCCGTATATCCCCAAGGAACCTTCAGCAGCACCCCGGGCTCAGGTGCACCGTTTCATTCATTACCCCAGGTAACACAATCAACTCTCGACATAAATGGTTCGACTTTTCTTGTCTAGTCATAGAGGGTAACGTCATAGCATTTTCTGCAGCATATGTGGAATACCGAACTCCAAAGTCTTCTCCAAATGGGATTTGATCCCGATCCTTCTGTTAGCATAGGGCAGAACGGTAATTACAGCACGATCACATTTCTTGGCGTGTCACAGGTAGTCTTGTACGTAAAAAGTTCTCAAAACGGTTGTGTTTTTGCAGGGTCGTCGAAAAGGGAGCTGTAGAGCATAGTCGTCGAAAAGAAGTGAGAATTTTGAAGTGAAGGCTATAAAAGTATTGGAAATTTGGAAGGTTGATATTTTTTATTTTTGCAAGTGTTGTATAGGTTCTTTGTAAGCCCCCTAACGCTTGGTTCTTCGAGTTTTAACAGAAGAAAAATTGACTGTTTAGATTTACAAAACCAATGTATATTGAGAGTTGGAATTCAATTGCTGCAGATGATTGATTTTGTATGCAATCTGTTTAGTGAGAGAAACAAGTGGATACCAAAAAAATTAGAAGGAAATTCTTATTGTAGTATGCATCATAAATATTGTTTTTGCATTGTTTGAAATTACAAATGATTCTATTTATGGAGCTTCTTGTGAGATTAAAAGAGTTTCATTTGCGATGAAGAGTTGGGGCATTTCTTTTGCTTACTCTAAAATAACAGAGGCTGAAGCCCAATAGAAAGCCCACATGGTATTGGGCTATCTCTTATACCTATGGCCTACCCCCCTTATGTTGTACCCCTCCAACTCACTTATATTGTCATCGTTTTCCTATTTAGGCGTCCCACTATATTGACATCTTCGAATAAAAAAATTTTTAACCCTTTAAAATCTTTTAAAAGTAATGGTATCTACTCACTTTTTATTTTTTGTCATTATTCTTTATATCCGTGATGAACAGTAACATGATAATATCAATAGGTCGGAGGGAGTAGATAGAATTGTCAAAATTGATTCAAAGTGGTTTGATTTTGGATTAAGATGGGGATTGTACACAAATAGAGCTATTGAAATTGATTCGTAGATAGAATTGTGAAAATTGATTTAAACCGGTTCGATTTTGGATTAAGATGTGGATTGTGGACAAATAGAACTATCAAAATTGATTCGTAAATAGATCTGTCAAATTTGATTGAAACCAGTTCGATTTTGAATTAAGATGGGGATTGTGGATAAATAGAGTTATCAAAATTGATTGGTTCGATTATGGATTAAATAAAGTACATTTTTAGGCTTGATATAGAAGTGTTCACCAGAACCGGAACCGGCGGGTTAGAATCGGAACCGGAACCGTGGTCAACGGTTTTCAAACCGGAGCCGTGGTCAACGAGCCGGTTCCGGTTCCAATGGCTAGGAACCATGAACCGGCAGTTCCACTGATTTTTTTAATTTTTTTCTTTCTTTCTTTTGTTAGTTTTAAAATATGTTTTATATTAATTCATGTTAATTGTATGGTTTAGGAAGAAAAAATAAAAATTACAATGATAAATGAAATGAAAAAGGCCAAAATAAAATAAAATTATATAAGGTTCAAACATGAACCGGCGGTTCCGGTTCGGATCCGTGGAACAGTGTGAAAATATAAGGTTTTTAATTGATCACACATTGTATAAATGAAGATATATTTTGTTTTATATCAATTTTATACATTATATTGGAGATTATGAGTTTGAAATACAATATAATTTATATTTTCAATGATAAAATAGAAAATAAAATTAAATTAAAAATTAAAAATTTAGGCGGTTTGGGCTCGGTGACTATGCGAACCGGTTCCGGTGACTATGGCAGGCCGGTACAGTTCCAACATCCCTGAACCGGAATCGGGCCTGTGAACACCTATAGCTTGATAGTGATTGTGGGATCGGTCCACAAAATTATGTATTAAGCCTACAATCAACTAAATTTATACTCCCTTCATCTACGAAAATTGTAGCTAATTTTTCTTCTTTGTCCGTCCACGAATATTGTAGCTAGTTATTTTTTTTTACTACTTTAGTACATAGTCCCACCCACTATCTTACTTTATTCGTTTCTCTACTCACAATGGTGGGTCTCTTTCTCCACTCACTTAACATCTACCACATTTTATTAAAATTCGTGCCACAGAAAATTCCTTACAATTTTCGTGAACAGGGATTATACTATTTTGAATTGGATTAGGCTATCTTTTTAGGCCCGACAATTGTTTGGGCCAACCAAGCCCAGAAGAAAAGCACTTAGACCCAGCAAGATTAAGTGAATACCTAAAATTATGATAATTTTTATTTCCATCTTCCCATATATAACCGAAGGATGGAAAATATTCTTCCAGTGTCTCGTGTCCCAGGAGTTATGATAAATACCGCCAAAGTCCAATACTGCAGAGGAAAAACCCTATTCCAGTTTGGTCCGGTATGGGATGAACTTATAATCGTGGAATCGACTCAATTATCAGATTATAAGTTCATAACCTTAGCGCATTCCTATTTTGGTCGGAACAGCTCTACTAATTTTTTATTTTATTTTATTCCAGTTAGTTAGAGGAATACTTTGACAACTATAGTCCATATGATGCTGCTATTGCAGCTCCTGTTGCTGTTGCTAATAATAATAATAATAATAATAATAATAATAATAATAATAATAATAATACATTGCCTCAATCTTAGGTGTTACTATCTATGCCAAATGTTATTCGTCATTTAAACTGCAAATTATTTATTTTTCATGTTCATGGTATTTTCTTGTGGAATATACATATATACATGTACATAAATGAGTAAAGTATAATCTGTATAAATATTAAATATTTATTTGTATCTATATTAGCTTCCATAATGAAAAACCCCAGCTCCTTCCACCGCTAACAAAAACTGTTTCAATCTAATTACAAAAGATAATCTCTACACATTTGGAATGGATATTAATGTTATGAAGTTTTGTTTTATTTTTTGAGACAAAATGGTATGAAGTTTTCAATTAGCAAGAAACACTTTAACTATTTAGAGCATCCACAATAAAGAGCGAGCCGATGGCAGTATAAAATTGTCACATCATTTAAAGGACCATTCCTCCATAGTAGAGCCGCTCATCGTTGTGGAGGAATGATCCTTTAAAATACTCGCTCCGATCTATTGAAATTATCATCATTTTCTTATTTAGATGTTCACTTAAGCTGTCATCTTTCAAATAAAGAAAATTTTAACCCTTCAAAACCTTACCAAAGTGATGGAACATACTCACTTCTATCTTTTTATTCTTATTCTTTTCTTGAAAATCTTTCAAAAGTGATGGAGCATACACACTTCTATCTTTTCGTCCTTATTCTTATTCTTAGCCCTGAACATGACAATTTCAATAAATCAATTAACGAAAATCAGTCACTATAATTTATCATACACTAATATAACCTCCACATGCAAAACACTTTATGGAGTGACATTTCGAAACAATGAGTCCATATGCATGAAAGCACATATCTTAACTAAAATTGTTGTTAAAAATACATAAGCTAGAGAAGTGTAGTAAAATAATAAAACCACAAACATTAAATATAAGTCTAAATTAATTACACAAACTACATAATTAAAATGCAACGTGTTTGGTACGCTAGATAAATCCCTACAATATTATCTATTTGGATTTATTTTGTATTTGGTAGTCTTTATTAATAAAGTTGAGACTTGAGAGCCCGTTGTAAAACCCGAGCCCTGCGTTAAATCACTGTTACTTCCACTTAAATAATCTCTCTCCACCCCTGGTATTATTTCCCTCACTTCAACAGTAAACCACACTAATGAGATGAATACAAAATTACCCCCTCTTCATCTTTTTCCCTTTTCTTATCTCTCTTCCCTCTTTTATCCAACTATGCACGCTCTGACGATGATTGTGACCGTGCAACTAATTGTTGGAGATGTTCAAGACCTTCAGATTTCAGAGCTGACGGTGGGTATCCCGCCGAAGAACCGATTGTTCTTGAGGCCCTAGAGGCCCATGTGCTTTGACGTCTCCACCATCGGCGACCGGTGCAGGGGAGGGCGAGGGCGAGGGCGAGGGGGAGGGAGAAGGAGACTCGTCGATCGGAGATGTGTAAACAAGTTGTCTTATGCTTTTATATGCTGACTTGGGTAACTTGGTACCAAAAATAGCATTAACTTTGTGTTGTTTGTCACCGGGCATTGCCATTGCCATTGCCAGATGTGGAGCTACCAAAGCACAATTTGATACTACTGTGAGTTTACCATCTCTCTCTCTCTCTCTCTCTCTCTCTCTAATATTGACTTGATATTTTTCATATTGGGATTCACTCTTCTGCTACTGAGGAATTTGTGACAATGCGGTCAGTGACCCTAAATAATTCTCTCTATCTCGTCGACCGAAACTGGTGAGGGAGAAGATGATTTTGGTGCGAGATCTGACTGTGGCAGCGCCGGAGGGTGCCGGTGAAGGCACGGCGTGCGGGGTGGCAGGGGGTGGAGAGATTTCATTGGCGGGATGATGTGGAGGTTGAGACAGCCAGGTGAAATTGGGTTCAAGATATTGGGGAATGAGGAAGAGAGAGAGAGAGGAATATATATGATGAGTTTTTTGTAATTTATAAATTAGGATGGGGTTAGAAATGAAAATTCAAAACTAATCAAGAGTTTTGTATGGAGTACCAAACAACAAACCTTGATAAATGCAATTTATCTTAACTTCAATCCTGAGTACCAAACACACATGAGATAAATAATCTTGAGTTTAGTCTTGACTTTAGTCTTAAATTTATTTATCTTGTCTAATCCTAACTAACCTACCAAACGGACCAAAGTTATTAGTTCTCTAAATTACATATGTTCTACAAATAGGACATTCATAATTATTCTTATTTGCAACCATTGTTCTATGCAATCTGCATGGAAGTAATGCTCACATTTTGGAAGCATTGTTAGTCTCTCTAATGTCTTGAAATCCCTTTTGAATAAAATGCATTCGCCTATGTCATCTTCTCTACTCTCTAACTCCATGCGTCGCAAAACTGCACTCGCACGGTCACGAGTGCAAGTGTGGTAATGAAGCATAAGAAAATAAGCAACCACCTTCGTTCTGCAGAACTAGCAAATTACATCTTCATGTCCAATTCTAATTCCAATTGCAATAAATATATCTACTATCATAGTCCATACAAGAATAACAAAACAATTTGACGACAATAGGAAACAATAACCCCTAAAATTAAAAGTGAACCCAATAACACATGACGCAAACATCAATGATGCGTAGACCACAGCATCAAAAAAATTGTCGACTGCTATACTCATCAACTCCAACTCTGCAAATTAAAATAAAACAGTAATATCAATCAATATAAAACCTTAACGATTTCGATACTAGCTTGTGAATTTAATTAGATCCAACAAAATTTAATTATAATTGTCACACTCACGAGTTGACTTCGTTATGCGGCGATTCTTCATTCTCTTCTTCATTCTTCTGAAAAGAATTGAATTTTGGAAAGAAAATAAAATTTGACCTAGTTTTCTTCTTGTTCCAAAAAAACGAATTGTATACAACAAATTAATACGCCGAATTTATATGAGCAAGTATGTGGGCTGCGGTCTATTTTTTCGTTTTCTAAACTGATCATCATGACCAATAGAGATGGCAATTGACTGGATTTGGACCGGATCTTGCTTAGTCCAGATTCAGATCCGATTTTTGGATTATTCGTCCAGATCCGTTCCAGATCTACTGGATCCAAAAAATTTAATTCTGAATCCAGATCTATAAGATCCGCAGATCTCAGGTCTAGACCCAGATTCATAGTATTATTACGTTTAAATGCAAACAATCGAGAATAACGCACATAAATAATATATATACCCGATTTGTAGAGAGAGAGCGACGGGTGAGAGTGAATAATGAGAGAGAGACTAAGAGTCTGAGACCGAGAGTAGGATTTGAGAAATTTAAGACGCCCGATTGAATTTTATATACAGTATAACAGTTATAACTAAAATAAATATTATATATTGCAATAATTCTATTCGGATATACTATGTCTGGACATACGTGCTTGAAATAGGAAAAAAATTGTCCGATTATCTTCAAACTTCTTTCCTACTCAGGACCCCTTCCGAAATATCAATCTCACGCACACCCGCTCCCAAATTTTACTCTCATCCATACCCAACTCCTAAACTTGTGAATTTAAATTGGGATGAAAATTTATAATTAAAATTTAAAAAGTGTATATTTATTAATAACCAAACTGTCGAAATTATGAAATTAAATTATTAGTTAAAAATTCCGTCAAATTCCTATTTTTACCATCGTATGTCTGGATATAGTGTGTCCAAATAGCACTACCCTATTTTAAAATAAATAAAAAATATTTAAAGATGTAGTACCATTTTATCCCAAATAAAACTCGATCCTATTATTACCATAGCCAGAAATAAAGAAAACTCCACGAATTTACTTATTTTCTTCTTCAAGTCACCTCAACTCGTCAATGTCTATGTCTCTCTCTCTCCCTCTTTGATTTTGAAAATATAATGCAATAGTTATGAATATCCGTAGTATGTTATTTTTCTATCATCACCAAGACCAGAAAAAGAATAAATCGTAAACAATTCATTTTGTATAAGGAAAAAATTCCAAATAATTCCTTGAAGAAAATAATCTTGTCATGGCTTCCTAGCCAAAGTCATCAATTAAGTAAGACTCAAATGATTTCTCCAGGAATCCTCAAATTAAACCAAATGCAAATCTACTCTCCTTATATATTGTAATCGACGGGAATTCTTTCTTAATCTTGGATTTTGGCCTTTGAAATTGTCGGTGACACTCGATTTGACCTCCGAGTATGATTATTTTCCCAATTAGAGGGGAAATTCCTTGCTAGGCCGACTATTAAAAGGTCGAGCCATTAATGAAGGACACGTGTAATCCACCCAAAAGGCACCAAAATAACTAGTGGTTTTGTCTCTATAATATCGCCATTACGTCGCCATTTGCAATTTTTGATTTTCTAGCTACTTATTTGTGTCACCAAATTTAATTTATTAATATAAAAACTAATTAAATAATATTAGAATGTCGCCATTTTAATAAAAATGAATTACTTAAATTTCCCTTCTATTTAATGAATTTCTATTTTTGCTAACGAGATCCGCGCTTTCAAATTGGTATCAGAGCCCTAGGTTTATTTAGGAATTATATTTAATTTATTATAGGAGTATTATTCCTAACGGAAGAAACATCCAAGTTTACATGGATCCGGACAACTGTCCGAGATACAAGTGTTACAGGAACTATCTTGAACATTTCAAGATAGATAAAGATGATTTACAGGAGGCTATGGCCTACTGGGAGGAACGCTTAAACCAAAGCGTTAGAAGCAGGGATGACGAAGATATTATCTGCAGTCATCAAAATAAAGAAAAGAGTCGACGACGTCTCTTTGTTAATGCTTATCTTACAGAAGCATTGACAACACTGATGAACCAGGAACATCAATTTCATAATTGATGGCTCAACAATTCCAGAAGGACAAGGGAATAGCCAATGTTCCCGACTCCGAGATATTGGCCCAGATACCTCGAAAATTTCAGAGGATCTAAGGGATATACAAGAGTACCTCGAGATCTATATAAGATATCAAAAGTGTAGGATGAAATCAAAAATATCCTCACCGATATCCAAACTCGAATTGAAAAACTGGAGCAGCAACCCCGTTCCGGTCGACTCAGAAGAAATCCTTTTATCAATGAACCCACCTATCTAACAACGGTGGAAGAAGGAAAGAAAGATCCACGAAGTGAAGCTCTTGCAAGAATGCTTCGAGGTGGAAAATCATGAATCACCCCGAAAGACTTAATCTTGAAGATCTACAGGAGTTGGCAGAATCCTTTGCCAATCTAAAAGTGGTCAACCTGAAGATGAATCAACATGACCATCAGTTGATTACAGCTCATGGACAACAACGATCACAGATGGGAATCCCAGAGACGCAACAAACCCACGAAGAGCATATGAGATATGCTCGTGACTATCATGTCGGAGCAAGATTTAATCCAGTTACACCAGATGATGCCCACATGACGGTCAGAAGGACAAGAAGAAGGCAACCTAGACTACAGGATACACCTGTTGGAAAGGTGACCTTGGATCCTATTCATCCATACGGAGTGATGCTCGATATCGATGGAGTCAACTTCATAGATCGAGAATCTGTAATAGATGAATGGGCCTCAGCCATGAGGATCGCAGCAGCAACGCTCGATCTTGACAAAGACGGATTTATTAAAATTCTTGAGACAAGTCTCGCAGGAGTGGTGAAGATAGCATGGGAAGGTATTCCGATGGAAACCAAACGTCTATGCTTCGCCGACATCAATTCCTTTACTGAAATGATTAAGAATATGGTGATGCTCATATAAAATCATTTCCTTGGAGAAGGATATTTTGAAGGATACGATGAAGAGAAAAAGAAGAAATATTGGCATTGTATAATTTAAGACTTGCAGTCTTAAATCAACAAACGCTCAACAAATTTTTGCAGCTCTTCACCCTTTATCAGCACCAATCAAAGGCTGATGAAAGGATCGCAATGAAAATTTTCTTTCTGAAATTTTCGAGCCCATGAAAGGAGATGTTTAATCCGAGATTACAAACCAGGAGATCTCGATAACGTCGCCAAAAAGATGTCATATGTACATCAAAAGCTCTCAAAATGGTGAGCCACGACTTTGAGAAATATGAAGAAGGTGATGAGGATCAACAAAGCAACTTCTCTAGGCTATGATGATAATGATCTCCCAATGATCATTGGAAGGGAACCACCAAGGCTGAAAAGAAGTAAAAAACATAGATTTCAGCCCTACTACAAAGGTGGAAAATCAAGAAGAAGTTCTTGGAAACGAAGAACGATGTGGACACGTCAAAAGGCAAGAACCTACAAATCTGGCCAAAGAAGCGGTCCAAATAGGTTTTCATCCTGAGGATCTGGTTTAAATAGATCTCAAGGAAGAACACCAGCCAAGAAGACTTTCAAACGGACTCATACTAGAGTCAATGAAAGTTTTAAAGATTGTAACTGCTAGACGTGCGGTGCAAAGAGACATATTTCAACAAATTGTCCTGAGAATGAAAGGAGAGGTATCTAGAGACTCGAGTCAACTCCTGACATCGAAGATGCAATCTACTTTCAAGAAATGATACAAGTATATTAGTTCGAGGATATACCCTCAGACGAGAGTATATATCAGCAAGAAGAAATCTTCGGTGAAGAAGATTCTGAGTGGTCGGATGGAACATCACAATATGATTCCCACTGACTCTGAGATTATTCATCAAGAGCGCGAAGATAGGACCAGGTTGTGAGATACGACGATTGGTGTTCACAACCAATTGTGATCATAAAATCATTTTCCAAAGGTTGCGAGGGGTGTTCAACAGACAAATGCCACTGACTTTTCGCAGCAAGCATGGTGATGAAGGAAAACTTCGACACCCAAAAATGAAGGATCGGAGACGATTCAACGAAGCAGTTCTGAGCTGCATCAGAGATGAAGATCTCACGGAAGAAGAAATCCAAGTCCTTAAAGTATCCTTAATACTCCCTCCGTCCACAAAATGGTTGCCACTTTTGCTACTTAAGTTTGTCCACGAAATGGTTGCCACTTTTGCTACTCCACTCCATTTATTGTGGGATCCTTACTCCACTTACAACAATACTCACTATAATTCACTACTACCTACCATTTTCTTAAAATCCGTGTCGTTTACAATGTGGCAACCATTTCGTGGACGGAGGGAATATCTAACCAAGATATTAGGGAAGAAACACAAATGCCCTTAGCAGAAGTCAAAAGGAAGATCAGAAGAAGTTATAGTGAGAATCCTTTGGCATGGTGGGATAAGAATGGATTAAAAGCAACCTTAAAGGTGAAACCAGGAAAGGAGTATGAGTTTGTTCGATATAGACCAATCCTGATGAATCTCAAAGATCAACAGGATATGAAGGAGATAATCAAGGAACACCTTGATTTAGAACTGATCAAACCAGGAAAATCGCTTTACAGCAGTCCGGGATTTCTGGTAAGAAATCATGGCGAGATCAAACGAGGTAAACTCAGACTTGTCATTAAATTATAAATGAATTAATGATATTCTGGAGTTCGATGGATACTTTATCCCAAGCAAGGAACACCTTGTTAATTGCATTAGAAATGCTAAGGTTTTCTCTAAGTTTGATTGCAAGTTAGGTTTCTACTTGATTCGCAGAAAGTTTACAGCTTTCTCTACTCCACAAGGGCATTATTTTTGGTTCGTGATGCCAATGGGGTTAGCCAATGCACCTCAAATAATGCACCTCAAATATTTCAGAGGAAGATGGATAATCTTTTCAAAGATTATTTTTCTTTCATGTTTATCTATATTGATGATATTTTAATAGCATCAAAAAATATGGATGAACATGTCAAACATCTAGACATCTTTGCAGATGTTTGTCATAAAGAAGGCCTTGTACTGTCCGAAAAGAAGGCAGTCATTGCTACCAGGAAAATTGAATTTCTGGGTATTGAGATTGATGAATCAGGAATTGTGTTGCAGGATCATATTGTACAAAAGATCCATGACTTTCCTGAAGATCTGAAAGAGAAAAAACAACTCCAAAGTTTCTTAGGGGTTGTTAACTTTGCAGGAGCATTCATTAAGAACCTCGCAAAGTACATGAAGGTTTTCAGTCTTTTACTGAAGAAAGATGTTTCGTTCATATGGACAAATGAACATGAAAAAGAAATGAGAGAATTAAAAAAGGTTTGCAGAAATCTCCCAAAACTCTCAATACCACAAGACGAAGATGATCTGGTGATGAACCCAAATGTGTGTTCATTTTTCTTGTGTTTTGAGTCTTTTCAAGTCAATATGTGTTTTGGAGGACACAAAATCGAGAAAGTATGTGCAGGGCATTACAGGATAGATGTTGGGCAAAAACCGGCAGAAAACTTGTTTATATGATGTTGGGCAAGAAACACATCACAGTGAATCGTAGGCAAGATAGGCGTAGCAGACACAGAGCGGAAGCTGTTGGGCAACATGCGTAACAGCAGCAGATTTCTTTCGCTACAAGAAAGAGGATAAGGACGGAAACTTTTTTTTCCTTATTCTAATTGAACGTGATTTAGGAGATATCTACCATGAGAAGGAAATAAAATCGCAGCTGCATGGATAAGAAATGAGGCGGATATGCATGAAAAGAGTCCTTTACCAATAAGGAATCTAACCAAACCCTAATTCCATCGCATATATATATGTGTGGACGATTTTGGACGACTTGGATACCACCACCATTATTTATATTGTCTTTTTATTAGTTCTTAGTTAGTTTGCATTTAAGTTTCGAGAATTCTTAGATTAGATTCGTTTTTAGTATTTTACTTTAGATTTCTGCTGTTGGTTGTTGACCAAGACCTATGTTGTTGACTTCCATGTTGATCAGTTTTCTTTTCAGAATTTATTCAAGTATGTTTACTTTAATTTCCTTTGTGCTTTCTTTTATTGTTATGTCTAGCTAAATTCCTTTGCTTGGATTGGAGTAGATGATTTGAATCTAATTACTTTGTTTGAACTCGTGAGGTCTAATCGGTTTAGTTCGTTGCATGACTTTTATTCCCGAAACACTTAGATCTAATAATTAGTTCTTGATCAAAATTGATAATTGCTTGTACACCAATTAGATATTGAGATTAAGGCAATAACAGGAATTGGGATAAAACTCGAGAGTGTCTTTCATGCCCAAGAAGGTAATTAGTGTTGGAGAGCAGTCGATATTGACTTACCTCTTGGCTGTTATGGGTCTGATTTGTTCTTAATGCATATTGGGCAATACAATTGCTGAAGTGTCTGCGTGACTGTGTTGATCAACAGATGGGATCTTACCTTCTGGTCGAGATCTATTTAATCTGTTAGATAAAGGCTTAGAGTATTCATATTGTGACTTCGTGACTATTAGGGCATGAATTAATCTTTGCTTAAAACCAAGTGATAAAATATTGTAATTGAATATTCTTGCACCGATGAACGTGTGAAGTAATTAGGATCAATGATTCAAATCCAATCCAAGTACTTTTGTTATTTGATAAGTTTCTTGTTTAGATTTCAGTTTTGAGTTACAGCTGTTGAGTTAGTTCGTGAGCAAAATAACCCCCTACTTTAGTGACACCGAAGAGAAGACTACACCAGTTCCTCGTGGGATCGACCCCTACTTGCTACTGGCTACTTGCCTGTTGAGCAAAAGGAGAAAATAAATATTATTTGCACGAGGCTAAACGACGGCTTCGTCATCTGGTCCTGTACACAGATGCAAGTGATTATTGGTGGGTAGCAGTCTTAACAAAAATCACTCCCAACGGACAAGAACCATGTAGATATTGCAGTGGTTTGTTCTTAGAAAGCGATGCTGTGAGATGACATATTAACGAGAATGAGTTCTTTGTAGTGCGAAAGACGTTTAAAAAATGGTCTTTATTTTTATTAGCAAAGAGATTTACTTTTAAAGTTGATAACACACATGTTAAAGCTTTCTTAAAGAACAAGATGGAATCTAAGCCTTGAAAGCTAGATTACTTAGATGGCAGGATGAATGCCAATATTATATTTTTGATATTGTCATTATAAAATCTCATGAAAATGTTCTTGCAGATTTTTTGATGAGAGATGGAGCCAGCTGAAGCGAGATCCATCCTGACAACCCAAAGGCATTTTGGAGACAATCTGAAATTACTTTTTGAGGAATGGAACGAGTGCGTTCTTCATGCTAAACAAGTAGGAAGATTGCAATCTGCTGATGAGACAAAAGTCACTAGCAGAATACAGGCATGCTTGCTTACTCAGTGTCAACTTTGGGAAGCAATGCAACCGGCCCTCCTCCGGGCTTCCAAAGAACCTTTGGAAAAAGGAGAGTTTCGAGTACAGGGCTCTAAACCTGTAGCAGGAGATTCTATTACCCTTTGCTCAAGTCCTAAGTTGGTGGTTTCTTCGGAACCACTGGTCCAAGGAAAAAATGAGCTTCAGGGGTCACACCTTGAAGTTTCATATCAACCCAGCACCTCTGGGGTTAAAGAGGGAGAGATTAATCTTAGACCAATGACTGACACTTCTAAGATTAATACTGACAAAATTGAAGTTTCTTCTCCATGGAAAGTTTATCAATCTAATTGGGAGAAGCTTGTTACCAGGAGAAATATCAACCCAGAAAAAATAAAGGTTGATATTTCGGGGAAATATCCTCGAGTGTAGATGATGCCAGACACCGATTCACATGAAATCAGAAGGTGGTATGATTTTGGGGCATTAGCCTTAGTTTATACTATATCACCATCATTCACGGAGATCAAGGGTCTACCAAAATGGATCCAAGAAGCTGTGTATGATGCCTGGTTTAACAATTCATCGCTTAGCCGAGAGATATACTGGAATTATATTTCATTAGTGCAGCTCCAGAACCAGCAGGAAAACGTAATCATGAAGCCTTTCATTAAGTAAGGCTCAGGAGACCTGATACCATTGCCTTAGGACGAATCAAGGCACCAATGGAAGAAGGGACTACACTAGTCTAAAAAATGCCAGAGGATCTCATCTCTACCAGAAGAGCATGGGGTCTATGGGTTTGTCTCACGGAGATGGATAAAGTCAAGTTTCTATTCAAATTCTTTCAGAATTCAGTGAATGGATCTTTCTGTTAAACACCATGACAGGAAAATCAACCAAATATGCAGAGGAAGCTTTCGAAAGAAAGAGAACTTTGCTTTGGGAAAACAGGATTGCGGGGAGCAAGAAGACTCATCGCAAATATTGTAACATGGCTCATTTTGGGCATTGGACTGAGCACGTCTGCTCGGAGTGTCCGAATCAGAAGGAGCCAGAATTCGGAAAAGGTTTTCTTCCCAAAAGAGGGAAACAGAAGGCTCGTTCCGACGAATATGCAAAGTGCAAGGAGATGCCAAAGGCAAGGATGCCGAGGGCCCCGGAAAAAAATTAGATTCCCAACTTGAGGTAAAAGAGTCATGTGACTCTGCGCTGGAAGACCACTCACCAAAAAGAAAGCGACATCGGTGGATGGATGAACAAGTATTACCCACTAAACTACAAATGGATAAAAATACAGGAGAAGGACCACTACTTTAAAGTTGTGATCTACCAGTCACGAGATATTATCTTCACCGAAAGATGGTTGTCTTTGTTCAATCATAGAAGACAGGGTGGACCAGTGGCATGAGAGGTCGGCTGTCCTCATATGATAATGGTCGGACCCTCTTCACGTGAAGAAAAGCAGCCAAGGATAAAGAATACAAGGCAATAATAGAGTGGTAGAGGTTCCCTATACTCTATTTAAGCAAGCAGAAGTTGAGCGAGAAGGATTATCGAAAAACCTACACAACAAAATCCTCTCTGCTTCATCCAAAAATAAATCTAGCATAGTTTTTTCTTTCTTTTCTTCATGTATCTAAGTACCGCTACCATAAGTAGCTAAACAAGTTTGTCTCCTCCCTAAAGGAAATATACTGATGTTGTAATAAGTTTTATATAATTCCTAAATAAAGATTTAGGCTTTTGCTCATCCCTTCCAATATTTTAGACTTTCTTTGTGTATCGACGGAGCACTCTACGCCTCAGGTAGGAAACGAGCGAAGATTGTGCTGGGTGTTGCTGAAGAGTTCTACGGCTGGAAACCATCGGTTGTGATCGTGTGGTTGGACGAGGTCCCTAAAACTTCCGGCAGAAAAATCCGGCAGCATTACGGTCAAAAAGATATGAAGTCGATATACGTAAAATTTATTTTATACGGAAGTGTGATGGGCTTGATAAGTATTGATTTGATTATCTCCATTTTTGAAAAATGAATCTTAATAAGCAAAGTATATAGAAATTCATTTGAAGGGTAAAAAAAAAAATACAAATAAATAAATAAATATATAATAATAATAATAATAATAATAATAATAATAATAATAATAATGAAATAAACTTAAAGTTTTGGCCTGCGGACAAAACTAGTAGATGGAATAGGTGGTATTTGAAAAGTGGTTTTGCCATGTGGCAACAATCCAACAACTCGACTTCACAATTTACTTCCTCCGTCCCAATAGCAAAGTCTCGTCTTTTTTTTTTGTCTGTCTCATTAGCATAGTCTCATACATAAAATGGAAACAAATAATCCTTTAAAAGCTATAGGATCCATGTGTGTGTTTTAGCCTAGTGGTAGTGTGGTTAATACCTGGGCCAAAGGTCATGGGTTCGAGTCCACCGTCATGCGTTATTAAAATTTCTTTGTAATGTTGTTTAAAAGTTATAAGACCCACTATTTTATATATTTTTACTCTTGTTTATTAATAGTCGTGCTTAAAACAAGTGATACCTTATTATTTTATTAAACTTTCTTTGTAATGTTGTTCAAAAGTTATAGGACCCACCATTTTCTATATTTTTACTCATATTTATTAATAGTCGTGTCCAAAGCAAGTAAGATCTTATTATTGAAACGGATGGAGT
Source organism: Schizonepeta tenuifolia (assembly GCA_029490685.1). Lineage (NCBI taxonomy): Eukaryota > Viridiplantae > Streptophyta > Magnoliopsida > Lamiales > Lamiaceae > Schizonepeta > Schizonepeta tenuifolia. The sequence goes on from CM055956.1 coordinate 8,108,682, forward strand.
ATTATTTATGGTAGGAGTATATATTATCTACACAAAATATTGTTAAACTGAAACAGTAGATATGGACCATATGTGGTACTGAAAGTAGGGGGTTTTCAACAGAACTATCAACCCCTATTAAATACTAGTATATCTAGTTATGTTGGTAATTAACTTTAATATGCTATTACCATAGACATCGTAGATTAGTGGAATTTATCAATCTCTTTTGTAAGCACGCTACCATATATAGCTTCTAATTTGGAAAATCAAATTAAAATTAGTTTAACATGCCACTCTATAATTTCTGAATTGTACAATACATTGTTATGCAACTAACTAAAAATACAATACTTATGAGTTGTACATAAGGATGGTGGTGGTGTCATTACATTTGGATGCACGTTACGGCATTATTAGATAACCCATTCACCAACTTGCCCTTTTTTATTATTTATTTATTAATACACCCAGCTTATTATAACTAAATTGCATAAAAATTCTTCAGCCTTTTATCAATTTTTTATTTATATCCTCATCTTTTCAAATTAGGTGAAAATTTCTCACCATTTAAATTTCATAATTCGCTATCTCCGACCATTTTCCTCCTAAATTACCGCTGACATGAAATTCGGAAATTGTTACATGGTATAATCCAGCAGAAAAACAAACAACGTAGTTTTAAAAACACTTTTTTGTTACTCGATCGGTGCCCTAATACGCATAAGTAAATATAACTATAAGTGTTTGTATTTGAGGAAACGACAATATTTTGTATTTTTAAAACTACATTGTTTGTTTTTTCGCCAAATTTTACCATGTCAGCATTTTCGGATTTCATGTCAGCACTAATAGAATACGAAAATAATTATTCACGCTTAAATTCCACACCGAACAGCCCAAAATTACACGTGTCGATATATTATTAGCTGAAACACCACAAAGACTGATTTGGTTCCCGCGTATAATCTCCTGCGACGCGCTGTTAAATCCATACGTTTCCGGTAAAACGGAACTTTTCCCTCTCTCTTCTCTCTCTCTAGATTCTCGATTTCTTCCAAATTCACGGGATGCCATTTTCGGACCGCAAGCACCGCCGGAGCCAGAAGGTGGCCCCGCTTATCTCCAAGGAACATGGCGGCGGAGAGTTCGACGGCGCGTCGTTCTCCGGTGCGGTCTTCAACCTCTCCACCACCATTGTCGGCGCCGGAATAATGGCTCTCCCGGCGACGTTCAAGCAACTAGGCGTGATTCCTGGTGTGATCGTAATTGTGTTGGCTGGTATTCTGACGGAGAAATCGATAGAGATGATTCTCAGGTTTAGCCGAGCTGCCAAGACCAGTTCGTACGCCGGTTTGGCCGGAGACACCTTCTCCGGCGCCGGACGGAATATTCTGCAGTTTTGTATCGTCATTAATAACCTCGGCATGCTCGTAGTTTACATGATTATTATTGGTAAAGTTCCTTACTTCACCTCTTCAACTAATTATTTATATAAAATCTGTCATTTACTGTTCTATTTCGTTTCTGTATTCGTAAGGGTTTTAGGTATATTTTATTCTTGGTTAATTGCAGAATTATGTTTTGTGTAAATTGGATCATTCAAGTTTTTGAAGTTTGCATCATTTCCGGCTGTTGATATGAACTTCGTTTAGATAAAAAGGATCTTCTTGCTTTTTTTGGTTTTGTCATTAGATGGTTGTAAACCAAACTCCGCACATTACAGCTTAAAATGCATTAGCAAATGTAGAATGCCAGATTTGGATAATGTGGGATCTTAAAAAGAAAATCCTGTCACTCTGAATTTATTTGGAGCTATTTGTTTTGTGAATTTGTATAATTCTGTTTCCATTTACTGGATTACCGATTCAATACGTCGCCATTGGTTAATGATGAGACGCTGGTATTCTTATATTGGATTCGTACAGGCGATGTGCTATCGGAGACATGGTCACAAGGGGTGCACCACACTGGTGTGGTGGAAGAATGGTTTGGGTTGCACTGGTGGACAACACGTTCTTCCATATTGCTTCTCACAACCATCTTTGTTTTCGGCCCACTGATTTCATTCAAACGTGTTGGTGAGATTCTGCTCCTAAGAACTGATTGAATCATGCATCATGAATATATTGTTTGTAAATGTCAATGGATTAACTGGAACTGGACCATTGAATGTTCGTAACTTTTTCTGCCAAATATGCTTGTACTGTCAATGATCTGCATTGCTGTCGATGTGAAGCAGTCCACACCAAGCATGGTGATTTCTGTAGGTTGGCTGGTTTATACTTGACAAGCTAAACAATATGACTTGTTTCATCCACTGTTACAATGTTTGAGTTGTGTGGAACCCTAGGTTGAATATAGTGTTGAAATTCTCATAGTTAGGGAGATCATGGTGAATAATTTGACTTAGATAATCATATTCTTGTTCTATATGCATGTGGTGTGTGTGGATGTGAGTTGGGGTCGGTGGATAAACACACAGGTGCAATTATATGTTAGAGCTGTTCCAACTTCACTGCCTTTGTCGCATATGTTTGATCTTTCACGATGTTAAAATTGATACCTTTAAAATTATTATCTGTTTATTTATTTCTTGCTAGATAGAGAAATTTGAAGGTTGACGAGAAAGTTATGCATTTCTAAAAAAAATAAGAAGCTTCCACAGTTTTGTAGGTTTAATTCCAGGCTTTGATGCTTAGAGTAATACCCCTTTCTTATTTGGATGTGGAGCTATTTATTTCAAAGTGGAATAGAAAGCACTTAATCACATGTAGATGTGTTTTCTAAACAATTTTCTTCGTCTTGCATCCGGATTTCATCCTCTCCATCAATGTCTTAGATTATATTGAACGGACACACTATACACCTTGATTACATGGAGCTGCAAATTCTTTTTATCCGAAGAGAATGTGCTTTTTAGATATTACTTCATCCAGTGGATGGAACTGTTGTCAGATTGCACTAGAATGAGTTTCTTTTAAATAAATTTTAGGCTATTCTGTTCACAACCTTGTTTCTTAAATCTGGTATTCCTAACCTTGACCTGCAGGTCATTCCTCCAATGTTATAGAATGATATGTTACATGCTTTTTTAGTTGAAGCGGAATTCTTTCCTTTCCTTTTTCCCATTAAAAAGTAAGAGCAACACCATGAAGAATCATCTGTTTCCCAGATTCATTGCGATACACTTCAGCACTGTCAGTCGGATTGGCTATTGTGTTCGTGGTGATCATAGCAGGAGTTGCTATAGTCAAGATGATCAACGGAAGCATTGCAATGCCTCAGTTGCTGCCTACCGTTGTTGATCAAGCATCTTTCTGGAAACTTTTCACAACAGTTCCTATATTGGTTACTGCCTATATTTGTCATCATAACAGTAAGTTTGTCTGAAACGAATAACCATATTTGTTCGAATATCAGTTTGGTTGATTGGAAAGAAGCCTTAAATGTAATTTGTAGAAAAAGGGTCCATAAATGGTCGATGAAGCTACAGTGCTACACCTATTTGACTCACCCTTTACTTGGTAATTGTCTACTATCTGATAATATGTGTACCAAATGTTTGTCAGTAAATGATGCATTTTGTCTGTTTCTTGGTCCGAACATGGTTAGAATTTTTCATTTTTGGGAATAGATAAGAGTACAGGATACCTGACATGTTTGTAAGAAATTCTGTTACTGCTGTATTTTATACATAAAAAAGACTTCTTATTTGCCATAAGGATTATCTACAATTATTCTCCTCTTTAACACATCTTTATGTGAATACATCAGACTGATAGCCCCGTGATTGTGTCAATCTGTGGTCACAATAGTAGCTATGCAGTACCAAAATCTTATCTCTTAATTCTTTTTGTTGTTGCTTAACTTTGTGTATAGTTCACCCGATAGAGAACGAGTTGGAAGACCCTTCACAGATGAAGTCCATAGTCCGGACATCAATGATTTTGTGTACTTCAGTATATGTAGCAACGAGCTTCTTTGGTTTTCTCCTCTTTGGTAATCGAACAATGGATGATATTCTTGCCAATTTCGATGGAGATCTTGGCATCCCATTCAGCTCATTGCTTAATGACATTGTGAGAGTGAGCTACGCCATCCACTTGATGCTTGTATTCCCAATTGTCTTCTACTCCCTTCGCCTCAATGTTGATGGTCTCCTTTTCCCATTTGCAATCCCCATTATCTATGATGATCGGAGATTTTTCTCAGTAACAGCAGCTCTCATGGGGTTCATCTTTCTGGGAGCAAACTTTATTCCTAGTATATGGGATGCCTTCCAATTTACTGGCGCCACAGCTACCGTTACCGTTGGTTTCATTTTCCCTGCTGCAGTTGCCCTCAGGTGAGTGCTGAGTTTCACAACTACATTATCATGGCTTTTGATCCTTACTCACTTGATTTGTCACGCAGGGATACTCGTGCAGTTGCTACGAAACATGACAGAACTGTCTCATGGATTATGATATTTTTGGCCGTGTCTTCTAGCACAGTTGCCATCTGCAGTGACATTTACAGCATTGTATATGGCAGTGAAACTGCAGAAGCATAGTTTTGCATTCAGGAGATTTCTGTGGCCACACAACTCAATCTACCTACGGCTCAGGTATGGCTCGACTCGACATTTGGATTGAGCTTGACCATTCTCTTCATTCTTAGAGAATCTGGATGTATATACCTTTATTCTTCCAAGTATTTATGTGAAAATTGCAAAAGTTGAGACCTGAGTATAGTTAAAATGATCCAATTTTGTAGAATATTGAATCGTCGAATCGATTGGGGTTGATTTTTTGAAACATCAATATATGCAGAATGTGATAGTGAAAACCTCATTGTAGAAGATAAATGTTACTGTAATGTGTGTAGTAACAATATCTTTGTACATTTGTTTCAGATAAATGTTAGTTATTGTTCTGATATTCTTGCATGCTGCAAAATTGATCAAATGCATGAGAGATAGTGCTGTCTTTGAATCGACTCCTCAAAATCGTGAATATATATTATGAATTTGCAAGTTCAAGAGTTTTAGATTTATCGTATGTGCTTATATCCAAATAATTTTATGAACTGTTGGTATAATAAGATTACAAAATTTTATATAGAAACATGTTAATATATTAACAGATTTGGATGGTTTTAATTTATTTTTAAAATTCAACATTTTAATTGGATTCATTATTTTGCCATCAATTTTTTGTATTTACTGTGAATAAGCAAATCTCTAGTTCTCTGCACTATTTCAGCAGCTCCGTGCTCTAAACTTTTCCAATATATTATTTATTTAATTAATTTAATTATATATAAATTTAGTTGAAATAATCCAAAATAAATACTGCAATTATAATTAATAATGCAGAAATAAATATGTAGTTTCATAAACTGATAAAACTATATTGTAATTCTTTGTGTGATATTTTAAATTTCACGGGTAGCATTTTGAATTACATATGCAGCATTTTATGTGTTGTGCTTATAATTTTATGTATATTAATTTATATCAATAATTATATTCGGACATACAATGTCTGGACATACGTGCTTGAAATAGAAAAAATATTTTCCGATTGCCTACAAAATTTCTGTCCTACTCACACCCCCTTCTAAAATATCGATCTCACGTACAACCGCTTCCAAATTTTACTCTCATCCACACCCAAGTCCTAAACTTGTGAATTTAAATTGGGATGCAACTTTATAATTAAAATTTAAAAAGTGTATATTTATTAATAACCAAATTATAGAAACTATGAAATTAAATTATTAGTTAAAAGATTCCGTCAAATCCGTATTTTTACCATCGTATGTCTGGACATAGTATGTCCAAATAGCACTACCCAATTTATGTTTAATGTATATTTGGTCCGCTCGTTTGTCCCACAAGTTTCTTTTTTTTTCTTACAAAAGTTTATATTTAAAGGATAAATTTATGATAAATTTTGAAATAACCATAATCACCATTAAAATATAAATTTTAGGCCACTTTCTTCAAAAATATAAATTTTGGTCATTTTATTCAATTTAGGGCAAAATACCCTTAATAAAATTTTGAGCGGGTCGGGTATGACGCGGGCGGGCGCGGGTCGTTTCGGGCCGGGTATCAGGCATCTGGTACAAATTTACTCTTATTAGTGATAATTGTTCCAGATTTGGTAAATTGGGACGAATTGTCGAATTGATTCCACATGTTCCAAGTTATGACATGGTACTCTTGGGACGAATATTTTAATTTATTCGAATTGTTCCAAATTATAGCTTGTTGCACTGTGGTACAATTGGCACAAACGGTCCAATTAGTTCCAATTGTGCCATGATATTGGTACAAGTTATACTACTCTGATTTTGCGGCTCTGCCTTCGACTCCGATTTTATAGCTCCGCCTTCGCTCCGATTACTAATATAAGGATAATCGTCGGGCAACATGTTATAGATCTATTGATTATTGTAGCAATAATGGTATTTTTAATGGTAATTATTGATTAAGATTGGATTTTTAGAATAGATGAGATAGCAAGTGAGATGAGATGGGGAGAGAGAGAGAGAGACGTAGAGGTAGGCGAATTGATATTCATTACTTAGTTTTAATTCAACAACCTTACAATATATGTACTATGGTCCCCATGTACGACACCATAACAAAACATAAAGTAAATAACTAAAAATAAAAGATAATAATAAAGGCGCTTGGACAACAACAACTCTCCATCCAAAAGCACGCTTTTAATCCACGTGGACGCTCCAAAACAGAGAAAAGTGAGACCTTGAAATGTCCCTCAGCGTCGATAACAGGAAGTTCCCCAGCAGGTACAATATACTTGCCCAAACATTTTTTAATAGTGAAACATTGAACACAGGATGAATTTTTGAAGAGTCTGGTAAAGCTAACCTATAAGCCATTTTTCCAATTTTCTCCAAGATTTCGTAAGGACCATAATACATCGCGGACAGCTTCAGATTTTTGCGCAGATAGACAGAAATATGGCAAACGGTTGCAGTTTAAGGTAAACAAATTCCCCAACATCAAACGTTCTCTCACTGCGTTTGTGATCTGCAAAGAATTTCATGCGCCCCTGTGCTTGTTGTAGATTTTCTTTCAGAACCCTCACTATGTCCTGTCTTTGTGCGACCCACTCCTTCACTTCTTGGTTAGTAGAGTTATAGGCACCTAAACCAGTATGGGGTGGAGGAATCCCATACAATGCTTGAAAAGGAGTGCACTTGAGGCTGGTATTATAGTTGGTATTATACCAGTACTCAGCAAGTGACATCCATTTCAGCCACTGCTTAGAAGTAGAACCAACCATGCAACGCAAATAGATTTCTAAGCATTGATTGAGTCTCTCTATCTGTTTGAGGGTGGTAAGCTGAAGACATTTCTAATTTTGTTCCCATCAATTTGAACAATTCTTTTCAGAAGGTACTAGTGAAAACCCTGTCCCTGTCAAATACAATGCTTGTAGGAGGGCCATGTAGTTTATACATATTATCCAAAAATAATTTTGCTACTGATTGAGCAGTGAAAGGATGGGATAGAGCCAGGAAATCCATACTTAGTAAATTTGTCCACCACAACTAGTATGACATCTTTGCCTGCAGACTTAGGCAATCCTTCAATGAAATCCATAGAAATTTGAGTCCATACCTTATCAGGGATAGATAAAAGTTGCAAACTTGGGTAGGGGTCATGATCAGTCTTGCTCCTCTGACACACATCACATTCCCTCACCATCTTTTCAACATTTGCTTTCATATGTGGCCAAAAGAAAAATTATTTCAATCTAGAATAGGTTGCATTAACCCCTGAGTGCCCTCCAAAAAGTGTATCATGCTCCTCATATAAAATTGTATCCCTCATGCCATGAACATAACCAATATCCAGCCTTCCTTTGTACTTGATTAAGTTACAGACAACTGAGTACTCTGGAAAATAAGCAGGATCAACAGATTTAGAAATGAGAACTTGAGAGTAGTAGGAATTGCCATCATAACTGTGTGTGACCTTCTGCATCCAAATTGGAGTGACTGTAGTGATGGGTAGATAGTCAGCTTCAGTGATTGGATGCCTAGAAAGGGCATCAACAACTTAATTAACCATTTTTGTTGGACATGATTCATTACCTTCTGATCCAACAAGTGTCTTAATGCTTGTTGATCAGTCTTGATAATGAATTTGTGACCTGCAAGTAGGTTCTCCATCTCTGTATAGCCAAAATCACAACTAAGAATTCCTTTTCATACGCAGAAAGAGCCTGATTTCTGGGGCACAAGGATTTACTCATATAAGCTATGGGTTTCTGATTTTGCATCAAAACTGCTCCCACTCCTTTGCCACTAGCATTAGTCTCTAGTACAAAGGGTTGGTTAAAATCTGGTAGGGCCAATACATGAGCAGTGATCATAGTCTTCATAACAAAGGCTTAAATGGCTTCATCAGTCCACCTGTAGCTATCCTTCCTTAACATATCAGTCAATGGTTTACTAATCGGCTCAAATCTTTGACAAATTTTCTATAATATCCAGTTAAACCTAGAAATCCTCTCAACTGTTTGATATTTTTGGGTAGTGGCCAATTTTTCATGCTTGCAATCTTCTCTAGGTCAGTTGCTACCCCTTTCTCAGAAATGATGTGTCCCAAGTATTCTATTTATTGCTGCCCAAACTGACATTAACTCGTTTTGGCAAACAAGACATTTTTCCTCAAGGTTGTCAGCACAATTCTTAACTGATTAATATGCTCCTGCCAAGTTTTGCTATAGACCAATATATCATCAAAAAATACTAGGACAAACTTCCTCAAATAAGGTTGAAAAACCTGATTCATTAATGATTGAAAGGTAGCAGGTGCGTTGCAAAGACCAAATGGCATCACCAAAAATTTAAAATGGCCATGTTAGTGGCTGAAAGCAGTCAAGTACTTATCTTCTGGTTTATCTAAAATCTGAAAACACCCTGACCTGAGATCCATTTTTGAGAAAAACCGTGCCCTATGCAATTCATCTAGCAATTCATCAATCAGAGGAATAAGGTAATCATGCTTGATGGTTAGAGAATTTAAGTACGTGTAGTCAACATACATCCTCCACGTGCCATCGTTCCTCTTAACTAATATAACTGGAGAAGCAAAAGAGCTTCTACTATGTTGAATCACTCTAGAATCCAACAACCCCTGCACAATTTTCTCAATTTCATCCTTATGATTATGAGATCTTCTGTATGGATATTGGTGTTTGGGCACACTACCTGGCTTCAAGTTAATCTGATGTTTTGTGCCTCTTTTAGGTGGCAATGACTGTGGTTCAGAAAAAAACATCTTGGAACTCATCCAAGAGGTTGGTGAGAGTAGCAGATTCCTGTGATGCTTCTGAAAACTCCTTGGGTTGAATAAGGTAAATTTCTTCTATGTCACTGAGATGATAGTACACAAGGTGGAACAAATTTTCAGTTGTAATCATTTGAAATTGTGCATTATCAGTAATTGCCCTGAGTTTTACTTTCCTGCCTCCTGTCATAACAGTGAAGGTTATCCTTTTGTAGTCCAATATGATAGGAGTACAGTGTTCCAACCAATCACTGCCTAGAATCAGGTCATACCCTTCATTTTCCAACACTCTAGGAGAGAAAACAAAATTATGCCCTGCACATTCCAAGAAAAATCTTATGCCACTTTAGTACTCAGTAGTCTCTGCCCATTAGCCACCTTTACCAAAATAGGCCTATCACTTTCCATATTAACTCCCAACTCTTTAGCAACACCCTCCCGTATAAAACTAAGGTTGTTACCAGTATCCAACAATATCCCCAGCTTCTTGTCTCCTACCTCACCAATAACTCTCATAGATCTTGTACATGTACTCCCCATAACAACATTCATAGTCGTATGGATATCTTCCATGGGTTCATTCTCTGCCAAAATCAGTTCCACAGTTTCTTCCGCCTGCTGAATATGAGCCAACTCATGTTCCTAATCCATTTCCATGTAAAAAAAATTGTGCTTACATTTGTGACCCTGACATAGGGTTCATCACAGTTATAACACAATCCCTTATCTCTCATAACAACCATTTTTGCACTGGTTAATATCTTAACCGGGGTTCTAGTACTAGCTGGGGTAAAAGGTTTATGCATAGCAACAGCCTCAGGTTGCTTGTATCCAATTCCTTGGTTCTGATATGTTTTTTGAATTGGTTTCACCCTTTTGGACAAAGCCTCCAAAGTGAAAAGTTGCCTCTACCCAACTTCAATAGCCTCCAACAATGTCTTAGGCTTAAATAGCAACATAAATCCATGCATCTCATCAGACAACCCACTAATAAAACTGGCCACAAAATATTCCTCTAAATAATTCATGTTACTACTGATCAATAAGCAAGCCTTAAGTTCCTCAAATTTCTCCACATACTCAACATAGGATCCAGTTTGCTTCAAATTTTGAAACTCTATGATAATTTTGCCCTCATTTAAATTCTCAAATCTGGATGACACTACCTTAAGGAACTGTTCCCAAGTAATATCCAACACACCATCAAACTCAGAATTTTGAAACCACTGTAAAGCTTTTCCTTCAAAGTTATGGATAACCATCTGCACCATATACTCATCACTCATGGGTGAAGTGAGTTTAAAATAGCTATTGCATTTGATAATCCAAGCTCTAGGATTAGATCCATCAAACTTAGGGAAATCAACTTTATGCAAAGAATTTCCAGTACCAGATTGACTTGAATAATCAGTGTTAAACTTGGATGAAAAAATAGGGGATTTAGACTAACTACCTTCACCTTTTGCAGAGAAAGGAAATCCACCCAAGATTGATCCACTACCAGTTTTCTTCCTTGTGTTGAGATTGAGAAGCTGCAATTTGATATCTTCTAAGGTATTGGACAAATGTTCACACCTCTTCTCAATTCCAGTCATTTTCAGCTCCACTTTGCTATCAATACTAGTGATCTGCTCGGTTAATCTCTCTTCAACAACTGTTCTTTTCATAGTTTCAGCTTTAATGATTTGATTCAACTTTTTTTATGCTTCCTGCAGCTCTTTCAAATGTGTTCCATAAGCCATGATTGCCAAGAATTGCTATGTATGAAGCAAACATGTGCTCTGATATACCAAATGTTATGGATCTACTGATTACTGTAGCAATACAAAGTATACAGCCTTTTATAAAATTCGGGTCCGTATGAATTATACTTATTTTTATTGTTACGTATACCAATACTGCAACTAATTATAACACAAAATTATCATAATTATTATTTTTGTAGAGAATTTAATACTTCATACCAAATGGAATATTAATTTTTTATACATATAAAACATTTGAATCAAACATATCAAGCTTTATCTCATATTTTATAGCAAACGAGCCCCTATAATATATCTATTCTTTTTATTATTTGTAGGGGCAGAGCCATAAATTTAAGAATGACCGGACGAGATTTTGGGTTAGATCTTGAAATATTGATTTATAATTATACAATCAAAATGATGAATATACCCAATATTACAATCAAATTGGGTCACAGAAATAATTTCCTAAAGTAGTGGGCTGCACACACTGAACCTGTGTGGTCACGCATTTAAAACCAGCAAAATGATTTGAAGTAAAATATTAAAAAAAAATAGAGGTAATGATATTTGGTCATATGGTAGCCGATCACACGCGTAAAAAAAAGGAAAATTTATTGTAAAAATGTAAATATCACATTTTCTTTCTAGGATTTATGATTTCTAATTAGGACATATTTACATTTCAAAACATGTATTACTATTTTTAACTCGTGTGGTTGGTGACCAAATAGCACTGTCCAAAAATAAAATAAGAAATTTGAAATGAAATGGGCACTAAACTAGGTCCAATTACAAGCCCAACAATAAGCATAGCCAACCCAAAAAAACTAGGTCCAATTGCAAGCCCAATTCTATCTCCCTCTCTCCTTCTCCATTTCTCTAGATTTTTCGACGCCGGAAATCGTCTCCTCCGCCTCCGGTTCGGCCGAACAACCGTATTTTTCGTCTCGGTTCCGATCGTGAACTCCTCTTTCAACTGGTATGAGAAGTTTTGAGTTTCGTTGATGATTTTGCCCCCAAATTTCCGTATTTTTTTGTTGACCTTTTCTTATCTGTATCTTGGTTATTCTATGTTGAAGTTCGTTTCTTCAAGTTTGTTTCGATATTCCAGTTAAGTAGAGAATATTAAGGCATATAAGTTTTAACACTAAAGTGAGACCTAAATTTTTTGTAGAAAAAGAACAGAGTTAATGTAGTTCTAAGCATGGCCGTTTTATTGTGTAATTAGACATTTTTTTGTAAAAAATGAAGCATTAATATAAATAACTAAGCTTTACCACCAAACTAGAATCAGAGATTGATAGTAAACTAGTATTTAACTAGAAAGAGTTGCAAAAGGCAGCTAATTTACAAGAAGGCGGACAAGGAAAATGATTAGGCTTTACCAGCAATGAGCTCTAACTTTATAGATCCTTAAAAGAATTTATTCATCACCTCTCTCTCTCTCTCTCTCTCTCTCTCTCTCTCTGTTTTCAAATGAGAGGCTACAGTAAATCCGTAAATTGGAAAAAGTTTGAGTGAATTAGTTTTGAACTTTCTAAAGTGTGGGAGCAAATGACGAAGTCTAGTATAACCATTAAAGCTTCAATTTTGGAGCTCTAAAATATCCTTCTGTAGGGGTGGTAATTTTTTACCTTAATTAGTTTCGTCTCATGTTCGTGTTTGGATCGAGCATATCCTTAATAGGTCATGTTCGTGTTGACCTTAATAGATCGTGTCGTTAACATGTCGACACGATAGTGACCCCACACGCACGATTTGCCATCCTTTACATCTGATAGTAAGCATTAAGAAAATCTGTTGGACAATACGTAGCATCTCTTGGCAGGAAATTATAATAATATACTTGTAATTATAAGACATTTATTTAAAATAATGACATAGTTATTAAATAAATTTTTGTTCAGTGCAACATTATTTGTGTTTGGAACTACTGAAAATATCTGTATGCACACATGTTGTAGTGTTAAATTATCTACTAAACTCTATTTTTTAAAAATCCCATTAATTTTGTGTTGAGCTGAAACAGAGAGTAAGAAACAAGCAGCAGAGATACTGATTGAATCTCAAGTTGGGGATGGATCTCAGTCTACTTCGTCTACTTCTCCACGCCTTCACTCCTTCATGGACTTCGGTTACTCCGCGCTCTCTCTATACTCACAGATTTATGTCTCGCTCTCTATCTAATTCTAACCAATTATTTTCCTCTCCTGAATTTTTCAATAGGTCGCTATGCTGCTCGGATATTTCACGTATTTGGTGATTGCTGGATCCATTTTGCCGGGGAGAATTGTACCTGGAGTGACTTTATCAGATGGAACTCGTCTGCATTACTGTTGTAATGGTGGGAAATACGGCTTTCTTTACTTGTGGTTTTGAAAAGTTATTTTACAATTTTAGTTTACATTTTTTTTTGTGTGTTTTTCCAGGTTTACTAATGCTTGTTTTATTGGTCTTTCTGCTTGGAATTGGAGGATGGATGGATCTGTTATCACCAACTGTGAGAACTTATGCCATTCGTTATTTTTACTCATTGCTCATCTTCAATGCCTAATCATATATTTTATGAATATTAAGTCAGATTAATTCATTATTTTTACTTGTTGCTCATATTCAATGCCCAATCTTATACTGTGATGAATATTAAGTCAGATTAAGCTGACTTTGGAACATGATTATTACTCTTGATAATGTTTCACTTCAAATTTGTGGTTGATTTTGGAATGATGTTGTTTTGATGTGCATCATTTTCAATGAAATTGCTGCAGGCTATAGCTGATAAAGGTCTTGAGCTTCTATCGACAACGCTAATATTCAGTGTACTTGTAAGTTATGATTAACTGCTTGTTTCACTTTTGTTAACAATGTAAAGATGTTTTAGTTTTCTTGTGTTCAAATGCAAGTATTATTGCCCTAGATATTGTATTTTCAATATCTTGCTCCATCAATCCACAATTACATGAGTACTGCTGATTGGTTCATTTGATACTGTTCATCAAATATGCATATGCCTGTGACCATGCAACAATGTTGATTTTTGTAGATTTAGCATTAAGGGTGCCCTTGCAGCCATCGACAACAATTTGTTGTCATAACCTTGTTATAGATAGCTATTCAATTTTATTTTATTTTTGGATTTCAGTATCATGTGTCTATTAAGGGGACAAATCTTCTCTACATGGTTGGCTGCAGATCCCATGCTCAAAGCTCTTCCCTAAAACCTCACACCACAGGAAATCTAATTCAAGACTGGTAATACCTGTATGCATATGGCTTAGATGATTATTGATGTTGGTATGTGCTTTTTGTTTCATTGTTTGTATTACAAAACAGTGCATATCCCCTCCTACTATTCTGTCTATATGTTTATTGCTTTAGACAGTTATTAGTGTTGAACTAAGAACAATATTGCGTGCTGACTGTTTTCATGTTTGACGGCATTTCAAGCTTTTTTTCCCCCCAACTTTTCTGAAGTTATCAGCAATCAATTTGTTCTCCAAGTTGTAATCAGTATAACATCCTCTGACAGGTGGTTTGGGATACAACTGAATCCTCAATTCATGGGACTCGACCTCAAGTACATCTCTAACCGAGAAACTTTACATGCCTAACATTGTGAAAGTACCAATCGATCACTCATTAAATGATGCCTGCATCTCTTCTTGCAATATCTATGCTATCTCATGCTGATATTGCCATCTCCTGTACAGATTCTACTTTGTTAAAGCTGGTATGCTGGGATGGCTTCTTATAAATCTATCTGTTGTTAAATGTGTTAAAAGAAAACAACTTAAGCCAGTCAATGATACTTTACCAGCTATTTTGTGTTGTAAGTTGATACTGTTATGTTGTTTTAGTACTTGAAGCCATTTTTCTCTAGTTTTTGTCGTCTCTGTTTCCTCTAGTTTCAGCAATTTTAAACTTGGCTGACAACCCTGTTATTGTTTCGTTCTAATGCTGCAGTTATACATTATGGATTACTTTTTTTATGAAGAGTGCATGACCTCCACTTAAGTAGACCACTTGTTCTTGCTTGTTTGTGATTCCAACCGATCTGGTTTATTAACTCCTATTAATAATATTGTGCTTATATAAGAGCTTTTGCTATCATTATTGGACACAATTTCTTCAATAATGGTATAGAAGTGAAATTCTTCCATTTTTATATAAGATCAAATGTTTAGTTTCTAGAAAATCCATTCTCATTTGATAAGTTTGTTAATCTAACCTCAGATGGGACATAATTGTCGAGAGATTAGGGTTCATGCTGGTATTTGGAGATTTAGTCTGGATACCCTTCACATTCAGTATTCAGGTATGCATACAACAAAAGTTTTTGCTAAAGACTACTTCCTCTTAATCATATGAGCTACATTGACCGACATCCTTCTTATTGCACTGCATGAACTTTCTTCATGTTTTTAGAGACTTTTGAGTAGAGACACTGTTAGTCTGTAACTGATATGTATCTCTAATTAACAACAAATAATCCCTTACTTGGACTGCGTAGTTTTGGCTCAGAATAGAAATTGGTTTGCTATCTGACTAAGTTTTCTTACTGTGTTTTGTTCTTTTAGTCTATGGCAACATGATAGCCATTGCAGTTGTTCAATAGGAAAAAAATTACTAGTACATTCCATGGTATTCCGCAATTTTATTATGCATGAAAATGCTGAGAATATTAAATTGCTATGTTCTACTCATTTCAGTGCTTGATTTATTGCCCTGTTTCAAGTTTACCTTTTAATCCATTTTCTTTATTTTTGTTTTTCGTTCTAGGAAGCATGCCCCAAAACTGACCTTAGTAGTTTGGTTGATTCACAATTAAACAGTTGTTGTAAAAGTGTTGCAAGTTGAATGGTTACAGGTAAACGATTCGCGTGGGACAAGGTAATTACGAAACCTTGACCATACCTGGCAGCTCGTGTTGTTTGTTACCAGAGTGTGGATCAACCAGAAGAGGTATGCATAAAAGTATTTTCCTCGAGGATGAATCAGAATTCCGTCCATGTTCTGGGTTTGGAAAAGCGCTGATTTTCAAGAATGAGAATCCTATGATATGTGGGGAATCTCTTATGATAATTATCCGTGCTTGAATCGTATCTTAATGCAAAGTTGGATAGGATGGCCCTTGCGTAAGGATTATATTTCCCCCAATTTTTTTGAAATACAAGATGCTCATTGAATGATAACAAAGCGACTTACAAAAATTTCAGAGATTCAAGGTTGGACTTTCCGTTCTAGATTAACCAGAACAGGTACTAATTTTTTCTTTAAACAAAATACAATCGGGCATCCATATTCTTGTTACTTTGAATGCATGATTATTTATTTGTTTCCCTATGTTTGAAAGGGTTGGTGGCTTCTAAGGAATAAAGTGGAGCTGACAACTGCCGCTGTTATTGCAAACTGTCTTGTCTTTTTTATTGGGTAACATTTCCAATTTCGTAGACTGTTATTCGTTTTGTAGTTGTGTGGATATTTTACCATCTTTTTTCTTTCCTTGGTGCAACTTTCAATCTTGTTGATGTGTCTATCTACTCATTTCTTTTTTTTTTCTTTTTTTAAATTGGAAAGCTATATGGTCTTTAGAGGAGCTAACAAGCAAAAGCGTGTTTTCAAGAAGAATCCCAAAGCACTAATTTGGGGTAGACCTCCAAAGGTCATTGGAGGAAAGTTGCTTGTTTCTGGTTTTGGTATGTGCTTATCTGCTCTTTAATGATTAGGAGGAGACGACAACAATCTTCTTCACCTTTTCTTGGATATAATGTGATTCCATTCATCATATTATATTATACTCGTTCAGGGGCATGCATAGCGAGGCATAGCTCTTTCCTTGAGTTTACCTTGTGGGATAAGGTAACAACCATCCATGTATGCTTCTTCCCGTGATTAGAAAATCGGCATAATGCAGCTTACATAATAGTAATTTGTTTATGCAGTTCTCCGGTTCCGTATTTTTATCCTATATACCTTTTGATATTGCTAATATGGAGAGAGAGACGAGACAAAGCCCCGGTGTTCAGACAAGTACAGAGACATTTGGGCAGAACACAAGAAAACAGTTCCGTGGAGGATACTTCGTGTATGATTCAAACTAACGTTAGTCTTCTTATATTCATATATAAGGATATAAAACGCCCTTATAGAAGTCCAAAAATAAGACAAAAGGGTATTTGGACACTTTGTTTTTCAAATTAACAAAATTCATCTTTCTTGTATGGAAATGGCTATTTTGACTTATTGCTCTAACTTATATGAGAGAGTTTCTAGCAACCTTCAATCTTCTCTCTCTCTCGATTGCAGCCATATTGCTTTGTTAGCATGCGAGTTCGAATTCTATTGCGTAATATTTATTTTCGAGTTTGTGTTAGTTATTGGGGTAATGTGTAGTTATTTATACAATAGTATAATGTATCAATGTATATATAAAAAGGGTTAACAGTCCATTAATGCGGGAATTTTGCCCAAAGTTGCAATTTAAACCCAACATTATGATATTGCATTCAATGCTTGTTTCATTGACATAGTGAGCTTCATCACGTGTTTCGTCGAGTCGTGCCCTGTCATCTATCGCTGTGTGTGCAGAGGAAAATATTTTTGTACCCCTACCCATTGATGTGAGTTGTATTTTTGTGGACTTAAGCCTTAGTATTCTTATGTAATCTCTAATCTCATATTTTTTATTCATTAGTTTTTTATATTTATGATGGCATGAAAATATATGAAGTGTATTGGTGGAAAAAAGATGAAGATGAATATGTAATGTTTAGGATTCTCATCCAAATTAATTTCTCCATTGTATTATTGTTTTTTGAACATTTTGATAGATTTTTCATCTATAAAATTCCATGTAGTAGTTGAAATTAAATGCTTAAAAGTGAGACATTTGTTTTGGTGCACCGGTTATATACTATACACCCACTTTTTGTCACGTTTTTTTTTTCCTTTCCAGATTTCCTTTTTCCTGTTTTTTTTTTATTTCCTACTTTTTTCTGTTTTTTTTTTTATTTCCATATTTCTTTTTCTTTTTTATTTTATTTATTTTATTTTCCTTTTTTCCCTCTTTTTTTTAAATTTTCCAGATTTTGTTTTTTTTTCTTTTTTTATTTTCCAGATTTTATTTATTTATTTATTTTTGTTATTTTCCACATTTTCTTTATTTTATTTCATCTTTGATTTTTTCAACATTGTCGTGACGAAATGTAATGATTGTGAAACATTACGTTTCTTAGTGAAAAAGTTTATTTTTTCCAAGGACAATAATTACTTTAACGTTCGACTAAAAAGTAGAACTTGTTGTATTAAAAAGTAGACATTGTCGTAACGAAATGTAATGATTGTGAAACTTTACGTTTCTTCACCGACAATAATTACTTTAACGTTTGACTGAAAATAGAACTTGTCGTATTAAAAAGTAGATATTGCCGTTACGAAATGTAATGATTGTGAAACTTTACGTTTCGTAATGACAATATTTACTAAAAAAATTAGAAATAAAAAATCTGAAAAAAAAATGAAAAATATAAAAACAAAAAACTGAAAAATATTAAAAAAAATAGGAAAAAAAACTACTAAAACAGTAACCTGGAAAGAAAGAAGGAGAAAAAAATTGAACAGTGAACAGTAACCGGAAATTAAAAAATAAAAATAAAAAAGAACAGTGAACAGTAATAAAGAGTGCTGCGTGAATAGTGTAGGTTGAAAAGTCAAACATGATGTGCTATAATAGGACAAAAAGTGGGTGTATACTATACAACCGACTCACCAAAACACACCCCTAAAAGTGAAGCCTACTCGTGTAAAAAAAAATAAAAAATGAAACCTACTCACCTAAATATGTAAACTTTGTTATTTTGTAAATCAAAACGGAGGGATCGTTTTGAAATGTAGAAGTATATATTTTTGAATTTGTATTTGTTTGTTCGTAGAATTTGGTCACTCATTCATATAATCTTGGATGTGATTCGAAATTTGCCTACATTGCTTTTGGTTTGTAATTTAATGAGAAAACATTCTAAACTGTCCTGATATTTGTCCAAATTCTAAAAAATAATCTGACTTTTTGATAATGTAACTAAAATGGTGTGTTTGATTCTTCAAGATCGAAATATTGACATGGAGAATTGTAGATCGACGTGAATGTCGCAATTTAAAGACAAAAAAAATAAGTATAATACTTAGAATTTTAAATTCTTCACCATTATAAAACTTTCCAGCCAACCGTCAAAATAAATATAATAAGAAAGGGTGGGTGGGGGGGGGGGGGGGGGGGGTTATGAACCTAAATGTTCTCGTTTTGCAGATATTAAATAATAATAATGCCATTAAACTCACATTAGTCCAGGTGTTGTTCCCTTCTTAGTTAATACTATAATATATTTATTCCTGAAATTAATGAAATCCAAGCGCACAAAAAGTGGACGTTCTAATTAGAATTTTCTATTTGGATAGGAACCAAGATAAGATGTTTATACTGCTTTAGTTATCTGAAAATAGTATATAATGTGGGTTATTGCATGCGTTTTTGGACACACATTCGTTGTTAATTAAATGCAAGAAAAGACAAATTCGTCATTTTAATTAATTAAGAAATGTCAATATAGTTTAAAATTCTTTGCAAGGTTGTAAATTTTATGGTTACATAATTAAGAACATAAAATATTATTCAGGGAGCAATCATAAATGATATCATATAGTTTCTTCTCTTTATGGTTGACATTATTCAAAGATTACATCATCAGTATTAGTAACCTAGTACTCCCTCCGTTTACGAATAAATGTCTCATTGTGTGGTTGGCACAGAAGTTAAGAAATTTATTAAAATTGTTTTTAGTGGGTAAAAAGTAGGTGTAGGGGTATTATTAATAATAAAGTAGATTAGTTTGCTAATCTTTATTTATTTTTGGGTCCTTTTAAATATAGGCTATTTATATCTGTTTACATTTTATTTTTTACCCCACAATTTATTTTTATCTATATTTTTTTTCTGTTTAAATTTTCGACTTTTTAAAAAAAAAAATTATTATCTTTTTTTTATTTAAATGATGACGACATTTTTAGCTCTTTTGTTTAATGAATTTTTTTCATCTCTTTTTTGTCATCCAAATTCGTGTGTTTTTTCTTCTTTTTTGTCTTTTTTTTTTGTTTTGATGAAATAATGATCATCAATTGATCAACTGTTGTTTAATGATGCTTTATATATTTTTTTTTTCTCTTTTTGCAATTCACTTTTCATTTTTTTTCTTTAAAGTTTTTTTTATTGAGTTTGTATTTTTGTTTATATACACCCACTGCATATATATAGTTTGATCATTAATTCATCTCCTTTTGTTGTGTTTTTTGTTGATATACACTTGTGCATAAAAAACAATAAAGAAAGTTAGAAAGACACTTTGATGTGATCAAAATAAAAGGAGAGAACTTTCATAGATTAGGACAACTAATGACCAATAATATCCATACGAATCTTTGGCGGGAACTATTTAGTGGGAAATTCAAATTTACAACTCCAAATTAATGACTATAAATACAAACCATGGCTTTTGAGATTCATCACTTTGTCCACCATAAATACAAAAAAGCAGCAAGAGGTGAAGAAGGGAGTGCCTCAACCAAGTTTAACAGATGAAGAGAAGAACATCATTGCCTCAGACAAAGATCAATGCAGCATTATATTCACATATCTAGACAACTTTGACATCATAGGATACAACACATCATACTCACATATTCACATATTTAGGCAACTTTGTCATCATAGTAGGCAACATCATCATATCTACATATTTACATATCCAGGCAACAACAAAGCAACATAGTGATCACATTCATTTCTAACTTGCAGCTTATACCTACCATACAACAAAAGTGGCCAACAGGTATAAGCAGATACATCTTGATTCAGCAAGACAATGCAAAGCCACACATAAACAATGATGATCCAGAGTTCAAAGCAGCATCACATAGTAATGGATTTCATAACTAATTGATCTGCCAACCAGCCAACTCCCCTGACTGCAATGTGAATGATTTAGGATTCTTCAGATCAATTCAATCACTTAAAGATAGGGAAAATGCAAGAACAATGGATCAACTAGTAACAAATGTGAGGGAGACATTTGAGGATTATCCATCTTATAAACTGAATGATGTGTACTTAACCTTGCAAGCATGTTATAGTGAAATCATCAAAGTCAAGGGCTGCAACAACTACAAAATACCACACCTTGAAAAGGACAGACTAAGAAGAGAGGGGCAGCTCCCACAAAGTATTGAGGTGGAGGAGCGGGTAGTAGATTATGCAATACAGTATTTAAATGAGCAGTTGAGTGAAGAGGGGCAGGCTGCACCCTTTAGGCTTGAAGATCTAGCCAGTGGAATAGAGCAGGTCAACATAGAAGAGTAGGAGAAGATTTTTGGCAGCTAGTTTACAGGGACAGACATCAAAGGTTGTTTATTTTGTTGTTTGGAATGTAAATGTCCTTGTTTGCTGTTTTTTTCGAAGGTATGTAATCTCATCAATTAAATTCATTTCAGCAACCACATACATCAGGCAACAATTAATTGAGCCTCCAGACTTAGGTTAGTAGTCCCTAGTGGTGGCATCAAATAACAGCCAAACTCAAAAACTGATTCCTAAGCAACAGATTCCTCAGATAAAACAACCTTTGATGTAAAAGGCAACACATTTCTCAGACAAAGTAGAATTGAGCATCATTTTTCTCTTTTAAAAAAAAGGCAACTTTGTCATCATAGGATAATGGAATCAGTAGGCAACAATGAGGCAACAGTTAATGGAATGAGGCAGCAAGTAATCCAATCAGGCAACAATTAATCGAATCATCCATAATTTCATCGAATCAGGCAACAAGTAAGCAGATCAGACCACAATTCATTTCAGCAGCCAACAAGTTTCAATTGAATCAGGCACCAATAAATTGAATCAGCCAAGTTTCAATCGAGTTAGACAACAATTCATTTCAGGAGCCAACAATTAAATCGAATCAGGTACCAATAAATCGAATCAGCCAAGTTTCAATCGAGTCAAGGACAATTTTTTTGAATCGGCCAAGAAGTCATCAAAGCAACCAACAATTCATCGAACAAGAAGGCAGAAAACAGGCATCACCAGCCTTAACCCCAAAAAATAATCAACAAGAAGGCAGAATAATGGTATCACCAGCCCCCAACACCAATTAATTGAAGCAAAAAGAACGAAATAACCTGCATTTGGCGAGATTTTCACCTCATTTGAATGAGCGGATAGAACCAGAAGTGGCTTCCAAAGCCTTCATTTTTTCCGATGTTTTGCACACTTGGACATCAATAAGTAATATGGATCAGTAGGCAACATCTTTGACACGAAATAATCCTGACTTTTCTCTCCAGTGGGTCAATCGCCTCCGTCGATGAGTCCGACACAATATCTTGATCATAATCTGCCACCGGCACAATAGTATTGAGATGGCCTCTTCCCGATCCAAAGGGCGGCAGACCGAGCTCCACCACCATCGATGGAGGTTGAGAGATCTCATCGGACTCAGAGGGTGGCTGCGAGTCATCAGGCACAGAGGAATCGACAAAGACAGACGACGCCGGTGAGAATAAAGTTTCAGGCACCATAGTCTCCGATTCCATCTCCTCTGGAAGCATCGATGAGAAGTCATCATTTCGAAGGGGAGAGAATCGACAGAGATAAGAGAAGGACTTCGACATGGGAGAGAATTGGCAGACGGCGTAGATGGAGATGCAGCCGATCTAGGGGTAGAGAGAAGGAGGAACAACACAAATGGGGATTTAGGGTTTGAGATCGGGTGGAATTGGGGGGAATTGGGCTCAGATGGATTAGTAGTTGGGTTGGGTTGGGTAGACTAGTGGGTTATTAAGTGGGTAGATTAGTGGGTTAAGATGTTGGGTAATTAAAATAAAAAAGGTGGGTCCCCTAATGACAAAGGGTAGTAATTTTAGAATTTAAAGAGGGTAGTATGGTAAAAAATAGAGTAGGACATTTATTGGTGAACGAATTTTAAAAATAGGAATTTGTAAATGAATGGAGTAAAAATTATTTCACATGAAAAATATATGTAAATACTATTCAATAAATTTTACTAAAATATACCAACCACATGCGTAATATAATTTCACTGAACGATTATAGTATTAGTACGTATCTCAAATTACTAAAAACAGGTATCTACTTCTAAAAAATATATATGCATATATTTTTTAGAATATCATGTGATATAGCCATAATGAATATTAAAGTATAAATTGTGGCTCACCATCTTCATAAATATAAATTCTAGCCATTCTTTTGAATTTGGGACAAAAATACCCTTATTAACCCCATCTCTTATTTAATTAGGACAACTCACTTATTCCCCCCCTCTCCCTCTCGTTTCCACACCCTAATTACTCCCTCCGCCCTAGAGGTGTTCAAGGGCCCGGTTCCGGTTCGGGAATGTTGGAACCTGAACCGGCCCGTCATAGTCACGGTTCCGGTTCGGAATCGGCCCGCGTAGTCACGGTTCCGGTTCCAACCCGCCGGTTCTGGGCCCGAACCGTCTAAATTTTTTATTTTTTTAATCATTGAAAATATAAATTATATTGTATTTCAAACTCATAATCTTCAATATAATGTATATAATCGATATAAAATAAAATATATCTTCATTTATACAATGTGTGATCAATTAAAAACCTTATATTTTCACACGGTTCAACGGTTCCGAACCGGAACCGCCGGTTCATATTTGAACCTTATATAAATATTTATTTTATTTTAGATCTTTTTCATTCCATTTATCGTTATAATTGTCATTTTTGATTTCTAAAACATACAATTAACATGAATTAATACAAAACATATTTTAAAACCAAAAAAAGAAAGATAATAATAAAAAATCGTTGGAACCGCCGGTTCACAGTTCCTCGCCATTTGAACCGGAACCGGCCCGTCCTACATACGGTTCCGGTTCGGAACCAGCCCGTTGACTACGGTTCCGGTTCGAAAACCGTTGACCACGGTTCCGGTTCAGGTTCGAACCCGCCGGTTCCGGTTTGAATGAACACCTCTACTCCGCCCTCCCCTGTTCCTTTCCTGATTCCAAGCTCTTTTGCCGTAATCCTGAAAAAGGCCCAAATCGATCATCGGGATTCGTGTGGGATGACAAATTCCTCGTCGGCGAGTTCAATAAGCCCGTGAACAAGTGGAAGGAGGAGAGCAGCAGCATGCAGAATAACGAGGATCCGACAGCCACCGCTGAGAAGAATCGTCGTTGCCCGTCGGATTGATGATCGAGAGGAGTTGATCCAACGGTGGGAGGGGATTCCGTACGAGGAAGGTGTCACCAGCAGTCAAGCCGCCTTCGCCTAGGTTTCGGCATTCGGATGTTGCGGTGCTTTCCGGAAGAGTGAGAAGACGCGCCGCCGGCCGCTGAAGTCCGATAAGATCATGGATGATTCCATGATTTTCAGACATTGTGGGCACGTAATTTGTTCCATAGTTGATTTTTTGCGCCAGAGATTTTAGAACTGATTGTTGTCGTTGCATTTGAGTTTTTTGCTTTCAGTTTGGTAATTGCGAGATGGGTTTTTGGTAGGAGAGGATAATTAGGAGATGTTTGGTGTAGAATAAGAGGACTTTTAGTGTGGCGTGGTTGGGTATTTGCTTTGTTTTTGTTGAAGAAGAAGATGAAATTAAGACTTCCCACAGTGGGTGTCTCGTCGGCTGTCTCGAGACACCCCGATGCAGGTAGGAGGAGCTCGAGACCGTCTCGCCGTGACGAGACAGTCTCGATACGGCGCGTGGCCTTCACGCGTTTCCGATTTTTTATTTTTATTTTTATTTTTTTGAACAGGCGTGTGCAATGCACGCGCCGAAAATTTAAAAAAAAAATAAAAAATCTGGACAACGGCATTAATCCAACGGCTACAAATTCTCAACGGCTATATAGCCGATTTTTCATTTTTTTTTTTTTTTTTTTTTTTTTTTGCAATTCATCCCTATAAATACCAACCTCCATACCACAAATTATTCCACACCAAATTCATCTTCCTCCTCTTTTTCTCTCTAGTTTTCGCTCAAATTTCTTGCAAAAAAAAATATGTCTTCGTCGTCCGACTCCTCAACCGGCTACTCTTCCCATGGCACCGACGATGAGGTTATGTCGATGGTGACCAACCTCCAAGCTGTTGCGGCTCGACTCTTCGCCAAAAAGAAAAAAAAAAGGCGAAGAGGTCGGTCGTAAACCGCGATCGGGAGGCGGCCCTGCAGTAGTTGATGGCCGACTATTTCAACGACAACCCGACGTACGGGCCAACTTTTTTTCGCCGGCGTTTTCGGATGCACAAGCATCTGTTCTTGAGGATTTGCGAGGCGTTGGAGCAGAATGTGAGATATTTCCAGCACAGACAAGATGCAACCGGCAAATGGGGCCTCACGTCGGTGCAAAAGTGCACAATGGCCATTCGCCAACTAGCTACCGGTGGAGCGCCAGATGTTTTCGACGAATACTTGAAGATCGGCGATAGCACCGGCCGTCTTTGCCTCCGGAAGTTCTGCCGAGGTGTCATCGACCTATTCGGTGACGTGTATTTGAGGAGGCCAAATGCACAAGACACGACTCGGCTGCTGCAAATGCACGAGGAGAGGCACGGCTTTCCAGGGATGCTCGGTAGCCTGGACTGCATGCACTGGGTATGGATGAATTGTCCGAAGACGTGGTCGGCTGCCTACACTCGAGGAGATATAGGCGTGCCTTCCTTGATTCTTGAGGCGGTGGCGTCTCAAGACTTATGGATCTGGCACGCCTTCTTTGGAGTAGCCGGCTCCAACAACGATATCAACATCCTCAATCAGTCTCCCATATTTTCGGACGTGCTTGAGGAACGTGCTCCGCCGTGCAAGTACACAGTGAACGGAAGGTTCTATGACGGCGGTTACTACTTAACCGATGGGATCTACCCGAAATGGGTTGCCCTGATCAAGGCTCCTCCGATTGCAGTTGATGACAAGGCGGCGCGCTTCAAGAAGATGCAGGAAGCGGCGAGGAAAGATATTGAACGGGCCTTTGGTGTTTTTCAGGCCCGTTGGGGAATTATCCGGAACCCGGCGCGGGGCTGGTACGTACCGCACCTCCGCAACATCATGTTTGCGTGCATTATTTTGCACAACATGATCATTGAAGACGAGAGGGGGGATGCCGAGAACTGGAGAGAGGACACAGAAACTAGTTCGAGTAGTAATGTTACTCATGTCCCCTACCCGCAATCATGGAAGAATTTCATCAAACGGGACGCTGCATTAAGAGATGTGATGAGGCACCATCGGCTCACAGATGATTTGATCGAGCATCTTTGGAGCCGATTTGGAGCAGTTGACGAGTAGGATGTTTTTATTTTTTTTATTTCAATTAATGTAATGTTTTTATTTGTTTTATTTCAATTAATGTATTGTACTAGTTATCTGTTTAAATTAATGAAAATTTCAATTTTTCTTATTAAAAATAATGTAAAATAGAAATTCAGAAAATCCTTAGAGACAGCCTTTAGAGACAGCCCCACTGCAGCTCACTGTCTCTATCTCCAAAAGATCCTTAGAGACACCCCTTAGAGACACTACTACTGCAGGTAGTCTAACACACTTGAGTTTTCGCAAGTTTGGTTAGTTGATGATGCATGATACGTATACGACATACGTGGCATGCAAACCCAATATTTGACGAATAATATATACTAATACAACCATTTTTCCTTTTGAACTAGTGTTATTGTGGTTTTTGTTTTGTTATATTACAAGTGGTGTGTTGTTGGAACAAATTGAAATATTCGTCTCAGTAGTATCACGTCATAACTTGAAATATATGGAACTAATAAGATAATTCGTCTCAATTGTACCAAATCTGAACAATGGGCAATAAAAAAAGGTTATATTTGTACCAAATGTACCAGAACACTTGGCACTAATAAGACTAAATTTGTACCAGATGTACCAGAACAATTGACACTAATAAAACTAAATTTATACCAGATGTACCAGATATCTGATACCCGGTCCGAACCGACCCGCGCCCGTCCGCATTAGACCCGACCCGCTCCGCGTTTTATTAAGGGTATTTGTGTTCCATATTGAAAAAAATGACCAAAATTTATATTTTTGAAGAATGTGGGCCAAAATTTATATTTTAATGATCATTATGGCTATTCAAAATTTGTCTCTATATTTTTTTGTCAATTTTATTTCAATAATAAGGTTTGTTGTCAATTTTATCTCAATTAACAATTTCATAACTTGCGTCAATTTAATCCCTGTAAGTACTTAATGACAACTTATACTCAAGTAATATAAATTTATTTTAATTTTATTTTGAATCCAAATTTCGGAATCGAAAAATACACGCGATATTCAAAGTGACGCGTGTTATCATATAACTGAAACAACTTTGTTTTTAACTGATATATGCAGCTTATTTAATTTTATGCTAAAAAAAAACTTAACTTAGCTCTCATCCTCCCTCACCCAGATGAAAGATCGATCCACATCCTATAAAAGCAATGTCAACTAAAAAATGGCATCGTTTTGGCCACAAAAGACGTCACGAGTTACTCTGATTTAGAGTTGTTAACCGGGCTGGACCGGAACGGGCTTTTCATGATAGAGGCCAACTCGGCTCAAATCCATTGATAGAGTTGGTCGGGCTTTTCATACAAAAAGGCCCACTTTGAAACCACGAAGATCAAAGCCCGATACAGGTCATGGCCGGCCCCAGTTTTGGGCCGGGAATTTAGGCGCCTTTCAATACTTCTTAGCCCAGGACTAGGCCCGCACATCGGCTGAACCGGGCCGGATTGGATCCGTCCGACCCAGTTGACATCTCTACTTTGATTGCTACATGTATGTGGTTTCTAGAGGCATGATTTGAACTTGGAATATAGTTAAAATAAGTTGATATGAACCTAAATGGATGGAATTAAATTGATTATTTTCACTATATACATATGATATTGTTTTTCCAAAACAGTTTATTAAAAAGTCCACTTGACCAGCAACTTCAAAATACGAAGCCCACACAACACGTTGAAGAATAATACAGTTATGAGACAACTCTACAAACATTAAAATGTTACATCAATTTTACTTGGTGACCGGTCACAATCACTAGTTAAATTTCTTTCTTCCTAAATCAAATATGATGCCAAACACATTTTCACACGTAACCCTACATGTTTATTAATATCAAACATTTGATTACCTCAAAAATATAAATATTGACTTTGCCAATAATTAATCAATCGGCTGGGGAAATGTCGCGTGAGTCATCATCAATTCTTTTTGTTTTCTTCTTAAACTTCAGTAGTTAAACACTTTAAACTCACTGATTCAGTCAGGTGGTGACGCATAAAAAATATAATGCTAATTTGTAAATTAAATAAAAGTCATATAGGAGTGTATACTAATTAAATGAATTCTCTTATACCTGTAGACGTTCAACTTAGGTATTATATTAACGGAAAATTGCAAATTAAAACATGAACGATTACCACTCTTGACAATTACATATTAATTTTCTTTTTATTTTTTTTGTGTTCAAAACTAGCTCAAAAACTTTTGGCAAATTGGTCATCGTGAATAAGAACATCAACTCTTCTCTTAGATTTCGTTGATACCCAACCTTTAATTTTTCAAATCAAGAGCTTGAACTATTTGGAAAGTTTCGATTGCGGAAAAAATTCGGCTAATTTTAATTGTAAAAAAAATAAAAGATTGAATATTCAATTATCAAAATATGCACTTTTAAGAGCATCCACGAATGGTGGGCCGTCCAATTTTCGATGGGCCCGTCAGCACATAAAAATTTCTACAATGGTGTCATTCTCTCAAGATTGATTATCTCCTTTTATTTCACCGAATACCACATAGCCACCTCATCTCTCTCTCTCTCCCCGCTCTAAAATGACGCGCATGAGCCATTCTCCTCCGCCGGCAAGCTGGCTGCAGCGACTGCGCCAATCAAAAATTATGGGGCCGTAGCAAGCTCCATTGGAAAAATAGCGTCACTGCAGATGCTCTAAGCAATAAAAATAAAAATTGTAAGAATCATATTCTAAATAATTGGATTAATGCCCTACTACTAGTATTCATAGTCCGCCTTTGGATGGATATTAATTAAAACGTTTGCGAAGAATAATTAATTACAACCAATGTCTGTATGTGACACCTAACACAGTATCATTATAAAATCTAGATCATCACTTAGGACCCTACAATCTTTGGGAAGCTTTTTTAGTATTAAACTGTCATAATCCTTGTTATCTTTTCTTTTCATCCTAGCTAATAATTTCAATTATTTATACATTGATGATCATGATTATGGAATCCAGAGAAGGTTAATGTAGTGGCGACGAATTATTTATGAATTATACTACATTTATTGTTATTATAAAGGTCATTTAAATGAAGTTAAACCTAAGCAGAAATGGTTCCCATTATCTATGTTTTGATGATCAAACTATTGAGAATTCAAAAACTCATAATCTTTATATCATGTCAGTCTATCAAATTGCATGGTCTCATATGATAACATTATTTTTTATTTTGACGAATAAGAAACCTTGTCAATTTGATGTAGATATTTTGACGAAGTGCTAGTAAATTTTAATAAGTACAGGGTAAATATACTAGTATCTCAACATTTATTTAGATTTTCAAAAGTGACTCAACCATTTAAACATATCATTTTAGTACCCAATATTTAGATATGGTAACTAAATTTTTTGTGTATGATTTTTCAGATTTAAAAACTTGAGATCGAGTGAATTTTTCCACTTATTACATGATAACTATCTATCTATCTATATATTATATAAACGAAAATGATTTTGCAAAAATCCTATGTGCACCTCTCATATCCCTCTATTCCTATTTATTTAAATTTTCAAATTTTCTGAATTAAAAATCAATATTTATCATATCTATACTCATTCTATTATATCATTGTTATAAATATTTCCTTAATATGTGAATCATGAGATATTTCCTTAATAACTATATTCTATAAGCGTAATGATATTCGATCACACTGTGGCCAACCACACAAGCTAAAAATGGTAATATAGGTTTTGAAAATGGAAATATACCCTAATTGAGAAGCATTAACCTTAAGGGACAAATGTGATTATTTCCATTTTTACAGTCAACTTTCTTTTCTTTACGGGTATGGTTGGTCACACTGTGGCCGAATATCATTACTCATTCTTATAATTAAGTTATTTGTATCCAATGTATTTTTTATTTCTTACTCAATTCATTCCATTTTGTTTTGAAGGGAGTCAGTCATTCCTTTATTATTATTATTATTATTATTATTATTATTATTATTATTATTATTATTATTATAATATTACAAATCTTTCATTTTACATTGATTTTCCAATAAAATTTCACCTATTGAAAAGTCTATAAATACATAGAATCAATATGTTAATTAGTTGGCTAAATGAGTATTATTATTTTTATTGAAAATTTTGATTTCATTAATATCGATTTTTTTAACAAGTAAATAACTTTATTTGAACAAAATGCAATGCACCCTTTAATTAAATCAAACATGGAAGATAGTATATTCTTAATTAACCGAGTATACCATTATTTTAGAATCCATTATTATATTTTTTTCATTTATCTCATTGATTGATACTACTGAAAGAAATTCATAATATCAAATATTTTTTTGACAAATTACGACGTATTATTAAAATTAAAAAGAGAAAAAAGTCACTAAAATTTGAGAAGTCTCAAACATGGACGTAATTGAACCTATAAAAACATGCAAGAAAAAGTTCAATATGCAAAAGAGAATTTATATAAAGAATTAAAAATAAAAAATTATAATTATCAAATCTTTTATCTCACGTCACTTTGTCTGTAAAACTCCGCTCATTTAAAAACCTATAAATACTTATTCTCTCATCTTTTGCATCATCGATTTAATTTGGTCAATTTATCAGTTGACCATAATTGGCTTTCAAATATATTGTCTTACATCAAGTTTGTATGAAAATTGAGGTAGATTGTTCTTCATAGCGAAGACATCTCTTTATGACTTTATCCCACATTGATTTATAGAAGAAAAATAAATATCGATAATAATGATGCTTAAATAATTAGAACCGTGTCAACGAGCCAGTTCTGATCCAGAATCGTGGGGATAGATGGGCGATTGCGAACCGACATTCTACTTATTTCTTTAATAATTTTATATTGAACTCATAATGTAGTATATTTATGGTCAACTTTATCTTATAGACAATCTTTAAATTATCTTTCTTCTCTAAATTAATGTGGGACAAAAAGACATGTGCTATCAAAAGTATCAAAGAAGAAAGGGAACTTTAAAAATTATCAATAAAAATAGGGACTTGAACAAAAAACATAACCACGGTCGACGGGCCGGTTCCAACCTCGAACCATGGGGGTAGACGGGTAGATTTCAATCTAGTAGTTCAATTTCTTTTATAAAAAAACTCTTATATTATTTTCATAATGTAAGATATTTAGTGTCACTCAATTCTTATTAATCTTCACAACATTTTTCTTCTCTAAATTAATATGGGACAAAGAGATATTTGTTGTCAAAAGGATCCATAACAATTCTCATAAGAAATTAGCATGGGACAATTTTTTTTAGAGCTAAATATACTTTTGTCACACATCGATTTTGACAAGAAAATGAGTTTTGAAATTATCTTTAAAACTGTATGTTCAAATATATATAAATTTACTTATAAACTACGTAAATAATTTTTCTTCGAAAAATTAAAAAATAATTAACGAACAATATTTTTTTATAATTTTATTCAATAATAATTTCTCGTCAAAAATCAACGGGCTACACACTATTTCATTAATTAAACAACTTCCATTCAGGCCTTGACATATTGATTTTTCTCGGTCTGAAAAATCAAAATCCGAACATGTAGTAGTATATATAATATTTTTTTTAAGTACTAATATAATATTTTTTTGAATATAGAATACTAGTATAATATTTTTAAAATATAGGATATGGATTATGGAGTGAATTTTAATTAACGTCGACGTTTTAAATATTACTACTATATTGAGTGAATTTAAATGAACAGTATATTCCCTTATGATACTTTGGAGGTTATGAATTCTTGGAAATGAATACTGCTGGTGGCAAGAATATTTAATTCTAAAAGGAAAGCCCAAAACATTAAAAAACATAAAGTGACAAAATGGAAAACATTAAGTGGTAAAGTTAATCTTTTCTTTTTGTGGGACAGTTCAGTTATTGTAATGTTACATAACATTAAAAATTGAAGTGGTGCCAACGCCGATCGCCGGCGGTGGCTGACAGTCTGTTGCATGCCAGTTGGAATGAGATGCATCTGCCACGTGTCACTCCCTCCGGTAATCATGCAACTCCTTCGTACAAACTTCCAAAAACGACTCTTGCATTCTTCCACAAATAAATTATTTACTACAAAAACTTAGGTCACGATCTCACATATCGAAGAAAATATGTGACCCACCCCAAGGGTCGACTCAAGTGAGTGTGTTTATACGGTTAATATTTCAAATTCGAATTGTATCAATTTTTTTTTTATAAAGGGTAGTTTACAAAGTGCAAAAGAAATAGTGAGGGTTTATTTAGTAGGTAGAAAATGTAGTGTTAAATGAGAAGGAAAACCCAAACTATTACAAAGTTTTTAAATTTGAGTTTTTTTTTGTATTTGTCAATCTGATCTACTTAAATGAAGTTGTAACTAAATTAATATTTGTCCGAATTAGATTGAGTTGCGTCACTAATACATATATGGATTTGATTGAAAAAGACTGATGGTTTTGTTTCCAATACAAAAGTATTTTTCACTAATAATTATATGTACGTATTATGTACTCGATTTTGTATTTACAACTATCCTTTATTTTGGTAGAATCTATCTCAAAATGGATTTTGGACAAAAGTATAATTTTTGGCAATACCCGATTCAATTTAACCTTTGATCTCCTTGAATTCCCAGTTAAATCTAATACTAGTATACTGAAATTAAAAAGTGCGATAAAATATTAAGTAAAGAATGACTTAGTATGTGCACGTGGAATATCATTGATATGATAGTTTTGTTCTATTCTAGATTTTTTTACCTTTGACTTGACCTTGTAGTAGAATTAAAAAATTAAATTTGATACTTTCCGGACATATCCAGAAGGAAAATAAATACACCAATAAATAAAATGAATTTGGAATATATTTTTATTGCTTTGATGGTAAATACATCTATTATTTTGAGTTGAGGAGTGAGGAATTACCAATTTTGATAATCTATTCTTTAGAGACCTCCAACGGGGAGGGCGTGGCGCGGACGAGGAGGAAGAACACCCGATCTTGATGAGGGCGCCGGCGATGGAGGTGCGACGGTTAGGCGCGGGTGACGGAGCCCGAGCACCACGGAGCCCAGGTGAGAGGCGGAGGTTTTGAGGGGAGCAGGGACACGCGTCGCTTCCTTCCATTTTCTGGTTAATTTTTTTTTAATTTGCAATAAAAGAATTGTTGACTTTTTAATTCTATATATTTAGATAATTAATTAAGTATTGTTGTTTATTGCAAATAAAATTAAAATTGAAAAGTAAAATTAAATACAAAATTAATCATTGGATCATCCTAAGACTTCAAAGCTACTATTGTGAATGCTTTTATGGTGTTTCATCCTTTATTATTAGTCGGATTTTTGAAATTTAGAAATTTGAAGATAATTATATACCCTATTTGAATGAAATAAATTTCTATCAATGTCATATATCGTTCAACCAATAGAAGGATTAGAGAATGAAACACGAAATTAGAATAGGAAATCCCATTGGAGGACTTACTACTTTCCTACCATACTATTTAAATAAAATTTAGACTCCCCTATCCTGCTCAATATGATATATTTTTTCTTTTTTAACCGTCCCACTAAAAAATGACATGTTTTCTTTTATAGAATTAATTAACACTTCTTAAATTAAAGAAAAATTATCAGCATTTTATTAACTAAAAATCATTTTATGAACAAAAAAAATATTTTATTAACACTTTATTATACCTAATTTGATTCTTTCTAATTTTCGTGTCGAAAAAAACATGTCATATCAAAAAATAGGAATGGAGTAATATATACTAATATTGTTGTAACGTTTTAAATATGTTGTGGACGTTTCTCTCTTTATCAATGTGCATTTACTCCCTTTTAGCCCCGCAATTTGCTTGTGGATGTCGCGCTATTGTCTGAATTTACGAAATTGGACACCGGAGTTTCACACTGCACAGTCTAAAAACTGTCGGTGCCCGGAGAAGACACGTGGGGTGTTTTCGACAATTTATGGATTATTTAATCATTTAATGTGATGTCATATTCATACTTTGTTTAGTGCGGGGTTCGGTAGAGTCATGGAGTGCCGTTGTAAATTACTCCGCATCACCATGTTTTTCTAAGGTTTATTTTTCTCTTTATTTATTTTAAGGAGATACTTTTACTGCTCCCTCCGACCCGTTCATTTTGTCTCATTACTATTAGGCACGGAGATTAAGGAAAATTGTTTGTTTAATAAATTAGTGGATGAGATTGGAAGGGGATGAGAGAGAAACTTTTACAACCACTCATTATGTCTATATTTGGATGTAGACAAAATGAGTGGGACGTCCATTTAAGGAAAGAGGAACAAAATGAGCGGGACAGAGGGAGTATTTCACAAGAAATCAATTATAGATACTCCCTCCGTCCCGTTGAACTTGTCTCATTTGAGATCGGCACGAAAATTAAGAACAAGAGTATTATATAATAAGAGTGTGTTTAGTGTAGTGAATAAAGTGATTTAAAGTATTTTTTAATTAATAAAGTGATATAAAGTGTTTCTGAAGTGACATAAAGTGATATAAAGTGGTTTTGAAGTGATATAAAGTAAATAAAGTGATTTCTTAATTATTTCCTTAAAAGGAAATGGGACAAGTTGAACTGGACAACCAAAATGGCAAAATGAGACAAGTTGAATAGGACAGAGGGAGTACTTCTTATTTGTTCAAATGGTACGTCGAACTTGGAACAAGCATGAAGAAATTAACGATACTTCTTTATCTTTTAAGTTGTTCTGCCTGATCAGCCACTCAATTTGTCCCGTTCAATATGGAGATTAAGACGAAGAGTATTAGATTTAAAAAATGTAAATAAAGTGCTAATAAAATGTCATATTTTTGTTTTCTATTTATAAGAAAACTTTGTATAACTTCTAAAATATATATGTTCATTCACAAATAATCTGGGCAGCTAGTGAGCTCAAACACGACTACATGGTGATAAAATTCAAATCAATTATCTATCAATTAAATATATAACTTAAAGAATATACTAGTAACGGAAATATGAATAATATGGCGTTGCATGGATGTATATACCTGCTTAGGTTAATTCTAGGATGAGATGGGTAGGGCTGCAAATGACAAAACTTTTTAGATTATTGTAAATATAAATAGTAAGTAAAAAAGCTTAATTCTACAATAAGCATATTTTACAAGAGACATTCCGTGGGCATGTTAGTATAGAAACAGTAAGATCTATCGTTCAAACCGTTTCTCCTTTTTCTAAATCTAAAAAAAATTAAACAAGGATTGAGATTGTACTTTGTTCTCTCACTCTCACAAATGGAAGAAGATACTAAGAGCATCCACAACAAGGGTCTTGTTAGATCCCGAGTCTAATGCCGTGAAACGTGATTTCAATGATTGGTGGTGTTGAGTAAGACCCCGAGTCTATTTTCTACAGTGGTGGGGTTGAGTCCCGGATCTATAATCATTGGCAATGATTGAATAGATTTTATTAAGTGACTTTAAGTCTTAAAATCATTTTCCTTTATTTTAATGCGCAAGTTGTCTTTGCTATCTCAAAATGACTACTAATTATGAAATATTTGTCTTTGCATCCCTGCAGTAAGTTATTGAATTCAATTTCTTTTAGCTTCTTAATTTAGTTAATGAAAATCTGGCATTTCTTCTTTATATCTAGCTAGCAGTTGTAGTTTATTTAATCATCACTATTATTTGAATCTAGCTTGTGTAGTTCTTAAAGAAAAAAGGCATTTGTAGTTAATTCTAAATCCTACTCAAGAAGCCATTAATAGGTAAACTATTCTGAAGTTAAAACTATAAATTTAACTAAATTTTAAGTAAACGGATAATTTAAGTGCCATTAAGAACATTAAATCGGTTCTAAAACAAAGACCATTAAATCATAAATCAACATCGTCCCACCACGTTGGATTTGGTTAAGTTGTCAAAAGTTTATTGCTTAATTTTATTCGCCTATTTATGTTTTCAATAACATAATAAGTTAATAACGTACCCACCTTCCTTAAAAAAATATAGAAACTAAAATAAAGAACACATAATAACCCACCTTGTTGAACTCGCTTAAAATTGCAAATTAAAAAATAATTTGCCAAATACATCGTTTACGAGGATATACTCAAAATGGACCCAGTTATATGTAAATAGTGAAAACTTATGGTTCAATCCTATAATTGAATTAAAACATAAGACTGAAAATCAAGTATAAACATAACTAAATTAATCCGCTACTTTAAAGTTCATATT
Organism: Schizonepeta tenuifolia; assembly: GCA_029490685.1. Classification (NCBI taxonomy): domain Eukaryota; kingdom Viridiplantae; phylum Streptophyta; class Magnoliopsida; order Lamiales; family Lamiaceae; genus Schizonepeta; species Schizonepeta tenuifolia. The sequence continues at coordinate 8,145,386 of CM055956.1, forward strand.
TTTTATTTAAAAAAGAAAGTACACATTCTTTGCTCTACATGTTATGTTACATTAAAAGAGAGAGAGAGAAGATGTAGAAAAAGGGTGAATGAATATATTCAATTAAAATAAAGGTAAATATATTGTTACTTGCTGTATTTTTTTTTAAATAACAAAAACTCCATATACTCTACAACAATATACGAATTACCTTTATCTATACGAATCTAATATGAAACGAAGTCCTTGTAGATTATAGGCTGCATATTTCCAACCAAAATTCATTCGATTACACATATTCGCAATAATACTCTGCATTTAACGAAAGAAAATTCCGTCGTTAAATTATAATTTGTTGTACGCTAGACAATACTAGTGATGGAATCCAAACGACGGCCACTTTGGTATATGAATTGGTTACAACCGAAAGCTACATAAGCTCTCTTGAAAACTAAAGCTTTATAAGAAGCTCATACTTCCCAAGTTGAGGTTAACTAACCACTAACTTTCGTAATTTTTATTATAATTGCAATGCGTGTATTTGGAATCATATAATTAAGTTATATACTAATTTACAAATTTTCACTACATTACATCAATTGAGCCAAAATTTAGCCGTAAGGGACGTCGTTTCGTTGTGATGAACTTAAACAAATAAATATCGTTTTTTATAATTTTTGTTAGACTATCCGTAGTGGTAGTGTCTCTATAATGTGTCTCTATAGGATGTGATAGAGATAGAGACAGTCAGCTGTAGTGGGACTGTCTCTATGAGGTGTCTCCATCTAATTAGTTTATTAATTTTGAATATTAATTTTATCAATATATCACTGTCTCGAGACTGAACGAGTCAGTCTCAAGATAGTGGATGCTGCACTAAGCTGTCTCCATGGATTGGGTTTCGAGACACCCATGGAGACAGTCCCTGCAGATAGTCTTAGAACATGCTAATATTTTCTTTAATTTGATTAATTGTAAAGTTTCCCTCACAGAACCAACTAAATTCATAATTTGTAACCTCTTCATCCCGTTCATCTTGACCTATTTATATTGCGTTACAGAAATTGAGAAAAAAATTAAAGGAAATTAAGTATAAAAGTTGTGCTTTAATATAATTTGTATACAATATTTTATTTTTGCTAAAAAAGTGCTAAGAAGTCAATAAAGTGTTTTTTTCTTTTACTTTATTAGATGTTAAGTAAACTCTAATTTTATCTATAAAAGAAAATATATTAAGATGAGTGAGACGGTCCAAAAAGAAATTGCGACCAACATGAACGAGATGGAGGGGTATAAATTTTTATTTTTATTTTCTTTTTATTTTTGCACAATTGAGTGTTGATTTTGAAATGGCAAAATTTGGTTTGCACATTTGTCTTGCGGCAAGCGTGAATAATGCTAAAGTTGAGTCAAACACACACACACTCACACACTCATTTAACACACACACACACACACACATAACCAGCCGCTTTGGAAAATTCCAACTTATCCTAAAACCTGTTTTATAGTTAACGCCCTGACTAAGTCGTTGAATAAAAATAATTAATTTATTTTAGTTGTAACTAGAAATGAATCAAAATAAATTAAATAATACTCACATCCTTTACATTTTCGGTTCGTATACACCCACACTGTCATTTTTCATTTTTCATTTTTTTTTTGTTGCTAAAATCCACATTTGTCATGCATTTCCTCTCGTTCGTTAAATTTGGTAAAAACCCAACGCTTACGATTTTTTTCAATGAGATAAAAATTCAAGAAAGTCAAAAGAAAAGGAAGGAAATTTTGCTTTAATCCCGCTCCCTAGGAGAAAAATTATAACTTTCGAGATAAGGAAAAATAATTACTTTTAATTTAGATTATATCTTCCATATTCCACTATTAAATTACTAGTTTTTACCTCGTAAATCCAATAAATTATTTCTTCCTTGTTTTCTTGTTTGTATTCTATTATTATATGCCTGTCTCTTGTAATTCCTATTTTCGCTTTTAGGGTTTTCTTTATTTGACAAATTCGTACATTTTTAGCTTCCATTGAACAATTCTTGCTTGGCTGGTATAATTTGTCAGATATATTTTCTGCAATCTTTTTTTTTTTATTGCATTCGTATTAAACAAAAAAACCCTAATGCCCACAACATTTGTCGGTTTATTCAATTTCGTTGTTGTATGATCTAATCTTTATTTACCACCATTTTCCCTATCCCAACCCTCATTGATTGATTGGCCTTTTTATTTTTGTTCCTTTTCGGAAGGCCAACAATTAATTAATTTTTGTGTTTTTTTGCTTCTCTTCAAGCGCAATAATTATAGGAAAAAAAAAACAATTGAATTTTTTTTTTGTTGGAAATGAAATGAGGGTTTTTGGTTTGGTGGTGAAGGAGATAGTATTTCTAGAATAGAACGTGGTGTCGGTTTTAGTTTTGTTGTTTTTATTTATGAATTTTTTTATTTTATTAATTTCCGAATTCCTTTGGGCTGGGAATAAAACGTGGTGAGCTGTTACCATTTTTCATCTCTCTCTCTCTCCCCTCTTCCTCTCTCTCTCTAGATATCTTTTTCAAATTCTATAATTTCTTGCTGCAAGCTGTAAATTAATGTTATGTAGAGCAACTTTTGTAGTAGTACTATACTTGTGAGTAATGGTCTCTCTCTCTCTCTCTCTCTCTCTCTCTCTCTCTTCGTATAGCAATAGGAAGCAGCATGGTAATACTGTAGTATACTGCTAGTTCTGTTTTTCTCATTTTGTTTTGCTTCTGCTGCAAAAAATTGTGTTGGCGTATAATCTGCATACGAATGTCTTCATGTTTTGAAGACGCCTAGTTTCTTCACAACTCCCACGCGTCCACTTCTCTCTGCACCTCTTCTCTCTCATCCAAAATGAAGTTTTTGTAGCATTCTCATTCTCTCTCTCTCTCTGCAATTCCTCCCCCCTTTTCAGCTCAGCTCTCAATTCTTGATTCGAGCTAAAGGGGCCACCGAAATATTCAATCTTGAAGCAACTTCTGCTGCATTTCGGCGGAATGGCTCCATCGCTGTGGTGGGCGAAGGAAACACACAGAGGCACACCGGTGGTGGTGAAAATGGAGAATCCGAACAATTGGTCGATGGTGGAGCTGGAATCTCCCTCCGACGACGACTTCATCTACCCAAACGATGTCGCTCCGAAAGGCGGCCGCAACAAGAACGCCAAGCAGCTCACCTGGGTCCTCCTCCTCAAAGCCCACCGCGCCGCCGGCTGCCTCACCTCCATCGCCGCCGCATTCTTCTCCCTCACCTCCATCGTCCGCCGCCGCCTCGCCTCCGGCCGCACCGACTCCGCCGACAACCCCCCCGCCGAGAGCCAAGCCGTGACGTCGAGATTCTACGTCTGCATCAAGGCCTTCCTCTCCCTCTCCCTCCTCCTCCTCGCCTTCGAAACCGCCGCCTATTTCAACGGCTGGCATTTCGGAGCGGCGGATCTCCAGCTGCAGCACCTCTACAGCCTCACCGACGCCGCGGCGGTGTGGACCGCCTTTGATTCGCTCTACTCCACGTGGGTTATGATCAGGGTCGGTTATCTCGCTCCGCCGCTGCAGCTCTTAACCACCGTGTGTATCATCCTCTTCCTTATCCAGAGCTTAGATAGACTAATTCTCTGTTTGGGTTGCTTGTGGATCAAGCTGAGAAATATTAAACCTGTTGCCAAACACGGCATTGTGGATCTTGAGTCCGGAGATGGTGATGGCTATTTCCCAATGGTCTTAGTTCAGATCCCCATGTGCAATGAAAAAGAGGTAATCCTTAAATTTTTCTTGGATATTCTTTCTTGAAATAATTTAATTTGTTGTTTGTTTGAGTTGAGTGGTTTGGAATTTTGAATTTTGAATTGTGATTAGGTTTATCAACAATCTATTGCTGCTGTGTGTAATCTTGACTGGCCTAAGGGGAGAATGCTGGTTCAGATTCTGGATGATTCCGATGATCCGATAACGCAGTCGATGATCAAGGAGGATGTGCATAAATGGCAGCAGAATGGTGCTAACATTGTTTACAGACATAGAGTTATTAGAGAAGGATATAAAGCTGGCAATCTTAAGTCAGCCATGAACTGTAGCTATGTGAAAGATTATGAATTTGTTGCTATTTTTGATGCTGATTTCCAGCCTAATCCTGACTTCCTCATGAGAACCATTCCTCATTTTAAGGTATATACCTTTATTTTTGACTTTTTGAGTGAGTGACTACTAGGTTAGAAAGAAGAATTGCCCTTGCCTTGATTGATTGTGGTTTCATGAATTCTTGAATCGCTATCTTCAGCCTATCTATCATCCTTTAGGTAGGTTGACTATTTGTGATGTTGCATGTCGCTTTTCGGATTTGTGTTTATTGCGTATTTGTTGGTATGCATGGATTTTTCGTCTGTGTTGATGCTTTTTTTGGATGAGGTAAGTGTGGTGAAGTTGAGTTTAGTTTAATGGAAGTGTGTTTTCACTTTGGATTTGTAGGATAATGAAGAAGTAGGATTGGTTCAAGCAAGGTGGTCATTTGTGAACAAGGATGAAAATCTGCTTACGAGGTTGCAGCTCATTAATTTGGCTTTTCATTTTGAAGTGGAGCAGCAGGTTAATGGGATTTTCCTCAATTTCTTTGGCTTCAACGGGACTGCCGGTATTTGGAGGATTAAGGCATTGGAAGAATCGGGTGGGTGGTTGGAGCGGACAACTGTCGAGGATATGGATATTGCTGTTCGCGCTCATCTTCATGGATGGAAATTTGTTTTCCTCAACGACGTTGAGGTACTTTTTGTGCCATTGCTATGATCTATCATGTTTTACTTCTGGTTTTGCGCCTTTTTGCTTTCCCTATGTGTCGAAGTTCGTTAGTAACGTTGCTTTTCGACTGTATATATATATCTAGTGTCAGTGTGAATTGCCGGAATCATATGAAGCTTACAGGAAGCAACAGCACAGATGGCATTCTGGGCCGATGCAGTTGTTCCGCCTCTGTTTGCCTGCTATTATTCGATCAAAGGTATATACTGGAGACACTCGATTTTCCCTCTTTTATGTATAGAAGTATATATGTTTTTTAGTGAAGATTTTTACCGAGTTGAATTAGAATTTAGCCAAATGATGAATGGATTATTTATTTATTTATTTATTTTGTTTTCCCCCCTAATGAAGATTTTTTTTGAGTTGAATTGGAACGTAGCCTAATGATGAATGATTTTTTTCCCCTGAATTTGGTGTTTGCAGATTAGTATTTTCAAGAAAGCCAACATGATCTTCCTATTCTTCCTGCTAAGAAAACTTATACTCCCATTTTACTCTTTCACACTTTTCTGCATCATTCTTCCCATGACAATGTTCATTCCGGAGGCGACGCTCCCGTCATGGGTCGTTTGCTACGTACCTGCCACCATGTCGTTCCTCAATATCCTACCAGCTCCGAAATCATTTCCGTTCATTGTCCCTTACCTACTCTTCGAGAACACCATGTCGGTCACCAAATTCAATGCCATGATCTCTGGCCTATTCCAACTCGGAAGCGCCTATGAGTGGGTTGTCACCAAGAAATCGGGCCGCTCATCCGAGGGCGATCTCATATCCTTGGTCGAGAAAGAACCAACAACGCTCCAAAGAAATAACTCGGAGCCTAATCTAGAGGAGATGCGCGAGGAGATACTGCAGCAGGAGCAGCTTGCAGCTCAGAAGAAGAAGAAGACGAAGCACAACCGGATATACACGAAAGAGTTAGCTCTGGCATTCCTTCTGCTCACAGCTTCAGCAAGAAGCCTCTTATCTGCTCAAGGTATCCACTTCTATTTCTTGCTGTTCCAAGGGATTTCGTTCCTCCTTGTCGGGCTAGACTTGATCGGTGAGCAGGTCGAGTAAAGTGAAAGTTGCACTCAGAATGTAAATCGGTAGGCAAATTCGTCTCGGATCAGATGTGGATACTGGAAAATGCTAATACGACACGAGAAAAAAGGTATTTCTTTACCTGGACATGAAATGATGTGGTGGAAAATCGCGATTATGTGGGAAGGAAGTGCTCCATCCCTCGCCTTCTCCCTCATCGCGCCTTGTAAGGAAACGGCGCAGGAACTACTACTTCAGTTGATCATGGCATCTTCTTGAAACAGAAGGGAGAATGGTGATGATTGTTTCCATTTTAGTTTCTTGTTTCTTGTTTGGATTCTTTTGTTTTTTCGGGTAATATTCTTTTGTAAGAAGAATTCGTGGTCGAAAATCGGAATGAAAGCCCAGTTCATTCACAGGTGAGGGATTTTAGGAAGATAGTGATTCATATGCATATTCTCAGTATTCTGATAATTGTGTTTCACTTGTTCTTGAGCTGTTGGAGATTCATTTCTCTTTCTTCAGAGGTATATAATAATACTTCCATTTATCTGCAGTTTTACTTCAAGAATCTCTCTTCCCTTTTAGCACACCAAATCAGTTTATTCAACTTTGTACAATTAGGTAGGTAGGAGTGTAAACGAGTGGAATCGAAGTTCATTCTAATTTGAGATTAAATTTTATGAATAGTGCGGAATATCAACCTAATTATTTGATTATTAAATATTTATGTTATTATTATTAAATTTTTTACTTATCAAAGTTCAAGTGCTAATGTCTTCGAGGGAATACCCAAGCGCTAAATGTCAAAAAATAAAATAAAAATCCAAGTGCTAAATGTTACAACGAACGAACTATTACTCCCTCGTTCATGCTTATATTGTCTTCCTTATTTATGGGTTGTTCCACTCAAATTATCTTGTTTCAAATAAAAAACGAATTAACCCTTCAGGTATTGTGACCTGATCAATTTCTTTTTATCCTTATTTTTTAATCTTAATAGTTCATGACAATATTAGCGGGAGACTATTATTTAAAAGGGTAGTGATATTTGGCCACACTGTGGCCGACCACACAAGCTAAAAATAGTAATATAAGTTTTGAAAATGGAAATACACCCTAATTAGGAAACATAAACCCTAGGGGGAAAATGTGATTATTTCCATTTTTAGAGTCAACTTTCCTTTTCTGACGCGTGTGGCTGGCCACCGTGTGGCCGACCATCATTTTAAAATATTCTTATTGTTGCTTATAATTCTACTTAAAAATTAATACTCCTCCCGTCTACGATATGGTTGCCACATTATGGACGACACAATTTAAGAAAATGGTGGGTAATAGTGTATAATAGTGGATATTGTTGTGAGTGGAGTAAGAGTCCCACAATAAATGTAAGTGAAATAGTGAGAACTATAAAGTTAAATATAATGTGTTATGTGGCCCTATAACTATAAATAAAAATGACAACCATTTCATGGACGAACTTAAATGACAAAAGTGACAATTATATTATGGACAGAGAGAGTATGATCTACTTAATCATGTCATCCCTTAGAGCATGCACAACGGTGCATTTTTGGACCCCGGATCTATCCTTGAGAAAGGTATTTTTGGTGGGATTCCAATGATTAAATAGATCCAGGTAGAAAATTTGATAATGAGGTTGATATATAAACCCCTGGTTGACAATTAATTTTAATTTTTTTAATGTCAGGAAAAAAAAATTGTGGGACGAATAGGGACACGCCACGTACGTGTCCCCAATTTGCACAAGAATGAGGTCGAGAGGGGTGCCGAAAAATTGACACCACCATCGACACCCCTCATCGACTTTGGCGAGGTCGAAGCATGCACAGCGGTCCTCGACACCGCGAGGTCGAGCAACGGAGTCGAGCGGGGGGATCGACACCGGCGATCGACCCCCCTCTGTACAGCTCTTATATCAATCAAATTTAATAATTCATGAACTAAAATCAACTATTTGAGTTGCATAGAATCCTTTTCATGGGAAACTTTTCATTTAAGAATGACACTAGTATTATTTTTGAGTCAACCATTACAAGAAATAAATATACTAATTAAGAATAATGCGTGTCTACTTTATGTTGTCAACGATCTACCTTCTTTAAGCAACAGTATTTGTTTGTGACAAAAAAAATGGAGTTGAGATATTCATAAGTAATGAAACACCAAAATTAATGAATATTAATGAAGGCAGGCCCTATTCGTTGTATTGCAGCTAAGAACTTGAATGAACATTCATTGAACAATATTATGTTACTCTGCTGTAATTGCTACTCACCATTAAGTAGTCTGGACACACACACACACACGTAATATGTGTGTATCTATTTATCTAGTAGCTATTTTTTTCACTTAAAATAAAAGAGGGAAATTAGTTTTTAGGTAAATTACAGTTTAATACCCAAACTATCAACCTTTTAACAAACATGTCCTAATCCAAAAATAAAATTATAATTAAATACCCAGAATAAATACACTTTTAACAATTATATTTATTGAGCGCATGTCACGGTGGAAGATGAGCAGAATTTTAACCAAAAAAACGGTAAAAGTAATAGAGTATCAAACGATGTCGTTTTGATGCATGAACAAGTTTATCGTAGGACCTATGATTTGATTTTTTTTTTTCTTTCTGTATGTGGCATCAAAATAATGTCGCTTTGATGCAAGCTCGTTTTTTATTTTTATTTATTTTTTATTTATTTTTTATTTATTTTTTATTTTTTTTTATTTTAAATCTAGTGGAGCTTCTAGCGTGTCATACGTGCTTTCAATTTATTTTTAATCTCTAATAAATTGAGTAAACGATGGATTTTGTGAGAGTGTGGCCATCTCCAATTGATAAAGTGATATAAAGTATTTTTAAAGTGACATAAAGTGATATAAAGTGGTTTTGAAGTGATGTAAGTGAATAAAGTGATTTTTTTAATGGAACACCTAAAATAGAAAGTGAGACAAGTTAAGTGGGACGGAGGGAGTATAATTTTTTCTTTTAATTTCGAATCGAAAGTGTACTTTATTTTTATTAATTGTCTTAATGTTAATTAATTTATCTAATATTAATTTTATTTTGTATAGAATTATTGTTTAAAAAATCGATAGTCTTGTTTGTAAGTATATGGGTATGATATGAAAAAGAATATATAGAGAATATTCTTTTGAGTTTGAGTTTGAGTATATGGATTGAAGATGAATTACTGTATAATGCGACAGATACTACAAAATAGGTTTGAGTTTAGGTTTTTCAATTGCAGATGGCTTAAGGTACGACTTTATGATGTTACACCACTATAAATTTCTGGATTGAGATATTAATTAGTAAAGATAAATTCTAAAAGATTGCAGTTACTTTTTATCATCTCCTTCCCTAAAACATCACACTTTGATACCTTTCAAAAACGATTCAAAAAGGAAAACCATCACACTTTGGTTTATAGTTTTTACCTAATTAAAAGATCCCACTAAATTAGGATCCCAATTAAGAAGAAATCGTAACTTCTCCCTTATCATATTTGCTGCTTAATGTGTGTGTGTGTGTGTGTGTGAGAGTGAGAGAGAGAGAGAGAGAGAGAGAGAGAGAGAGAGAGGTTAATGAGTTAGCAGATTTAGGTTGTGACACACATGTGGTGGAAGAATAGGACCTTTGTCCTCAAATGAAATTTCTTCATAAACAACATGCACTCTCACCCTTAATAGAGACAATCTAACCAAAATGGGCCCAAATTTTGCAATTTTCTTATTTAAAAAGACAAAACAAAGATATCCCTTTATCTTTTATAGAAATAAGAAAGAGAAACATAAGAAAAGTTGAGCACAACGCTTTCTATACTTGTTCTTGAATATTTTATTCGTTATTCCACAATTAATTATGTTTAAGAAGAATTGATTCTCTGAAAAATCAATTAACTATTGGCTATGGTTGGAGCGTCTTAAGATGCCGAATGCTCCATTTAGACAATATTCATTATTTTAAATTTTGGCAGTGGTCCAAAATCCAAATGCAATATGTAGAAATTTTAATTCGGTTTTAAGTTGAAACTTTTAACTATACCAACTTGTTGGGTTATTATTATTATTATTATTATTATTATTATTATTATTATTATTATTATTAATAAAAAATGTTTTAATTTTAAGGGACAGGGGTTTACCCAGTGCGCACCGAAGGTAGCGGCTGCGGGTACCTACGACATAAAAAAAAAAGGATCATAGCTAAGCACGAGCCTAAGAGCGATATAGATCACTTTTGAAGTCCATTCTGATCTAAGATTTATCATACCACCGAATAGTTGTGAACTTGACTGATATTCGAGCAGGTCAATCCGTTTTTTTCATTTTTTATAATTATATTTTTGTTGAATTTTTTATTTTTTTCTCACTTTTATATATATAACTGTAGAATTGTCCGCCCAAAAATTTGCAATTAAATACGTAATCTCGTCCAGTCACATCCCAAATCCTAGTTTCGCTCCTGAGGTCAATAATCTATAAAATGAACAGTCCAATCTAATAATAGACATAATAGACGACTAAATCTTGAAGTCGGTATGTGAATCAATAAATCAATACTAGATCTTCACTAAGTAATAAACGATGTCGGATAATCAATCTAAGTTAATCAGTCCCAAAACTACAAAATACGTAAAAGTTTTGAGTAAAATTGAGCTGGGAATTGAAGATAAAACAATGAAACTGATACTTAAACCTATTCTACTGTTCCAACAAATCAATGTTATTCTGCAAAAAGAAAAAATAAAATAAAATAAAAAGACACACTCTTTGAGCTTTAGACGTGGAAATACCTAGGCTCCTAGCTAGTGTCATCTCCCTACTAGTATTAAACAAGTAAATAAAATAAAAAAAAAAATACTCCATAGACGTGTTATACTATTAATCATGAAAATGCTCCCCTGCCTACACATAGACACATGACGACGATACCACTACATAAAGTTTAGATATTTAGGGTTCATTTATTTTTTATTAAGTAATAATTTTCTCATATGTGATTAGTACACAAGAAATTATGTGACCTTGCCAATTGGAGAGCATTCTCCCATTTATTACATGCAAGTGCAAGGTACATCTTTCCAAATATGGTCATTGATAAATAAGTACATCTGCTGGGTTTAATCGATGTGCATCGGAAATAGAAGATGCAGATTTCCACAAAATAAAAAATAAAAAAGAGTAAAAACATCTTTGTTGAAAAGACAAGCTCAATCACATAATTATAATGTATTATATGATAAAATCGCATTATTTGGTTGAGTCGAATTTTCCATATAACAGCTCATATAATTGAAGCCTAGGTTAGATATAAGACAAGCTTTAAAATCAAGATATAATTGTGACCTCATATGTTTCGTGAGCATGTACTGAAATATACCTATAACAATTAATGAGGTTGGTGGAGTAACCTACTTTTGCCCCAAATGGTTTTACTTTTAATTTAACTATCATCAATATCAATATTATTATGCTAATTTACATATTTAATTTTTCTTAATTATTTTAGAGAATTAGGGACCTGTATATATATATATCCTGATGTATTTTTGAATATACATATTTCCTAACATGTTTCAATGAATATTAACTTTTACAAACTATTCATATTATATCCACTAGAAAAGTAGAACTAACCAAAATTGATAATAAGACGTTTTCCTCCAACCAAGACGTTGGAGAGTGATTGTATAATTAAACTCAAAAAACATATTTGAGTGTTACGTCTCAACGCTCTCACTGAATAAAAAATTTGATATCTATCTATCCTTTAATTTAACATTTTTACAATTATATGCTAGTGCATGAATATTTTATGTAATTGACCTCACGTGGGATGCCGTATCCACGTGGAAGAAATATGTAGTATAAAATTATGTATGCAAGCATGTATTTTGACGTCAGACTATACGGTACACCACATGAGATTTTAGGTGCCAAAAAAATTTACCATGGAAACATAAATGTAAAATATCGAAAAATTTATCAATTTATGATTTACTATATTAGTCTAGGGATAAGGTGCTGATATATCCCAGAGTCCTACGAATTTGATATTAGGTAGGTCTTTAACGTTTAAATTTGGACATCCTACCTCTCAACGTTCTAAAAATGGTAGACGTTGGACCGATTATTAACGGAGGTGTTATTCTCAAACTTATAATACAAAATCAGATTTGCCCTGTTCATATCAATATTATTAAAAGTTAGTTGGATGTGTAGTTGGATTGTTTTTTTTTTTTATATCTTGGGAACCTGCAGCTGCTACCTTCGGTGCGTACTGGGTAAACTCCCGTCCCTTATGCAGTAGCCTGCAAACCACACAAGGTAGGTAAACCACACTTTCCAAGTACAAGTGTGGCAGACTCGACCTATAGAGGCGTTTCATGAGATTCGAACCTGAGACCTCTCAATCCCAGGTACTCACTTTTACCACTAAGTCATCCCCAATGGGACATGTAGTCGGATTGTTGTGTTATTATAATATTATGATTATAATGTATTTATTCTCTTCTTTTATGCAACATGGGTGACATGAACAATGATTTGGTGGAGGTGACCTCTTTAAGGTTCCCAGCAAAAATAATAAGTGCCCCAATTTTTCTATCATTAAATCGAAAGTAAAAAGGAAATAAATGAGATGTACAGATATGGAAGCCAACTAGAAAAATGCATTATTTTGGATCCAATATATAAATTCAATCTCAAAAAGCTCAAGACTCGTGAATCTTTTAACTCCAAAAGAGCATGCTTGTAAAGTGTATAACAACATTTACAACTGAACTCTCAAAATTTTGCTATTAAATTTATTCCTAAAGCTTTTATACTATATTTTGCTCTTATTTTACAAATGTATAAAACAAAATTCCTATTTTCTACTAATTATTTTATAAAACTTGTGGATCCAACTCAGTTTGTGAGATAAGAATAATTTAGAGAAGTGTAAATTTGGAAAAATATTTAGTTGGTGTAAATATTTTTGTGGGGTTTGCTTGTACGGTCTTTTCTCTCGCAGTGCAAGTTAGTGACTCTGTTTAACGTGCACCTCCGGTCATGAAACGGGGAAGAGGACGACCACGGAAGAATACGGCACCCGTGAAACAAGTGATGAAGAAGAAAGCTACGATACCATCGGCGAAGAAAGCTCCTAACATAAACAATAACATCTCTACTACTGATTCTGATTTTAAAGAGTTGAATGTAACGGTGAATTTGGGGAACAAGGATCTGGGAGAAACATCCATGGCGGCAAGTGCTAGATCTGAGAGGAGGAAGGATAAAGAGAAGGAAATTGAACACTCCACTGCTCTTATTGCTGAAATGGAAGAACTGGAGGTAAGTGCGGCAACTGAAGATGACCATTCGTCGTCATCGTCTCAACAGAGTTCCAAATCTGAAGTTTCCTCTCGACATAAAGGTTATCATCTTGATTTTGCGCCTCCAATTTTGAAAGATGGTGTTCCGAATGCTTGTCTTGAGAAAGAAGACACTGAACTTGAAACTGCAAAATGGGCAAATGCTGTAATTTTATACGTAATAGGAGATTCACCCACTATAAAGTATCTAGCTACTTATTTAGAGAAGCAATGCTTGGTTACTTCCCCAGAAATATTTTACCATCAGGAAGGTTACTTTGTAGTGCGTTTCCAGAATAGAGAAGATAGAGATTCTGTTCTTTATGGGGACCCCATACCATTGCCAATAGACCTGCTATTGTCAAAGTTTGGAAACCTCAGTTTTGCTTCGAAAAAAGAGATAATGAAAGTGATACCATTATGGATTCAACTGCCTAACCTACCTCTAAATTGCTGGGGTGCTAAGTCTTTGAGTAAAATAGGTAGCATCATTGGCAAACCTTTATACGTGGATGAATGTACAACTGAGCAAAATAGAATATCATATGCCCGCTTGCTTGTGGAGGTAGATGTTACTTTGCCAATTCAGCATTCTGTGATGATAAAAGATGGAATAGGGAATATAGTCCAACAACCGGTGATATATGATTAGATCCCACCATATTGTAAGAAGTGTCAAGCTGCTGGCCACAACTGCAATGTCACAGCTCCAAAACTAGCACTAACTAAACAATGGCAACCCAAGCCACAAGAAAGGAGAACTGAAACAAGGCAGGAACAAGGAAAAGGAAAGCAAGCTTATGAGGAATGGCAAAATCCAAAGAAGACTGTGGGGCAGATTTTGGTGGGAAGAAATGAGGTCCCCCTACCCTCTAAAAATCAATTCCAATCACTCAGTTCAAACGCTGATCTTGCCAACAATAATGAAAGGGGCGGGGACCCATTCCCCTTGGGTGCAACATGAAGTTAGCATTTTGGAATATGAGAGGTTGTAACAAACCCCTCAAACAAAAAGAGCTTAGGCTCTTTATCCAGAATAAGAGGATTGATGTGTTTATAGTGCTTGAAACAAGGGTGAAGGATGTCAACTTTTCAAAGGTTTCCAATAAGATGAATAAGCAGTGGTGTTTTCTCAATAACTACTCTCATGCGTATAATGGGCGCGTGTGGATTGGGTGGGATCCTCGACGAGCTAATATCACACTTTGTGATTGCTCAGCTCAAGCTATTCTATGTGTAGTGCAGGATATCATATCAGGTAATAAATTCCTTCTCATGGCAGTCTATGCGTTCAACTCTAATGAGCAACGAAAGGAGCTTTGGAACTTCATTTCATCTGCTATCCCTAATATTCAGGAACCCCTGATTATTGGGGGGTTGGGGGGGGAGGGGGGGAGGGTTTAATACCATTTTAAATGCTGACGAAAGATGTCAAGGAGCTGTAGTGACTAAAGCTGATACTAGAGATTTTGCTACCTATTTAGCTCAAAATGGTCTATTCCAAATTAGAATGGTGGGTAGTGATTACACATGGTGTAATAATCAAGAGGGGTCACACCGCATATACTCTTTACTAGACAGATGCTTGGCAAATCAACTATGGAATGATAGCTTTAATGAAGTGGTGGTAGAAGTGCTGGAGAGAAGTATATCTGATCATTGTCCTCTCTTAGTGAATTTGGACCAGAATACTATAAAACTACATGCTCTTTTTCGATTTTTAAATGTGTTAATTGATCATACTGAGTTTCTTCCTGCTCTCAATGAATCTTGGCAAAGGCAGTGCAGCAGGAACAAACTCTTGAACATTTGGTATAGAATGAGAGATCTGAAAACTCCCCTGAAGCAGATTAACACTTGTTACTACAAAAATCTCAAAGAAAAACTTCAGGAATTGAGATTGAAGTTAGCATCAATTCAACAGGAAATGTTGATCAATAAATTCAATTCTGAGCTGATTTTGGAAGAGAGATTGACCATTGCTGATATTGAAAAGTGGAGCAAGGTTGAGGAAAGCATTTGGAGGCAGAAGTCAAGAGTAGATTGGATCAAATTAGGTGATTCCAATACAAAATTTTTCTATGCTTATGCAAAGGCTAGACAATCAGGCAAAGCAATCTCTCTTTTGCTCACAGAAGATGGATCAAGATGTGAAAAACAGGACCAAATTATGGAGGAGATCAGATCCTTTTATTTGAATTTGATGGGGAGCTCAGGTGATGAACTTCCAATGCTAGAAAATGAAGTGGTGAATAGAGTCTATATTTTTAACTCTGTACAGAAAGAACAACTGTTGAAGCCTTTTTCTGAAATTGAAATCAAGGAAGCTTTATTCAATATGGATTCTCAGAAAGCACCTGGCATTGATGGTTTTAACGTTTTCTTCTTTAAGAAAACTTGGACTGTGATTGGAGAGGATGTCTGTGAAGCTGTTAAAGAATTTCAGAGGACATGTTTTATACCAAAGGCCATTAATACTACTCTTGTTTCTCTCCTGCCCAAAAAAGCAAATGCCAGCACCATTAAAGATTATCGACCTTTTTCATGTTGTTCTATATTATATAAAATCATCTCCAAGGTATTGGCAAATAGAGTGAAGGAAGTTTTGGGCCAACTTATCAGTCCAACTCAAGTGGCATTTGTGAGAGGGAGGTCTATCTTTGATAATATCTTGCTTAGTCACGAACTTATCAAAGGCTACACTAGAAAGGGAATCTCTCCACGTTGCATGGTAAAAATTGATGTGCAAAAAGCATACGATTCAGTAGAGTGGCCGTTCCTGAGATATCTAATGCTGGAATTGGGGTTCCCACATGAGTTTGTTAGCTGGATTATGGCCTGCTTGACTAGTGTTACCTATGTGATCAGTGTTAATGGTGTTACTACTACTTCTTTCACAGCTAAGAGAGGCCTTAGACAAGGAGATCCAATATCTCCTTACCTATTTGTGATCTGTATGGAGTATCTGCATCGGAATTTATTGGAAGTAAAGATAAATAATCAGTTTAAATTCCACCCAAGGTGCAAGAAGTTTGGTTTGATTCAACTCAGTTTTGCTGATGATCTCTTGCTTTTTTCAAGAGGTGATTTATCCTCATTAAGGCAACTGATGAATGTGTTTGAGTGCTTCTCCAAAATTTCAGGTTTGAAAGCTAACCAATCTAAGAGTTGTATCTATTTTGGAGGAGTTGGGATGAGATTGCAGGATGAGATTTTATCTGGCTTTGGCATGGTGAAAGGAGAACTACCATTCAGATACCTTGTTGTTCCTCTATCATCTAAGAAGTTGTCTGTCTCACAATGTTAACCATTGATAAGGAAGATTCTTGAGCAAATAGATAACTGGTCTTCCAAGCTTCTCTCGTATGCTGGAAGAATCCAGTTAATTCAATCTGTCTTGTTTGGCATGCAAGCCTTTTGGTGCTAAATCTTTTTGATTCCTCAGAAAGTGATCACAATAATCTAGTCAGCACGCCGGACTTTCTTATGGACTGGTAAATCGGGAGCTTCGAAGAGAGCTTTGGTGGCTTGGGAGCAAATCCAACTACCAAAGGCTGCAGGTGGTTGGGGGATTATCAACATGCGAGTTTGGAACCAAGCTGCTATATGCAAACATCTGTGGTGTTTATCTCAGGAGAAGGAGAGGATTTGGATCCAATGGATTCACGAATATTACATCAAGCACCAGAATATAATGACTATGCTTATACCAAATCAGGCTTGTTGGGTGATAAAGAAGATCATAAAAGCAAGAGAATATATGTTGGCCTCGTCAGAAGGTATGAATCTCTTGAATCACTCAAGTTTTTCGATTGGGAGAATGTATAAAGCTTTGCGAGGTGACATACACTCAGTAGGGTGGAATAAACTGTTAAGGTCCAGCCCTTCTCCACCAAAGTGTATTTTTATTGTGTGGCTTGCAATTCTAGGTAGACTTGTTACCTGTGATAATCTTCTTCGCATTGGAGTGATAGTTGATCCTGTTTGCTGCTTATGTGAAGTAGAGGAAGAAAGTACATTCCACTTGCTCTTTGACTGCCCTTTCTCCTATAGAGTTTGGAATGTTATCAAGGTTTGGGGGGGGGGGGGGGGGGGGAGGGGGAGGGAGGGGATTGAATGTCTTACATTTAGTTGGGAGGAAGAGAAAGAATTTCTAACCCTCCACCATCATTCGAAGACTGTGAAACAACAGTTTTATAGACTTGCATTGTTTGTAGCTGTTTATGGTATTTGGAAAGAGAGGAATGCTCGTAAATTTCAGAGACATATCAGTACTTCAGAGGTTGTGTTTAAAGCTTGCAAGGAGATGATTATTTGGCGATGCACAATGCATAAGAAGCTAGCTAGGGTTCTTACTTTTCTTACGTAATAGTTGTAGCTGCATGGTGAGCTTGTGAGTTTGTAAGTTTCTTGTAATCTGTTTTGAGCCTTTGACACTTGGTAATAAAAAGAATATTTACCAAAAAAAATATTTTTGTGGGGTCCACTCAAATTTCAGAGTTATGCTTAATACATTTTTTTTAATCTCACTTTGAATTATTTTAAATGAAATTTTGAGTTAAAATTGATTATAAGAAATCTAATGGGGTGCTCTTATAAACTGCATGCGACCATAGATTCTAATTAGTTAATTATGGAACAAAATCAGAGATGGAGCCACGTTGGGGCGGGGGGTCACTGAGGCCATCTGAAAATTTGGAAAAAAATTGGGATACAATAGTAATTTTATATTTTAAATTAGAAAAAAATAAATAAATATGTTTTTATTGACAAATTGAGGATTAAACCCCTAAATTGATTTGACGAAGACTCCTTCTCTTCTCCAAAAAATTACCACAATTTAGTGGTCTTGTTCCGTTGTTCGTCTATATAATTAATATATTAAGCATCAATATATTATTTCCAAAAAATTAACTTAATAGTTATCTTATGAGAGTGCAATTATTGAATAGTCTATTTGACGATTTCTGCAAATCATAATCCTTTATTCAATATCTTAATTGAATAAATTAAACTTGAATGTATCCTTTACAATAATGACATCAGGTGGCTGGCCATTTGGTGGCTAATTATCATTTTCCATCATTAAAATAAACAGAAATCCCCGCCTCGCCGGACGCCGCTAAAGGAGAAGGGTAACTGGGTAAGCAAAGTTTCTTGCTCTTAATTGAATTAATTCTTGTTTTTGAACTTTGGAGAAGAAAACATGAAAAAGAATAGTGACGTCTGTAATTCTGTGTACAAAATTGTGAGAATTGAATGATTTGAATTGTATATATTATTTAGATTTAATCTAATTGTTTATTATTTTTATTGCTTTGGTTTCGTCAATTAGTTCATTATTTAATTGTTGCATACTGAATCGCATTGAAACATCTAAAATTTCTGAGATTAGTTAGTTGATTACTTAATTGTTTAGTATTTAACCAATAACCACTGAGATTTAATCTTTTTTTTTTCTTTTTTTTTTGAATGATGTTTGAGACAACTCTCATGTTCTTTATCTTTTGTTTTTAATATAAAGACCCGTTTAGACTCTTGTTTTATTTACTTTGTAATTATAAGAAAATTGTGTTAATATTTGATTTTACAAATAAAAAATTTTGGGGCCCCCTCAATGAAAAGTCTGGCTCCGTCACTGAACAAAATAATATAAATTATTAATGAACTTTACTTTTACCATCATTCTTTTCTTATTTGAGATTAATGTAATCTATATTTTTATCATCAATTTCTTAACTATTTTCTAAGTGTCATGACTTTCTCATATGAATTTTCATAAATGTTGTTCAATTTCTGCAATTTACTAATATTTCATGTGTAAAATTTCTGTTAAAACTTTACGAGGAAGTCTCTGATGCTACCGATCACTTCGCATGAGATCGGATCCGGGTTGACCCGAACCGGTCAATGCGGGTCAACCTAGTCAAAATTTATTTATTTTTTATTTCAATTATTCTTTTGACGGCTCCGCCTTCGACTCTGATTACTAATATAAAGATAATTTTAGTGGCAACAATTTGGATCCTTCGTCTCGCTTCGAGGCCTTCGGCTCCTCTCGCTCGACTCTTGAGAAAATAAGAAGAGACAAACAAAAAAGAAGAGGCAATTTTTTTTGGAAATTAAAAAATATATATAAATAATAAAACTGGAAAAAATTAATTAAAAAACCAAATAGATATTGTGACAGTTAAAAAACTCTCGAAAACACCTATTAGGACAAATTGGAAAATGTCCTAATAAGTTTGACAGAGTAAATTAATAATAGATGAGGCGCGTGTGTTAAAAATAAAAAAAATCACGTGCGCCTAGACGCATTTTTTGTGCGCACGTATATTGTACGCACCCGATCGAACGGTCATTTTCGGACGTGTTTGCCGCACACACCCTGCGCTTGAGGACGGTCGTATCGCGTGCGGCAGGTCACATTCAAGTTTTTGTGAAACTTTACTTATTCTAATTATGATTATGGATGACCGTGCGAGGGAGAACAACCCAATGTATTTTTTTTTTAATTGTTATGAAAATCCGAGTGGGCTATATCTATTATGGGTTTCATTTTTTATTTATCTTGCCAGGATTTTAAGCAGTGGACACACATTATGAATAGTTTGAGTTAATATTCTCTCATTCCATTTAAGACGATACACTTTTCATATTTGGAATGTTCATTTAACCCAAAATGAAAAATAATTACTGCTAAGCCCATGTCTTTAATTAGACTAAGCCCATGTCTTTAATTTTCTACATGACCCTTGACCAAGCCCATGTCCAAGCTCAGCCCATGAAATTAGACTACAAATCTTAAACAATACAATACATTAAATAAAATAAAAATAATAGTAATAATTAATTTAATAGTATAAGTTTGGTTTGATTATCACTTTACTGATTTTTTTATTGAAACTTAATTGAGATACCGAAATTGATAAATTCATAACCGAAATCAAATTGAATTACTATTTCGAAGGAATTGATGCTCAAGTTTGAATTCGAAGGAATTTTCTTACTGGCCCAAATTTCAAATCAGCGAGGACAAAAGTTATTGTATTAAGATTTTTCGTTTATAAATTGTGACATCTCTTATAAGGTATATTTTCTACTACTACCAATCTACCATTACATTTTAGTTAATATATAATTTTATTGTCGATTTAGCAAATTAAATATGTTAGGTAGACGGTATTAATATACAACGTACTACTTAGAGATGGCAACGGGTCGGATTTTCGTGGGTACCCACACTTCCCAAACCCTGATAGGACGGGTTTGGGAAATATTATATGGTTTTGGGACGGGTTTTGGTCGAAACATGCAAACCCGTCACGGGTTTGGGTCGGGTTTGGATAATTACCTCCGGGTACCCGCTACCCAAACCCATTTATATATATAAGATAAAAGATATTATTATATGTATAATTTATTATATAATTATAAATATTAGTATAAATATTAGTAGATTTAGGGTTTTATCTGATTTTCTTAACACGCACACATTCCTTAAGAGTCAAGTCTTTTAATGTTTCTCTTCTACTTTTGTAAATCTATTTTCAAAATATGACGACACAACGACAACGTAACATCAATAATTCATACTTCTAGTTATGTTTTAAGATTTTGCAAGTTCGTATACTTTGCTTTGAGATTAATTTTAGTGAAATTTTCTGCTGATGTTTATGTTTTAATCATATTATAATATTTTGTTATTTGATATTTACTTTTTAGTATTCGGGTTTTTAGCGGGTAATAAATGTGTATTACCCAACGGGTTCGGGTCGGGTATGGGTTTTATAATTTTTTTTAATCGGGTTTGGGACGGGTTTGGGTGTTGGAAATTTTCATGGGTTTGGGTTTGAGAAATACTTAATGGGTGGATACCCGACCCATTACATCCCTAGTACTACTACTTAACATTGAACAACATTTTTACCAAAAAAAAAAAACATTTAACATCATTAATCTACACTTATATATTACTTTTTTATTTAATTTGAAGGTGCTAACGTTGAAATATGAGAGAATACAAAATATATATCTATAATTTGTTCTAGTCGAGAGCTCATTACGGTATTCTCGTGCCCTTTGTGGCCAAGATTTTTTGATAAAAGTTTAAACCACTTTCAAAAATATTTTGGAAAAGAAGATGCAAAATGCTCTATTTTTGAAATACTATCAGGGTTTTTATTATTATTATTATTATTATTATTATTATTATTATTATTATTATTATTATTATTATTATTATTATTATTATTATTATTATAATCATGTGGGATACAATTTTAAAATGCTATTTTTTTTTTATATTGCTGCCTCTCTCTCTTTCTCTCTCACTCACACACACACACTGATGGCATTGGATCTGATCAAATCGATAAAATCATCATGCATTATCGATATCATCTAGAATTCTGACAATGGTCTTAAGTGAATCTCATATTAATTAGGATACTCTGCATGATCAATTTATTTAAGATCGAGAGTTTAGGATTTAGCATAAAATAATGGTCACTTATATAGGTTTTATACACCTTAATTAAATCGTTGCTCGCTTATAGATTAGAGATTTAATTTATTAATAATATACCCTAAATTATTTTCTCCACAAAAGTCCGACACTTATGCAAACTAGAAAAATAGAATACTTGTAGCCAATTAATCATTAGTTTTATAATCATTACTTCTAATGGAGTGGTCCATTGCCTGCAGATTTTTCAAGTGTGATTTAAAAATGAAGCTTGTCTTTTTGTCCAATTTCTGTTATGATATATATAGTAATAGACATACTACTTTCTACTTTCTATATTAGTTCACATAATTATATATTTTATAATAAATTCGAACAATTTCTTGATAATAATTTGGATCTATTTTCGGGGACCAGCCTATTTTGGCTCAAGATATACACAAGTCATGTGGGGGGTGGTAAGGCACATCATATTCATATTCTATTCAAACAAAAATTACACTACTGGTATTATATATTTTTCTCTTTTTTGTTACTATATATTTGGATTTTGGACCACATTAATATCAAAGACTTTTTCAATTGTTAACTTCTTTGTTTCTATGGTCACAAATACTATATACCCCTTTATACCGACCAACATGAACACAAATGTGGGGCACAAAAAAGTTTGAGCGAGTAATGCACCATTCCATAGGGACAAGAGTTTAACTAATATGCATTCCACGATATAACTTTTTTTTTTTTATAATTAGCTATGAGATATAATCATGATAATCACAACAACAAAGTTAGTTCTGACATTTAATTTGTTTCATGAACGTTTGTTATAACATGACCACCAAATTCAAAGACACACTCAGTCCGTCCCGCCATTTCAATATATTTTGACACAAATTAAGAAAATACAATTAATTTTCTTCGAATTTTACTCAATTGTTCAATTTTGTCCTTATTTATTACTTCACACACATCAACTTTCACAAGTATTGAATAAGATTATATACTAAGTAAATAATAATATAGTAATAATTAAACAAGATGGCAGTCTAAGTGCGATGTAAAGTAGGACACAAAAAAAAATCGTATATATTGAGTATACTTTATATAATTTCGAAATATATATGTAAGGAATTTATTTTAATCTTAAGCAAATTAGTTTTGCATGTACGGAATTCCTCTCTCGAGGCGTAGTTTAGCGTGATTTAGCTAACGTGTGCACATTAAAGGAAGGAAGAGAGGGCGGGGACCTTTTCCCCTTTGTTGATCAATGAATTTCATTCTATGTAATATTAAGGGTTGCAACAAACCCTTTAAACAAAAGGAATTAAAATCGTTTTTAATTAAGCACAAGATTGATATTATTGGTTTATTTGAGACTCGAGTCAAGAAGCATAAATTTTTTAAGATTTCTGGAAGAGTGCATGGAGATTAGAACTTTTATCAACAATTATGGAGACGCTGAAAATGGTAGAATATGGTTGGGGTGGAATGTTTGGAAGCTAGATGTGGGAATCCATTGTGTGTTAACTGAGCTCCATTCTGGCAAGAGATTTGATCTAATTGCTATCTATGCTTATAATACTATAGAGCAGCGTAAAGAATTGTGGAGATTTTTGGAAAGAGTGAGCAGGAATATGTTATGATCCTGAGTATATCGGTAGTTTTTATGGAGTTTTGTAACAGAAAAGATGAATAAAAATTGAGTTTTTAGAATAGATAGGAAGAAGAGATGAGATAGGAGGCGAGAATTATAATTCATAGCTTAGGGTTCTGCATGGTTACATACAACTTTATACTAAAGTCTTTTACCAAAAGTGAAAAACGCTACAGCTAATAACTAGCAACTCTTAATTATAAAATAAAAGGACAAACTAAAGATAAAAAAGAAAGCCACATCACAACAACTCCAACTTGTCTTGAACGTGCTTCCTTTAGTCTGCATGCTTCTTGATCTGGCCACATGGATGGCTAAGATCAACACCAACCTTTCCCTTTTCTCCTTCCCAGCAACGACGCCTTTTCCGTACAACATCTCATCTCCCTTGTTCTTCAGTATTTTGAACTCCTTCTCCGGTTTTCCCATCTCCGACTGATAGGAAATTAACACACACACAATCACGAAAACAAAGAACACGAGAATTATTTACCCAGTTCGATACGATATGTATCTACGTCTGGGGGCGATGCCAAGCCAGGGTTTTTCACTATATGATTTTCTGATACAATTTACAATGAGAGAACAACTATTTATATAGCAACGAATTGAGCCCTAATCCTAGCCCAACTAGGAAACCGCATTTGGGCCCAAAAACCGCATCTAGGCCCAAAATATACTTGGGCGGATCGCCGGAATCGTGGCATGATTCACTTCCTTTCAGGCTCCATACTCCAACAATCTCCCACTTGGAGACTGACACTCTCAAGTAAACATATCTTCTTCTTTTCCTCCCTGTATCCGCTTAGCATCGCCTAGCCTACTCTTCAAGTTCCAAGGCCAATTGAAGCTATGCATACCTTCAATTTCTCTAAGGTCACCACCTTAGTGAACATGTCGGCTGGATTCTCACTTCCAAGTATCTTCTCAAGTTGCAAGATCTTCTTCTCTACTAGGTGTCGAATATAGTGATACTTCAACTCCACATGCTTTGTCCTTGAATGAAACGCCGGATTCTTTGCCAAGAATATAGCACTTTGACTATCACTATAGAGAGTGCTATTCTTGTTCTCCTTCCCAAGTTCACCCAAGAAATTCTGCAACCACACCATCTCCTTGCTTGCCTCCGTCACGGCTACATACTCAGCCTCCGTAGTAGACAAAGCAACAACCTTCTGCAACTTAGAAGTCCAAGAAATAGCAGTACCACTATAAGTAAACACATACCCGGTTGTACTTCTTCTCCCATCAAGATCATTGGACGCCAAATCTGCATCAACATAACCTACCAGCTCAACACTCTTGCCATCAAAACACAAGGCCTTCTCCGTGGTACCTCTCAAGTATCGAAGAATCCACTTGACTGCTTCCCAATGTTGCTTGCCCGGATCACCCATAAACCGGCTCACTACTCCCACTGCATGCGCAATATCCGGCCTCGTACACACCATAGCATACATTATGCTGCCAATTGCTGAAGCATAGGGAACTCTCTTCATTTCGGCACGATCCTCCTTTGTACTCGGCGACTCCTTCTTCGACAGCTTAAAGTGACTACCCAAAGGTACACTCACCGGCTTCGAATCTTCCATGTTGAATCTTTCCAAGACCTTCTGAATGTAAGTGGCCTGTGAAAGATACAATTTCCCTGCCCCCTTATCTCGCTCGATTCTCATGCCCAAAATCTGTTTTGCTTCTCCAAGATCCTTCATGAAGAATTGTTCGGACAATTGCCTCTTCAACTTATCCATCTCTTTTGCATCTGCTCCTACGATCAACATATCGTCAACATATAACAAAAGGATAAGATAGCTTTTGTCGAACCTCTTAAAGTAGCAACAATGGTCTGCGTGGCATCTCGTATAACCAATCTCCACCATGAAACTGTCAAACTTCTTGTACCACTGCTTTGGAGCTTGCTTCAAGCCATACAAGCTCTTTTTCAGCTTGCACACAAGATTTTCCTTTCCCTTCACTACGAATCCCTCTGGCTGTGTCATGTACAAGTCCTCCTCCAAATCACCATGAAGGAACGCCGTCTTTACATCCATCTGATGCAGCAGCAAGTTTTCTGCAACGACCATACTCAACACCAAACGTATAGTGGTCAGTTTCACAACAGGAGTAAACACATCAGTATAATCAATACCGTATCGTTGTTCAAACCCTTTGACAACCAGCCTAGCTTTGTAGCGCTTGCTACCATCTGCTTCAACCTTGATTCGATAGACCCACTTGCAGTGCAATGCCTTCTTGCCTTTTGGGAGCTCCACAAGTTCCCAAGTGCCATTTAGGAGAAGAGATGCTAGCTCATCATCCATAGCAACTCTCCACCTTCGTCTATCACTAACCGCTCCTGCCTCTGCGTAGCATTCAGGTTCACCACCGTCAGTAAGTAACAAGTAAAAGTTAGAGGGCGAGTACCTATCTGGTGGACGTCGCTCTCTAGCCGGTCTTGGCAGCGGATCGTTCGGTGGTGGGGTGCTTGGCTCTCCATCTTCAAGCACCTCTTCAACGTTCTGACTCTGCTTGCTCCCACTCGAGTTTGAGATGTCTAACTCGACCACTTGGGACTCAGACTCGTCAGATTTCGATGCCTTCACTCTGTCCTTGTACAACACCTGTTCATTGAAAACCACATCTCTACTACGGATAACCTTTCGGTTATGCTCATCCCAAAGCCTATAACCGAACTCGTCTCCACCATAACCAATGAACGTACACTTAACAAACTTAGCATCCAACTTACTCCTTTCAACATTAGCAACATGAGCATAAGCAACACAACCAAAGATGCGTAGGAAAGATAGGTTTACCTCTTTTCCCGTCCATTCTTCCTCAGGTATCCGAAACTCCAACGGAACTGATGGACCTCTGTTGATTAAGAATGCAGCTGTGTTGACCGCATCCGCCCAAAACATTTTAGGCAACCCACTTTTCAACCTCATGCATCTTGCTCGCTCATTCAACGTCCGATTCATGCGTTCTGCTACACCGTTCTGCTGAGGGGTTCCTTTCACAGTCTTCTCCATGCGAATCTCGTTCTCAGCACAGTAGTTCTTGAACTTATCAAGTTCATACTCTCCTCCATTGTCGGACCTCAAACACTTCACCTTCAGCCCTGTTTCAGTTTCTACAAGGGCTTTCCACTTCCTGAAAGCATCAAACACATCAGATTTATTCTTAAGAAAATAAACCCATACCTTTCTAGTGCAATCGTCGATGAAGGTGATGTAATACTCCGAGCCACCAAGGGACTTTACAGGTGCTAGTCCCCATAGATCGCTATGGACCAATTCCAACTTCTGTGTCTTCAAAGTTCTGCCGCCTCTCGAGAAGCTCACCCTTTTCTGCTTCCCGAACACGCAATCCTCGCACAGGCCAACTTCAACAGTTTCCAGGCCAGGTAGCCTACCCTTTGAACACATTATCTTCATCCTTTTTTCGCTCATATGGCCAAGCCGACAGTGCCACAAATCTGCATTGTTTGCTGCACTCGCAAGATCAATGCACTTCTTGGAGTTACTTGTCATATACAAAGTACCCTCCTTCTTTCCACGAGCTACTACCATAGCTCCTTTGGTGATCTTCCAACAGCCGTCGCCGAAAGACGTTATATATCCTTCAGCGTCAAGTTGCCCAACTGAAAGCAAATTCCTTTTCAGTCCGGGAATATGTTTGACCTCATTCAGCTTCAAGATGCCTCCATTGGATGTCGCTACTCGCACGTCTCCCTTTCCCGCGATTTTCAAAGGCTCGTCATCTGCGAGAAACACCTGTCCAAAATCGCCAGAGACATAATTCTGCATCACGCTTATATTACTACATGAATGAAACGATGCTCCCGAATCCAGCACCCACGACTCCATCGGACTGGTCACACTCAAGACCAACGCCTCGCCATCATCTTCGGTTGTGGCTGCGTTCGCTGTCTTCTTCTCTTTCTGATCCTTATTCTTACCCTTATTTTTTGGCGATGCATCACACTGATTTCTGAAGTGACCGTACTCGTCACAGTTCCAGCACTGGATTGAACCCTTATCCTTCCTGGTTTGGCTCCTTCCTCCGGACTTAGATCTTCCCCGATTCTGCTTTCCCTTCGATCTGCCCCTAGTTTCCGTATTCAGTGCTGACCCCGAAGTAGAAGATCCTGATTCTTTCCGTCGAATTTCTTCACCTATCATCAGATCCCTTACTTTGTCAAACATCAGTTTTGCCTCTGCGGCGCTAACTGCAGTCACTGTGCCGGCCCAACTTTCTGGCAGTGAAGATAGCAAAATTAGGGCACGAAGTTCATCATCGAATTTGATCTCAACCGAGTTCAACTGCGCGGTGATCATGTTGAACTCGTTCAGATGTTGCTGCACCGGTGTACCCTCTGACATCTTCAGATTGAATAAACGCCTTATCAGATGTACCTTGTTTGCGGTTGATGGCTTCTGATACATCTCCTCCAGGATCTTCAGCATCTCCATCGTCGACTTTGCTGCAGTCGTATGATACGCCACGTCCTTGGACAACGATAAACGAATCGCGCTCATCGCCTTCCTGTCCAGCAGCTCCCAGTCCCCCGCAGTCATATTCTCCGGTTTGGGTTTGAGGGGCTGATACAGATCTTTACCATAGAGATAATCTTCGATCTGCATCTTCCAGAAACCGAAATCGGATCCATCAAACTTCTCGATTGAAATCTTCCCGTCGTTCATCGTGATTGCTCCCACCGAACCCGGAGCTCTGATACCAGTTGATAGAAAATTAACACACACACAATCACGAAAACAAAGAACACGAGAATTGTTTACCCAGTTCGATATGATATGTATCTACGTCTGGGGGCGATGCCAAGCCAGGGTTTTCACTATATGATTTTCTGATACAATTTACAATGAGAGAACAACTATTTATATAGCAACGAATTGAGCCCTAATCCTAGCCCAACTAGGAAACCGCATCTGGGCCCAAAATATACTTGGGCGGATCGCCGGAATCGTGGCATGATTCACTTCCTTTCAGGCTCCATACTCCAACACCGACTCATTTCCCTTATTCTTTGCAGATCCTGCTGATAGGAAGGGATTTCAATACACTTTTGGCTGCAGATGAAAGATTGCATGGAAATAAATGATTCACAGAATGTTTTCAATTCAATGATCTACACATTGTTAGAATGAGTGGAAATAGATACACTTGGTGCAATTAGCATGAAGGAGAGCAGAGAATATATTCCTTAATTGATAGATGCATAGCTAATAATGCTTGGATTTCTCAATACTCAGAGGTAGTAGTGGAAGTATTGGACAAGAATATTTCTGATCATTGTCCACTTCTGTTAAGATTTGATCAGGAACATATCCAAAGGAATACCTCCCCCCCCCCCCCCTCTCTTTCGTTTCCTGAACGTTCTAGCTGGTCATCAAGACTTTAAAAGAACAGTAGAGAAAGGTTGGACAAGAGCTTATTCTATGGTATAAACTCAAGCATCTTAAAGAGCCTCTTAAACAGCTGAATAAAGTACACTTTAAAAGGACTGTTAATAGAGTAATTCAAGCACGGGCTCAACTGGCAAGCATCCAAACAGATCTAGCAACAAATCATATGAATGAACAGCTTATTGAGACAGAAAAAACTGCAATGCTTGAGCTTGAAAAGTAGAGTGGAATAGAAGAGAAAATTTGGAAACAAAAAGCTCAAGTAGACTAGATTAAGCTGGGAGATTCAAGTACTCGTTTATTCTATTCATATGCAAAGGCAATAAGAAATAGTCAAGCTATTAAGCTGTTGTTGAGAGCTGATGGTACAAGATGCATTAATCATCAACAGATAAAGGAGGAGGTCAGTGACTTCTATGTAAGTTTAATGGGGAGTGCAACTTCCACTTTACCTATGGTGGATAAAATTATCATAGAGAGAGGACCTCAGATCTCACAAAATTAAATTCCAAACCTCACTGCACGTGTCACTGAGCAGGAAATCAAACAGGCAATGCTTAGCATGGATGCTAACAAATCTCCAGGTATGGATGGTTATGATGTTTATTTTTTTAAACATGCATGGCACATTGTGGGGAATGAAGTAATAGCAGTAGTTAAAGAGTGTTTTTATACTGGCTATCTCCCACCAACAATCAACAATACTTTGATAACCCTTCTTCCTAAAGTCAGTATTGCAAACACTATCAAATATTATAGACCAATAGCCTGCTGTAGTGTGATCTATAAAGTAATATCTAAAGTTCTCACTAATAGGATGCAAATGGTGCTGGGAGATATCATAATTAATAATCAGGTAACTTTTGTTAAAGGATCTTTGACAATATTTTGGTGAGCCATGAGCTAATCAAAGGCTATATTAGAAGAAATGTCTCCCTTAGATGCATGATAAAGATACATCTACAGAAAGCATATGACTCAGTTGAATCGCCTTTCCTTTATCATCTCTTATTGGAACTTGGCTTTCCTTTCCGATTTATGAAGCTTATTATAGCCTGCATCTCCACAGTATCCTATATTATAAGTGTTAATGGAGAATTGACTGCATCATTAGAGCTAAGAAAAGATTGAGGCAAGGAGACCCTATTTTCCATACCTCTTTATGATTTGCATGTAGTATTTGCACAGGTGTTTACTTGAACTTCGTGGAGATGGAGATTTCAACTTCCATCCTCAGTGTAGGAAGTTTGGTTTTGTGCACATTTGTTTTTTAGATGATCTTCTCATGTTTACAAGAGGAGATATGGGCTATGTCAGAAGACTTATGCAGGCTTTCAAGAAGTTTTCTCTTGCCTCTGACCTCCAAGCTAACCCCTCCAAGAGTTGCATATACTTTGGGGGAGTCAGACTTGAAGAGCATAATGTTATCCTCTCTGAATTTGGTATGAGTAAAGGAGAGCTTCCTTTTAAATATCTGGGGCTTCTCTCTCTTCTAAGAAGCTCTCCATCATCCAATGCCAACCTTTGATTCAGAAAATTTTAGCCAAGATAGACTGCTAGACCTCGAAGATGTTCACTTATGCTGGAAGAGTACATCTAATCAAATCAGTCCTAAGTAGTATCCAATCTTATTGGTGTCAAATTTTTTTGATACCACAGAAGGTGATTAATCTCATCACTACAACGTGTAGATCCTTCTTGTGGTCAGACTCTGCTAGAGTGACAAAACGCGCTCTTGTGGCATGGGAATATATGTGCCAACCTAAGGTGGCAGGGGGTGGGAACTTGACAATTATGAGTTTGTGGAATAAAGCAGCTATTTGCAAGCTCTTGTGGAGTCTTGCTTAGAAACAAGATCGAATATGGGTGAAATGGGTACATGACTTCTACATTAAATGAAAAGACCTCACTACCATGGAAGTGCCTAAGCAAGCGTGTTGGGTAATGAGGAAAGTAATTGAAGCAAGAGAATACTTGAGAAATATCCCAGAGGGTTTCCACGTTCTGCAAAATGAGAAATTCTCAATCAGGAAGTTATATAATGAGATGAGGGGTGACATGCAAAGAGTTCCTTGGACCAAGATGATTTATAATAATGTTGCTCCTCCTAAATGCAGATTCATATCATGGCTTACTATTCTTGGAAAGTTCGACTTGTGATAATCTTCACAAAATAGGGTTTATTTGTTACAAGCAATGTATTCTTCGCATGAGGGCTGATGAAAGTATCAACCATTTGTTCTTTGAGTGCCCTTTTTCAGCAACAGTTTGGAGGGAAGTGGCGAAATGGTGTAAGCTTTCTGTGATAACGCATGACGGGGGCCAAGAGATGCACAAGGTAATCTCTTATTGCAAGAAAAACTCAGGTTCTCAAGTCTTGTATCGTACTTTACTGTCTATTGTGATCTATTTCGTATGGAGAGAAAGGAATCTTCGTAGATTTTAGAGTAAGCAAAGCTCAGTTGAAGAGGTAATCCGACAATGCCAAATCCATGCAGCTGTAGTTTGTAACAAAGATAAGAAGTTAGCTAGGTTTGTGCAGGTGTAGATATTGCTAGCTTATCTTTGTCTTTGGTGTTGAGATGTCGAGATTGTAGTGTAATTTTCTTCATTTGGTTTAATAAAATAATTATTTCACCACATATATATATATATATATATATATATATATATATATATATATAGTGTAGATCTGGTAGGAACTCATTTTTATATGAGAACCGTAAGAACTAACATAAATATCACTTACGTGATGCACAAAATATAGTACGTTAACGCACAAAACATGTTAATGCACAAATTACACTAACTTAATGCACAAATTATTTAGCACACTTTTAATGCACGGACAACAGTAATCTAATGCATAAATTAATCTGGACCGTAGATTAAAAAAAATCAACGATCTAGATTAGTTCCTAGTTCTTACCTAAGGATGAGTTCCCATATGATCCTATCGTGTGGATCTGGTAAGAACTCATCTTTATATGAGAACCGTATGAACCAACATAAATATTAGTTACGTGATGCACAAAATACAATACGTTAATGCACAAAATTTGTTAATGCACAAATTACACTAACTTAACGCACAAATTATTTAGCATACTTTTAATACACAAACAATAGTAATCTAATGCATCAATTAATCTGGACCGTAGATAAAAAGAAAATCAACGGTCCAGATTATATATAGTATGTTCATATAAAAACACTCATTATCCTAAAAAATGAGAATTGATCCCATCCATTGATTTAGGAGGGATGGATGGACAAGACTGGACCGGGTCAACCCGTTGTTTTTTTTTTCGAATTTTTTTTTATCAGGCCATATGCACCGCACCATGCATTCATATGCATCACATTATATAACGAGATGCACCACTAAGTGCATTGAGATGCAACATATTTTCGATTTTTTTTTACGGTCACGACATATGCACCATACTAGATAATGAGATGCACCACTAAGTGCATTGAGATACAACATATTTTCGCTTCTTTTCGGTTTTTTCTGTTTTTTTTTTTTAATTTTCAGATTTATTTTCAACCGTTTGCCGCTTCTTCTTTTGTCAAGATTCGAGCGAGGGGAGCCGAGAGCCTCGGAGCGAGCCGAAAAATCCAAATTGTTGCCCAACGATTATCTTTATATTAGTAATCGGAGCGAAGGCAGAGCCGTAAAATCAGAGCTGAAGGCGGAGCCGGAGAAAAAAATGTAAAAAAAAAACCATATGCATCTCAATGCACTTAGTGATGCATCTCATTATATAGTGTGGTGCACATGAGTACATGATGTGATGTATATGAATACATAGTGTGGTGTATATGGCCTGACCGAAAAAAAATTCGAAAAAAAAAGTTAACGGATTGACCCGCTTTAACAAGGATCAAATCTTAACCATCCTCATTCATAGATGTATGATTGAGATTAATTCTCATTTTTTTAAGATAAAAAGGCTTTTCACAAGAATGCATCCCTATATATATAGCTACAAGATTACACAAATTAATTTCGTAATGCACCAAAATCATGAAATTTAACCAAATCAATTTAGAAAATAAAATATTACTAATGATAAAGATTAGAAAGATTATCCATATTTATCTCTTACTAACACAAACACATGAATATACCAAATCGTTAAGCAATAAGATAGTTTATCTCATGCAAGGATATACAAATTGAATATCTTCTTCTTCAAAACAAATACGTAACTTTTTTTTTTTTTTTGAAGGGAAGTCTTCAACTTTTATTCATTTGTATGTTTTTATTTAATTTTACTGTTTATATATATATGCCAAATCACATTCACGCCAGCCCATTAATTTAATGTCGGTTAGAAAAATATTTTTGCATCTTTATTTAATTAAATCAAGATAGAGAGGAATATATTCAGAGAGAGAAAAGAGAGCAGCTGCGCCACCGCATTGCCGCCGGCCAGCGACAGTTGGGCTGCATTGCCGGAGGAAATGGTCGATCTTACCCTTCTGGGCTCCGTTCTAGTAGCCGTTCTCGGATATTTCCTTGTTTACCGTTATGGATTCTTAAGGAAAATTGAGGAGAATAAGCAGTCGGAGAAGGGAGATACCGCCGCCGCCACCGTCGTCGACAAGAGGGAATGCAGATCGAGGGACGGCGGCGATGACATCATCATTGTGGGTGCTGGAGTCGCCGGCGCCGCCCTCGCTTACACTCTCGGAAAGGTAACGCCTTTTTCCTTTTCTCTATATTGATTCGATTCGATTTGCATGTATGAATAATTTATAAAGATTGCGATCAAATTTAGTGCCTAGGAGCAGAATGAATGCATTGAGCATAAATGTATTAGAGTGATCAGGAATTTGAATCTTCTTCCCTTTTATTTCAAGTTATTCAGATTGATTTCAACATGTTGTTGGCTTGTGACTTAATGGAATCTTGATTCGAATTTAGGATGGGCGACGAGTTAGGGTGATTGAGAGAGATTTGTCAGAGCCAGATAGAATTGTGGGAGAGCTCTTACAACCAGGTGGATACCTCAAGCTGATGGAGTTGGAACTACAAGGTATAGTGTGTGTGTGTGTGTGTGTGTGTTGTTTTATTTTGAGATGAAATAGTTTGCACTTCTTGTGCTGCTTGTTGATGTTTGGCTTAATAAGTGTTGCTTTGATTTGGATTGAGAGTTTGTAGTTGACTTAGATTTGGTGTTTCTACTTTGGTGTTTTACTTCAGATTGTGTGAATGAAATCGATGCTCAGAGGGTATTCGGATATGCTCTATTCAAGGATGGGAAAGCCACTCAGCTTTCCTACCCTCTCGAGAAGTTTCACTCCGATGTATCTGGACGAAGCTTCCATAATGGACGCTTCATACAGAGAATGCGCGAGAAAGCTGCATTGCTTCCCAAGTATTTGCTTCTACCTGCTAATGTTTTTTTTTTTCTGCATTGTTCCATAATCTTTGAAGATTTATAGATATATAGATTGATAAGGAATCAGTTTCTTGTTATTTTTTATTTGAATTTTATTGTGATCGTGTTTTGAATATGTGTGGGATGAAGATGAAATAGTAAGAAGTCATACTTCATTAGAAAATTGTGATTGTTAGATAGTGTGGGCTTATTAATCAATTCTCAAAGCTTGTATCTTTGTTTGCAGTGTTCAACTAGAGCAAGGATCTGTGACTTCTCTTCTTGAAGAGAGAGGAACTATAACAGGGGTGCAGTACAAAACAAAATCTGGTGAGGAGTTGAAAGCTTACGCGCCTCTAACCATCGTCTGTGATGGATGTTTTTCCAACTTGCGGCGCTCCCTTTGCACTCCAAAAGTAAGGGTCTTCACAAGAAAGTTGTTTACTGCAAATAAATCAGTTAGCTGCATATTTATTGTTGTATTGTGTCTCGGTTTTGCAGGTAGAAGTCCCGTCTTGTTTTGTAGGTTTGGTTCTTGAGAAGTGTGAACTTCCCTTTGCAAACCACGGGCATGTGATCTTGGCAGACCCTTCACCCATCTTGTTTTACCCCATCAGCAGCACTGAGATCCGATGTCTGGTCGATGTTCCCGGTGAGAAGGTGCCTTCCATATCAAATGGTGATTTGGCCAAATATTTGAAGACTGTGATCGCTCCCCAAGTAATTATTGAGATACACTCTCTTACATCAACCTTTGTAGTGTTTGCTTTGACACAATTGCTAATATTGAACCGTTTTAGGTCCCTACCGAACTGCACGATGCGTTCCTCTCTGCTATTGATAGAGGAAACATGAGGACAATGCCGAACAGAAGCATGCCAGCCGCGCCTCATCCCACCCCGGGAGCTCTACTTATGGGAGACGCATTCAACATGCGTCATCCCTTGACCGGTGGAGGAATGACCGTAGCACTATCAGATATAGTCGTCCTACGCAATCTCCTTAGGCCATTGAACGATCTCAACGACGCGCCCACACTCTGCAAATATCTCGAATCTTTCTATACTCTGCGGAAGGTCAGTTGATAATCAGCTCATGGTGCTAATATTACATTTGTTGACTGAATTATAGAACTGTTCTGAATCGGAATATCTCATCTGCAGCCCGTGGCATCGACGATCAACACCTTGGCAGGTGCTTTA
The DNA here is from genome assembly GCA_029490685.1 of Schizonepeta tenuifolia. Classification (NCBI taxonomy): domain Eukaryota; kingdom Viridiplantae; phylum Streptophyta; class Magnoliopsida; order Lamiales; family Lamiaceae; genus Schizonepeta; species Schizonepeta tenuifolia. The sequence continues at coordinate 8,180,741 of CM055956.1, forward strand.
TACAAGGTCTTTAGCGCCTCACCGGATAAAGCACGGAACGAGATGCGTCAAGCGTGCTTCGACTATCTGAGCCTCGGAGGGGTGTGCTCGAGTGGGCCGGTGTCTCTCCTCTCCGGTTTGAACCCGCGGCCACTCAGCCTCGTCTGCCATTTCTTCGCAGTTGCTATATTTGGCGTTGGTCGGTTGCTGCTCCCATTCCCCTCGCCTAAACGGATGTGGATCGGGGCCAGATTGATATCGGTAAATGCATATTTACATCCATAAAACTAGTCTTTTGCAGTTCTTTCATCTCTAACTCGATTTTGGTCGTACCAGAGTGCATCGGGAATAATTTTTCCGATAATCAAGGCGGAGGGAGTGAGGCAGATGTTCTTTCCGGCCACCGTTCCGGCCTACTACAGAGCTCCTCCTGTTGCTTAATACAACTGCAGGTCATTTTGTAGCAACAATTGCAATTTGAATGTCCAAATTTATTGTTGTGTTTATGCTTTTCAAGGTGACTTGACGATGTATTTGATGATCAATTTACAGTTATTCAACATCTGTAAATACAATCTGTTCTCTTGTTTCTTTTGTTTGGATTTACGACGTCATATCGATATCGATGATAACAACAAATAGAACTGAGATCCCCACGATGATTTTTGAGTATGTTTTCTAGTGAATGTTGCTTATTGATTGAAAACAAAAACGATCTACTAAATACAAGTTGTTACATCCAAATATGAAATATTTATCAAGCCAAATACTACATGGAAACCAAGATAAACTTCAACAAGAAATAGCCTCAACTTCGAGGTGTATAATAATATTTCTTCTACATTTGAAACTATACTGGGAAAAATATCAATCATCAAAGATATTACAGCACCAGATTCAGCATTGCTATAAAAACGACCGTGTACGCCTTATTTCCTTTTTCAGTTGATTAATACATGCTATATCGACCTATAATTACATTAGCAACTCAACCAGAAGACTATCCATAAGCAAAATGCCCGAACGGTTCCAACAGAAATACTGCATTAGACCTCAGTCAGTGGGGGAGTCGAGTGTACGAATGTTGAGATGCCTGTGTGAGCAGTTGTCAAGGTCACCTACCGGTGCCAATATTTTTTCTTTCCGATTTGATGGCCTCATACGATACCATCACTTCTTTGAATTTTTCTTCAGCATACTCTGTAGAAGAAGTATGCATCAGAAAGCTGGTGAAATTAATAGATAGAGAAAAGATAAACAGTTTTGTAAGCTTTTATTCACCACCTTTTTTGTCTTGATTCTGGTCGGGGTGGAACTCCATTGCCTTTGTTCTGAAGGCCGACTGCAAATAAAGAAGGTATTAGAGAAAGACATTGAAAGATGTGTGTAGAGATAGTCAAAGCAGCCAGTGATGATAATAGCAAATCAATCTCAGATACCAAGTATGCCGTTTGTGGCAACAAATGGTAAACTGTTTATTATCATACATACTTGGCACAAACCAGTGCAAATAATAAATGTTTCTTATGCATACATCAACATAAGAGAATTATGGAATCCCTTATAAATATGTGACGAGTACAAGAAAAAATATACACGCCTCCTCCAATTATATTGAGACTTGGGACAAACAGTTGACCCATATGGTGCTAGCTGAAATAGTTATAGATGACATGCAAGCACTTTTTGCCCTTTGGGAATCCGTCTCACTTAATAATGAATGAGGTTGGTTAATCAAAACTATGTGACACCTTAAATAAACCACAGTAGGCAATATTCAGAGAACTGATCAAAGAATGAAGGGTGTTATGTAGTTAAACCATGAGTAAAGCTGGAATTCTAATGGCCCCACCGAATTTGGGAACTTTTCAAGGATATTGACCGACAATGTCAAGACTGATGAGAGCACACTAAGCTGGAGTTGACAACTATTATCAAAAACCGTACATTTTCTTACATATTAGCAAATTGATATTCCAGAAACAGCATTACATGGAAACTAATACTTGTAGGATCTACAAAGATTTAAATGCATAAGAATTATTAGATACAAGTGATACCTTTATCTCATCATCCGTGTAGGGCTCCATCCTTCGCCTGCAAAAAACATTAAAACAAGCACAAGGGGTGAATTCCAAGTGATATCATCATAGAAAAGACTGTTTAGATCTGAGGGGACCCAATCTCATTCATCAGCTACTTTTGAAATAACTGAGAGAAAAGCAATGACTGGAGTAGGAGAGTCAAGTTTCAAAAGAGGAACCTTGCTTGTTCCTCTCATTCAAAACCGTGTATCATTAATTAAACAAAAGCTCCTAAGACAAACAGTGTGGGTCACTGTTAAGATCGCATATCACACCCATGAAAATTATCTCCTTCATCTGGCAAATAATTTCTTTTAACCAAGTTATTTGGTGACTTTTGGTGACTGAAAATGCAGATCTTTATCTGAATCAAATCAAGAATGTCAAACCAAATGCAACCTAAATTTCAACAAGAATCATCTCTCCAGTAGTCCAGTTCTGCTAGCTTTAGTTAATAGTGCCTTTATTTCTAAATATTTATCCTAACCCCTCTCTCTACATACACACATATACAAACAGAAGAGTGGAAAATGGGCCCCTAATGATAAAATAGACCAAAGAGGCCAACGTATCATCTGCTACCCACTTTGATCCCCTTGAGCAGTCATATGGCTAATAGATATTTCAAGAGTAGGAAAACAATCAACACTTTTCTATTATATCTGCTGTTCATCAAAGTTTGGCTAGAATTTTATATCAGGAAATAACATACCTGTCAAGGCCAAGGACCGAGTAGTGATGTGATAACGAGACATTTGCACTGGGCCTAGGAGTCTCTCTGAAATTGCTATGTTGATCTCTGTACGAAGTATCTCCCTTCCAGTACCAATCATTCCTCTGAAAATGCTGATGATATGGACCTGAACCATTTTCTTGCCAGCTCTCATAACCCCTTCTGAATTTATTTCTCTCTCTGTTGAACACACTTTGCATCCTTCGAATTCGCTCCTACAAATATTCATCAATAATAAGAGAACTATGTCAAATCACACTTATTGGTTGGATTAGAAACAAGCTACAACAACTTATATTCTATTAACTTTATATCAAAAAACCCGACCTGCTCAGCAAAAAGAAGTAAAGCAGTATCTACCACAAGGTATCATAGATATCAACCTCTGTGTTTGAAGTCAGAAGACAAGATATAACAGCACATACACACTAACATTACATCCTAATATCAATTTAATGCAAGAAACTTATGTGTAATTTTACCAAAATCTTTCATTATTGTTTCCATATATTTAACTATTTTCTCATGATGAAGACAACTTCATTTTAGAAAAGGGGAAATGAGACATCAGAGAATCAATAGAAGTCAATAGTATCAGTAGCAATTTGAGCTACACTGCCAACTAGGGGTCATTAATTTCGGTAGTCATTCATTAGCACATAATTTAGTGTTGGAAGTATATCAAATACTGGTTGGAAACTGATTTGCCTTTTTCATCATGTTACCCAGATTATTTCCTACTAGAATAAGAAGTTGAGACATTGAGGTAAACAACAACGGATAAAATAATCTCTCAATTCAAATCCCCATCTTACCTGAAGTCTGAAGACAACCTCAATTTAAGTGTAATAAACTTGTAAACAAAATAATATCACACTTTGTTCCCAAGTTTCTTAATCAGTAGCTGTATTCTATAAAATGAGAAAAATAGAGGAGAAAAAGCAACAAACAAGACAATTCAGAACAGATACTGCAAACAACTTTCTTCAGCTACAAAAGACCCTATATAGCTTATCGGAAGATCAAGTACTTAACAAATGAGCCTAATTTAAGAGCCTGAAAAGTGGGTAAGTTTTATTAAAGAATCAAGATTTCCATTACTGTGAAAGAAATAGCGTTTTCACACTATGAAAAACATGAATAAGAAATCTCAGCATCTCTAAAACTTAAAATCACGCTAATCCATTCAATTGTAGAATGAAACAGAAATAAAACAGACACAGGAACAAAAAGAGTGTATATGTCCAACTATATGTTCAAATAATAAACAGAGCTTAAAAAAAACCTCACCACTCTCTCCATTTCTTCTTCATATTCTTCTTGCATACGACGGTTATATTTTCTCCATGCTTCCTCTTGAAAACTAGATCGAAAAGAACGCCCCTTCTTCCATGTTTGAGAACTGCTCAACTTTTCACAGACCAATGCATTAAATATTAGTACTTGTTAAGATCAATATAAGAGCTGTCTTATCCAGAAATTAATTTCTGCTACACAGCTGAAGAGTATTTCTAAGTTACAAAGGAGAAATTATAGAAAACCAATGATTACCTGAGTAGAAATTCTAGAAACCCAATCAACTGTCCTTCGCAATTGAGTGACCTGCAATATTTATCAGGAAATCATGATATGCACAGCACATAATAATGCTGCGAAAATGATTAAATTAGCCAACTTTCACCAGCAGATGGCCTCCTAGAAAGCAACAGCTGAGTCTTTTCTAGACAATGTTACGTAAGAAACAACATTTCAAATAATTCTTCTGTTTTCATGAAATCTCGCATATAATTAAATTTCAGCACGGTCCTTTTGGAATGTATCTGAATTACAGATTTCGGAGACTCGTCATCATGGTTGCACAATGTTTTAGATCATGGACAAGATAATATAGCCTCCAAGATTATTCTTAAGGATAATTCTGTTGCTAGTAGAAGAAGAAAGCATGAAGCGTAAACTACAATAACTCCCAGCACCTTGTAAGCAAGAAAGACAAACGCATTACAAGGTAAGCAAGAAATCAATTTGCAGGATTTATTAGTAGTAGATCAACTACAGAAAAGGCAAACCGTAGATTGAGTCTACTAGAGAGGAGGTTAACGGTAATAATTCTTTACCTTCCCTACTTCTGATTTGTGAAAAGGTTGAACTTTCCAAACAAGAGTAGGGAAACGAACAAGTAGAGGAATACAAAGTTGTGCTTATAAAGGAAAAAACATCATAAGGAAAGAACAAAACTCAACCTTGTACATGTCCCTTAAAAGCATTTATACCAATTGGGCTCACAAAGGAAAACATTATAAGATTAGTAGTCCGTCAATAGCCACTAAGATACCTAGCAGCATTCAGAACAGCTAGATCTGTCTTTTAAACAAGATCCCACAAATTCAAACCTCCATTTAAATATCCCAAATTTTGTTTGTGAACAGTTACTGTAACACTAATCTGGTATTTGTTAGTTACTCAGTCTACTATATCACTAACCAATGTATGCTAGTTCCTCCTATCACAGGCATGGAATACCATACTTTATGCAGAAGTTGTATACAACAAAAGGTTTCGATGTTTTATAAAATGCCTAAAATAGCAACAGTCGGCATTCTAGCTCAGATGTAAGAAGGTAGAAACCTAATCTCAATGCGCATCATCATCACACAAACTATTATTCCAAAATAAAGTAACATTCCCACGTCAGTTCAAACTAAAACCAAATTAAAGCATAACATGATCAAAACAAACAATCTAAACTAATACAATATTAAAGCAAAACGCCATCAAAACAAACAATCAAATTAAAATTTCAAAATCCTGAAAGCAGATAGCTAACTTCTAGCATAAAAAAAAACCTAGAAACTAGTAACTTCCAAAAGCACCCAATTCTCAAATTAACAAAATAAAAAATAATAAATGCAGAGAATCAACAAATTCAAAGGAAACGCAATATACTTACGGCTAATGTGGTGACGGTGGCTCCGATTAATCCGAAAACTACAATCCCCCATAGCTTCATGTCCTCATTTTTATCCTGATAGCTCTTCTGTTGCTGCCACGGATTATCTCTGTTCCGCTTATCTCCCTCCTCTTTGCTCATTTTGCGTCGTTTTTAATCGGATTTGGCTTGATATTACTCAACAATTGAAGCTGTAGAAGCTCCGATTGAAGAAATTGAAATCATTTAAACCTCAATTTTTTATCACGGAAAAGTGATTTTTTTTTTTTTAATTTTTCAAACACCGCCTTCAAAATTTTAATTGAAGACGACGTTTTTATCCTCTGTATGTATAGTTGTGATTTCTATTCTTCTTCAACCTCTCTCTTTCTCTTTCTGTTGCAGGCTAGGATTTTCTTACATTAAATTTTTTTGGTATTAATTAATTTGAGGGCTTGCATTAAATTCATTGAAGAAACGATGCTTATTTCTAGAGAGATACATAGAAATCAGAACAGATTTAGATGGGCTCCAAACTAATATAGTACAAACGGTTTATGATGGGCTTCAAACAGTAGCAAAAACGGCCCAAATTAGTTTTGTACGAAATGCAAAATCTCCTCTTATTTTTGAATCTGTGGGAACCGCAGCAGCTACTTTTGGTGCGCACTGGGTAAATCCCTATTCCTGTGCAGTAGCCTGTAAACCACACAAGACAGGTAAACCACACCTTTTAAGTACAGGTATGACAGGCTCGACCTATAGAGACGTCAGTGGGGATTGAACCTGAGACCTTTCAGTCCCAGACAGCCCACTCTACCACTAGGTCATCCTCAATGGGACACAAAATCTTCTCTTATGTTCTTAGATTAAAGAGATTACTTCTTTCATACATGAAATGGTTGTTACATCGTGGACGACACGTGTTTTAAGAAAATGGCAAATAGTAATGAATTATAGTGAGTATTGTTGTGAATGGAGTAAGGGTCCCACAATAAATGTGAGTGAAGTAGCATAAGTGGCAAACATTTCATAGACAAATTTAAGTAGCAAAAAATGACAACCATTTCGTGTACGGGGGGAGTATTTATTAAGAACACGAACATAAAATATAAAGAGTAAATAAAAAATAGTATGAAGTTCATTTTAAATATGAAAGTGTATCAATATCATCAATAACAACTTTTGCTAATTTATGAGTAATGTCCTTCAACTCATAGCTAATGTATTTAACTTTCAAATCTGGATGTGACGTCAATTCTCTTTGGCAGAACAAGCATAAACCCTCATTTATGTATCATTAATCTCAGGTGAGACGATTGCATCGCATACAATTTTACTATTTGATTTGGGCAAAATTGCCACATATGAAATTGAGCAAATTTATTGCAAAGAAACCTGCATTGTTAGCTTGGAAGACCAGGGGCTATAGTCGATTTCGATTCAGTACTTTGAACTTCTCTAATGGTCCAGAGTTCTTGCATAGTGGAACCATGCAGTACCAGACACGGGATAAATCTTCCAAAAAAAACAAGATCTTTGCTGGCTATGCCGACATCGCAGATAAATGAAGATTTTATTTATATGACCTTTTCAATTGCAACCAATGTCTTATGTACCAAAACTAAAGCAAGCCACCCCAGAGAAAAATAAATGAATGCCAAAAATCTTGGGCAAATCCAAAAAGAGTTTCCCTGTATGTTCATTAGAAAATATTTTTAGATCCTAATAGACACAATGTCAGGTAGCCGTTAGCTTAAGCCATAAAACACAATATGTTGTAAGGGACCCAATGAATATATTGATGTAATTTTAAATAGAACAGTGATTTGTAGCCTAACACAGATATAAAAGTCGAGTCTTGATAGAAATAGAGAGAAAAGACAGAAGAAGAGATAGGATAGAAAGAGAGAGATGGGAGGCGGAATTGAATAATTTCATTAGCTAGGTTTTTAATCCATGCACATACATATTTATACTAAGGTCTAAAAGGTAGTGGGGACCTTAGCTAAAGTTGCTGAAATTAAAATACATAAACTAAATGTAAATAATAAACTAAAGATAAATGAGGACAATCTGGACCACAACTTGCATCCACACGTCCTCTATCCTCCAACTCTCTTCAAGTAGATCTTTAGCCACGTGTAAGCCCATTCTCTCCATCAACCACTGCTTCAACAACTTGGGCCTTTCCTTCCTTCTTCATTCCAGTCAAACCAATAATTCCATCCCCAAATTCCTCCTTTTCGCCCACTCTACTGCCAATTTCTTCAAAATCATTCATCACCAAATTAATGTTCATGACATTACTCCCCCCAAGATTAGATCCTTGACCCCAAGGATCTGCCTCTGGAAACCTGCGTTTGAAGGGCTTCAAATCTTCCCAGCTTTGACCGTCGGAGTCGCCGTCATATCACTGAACGAGAACCTGAGAGACCTCAATGCCGGTGATTGTGCGTTGCTGAAGAATCTTGAAAGGCGAGATCTTGTAATGCCCTTCAGTATCCACATCAGGTAATTCACTTGATGGAACCGCTGTCTTTCCAAAACACTTCTTTAGCAAAGAGACATTAAATACTGGATGAATTTTTGAGGATTCAGGCAATGCAAGTTTGTAAGCTACTTTTCCAATTCGTTGCAGGATCTGGTACGGGCCGTAGTATCGGGGAGAAAGCTTCAGATTTCGCCTAAGAGAGAATGAGTTTTGCCTGTAAGGCTGAAGCTTCAGGTACACATACTCTCCTTCATTAAATTCTCTTTCCCTCATCTTCTCGTTAGCGTAGAATTCCATCCTTGATTGAGCAAGCTTTAAGTTTTCTTTTAAGATTCGGACTGCTTCTTGCCTCTGCACCACCCAATCCTTCACTTCCTGATTAGTAACTGAGATATAAGACCCCAAACCAACATGCGGGGGAGGAATCCCGTATAAAGCCTGAAAAGGTGTGCACTTTAACCCACTGTGATAGTTTGTGCTGTACCAGTACTCGGCTAGAGATAGCCATTTAACCCACTGCCAAGGCACAACTCCAACCATACATCGCAGGTAGGTCTCTAGGCACTGATTCAAGCGCTCTGTTTGCCCATCTGTTTGAGGGTGGTAGGCAGACGACATCTCCAGTTTAGTGCCCATAAGTTTGAATAACTCTCTCCAGAAATTGCTGGTAAAGACCTTGTCTCTATCAGAGACAATGCTGACAGGTGACCCATGTAACTTATAGATATGATCTAGGAACAGTCTGGCCACTGTTTATGATGTATAAGGGTGTGATAAAGATAAGAAATGGCCATACTTGCTAAATCTATCCACCACCACCAAAATAACATCTTTCCCTTCAGACTTAGGCAATCCCTCAATAGAATCCATTGAAATGTGTGTCCAAGCTTTGTCAGGGACTGGTAAAGGCTGTAGAAGTCCAGGATATGGGCTCAAATCTTCTTTGTTCCTCTGGCAAATATCACAACTCTTTACCAACAATTCAACTTCCTTCTTCATGCCAGGCCAATAAAAGAAAGATTTGAGTCTGGAATAGGTTCCAAGAATTCCAGAATGACCTCCAAATGATGTGTTATGTACCTCATTTAAGATTTCCTGTCTCAAATTAGTAGAAGTCCCAATAATAATCCTGTTTTTGTACCTTAGCAAACCACAGATGACTTGAAACTTAGGATAAGAAGATGAATCAATAGCTTTGCTGGTCAGAATTTGAGAAAAGTGAGTATCTCCCTCATAGCTCATTCTCACCTTTTGCATCCATAGAGGCACTGTTGTAGTAATGTTGTAGCAAGCTGGTGTAACCTCTGAACATCTTGATAGAGCATCAACAGCTCTATTCTCTACCCCACTCTTATATTGTATCTCATAATCCAGTCCTAAAAGCTTGGTGATCCACTTTTGTTGAGTAGGATTCATCAATTTCTGATTGAGTAAGTGCCTCAAGGCTTGCTGGTCAGTTTTTATTATAAACTTGTGACCTTGCAAGTAAGTTTTCCATTTCTCCACTGCAATAATCACAGGAAGAAACTCTCTCTCATAAATGGAGAGAGCTTGGTTCCTAGGACAAAGCCCTTTACTCATGTATGCAATAGACTTCCTGTTCTGCATTAACGCTGCTCCAACACCAGTTCCACTTGCATCAGTTTCTAACACAAAAGGTTGGGAGAAATCTAGAAGGGCAAGGATAAGAGCTGTACTCATAGCTAATTTTAGTTTCTGGAATGCTTCCTCAGCTGTCTCAGTCCACTTGAAACTGTCCTTCTTTAGCAGATCAGTAAGAGGTCTACTAATGGTGCCATATCCTTGAATAAATTTCCTGTAGTAATCAGTCAACCCTAGAAACCCTCTCAACTGTTTAGCTGTCTTTGGAGTCGGCCACTGCTGCATACTATAATATTTTTCTGGATCAGTGGAAACACCATCTTTAGAAATGATGTGTCCTAGATACTCAATTTTCTCCTTTCCAAACCGACACTTGTTGAGCGTAGCAAATAGTGTCTGCTCCCTCAACTTCACTAGCACAGCCCTTAAGTGTTCCATATGCTTATGCCAAGACTGGCTATACACCAATATATCATCAAAAAATACTAGTACAAATCTTCTAAGATAGGGTTGAAATACCTGGTTCATTAGGGATTGAAATGTAGCTGGTGCGTTACACAGTCCAAAAGGCATTACCAAATACTCAAAGTGCCCATGATGGGTGCTAAAAGCAGTGAGGAACATGTCCTCTTCTTTTACCAATATCTGAAAATAACCAGACCTTAAGTCCATCTTTGAAAAATATCTAGCCCCAAACAACTCATCAAGTAACTCATCAATTAGTGGTATTGGATAATCATGTTTGACTGTGAGAGAGTTAAGGTATCTGTAGTCAACATACATCCTCCAGCTTCCATCCTTCTTCTTAACTAACAACACAGGTGAGGCAAATGGACTTTTGCTGTGTTGGATGATTCCAGAAATGAACATCTCTTGCACTATCCTTTCAATCTCTTCCTTGTTGCTATGAGAGGTTTTATATGGATACTGATGTTTTGGTATGCTCCCAGGCTTGAGTATTATTTGATGCTCCACTCCTCTTGCAGGTGGTAGGGATGTGGGCTCAGCAAAGACATCACTAAACTCCTCCAACAGACTCTTCAGCTTGGGAGCAGTTGAATCAACTTCATCAGTAGGCTTGGGTGTAAGCAGGTAAATCTCTTCCACTTCATCCATATGGAAGTGCACCAAATTGAACAATGTCTGTGCATTAATCATTTGGAACTCTACATTGTCAGTAATGGCCTTTAGCTTGACTTTTCTTCCACCCACAAACACAATAAATGTCATTTTCTTGTAATCAAGTCCAATAGGTGAGCAAAACTCAAGCCAATCACTACCCAAGATGAGATCATACCCTTCATTCCTCAATATTCTTGGAGAAAATGTGAATTGCTGTCCCTGTACTGTCCAGGTCAAGTCAGGAGCTACCTTGGTACTGACCAACATGTGACCATTGGCCACCCTAATCAACAAAGGTCTGTCATTTTCCACATGAATTCCCAACTCCTTTTGCCACTTTCTCTTGAAGAAAACTTAGAGTACTGCCTGTATCAATCAGAATCCTTAGCTTCCTGTCACCAATCTCTCCAATTACTCTCATAGTTCTAGAGCTGGTGTTACCCATAATAGAGTGTATGGTTATATGGACTTCTTCCATATCTTTAGTTTCAGCCATAACCACTTCTACAGACTCATCTTCTTGTTGAATGTGAGCCAACTCCCGTTCTTCTATCATCTCCATATAGAATATCTTGTGTTTGCACTTGTGCCCCAAAACAAATGGCTCATCACGGTTGTAACATAACCCTTTCTCCCTCCTTGAAGCCATTTTTGCAGCTGTAAGCAATTTAATAGGCGTTCTGTTACTAGTGGCAGTATAAGGTTTATGGACAGCCACCCCTTCAGGTCTCATATACCCACCAGATTGATTTGGTGAGGGCTTGGTTGGGGTTTCATTCTTTTAGATAATACTTCAAGAGTGTCATTTGTCTCAACCCAATCTCCATAGCCTCTTGAACTGTTTTTGGTTTAAAAAGAAGCATGAACCCTTGCATCTCATCAGACAACCCACTGATAAAACTAGCTATGAAATACTCCTCTGTATATTCCATGCTACTACTGAGTTGCAGGCAAGCCCTCAACTCCTCAAACTTGTCAACATAATCAGAATACAAGCCAGTTTGCTTAAGATTCTTGAACTCCATAACAATCTTCCCTTCATTTAGTTCCTCAAACCTAGTAGAAACTACTCCCAAAAACTGTTCTCAAGTAATCTCCATAATACTCTCATCAGCAAAGTTTTGAATCCACTGTAAAGCCTTACCCTCAAAATGATGAATGGTCAACTGCACCATGTGCTCATCACTCATGGCCGAGGTCAACCTAAAATAGCTATTACACTTGAGAATCCAAGCCCTAGGGTTTGTACCATTAAATTTTGGGAAATTTACTTTATGCAAAGAATTATTACTACTTGACTGAGTTGAAGAGTAATCAGACTTAAATTTGGACATAAAAGGCACACGTTAGACTGACTACCTTCTTTTCTTTCAGAGAAAGGAGATTCACCAAGAATGGAGTGCTTACTACCAGTTTTTCCCATGTTGAGCAGTTGAAGCTGTATATCGGCCAAAGTCTTTGAGAGGTGATCACACTTCTTGTCAATCCCTTCCATTTTCTGATCCACCTTCTTTTTTATGCTAACCACCTTCTCATTTAGCCTCTCCTCCGCAGCATTCCTCTTCATAATCTCAGCTTGCAAAACCTGATCTAACTTCTTTTGTGCTTCTTGCAGATCTTTAAAATGTGTTGCCTCAGCCATTTTCCCAAGATTTACCAAAAGAAAACAGAACCTATGCTCTGATATACCACGTGTAATGGACCCAATGCATATATTGATGTAATTTTAAAAATAGAACAGTGATTTGTAGCCTAACACAGATATAAAAGTCGAGTCTTGATAGAAATAGAGAGAAAAGACAGAAGAAGAGATAAGATAGAAAGAGAGAGATGGGAGGTGGAACTTAATAATTTCATTAGCTAGGTTTTTAATCCATGCACATACATATTTATACTAAGGTCTAAAAGGTAGTGGGGACCTTAGCTAAAGTTGCTGAAATTAAAATACATAAACTAAATGTAAATAATAAACTAAAGATAAATGAGGACAATCTGGACCACAACTTGCATCCACACGTCCTCTATCCCCCAACTCTCTTCAAGTAGATCCTTAGCCACGTGTAAGCCCATTCTCTCCACCAACCACTGCTTCAACAACTTGGGCCTTTCCTTTCTTCTTCATTCCAGTCAAACCAATAATTTCATCCCCAAATTCCTTCTTCTCGCCCACTCTACTGCCAATTTCTTCAAAATCATTCATCACCAAATTAATATTCATGACATATGTCCTCAAAATTAGCATGAGTATATCCTAATAATTGGATTATAATCGAAGATAGAGCTTCTCTAATACTCATCATGTCCCTCTCTTTTAAATTCTACTCTCTCTATAATATTTTTTTCTTGAATTATTCTATCTCTATAATATTTATATATCTTAAATTATTTATTGAAATAATAAATTTTATTTGATATTTTATGAAAAAAGTAAAATAATACATATAAATGAGGATAATAAATGACTATACAACATGGGCTGAGGAAGGAATGATCATTCTCATTGAGAATGGAATGGTGATTCCGGGCAAAATGAATATTTTTTTATTGTAATACGTACCAAGCAAGAGAATGAAATGGAGATAGGAATGATTTTTCTATTCCTTCATCCATTTCTACATACCAATCACCTCCTTAGAGGATTAATTTTTCTTTAACTTATTAGTATTTGAATAATATTGACTATGATGTAATGAAGACTTTACGACATGGATTCAATGCCATGAACTGCCTATAGCGTGCATGACTCCGACGGTGGTGCGACGAGTGGCAGAGAAGGTTGGTTTTGTTGAGGAGATTAACACAGGAAAGGGTGGTTTTTGTCTAGGCCAATACGCTAGGGTACAGGTGACTAGAGATATTGACAAACCAATTCTTCGGTGTGTTCCTTTAAAAGTTAGTGATAGGTCTGATCCTATGATGATTTTAATTTGCTATGAAAAACTCCCAGAGTTCTGTAGTGCTTGTGGGAGAGTGGGTCACTCGGTTCGGCTTTGCTGTGATGTATCAGTAGATAAAATAATTGTTAAGTTCGAAGGATGGTTGAAGGCGAGTCGTACTGTGGATTATCGCAATTCACGTGGAAATACTCAGGCTCATGGAACATCTTTTACTGGGGAATCATTGGCCTTTACAGCTAGAAGGGAGTTAGTTGTAGTGTATGAAGATGTAGTTCATGAGGAAAATAATGTAGTCAATGAAAATGAGAGGCCGATTAGAGGTAGGATGGCAGGGGATCGGAGGGACGAGGATGCTGGCCAAAAAGAAATTTATTGGCATCTCCCGGGTGGGGCAAGGGGGATTGCTTCTTGGAGGGAAAGAGGTAGAGGTGGAGGGCGAGGAAGAGGGGTTGGAAGAGACAAAGAGGTTACAAGATGGAGTAGAGGGCAAGAGAATAAAAGAGATTTTGTAGTTTCAGAGGATGAGTCAGTGAGTGGGGAAAAAAAATCCTCGCTAAGAAAAGAAGGAGCTGAGAGGACGGGTAATTGGAATAGACGAGCAAGAAGGGTAAGAGATCAAGTGCGGAGGGAGGAGAGCTCAAAGGAGCCTAGTGCGGGGGAGAAGAGGGATGGAAAAGCTTTAGTTTTGGAGGCGGAGGAGTTACAACCAAAGAAAAGGCTAATGGAAGGAAAAAATGATTTGACTCTCAGGGAAGAGGATGTTAGTGGTGACTCTTTATTGGTGGCGACTGCTGAGCAGTCCCATCGAGCATTATGAATTGCCTCATCTGGAATGCACGAGGTTTGGGGAACTCTTGTGCATTCTGTGAGTTTCGTCGACTTTTAGTCGACAATTCCCCGGGTTTAGTTTTCATTTGTGAAACTAAAGTTTCAAGAAATAAATGCCAGAGATGGCGTGATGAGCTGGGTTTTGAGGGTTTTTTATGGTGGATGCGAAAGGTTAGAGCGGAGGGCTTCTTCTACTTTGGCGAGATAAGTTAACGGTATCTGTCTTCTCTTTTTCAAAAGGCAATATTGACTGCGGAGTGGTAACTGATGGGAAGCAATGGAGATTTACTGGATTTTATGGCGATCCGGATCCAAAAGAAAGACATCATTCTTGGAGGCTATTACGATGTTTAGCTAGCCGTCAAGAGTATGCGCATTTGCCATGGATGGTGGGAGGTGATTTTAACGAAATAATGTCTTTGGAGGAGAAGTTAGGAGGAAATAAGAGAAGTTTTGAACAAATAGATGAGTTCAGAAGGGCTTTGGTAGATTGTAAGTTGCAATCTCTTGCGAATGATAAAAAATGATTCACCTGGAATAATAAAAGAAAAGGCAATGCTAATATTCTTGAGCGTCTTGATCAATTTGTGTGCTCGCCTCAATAGCTTGAATTTTTTACTGTTTCTAAAATAGAGATTTTGGATGAGTATGGATCGGATCATAGAGCAATTATTCTTAAGATGAAAAAGAGTGTTCGTCATCTATACGAAGCAGGTCAGAAGCGCTTTCACTTTGAACAAAAATGGTTCCTTGATGATTCTTTTGCTACCGATTTCCTGATGGAATGGAAAGAGATGATGGGAGATTACCTATCGGTTAAACTAATGAAAAGCCAGCAGTTTCTGTCACAATGGGTTGGGACTAGATTTGATGCTATTGGAAAACAAATTGTGAAATTGCGAAAGGATCGAGTTAAGCTTTTAAATCAACAAGGGCGGAAGGAGGTGAGTGCCGTAACAAGAATCTCAAAGTTGATCCAAGAGTTAACATTGAAAGAGGAAATTCATTGGCGACAACGATATAGAGTAAATTGGTTAGCTCATGGTGATCGCAATACTCAATATTTTCATAGTCACACCTCTATGAGAAGGAGCAAAAATATCATCAAGAGCTTGAAAACAACGACTAGTGAGGTTGTTGCAAAAGACTCGGAAATGGCCATGGTTATTAGTGATTATTATGAGAACTTGTTTACTTCTCTTCAACCTAAAGATGATGACATGTTGTAATTGACCCAAATGCTTCAAAAGCGGGTTCCAGATCATCTTGATGATGTATTTGACGAACCATTTACCGAAAAGGAGGTGCGATATGCTTTATTCCATATGCACCCGACGAAAGCGCCCGGTCTGGATGGTTTTCAGGCAGTATTTTTCTAGAAGCTCTGGGGGTAGTGGGGAATGATGTTACCAAAGAGTGCTTACAGATCTTGAATAGGGATGGTGAGTTGGAACCATGGAATCAAACATATATTTCCCTAATCCCAAAGGTGGAGAACCCGCAATTGATGACTCAGTTTAGGCCTATTAGTCTATGTAACACCATGTATAAAATTATTTCAAAGGTGGTGGTTAATAGACTTCGTAAATGGTTGCCGTTTATTGTGGATGAATCTCAAAGTGCATTTGTTTCCAGGAAGATTAATCTCGGATAATATTCTCATGGGTTTTTGAGTGTATGCATTGGATTAAGCATTAGAAAAGTTCACGGAAGGCTTTTGTGGCTGCTAAACTTGATATGAGCAAGGCATACGATAGGGTGGAGTGGCCTTTTTTGAGGACTTTGTAACTTACTAAGGCAAGGAGATTACTTAGCGCATTGACTAATTCAATTTGGACTAGCCTAAGCCTAATGGGCACAATAAAAAGAGAATTACTACATTACACATAATCTAAGGAGTTTTTCGTTTCTCTTAGTTGATAAACTCGCAAGAAAGTTGTTTACTCTTCCTCTCTTCTCTGCCTTATCTACACAATCAGTGATGATAACTCCTACGGCTGCTACATCTGCTCTCCCCTCCCCCCTCTACGAAATAAATGATCGAAAATGCTTGTAACATAATAGATTTATTAAGCTTTAGACACACAGGCGAGCTCGCTCAACCTGCTAGATCTTCCATTTAGTTTAATGATGTAGGCGTTGGACTTTGGTGAAAAGATTAGGAGACTTATTATTAGATGTGTGAATACAGTGCGATATTCTTTCATTATAAATGGAAAACTATATGGTAATCTAAGGCCGACGAGAGGTATAAGGCAAGGTGATCCTCTTTCTCCATTTCTCTTTGTTATTTGTTCACAAGGTTTGTCATCGATTTTGCGAGCATACATATAGCAAGAAATGCGCCTATGGTTTTGCATTTATTTTTTGCGGACGATAGTCTGCTATTTTTTGATGCTAGAGCTGAAGGAACAATAAAAGTGAAGGAAGCGTTGAATCTTTATTCAATTTTGAGAAATATGGTCTGACTTTCAGTCCTGGGGCGCGAGCTGACATTGTGGAGACAGTACGGAAGACATTCGGTGTGCAAGTGGTGCAAAGCCACGTGTTATATTTGGGTCTGCCCACGTTTATGATGCGTAGTCGTCAGATACAGTTTGATTATCTCGTAGAGAGAGCGGTGAGGAAAATTGGAGGGTGGATGAGTAAAAGCTTTTCATATGGAGGTAAAGAGGTATTGATAAAAGCAGTGATCCAAGCTATTCCAACTTACACAATGTCGTGCTTTCGAGTTCCCATTTCAACATGTAACAATATTGAGAAAAGTTGTGCTAGATTTTGGTGTGGAGATAAGGAAAAGGAGAAGCATATGCACTAGCTTAAATGGAAAGAGATGTGTAAACCAAAAAGTAGAGGTGGCATGGGTTTTAGAAGTTTGGTGGACTTTAATCAAGCTCTTTTGGCGAAACAACTCTGGTGGCTAATTCGCTTTCCTGATTCTTTAATTGCTCAAGTTTTGAAAGCTAAGTATTATCCTAGGTGTGACATATTGGATGCTAAGATTTCTAGTAACAGTTCTTTTACTTGGAGATCTTTGATGTGGGGTAGAGAGCTATTAAAGAAGGGTATAATGTGGAAGATAGGAGATGGAAAGACACTGCGTATATATAAAGATCCCTGGCTTCCAACTTTGCCAAATGGGCGACTAATTCAATGATCTGTGGAGAATAAGGATGCTAGAGTTGTTGAGTTATTTGATGATAATGGATATTGGGATAAAAGCAAACTCGAGGAGAAGTGTTTACCGGTTGAGGTTGAGGAGATCATACAAATAAGAGACCGAATCGTGTTGCTAATGACGTGCGCTACTGGAAGTTTGATCCTAAGGGAGAATATAGTGTTAAGTCTGGGTATCTTGTGGCCTCAAAATATTTTGATTCTACGACGTCAAGCTCGGAGGCTAGAAATATTAGATGGTGGAAGCATCTATGGAGTTTTAATCTCTCACAGAGAGTGCGGATTTTTGTTTGGTGGGTATTTCGTAACTTCGTCCCAATAGAAATTAATTTGCATAAGCACCATGTTCCGGTGTTTGGACGATGTGGGTGGTGTCGGAGGGGATGGGGTACTTCATCTCATGTGCTTATTTATTGTGATAAAATCCGCCACAGTTGGAAGAATTTTAATTGCTGAAGTGTTTTGAGAAGGTGGGCAGGAAGTGAAATATGGACAATTAGTGGTGCTATGCAGAATGAAGTCTCAAGAGAGGATTTTGAACAATGGTTAATGGGATTGTGGCTTATCTGGAAAGCTTTGTGTGCTGAGAAGCATAAAGAGAAGAGGTGCAATAAGAGTAATTTAAAGGAGGCGTGTGAGAGCTATATTAGTACATATACGGCGGACCGACAACAGGCGGCTATACAAGCGCAAGTTCTCCCGGTAGTAGATGATGCGAAATGGTTACTTCCAAAGAGGGGAAGATATCGTCTTGATTTTGATTATGCTATGGAAGAAAGTAATGGCCGAGGTGGAGTGGGGGCTATTGTGAGGGATGATGATGCGAATATTATTTTCGCTTTGGCCAAACCTGTACCAATTGCTACAACGGTTTTGTGTGGTGAACTCAAAGCACTAATGCATGGAATTTGTAAATGCATTGAGGAGAGCTGTTTAGTTTGTTTTTGTGTGTTTTATGTGTTTTTAATTGTGCGTGTTTGCATGTCGTTTTTCGTTTTTTGGCCGCAAGTAGTGGCCGTTTATGTTGTTTTTGATGTGTTTGGTGTGTGTAGGCACGAAGGTGGTGGTGATGTATTTTGAGCCAGAAGGATGGAAAAAGAGTGGAAACGGGAAGGAATTAAAGGAGTGAAAACGTGCATGAAGTTAGAAGTTCCCGCCGGAGTGGGAGAGCCGCCGGCGCGGGAAATATCCACGCTGAAGAAAGTCCCGCCGGAGCGGGAGTCCCGCCGGCGTGGGAGTTATTCTCGCAGTATGTATCTCCGCCGGCGCGGGAGTCCCGCCGGCACGGGTTTGTTTTGCGCGACAAGAGGTTCCGCCGGCGCGGGTTTGTTTTCACAAAATATTAAATTCATCCTACACATTCTAATCCAATAAGTTTTGATTATCGATACTAAAAGCTAAACCAAAAATAAGCCAATAAAGGTAAATTAATCAAATTAAAACTGTCTAGGACAAGGGTTTTAGTCGCCTCGAGATAATACAAACAACTAATATAGTACATGCTACGAATCACTTCATATAACGCTTCAAACAAAGAATTGAATACTAACTTTCGTATTCATACAACAATTCTTAGTTAAAAGAATTCTACAAACCGATCCTAGTTAGATTATGCGTTTCTGATTAAACCTAACGTTGATTGAACCTAAATCAAGTAATGAAATCTTCCCTCGATCTCAATCATCACTTAAGACAATCCAACTTTGGCCAAAAGTTCGATAGAAAACAAACCAATTCAATCAACGAGCATATACACATATAAACCGATAATTATCTCGATTCGATCACCCAAATCCTAGACTAAGAAAATTAATTCATAATTCTGGAAATTAAATATAGAAAACTAGAAATAAACATTGCATAAACTAAGAAGGAATCTTTACAAAGTATTCGGAAGTAGCAACGAACAACGGGAATGAAATCCAAAACGAAATATATGAGTTTTAACTAAGAAATTAAAGCAAATCTATCCTACTGAGTTTCCTTCATTTCTTCTGCTAAAAAAACAGACAGAAGAGAGAGTAAAGCGTCCAAAAACCGCCCAAATTCATTTATACGGCTGGAAATAACCGCCGTCCCGCGCCGGCGGCTCTCCTGCGCCGGCGGGACCTCTTGTCGCGCAAAACAAACCCGCGCCGGCGGGACTCCCGCGCCAGCGGAACCTCTTGTCGCACAAAACAAACCCGCGCCGGCGGGACTCCCGCGCCGGCGGAGATACATACTGCGAGAATAACTCCCGCGCCGGCGGGACTCCCGCTTCGGCGGGACTTTCTTTAGCGTGGATATTTGCCGCGCCGGCGGCTCTCCCGCTCCGGCGGGAACTTCTAACTTCATGCACGTTTTCACTCCTTTAATTCCTTCCCGTTTCCACTCTTTTTCCATCCTTCTGGCTCAAAATACATCACCACCACCTTCGTGCCTACACACACCAAACACATCAAAAACAACATAAACGGCCACTACTTGCGGCCAAAAAATGAAAAACGACATGCAAACACGCACAATTAAAAACACATAAAACACACAAAAACAAACTAAACAACTCCCCCACACTTAGCATTTTGCTTGTCCTCAAGCAAACCAAAGACACGTAGTATGAATCGACAAACATATTCACCAAATCATCAACACAAGACTTCCTTTTCATCGTGTAGTTCAAAAGTCAACTAATGCCAACTCTGATGCAACGAAATCTAACCACGTATGTTGCCCATCAAATAGAACTATCAATTCGATCAAAATGCAACCCATTCTTTAAACTATATACTTCGTTAGTCACCTTTACCAGAAAGTCCTCATAAAAACAAATATTAAACAAATAACGAGGAATATAAGGATGAATCAACGAGATGAGATCATTAGGTTTAAGCCATCGAATTTTCCATCCGAGTCTCCTAATGTGGTTTCCCATACTCATCATTTGAATAATCCAAACGAGAGGAGTAGAATCTCAAATTCACCTTATTTATAACCCTTTTTTTTTAAGTAGATTAGGATATTTTCACGAGGTTTAATATTCGAAGATTCTTCAAAGCTTCCTCGTGAGGTTTCCCATGCTCATTAATCATGCCTTAAGAGACAACGACTAAGAGGAGCAGAATCCACACTACTCACATTTTTATTCTTATTTCTTATTTACAAAGACGACTATCATCTAGGTAACCAATGAAGCATATTTATCAATAGGGTTACAATTATCACGTCAATCAAATTCATCAATGACATGCCCCACAACCATGGTTATCAAACATTCGCACCTAAATCGACACCAATCAACTAAGTTCTCACGAATTCAAGGAAAATCATGCATTCTCGAGTGATTCACACAAACATATCCTCAGTCATACTTAAGTCGCCAAAATGCTTGACTCACACACATAACGTAACTATAAACACAACTATTTCACGAACACTACACAACTCATACCATTACGAAAATACCCAAAAATCCCGCCGGCGCGGGTTTGTTTTGCGCGACAAGAGGTTCCGCCGGCGCGGGTTTGTTTTGCACGACAAGAGGTCCCGCCGGCGCGGGACGGCGGTTATTTCCAGCCGTATAAATGAATTTGGGCGGTTTTTGGACGCTTTACTCTCTCTTCTGTCTGTTTTTTTTAGTAGAAGAAATGAAGGAAACTCAGTAGGATAGATTTGCTTTAATTTCTTAGTTAAAACTCATATATTTCGTTTTGGATTTCATTCCCGTTGTTCGTTGCTACTTCCGAATACTTTGTAAGATTCCTTCTTAGTTTATGCAATGTTTATTTCTAGTTTTCTATATTTAATTTCCAGAATTATGAATTAATTTTCTTAGTCTAGGATTTGGGTGATCGAATCGAGATAATTATCGGTTTATATGTGTATATTCTCGTTGATTGAATTGGTTTGTTTTCTATCGAACTTTTGGCAAAAGTTGGATTGTCTTAAGTGATGATTGAGATCGAGGGAAGATTTCATTACTTGATTTAGGTTCAATCAACGTTAGGTTTAATCGAAAACGCATAATCTAACTAGGATCGGTTTGTAGAATTCTTTTAGCTAAGAATTGTTGTATGAATACGAAAGTTAGTATTCAATTCTTTGTTTGAAGCGTTATATGAAGTGATTCGTAGCATGTACTATATTAGTTGTTTGTATTATCTCGAGGCGACTAAAACCCTTGTCTTAGACAGTTTTAATTTGATTAATTTACCTTTATTGACTTATTTTTGGTTTAGCTTTTAGTATCGATAATCAAAACTTATTGGATTAGAATGTGTAGGATGAATTTAATGTTTTGTGAAAAGCATGAATCGATGCCCTGTTAAGCTTTCCTTGAGATTCGACTCGAGTTAGCTAGTTGTACTACATTAGGACCTCGTTCTCTTGCGAGCAACTAATAGAAGATACAATTTAGTTGATTCAAAATTTTGGCGCCGTTGCCGGGGAAAGCTTTAGGCATTTATTTTAGTGCTTATGTTTGTGTGATTTCGTGTTGTAAATATTTTGTTGTTTGAGTACTTATTGTTTTTGTTTTTATTTATTTCTTCCGCAGGTGCGTTTGATCATTTTCTTGTTTGTGTGTTTGTGTATGCTAGGCCGCCGAAGTCTTAAACGGAAATTGGCTCAAGTATACGACAACATTCATCGACCAAGGGCAATCATTTTGCCAAATCTGGAGGAGAATAGAGAGTTAAGTTCTAGTAGTCAATCAACAACTTCTCAAGAGGAAGGTGATAACTATAGTTCTAGTGAGGAGTATTTACAAGAAGAAATGGCAGCACCAGTACCGAGACCGCAGGCTCCACAAGCTCAGCGAGCAGCTCAACAAGCTCAACTGAATATGAGGGATTATGCTCGACCAGTCATTGGGGAGACAACTTCATGTTTAGTGTTGGGAGAAGCAGCTCGGAATTATGGATTGAAGAATATTCATTTCAACCAGTTGCCTTCATTCTATGGAATGCTGACTGAAGATGCATTGAACTTCATTAGAGAATTTTATTCGGTTGTTCATACCTCTCCACTACAAGGTTTGAACGAGGATCAGCTGAAGATGAGGTGTTTCCCTTACACCTTAAAAGATAAAGCTAAGGCGTGGTTAATGTCTCTTCAACCAAATTCTCTTCAGAATTGGAATGAAGTATATGAGAAGTTTATGGGCAAGTATTACTCGAATCAGAAGACTCAAGACTTGAGAGCTCAGATCGTTACATTCACTCAAGGACAAGGAGAACCGTTTCATGAGGCTTGGGATAGATTCAAGAGTTTTCAGCAACAATGCCCACATCATCATCTTCCCTTGGCACTGTTGAATCAGTTTTTCTATGATGGCTTGTCGCAGAATTTTCAGTACATGGTAGATAATGCTGCTGGAGGAGATGTTGGGAATCAAACGGCTGAGAGAATCACGGAGATTTATGAGAGTTTGGCTACCAATTCTCAACAAAAAAGTGCAAGAGGGAAGAAAATTTCAGCAAGTGAGGCAACTCCGAACTATGATGTGACTAAGCAGTTAGCGGAGTTGACAAGACAAGTGCAGATGTTGAGAACTTCTGATGGACCATCCAATCAAGTTATGTCTTTGGAGACTTGTGGAATTTGTGGTGAATACGGGCATGGTGCAAATGTCTGTCAACGGGTTAGTGAACCCGTTTTGGAAGAAGAAGTGCATGTGAATGCTTTACAAGGATTTCAGCCGAGACCAAAATATGATTCTTTCTCTCAGACGTACAATTCGGGTTGGAGAGATCATCCAAATTTCTCTTGGAGGCAAAACAATCAACAAGGACCGAGTCAAGTGCTTCCATATCAATCACCACAACAGCGGATGCAAGTTCCACCAAGACCACAACAATTTCCGAGTCAACCGATTCAACCTAGGAGACCATCTTTGGAGGAGACGTTGAATGCTTTTATCCAATCGAGCAACCAACGACATGAGTCTGTGGAAGCTTCAGTGAAGCGTATTGAAACTCAAGTTGGTCAGCTGTCAAGTACGGTTGGAGAGTTGGTGCAACAGAATAATAAAGACAAGTTGCCAAGCCAACCCAAACAAGCTCATGCTGTCACTATTCTCAGAAGTGGTAAAGTGGTTGATAACAAGGTGGAAATGCCAGTTGGAATAGAAGAAAGTCCAAGTGAGAAGGTCGAAGTTCAAAGTTCAGAAAATGAGAAAGCTAAGGAAGTTGATTTTGGGAAAGATTCAGCACTTCACAAAGCTAAGAATCCCTATAATCCTCCTATTCCATTTCCGAGTAGGGTGCGGAATGAGAAACAAGATCACCAATTCCAAGAGTTCTACAAGCTTTTGTCGAAGGTGAATGTGAATCTTCCTTTGCTCGACATCATTCGCAATGTACCAGCATATGTGAAGTTCTTTAAGGAGTTGGCATCAAAGAAGAGGAAGTTTGTGGAGAACGAAAAGATCATAGTCTCCGAAGTGGCAAGTGCAATTCTGCAGCATCAATTACCTCCAAAGCTTTGTGATCCAGGTAGCTTTAATATTAAAATAGCTTTAGGTAATGGTAAGGAAGCTTCTGGTATGCTAGACTTAGGTGCTGGAATAAATTTGATGCCTTACTCTATCTTCAAGCAATTAGAGTTAGGGGATTTGAAGCCTATTAGAATGTGTTTGCAATTAGCTGATAGATCTATTCGTTTTCCTAAGGGAATAATTGAAGATATATTAGTAAAAGTAGGCGGATTGATAATTCCTGTTGACTTTGTTGTCTTAGATGTTGGAGATGTTAAGGAAACGGAGAAAGAACATACCCTTTTGTTGGGTAGACCTTTTATGGCAACTACTAACACCTTGATTGATATAAAAAATGGAAGTTTGAAAATGTCTGTGTTAGGAGAGACAGTTTCTTTCTCTGTTCGTGATAGTAGTGTGATTCCTTCATCTGAACTTGTTGAGAATTGTTCCTATATAGATACTATTGATGTCTTGGCCGAGAAGATTATTTTGCAGGACAACAGATTGTGTGAGATGCTTGAAGATGTGGAGGAAGTTGTTGAAGAAAATGGCCTTGATATCAATGAGGTTGATATTTTAGATAGCATTGGAGTGATGGAACTACTCCAAATTGAGGGGGACGAGGAGAAGCCAGTTCTCAAGTTAGAGCTGAAAGAATTGCCAAAGCATTTGAAGTATGTCTTTTTGGAAGAAGAAGAGCAGAAACCAGTGATCATTTATGCTGAGTTGTCTAAGGAAGAAGAGGAAGCTTTGGTAAAGGTGCTGAAGAAGAATCAGAAAGCTATTGGATGGAGTTTATCGGATATAAAAGGAATCAGTCCATCAACTTGTATGCACCGGATTATTCTTGAAGATGATGCAAAACCGGTTAGAGAAGGGCAGCGGAGGCTTAACCCAATCTTGATGGAAGTGGTTAAGAAGGAGATTTTGAAGCTCCTTAAGGAAGGGATAATTTATCTAGTGGTTGAAAGTGAATGGGTGAGCCCGGTTCATGTAGTACCAAAGAAGGGAGGAATCACTGTTGTTACAAATGACAAAGGCGAGATGGTACCAACTCGAGTGACAACCGGGTGGAGAATGTGTATCGATTATAGGAAGTTGAATGCTGCAACTAGGAAAGATCATTTCCCACTTCCATTTATCGACCAAATGTTGGATAAGTTAGCGGGACATAAGTTTTATTGCTTCTTGGATGGATTATCGGGGTATTATCAGATTGCCATTGATCTGGAAGATCAGATCAAGACAACATTCACTTGCCCTTTTGGAACATACGCGTGTAGAAAGATGTCGTTCGGGTTGTGCAATGCGCCTGGAACGTTTCAACGATGTATGTATTCCATCTTCTCCGACATGATTGGTAAGTTCATTGAAGTTTTTATGGATGACTTTTCTGTTTTTGGTTCCTCTTTTGATGATTGCTTGCATAAATTAGAACTTGTTCTTGAAAGATGCATAGAAAGTAATCTTACTTTGAGTTGGGAGAAAAGTCATTTCATGGTAACTAGTGGAATTGTTCTAGGACATGTCGTTTCTAGTAAGGGCATAGAAGTTGATAAGGCTAAGGTAGATGTAATTGAACGATTACCTCCGCCTGTGAATGTTAAAGGTGTTCGTAGCTTTCTTGGGCATGCTGGTTTTTACCGTCGATTTATTAAGGATTTTTCTAAAATAAGTCAACCCTTGTGTCATTTACTTGCTTAAGAAGTACCTTTTGTGTTTGATGATAAGTGTTTGGATGCCTTTAATATATTGAAAGAGAAGTTGATATCTGCTCCCGTTGTTGTTGCTCCTAATTGGTCACTACCTTTTGAAATAATGTGTGATGCATCGAACTCTGTTGTAGGAGCTGTCTTAGGGCAGCGAGTTGATAAGATGTTGCGTGTGATTTACTATGCTAGTTTGACTTTGAATGCTGCTCAAGTAAATTACACAACCACCGAAAAAGAATTGCTAGCTGTTGTATTCTCATTAGACAAGTTTAGATCTTACATTATTGGGTCTAAAATTATTGTGCACAGTGATCATGCAGCTCTTAGGCATTTGTTAACTAAGTCTCAAACAAAGCCTAGATTGATTAGGTGGATTTTGTTGTTGCAAGAGTTTGATGTTGAGATCAGAGATAGGAAGGGTTGTGAAAACGTGGTGGCGGATCATTTGTCTTGTTTGCCTAACATTGATGATAGTGAGACAGTGAATAAGCATGATACTATACCTGACTCTTTTCCTTATGAGCATATTTTACAAGTTGCAATTGTACCTAGGTACGCAGATATTGTGAATTATCTTGCTAGTGGATACTTGCGTCCTGACCTCTCTTCCCAAGAAAAGAAGAGATTTTTCTCATCTTGCAGGAATTACTATTGGGATGACCCATATCTTTTTAGATTGGGAAAGGACGAGGTAATAAGGAGGTGCATTTCGGAAGAGGAGCAGCGAGATGTGATGGCATGGTGCCATGAGTTTCATTGCGGAGGTCATTTTGGGGGTCGAAAGACCGCTTTTAAGGTACTCCAATCGGGTTTTTACTGGCCATCTATCTTTAAGGATGCTCATAATTTTTGCCTTGCATGTGATAAGTGTCAGAGGATAGGGAACATAAGTAAGAGGAATGAAATGCCTTTAACTAATAATCTTGTTGTAGAAATTTTTGATGTGTGGGGCATTGATTTTATGGGTCCCTTTCCTAAGTCTGCTGGTTTTGAATATATTCTTGTTGCCGTTGATTACGTGTCCAAGTGGGTCGAGGCTATCCCCACAAGGACAAATGATGCTCATGTTGTTATCAAGTTTGTGCAGGAGAATATTCTTTGCAGGTTCGGTTTTCCTCGAGCTATTATTAGTGATGGGGGAACGCACTTTTGCAACAAGCTTTTTGATAAGCTAATGTCAAAAAACGGCATAATACATAAGGTGGCAACTCCATATCATCCGCAGACGTCTGGACAAGTTGAAACGAGTAATAGGCAGATCAAGGGTATTTTGGAGAAGACCGTGAAGCCGTCTAGGAAAGATTGGTCTTCCAAGTTGAACGATGCTTTGTGGGCTTATCGGACTGCTTATAAGAATGTCTTGGGGATGACTCCGTTTCGGATGGTATATGGAAAGGCATGTCACTTACCAGTAGAAATTGAACATAAGGCTTATTGGGCGATTAAGTCCATGAATTATGATTTGGTTCAAGCTGGTCACGAGAGGGCTTTACAAATTTCAGAACTTGATGAACTCCTGAATGAAGCTTATGAAAGTGCACGGATTTATAAAGATAAAGTGAAGAAGTTTCATGATAAGCGGATTGTAAACAAGGATCTTAAGCCGAGTATGAAGGTACTTCTCTTCAACTCTCGTTTGCGGTTATTTCCAGGAAAATTGAGGTCAAGATGGAGTGGACCGTTTGAAGTGGAAGAGGTGTATCCTTACGGAGCTGTCACGTTATTCAATCCGTTGAAAAAAGAGTCCTTTAAGGTTAATGGGCACCGGGTTAAACCATATGTTGAAGGGATGTCAAGATTGGTTGGAGTCGAGTCTATTAGACTCGACGAGCTTACATTTTGAACATGGAATATGGAGTCGAGCTCGAGACTTAAAACGAGCACTGCATGGGAGGCAACCCATGATTTTCGTATTTTAGTTGTTTGTGTGTTTTTTGGGTTTCTGTATTTCTTCGGAGTTGCAAAGGAAAGGGAGAACCGCCGGCGCGGGATTCATTTTCGCAAAAGGAGAACCGCCGGCGCGGAACAGCCGCCGGCGCGGGATTCATTTTCGCAAAAGGAGAACCGCCGGCGCGGAACAGCCGCCGGCGCGGGATTCATTTTCGCAGGAGGAGCACCGCCGGCGCGGAAGAGCCGCCGGCGCGGGACAGATTCTCGCAACAGGAGTCCCGCCGGCGCGGGACGAACCTGCTATAAAATGAATTTCGCTCGTATACCCTAATTTCATTCCCCTTCTCCTCATTTTATCCGCCTCCTTTTTACCCAAATCTCTTTTCCATCGGAAATCCTCCATTCACCACCATCTTTTGCAAATTTTCACCTTTCCCCTCAATTTTTACCGTCATCTTTCTGCCACCGTTCAACTCCCGCCGCCGCTCGACACTATTTCCGCAACCGTTCCATCGCCGCCGCCGTTCACCACTATTTCTTTTGCTGCCGCTCACTTCCCGCCGGAGCGGGAGAACCATCGCCCACCACACTTCCGCAGTAGTTCACTTCCCGCCGGAGCGTTAGAGCTGTTACTCACCACTTCAGCCGACTGTTCCTCAAGTGTTTGCAGCCGTCATTCCCAATCTGCCGTGCTCTTTTATTTCGTCCAATTCAGCAGCCCGCAATCTCATTCCGGAACCGATCACTCCCTATTGACGGAGTATTACCTGCTGTGACATTACCTTTCACGATGCCCAGATGCAAGAACTTACCTCCACCATCACAGGAGCCATATTCGGAGGATGACTCAATGGAAGAATCTGAGTTCGAGCAAGATCAGCAGCACGAGCAACAAGTTAATTATACGACCCTTTATTCTACTCCGTTTGAAATTTATTCTGATGCTGAGGGAAAGTTAGCTCATCGGTTCAATAGGTCTGAGATTACTAACCCAAGATATATTGATTGGGATTTGTTAAAAGGTCTTAAACTTGATGAACGTGTTCATGGGTATTTAAAATATTTGGGTTTAGACAATTTAGCCAATCTTGAGTACATTGGGTATGAGCCGTTGACGTATGAGTTTATGACTTCGATGATATTATCTGAGGATAAGAAAAAGATAATGTTTCGGATGTTTGGAACAGAGTATTCAGTTTCGTTGGCTAAAATGAAACAAGTGTTCGGTTTTCCGACAACTGGTGAAAAAGAACTTCCCCATTCTTTTGATGTTAAACAGAATTGGCATGCATTAACGGGGTATGACAACTGGAATTCAGCTGGTATGCCTAATGGTTTTATTCAGGATCCTGCGCTTGTTGTTGTGCATAAGTTCTTGGCTTATCAAGTTTCAGGAAAAGAACAGGCCAATAAGGTGAATAAAAATGAAGTCTATCTGTTGTCATGTGCTGTCAATAAGGTTCATGTTTGCATCACTAGTTTCATTTGGAATGCTATGGTTACTATGCAAAGACGGCCAAAATCTCATGCTTCTTTTTGCTCCATTGTTACGGGATTGGCAAAGCATTTTAAGTTAATTCCTGGCACACTTGACCCTATTCAAGGGCAGAAGATCTTGGATCCGTATTATCTTGATTATCGTGAGCTGAGGGGTGGAAATCTCATATCTGATCGCCGTACGATTGTTCCGCATGGTGAGCGCAAAAGTGTCCACGAATACATTCTTAAGGAAATGGCTAAAGGCCAAGCCCCTAGGCCAATTATCCCTGAAGTTGGCCCGTCTACTACTGGAGATGCAAATGAAGAAGCCTTTCACTCCGAACAAGCTCAGTTATTGTTTTCACCGGCGTATGCTTATCAGCAATTTAGGAATGATCTTCAATCATTTCGGACTCATTTTGATACATCTTTTGGTGAGTTCCGTCAAGAAATGCATGCGCGATATGATGCATATGATGCTTCTTTGGGAGACTTTAGGCAAGAAGTTGGCCGCCGTTTGGATGCTCAAGACCAGCAGCTTGTGTCAATGCAAGCCCAATGGGATGCCTGGACCGCATTTCATCCACCACCACCGCATTTGCCGCATTAGTAGTAACTTCTCACTAGTGTTGGGTTTGTTTTATTGTTTTAATATTTGTTTTATTTAAATATCTAGTTTTATTTTTGGTGTTATCGTTTCTTTTTTGTTTTGTTTGTTTGTTTTTGTTGTGTAGGTCTACGTTTGGTTTTGGGTTTGTCGCACATGCCGTTGCCGGATGCTGTTTCAGGGACGTATTTCTCTCTTTTACTTTTACTGAGCTTTGAGGACATAGCTCTGTTTAGGTGTGGGGGGGGGGGTATTTTCGTAATGGTATGAGTTGTGTAGTGTTCGTGAAATAGTTGTGTTTATAGTTACGTTATGTGTGTGAGTCAAGCATTTTGGCGACTTAAGTATGACTGAGGATATGTTTGTGTGAATCACTCGAGAATGCATGATTTTCCTTGAATTCGTGAGAACTTAGTTGATTGGTGTCGATTTAGGTGCGAATGTTTGATAACCATGGTTGTGGGGCATGTCATTGATGAATTTGATTGACGTGATAATTGTAACCTTATTGATAAATATGCTTCATTGGTTACCTAGATGATAGTCGTCTTTGTAAATAAGAAATAAGAATAAAAATGTGAGTAGTGTGGATTCTGCTCCTCTTAGTCGTTGTCTCTTAAGGCATGATTAATGAGCATGGGAAACCTCACGAGGAAGCTTTGAAGAATCTTCGAATATTAAACCTCGTGAAAATATCCTAATCTACTTAAAAAAAAAAAAGGTTATAAATAAGGTGAATTTGAGATTCTACTCCTCTCGTTTGGATTATTCAAATGATGAGTATGGGAAACCACATTAGGAGACTCGGATGGAAAATTCGATGGCTTAAACCTAATGATCTCATCTCGTTGATTCATCCTTATATTCCTCGTTATTTGTTTAATATTTGTTTTTATGAGGACTTTTCTGGTAAAGGTGACTGACGAAGTATATAGTTTAAAGAATGGGTTGCATTTTGATCGAATTGATAGTTCTATTTGATGGGCAACATACGTGGTTAGATTTCGTTGCATCAGAGTTGGCATTAGTTGACTTTTGAACTACACGATGAAAAGGAAGTCTTGTGTTGATGATTTGGTGAATATGTTTGTCGATTCATACTACGTGTCTTTGGTTTGCTTGAATACAAGCAAAATGCTAAGTGTGGGGGAGTTGTTTAGTTTGTTTTTGTGTGTTTTATGTGTTTTTAATTGTGCGTGTTTGCATGTCGTTTTTCGTTTTTTGGCCGCAAGTAGTGGCCGTTTATGTTGTTTTTGATGTGTTTGGTGTGTGTAGGCACGAAGGTGGTGGTGATGTATTTTGAGCCAGAAGGATGGAAAAAGAGTGGAAACGGGAAGGAATTAAAGGAGTGAAAACGTGCATGAAGTTAGAAGTTCCCGCCGGAGCAGGAGAGCCGCCGGCGCGGGAAATATCCACGCTGAAGAAAGTCCCGCCGGAGCGGGAGTCCCGCCGGCGCGGGAGTTATTCTCGCAGTATGTATCTCCGCCGGCGCGGGTTTGTTTTGCGCGACAAGAGGTTCCGCCGGCGCGGGTTTATTTTGCACGATAAGAGGTCCCGCCGGCGCGGGAGAGCCGCCGGCGCGGGACGGCGGTTATTTCCAGCCGTATAAATAAATTTGGGCAGTTTTTGGACGCTTTACTCTCTCTTCTGTCTGTTTTTTTAGCAGAAGAAATGAAGGAAACTCAGTAGGATAGATTTGCTTTAATTTCTTAGTTAAACTCATATATTTCGTTTTGGATTTCATTCCCGTTGTTCGTTGCTACTTCCGAATACTTTGTAAGATTCCTTCTTAGTTTATGCAATGTTTATTTCTAGTTTTCTATATTTAATTTCCAGAATTATGAATTAATTTTCTTAGTCTAGGATTTGGGTGATCGAATCGAGATAATTATCGGTTTATATGTGTATATTCTCGTTGATTGAATTGGTTTGTTTTCTATCGAACTTTTGGCAAAAGTTGGATTGTCTTAAGTGATGATTGAGATCGAGGGAAGATTTCATTACTTGATTTAGGTTCAATCAACGTTAGGTTTAATCGGAAACGCATAATCTAACTAGGATCGGTTTGTAGAATTTTTTAGCTAAGAATTGTTGTATGAATACGAAAGTTAGTATTCAATTCTTTGGTTGAAGCGTTATATGAAGTGATTCGTAGCATGTACTATATTAGTTGTTTGTATTATCTCGAGGCGACTAAAACCCTTGTCCTAGACAGTTTTAATTTGATTAATTTACCTTTATTGGCTTATTTTTGGTTTAGCTTTTAGTATCGATAATCAAAACTTATTGGATTAGAATGTGTAGGATGAATTTAATGTTTTGTGAAAAGCATGAATCGATGCCCTGTTAAGCTTTCCTTGAGATTCGACTCGAGTTAGCTAGCTGTACTACATTAGGACCTCGTTCTCTTGCGAGCAACTAATAGAAGATACAATTTAGTTGATTCAAGAGCATTTCACTGGTTGAAGTTTTTACAGATTCTTTGCTAGCGGTGATGGCAATAGAAGAAGAAAAGGAAGCTTCAAGTGTTTTAGGTGAAGATTTTTTTGATTTCTTTGATATGGTGAAAAAGCTTAATGTGATTTCGGTGAACCATGTTCGTAGGGAAGCTAATAAAGCGGCTCACGAATTAGCTATTTTTGCTAGAAGTTTAGATGTCACTGTAGTGTGGCGTAATAATTGGCCATTATGGCTGTTGAATATTGTTGAAGATAATTTTGAGTAATGAATGAAGATTATGGTTTTTTCAAAAAAAAAAAAAAGAGTATTGATTAAAATAGGGTTAATTTTATGAAAATACACAAACTTTGGATCAACTTTCATTTTTTCCACGAACTTTCAATTTTTTGCGACAATACACAAACTTTGAGTTGACTTTCAATTTCCCCACGAACTTTCAAATTTTTGTGACAATACACGAACTTTGATTCAATTTTCATTATTCTCACGAACTTAAACTTTAGTCCAATTTCGATTTTCCCCACGATCATTTTTCACCAAAATTGTGGCGATCGAGAGTAAGTCTTTTCGTCAGTCAGCTAAATTAAACTACTACCATATTTTTAAATCTTCATACCCGATTGTTTAATCCTAAAATTAACAAACCTATTTTATTATCTTGCTAGAGTTTAGGGTGATATATATTGGGACGAAAGTTTCTCCATATTTCTCCTATAAAGAGAAGAGTGTCATCTTCATCAAAATTTCTCCATATTTCTTCTTAATTTTTCAAATTTGCCATTAATCTTCTTGCCAAAATAAAATTCGTACGCTAATGTCTTTTTCTTCCCAAATAGCTATGTTGGTGTTATTTTTGACCCAACATTTTTTTTAATAATTAAGTAGTTAATTATTATGTATTTTGTTTGTCTTTCTTTATTTACTTTATCCTAAAAAGGTGAAATGTGGGTAAATGGATAAACTTGAAGACCTAGTCAAGTGTTTTATAAAGAGAATGGGAGGAAAACGTGTTGATGACCAAGTCCAAGGGATGAGTCAAAAAGGATGTTATTAGTGGGAGCAACAACTATTTTCGTGGGAGTGGAAGTTGGAGTCTGGTAAGATAAATCAAGGAAATGGTTCAGAGCAGCAACTATTTTCATGGGAGTGGAAGTTGGAGTATGGTGAGATAAGTCAGGGAAGTGGTTCAGGAAGTCGTGGGCACTGGTGATGGATATCATGGGCTGAAATCATGGATCATGCGAATTATAAAGAGTGTAGCCCAAGTTTGTGATACTCTATAAATAGAGATCAAATGTAATAAGAAAAGTGAGGCCTCCAAGATGTAGACTACGTGTATAGATTAGAAATATTTTCGTAGTATTTTTGTAGAGTTTTCTTTGAGCAATAGTTGAGGCAACTTCAGTCATAACCTTATGTAAATGGAGTGATAAGTTGTGTTTCTTTTCGTGACCTCTTTACTCGAAGTGTTTTTGTAATTCACATATCTTTAGTGAATATTTTGCCTTGATGCACTTCGCGAGATTATTAATTTATAATCTCGTGAAAATTTTACATCCATTGTATTCGATTGTTTTCTGCTGCCTTCTATTCAAAGTTGTGTGCACTTCAGTGACAACTTTGTTCACAACTATGTTCTGTGTGTGAATCTGTTACCTTCAATTGGTATCAGAGACATACACTTAACGTACTAAGTGGCATCGATCGTGCTATTCACAAGTGTTTGTTACAATGGATATTACCAGACATATCACTTGAAGTGAAGATGTCTATTTTTCCACTAGACACAATATCTAGGAGATTATATCAGTTTAATCTTCCACATATTTCAAGTGTCCTCTTTACCCTATTTTTTTCCTTTGATTTTTCCCTATCTAAAGTTCTCTTCGATATTCAAATACCATATTCCTAGCCTAACCTATCACACTTTCAAGACATCACCATTTCTGATGACATGACGAGAACTTTGATTTTGATTTTGAGATCCACGAAGTTCTACAGACTATTAGTCTTGAAGTTCTGCCGACTGTTGTCAACATATCATATGTCCTGGGGGAGATTTGTTTATTGATGGATCATTTTGATGATAGTTTGTTGTGTATTTCGGCAAG
Source organism: Schizonepeta tenuifolia (assembly GCA_029490685.1). Classification (NCBI taxonomy): domain Eukaryota; kingdom Viridiplantae; phylum Streptophyta; class Magnoliopsida; order Lamiales; family Lamiaceae; genus Schizonepeta; species Schizonepeta tenuifolia. Next base: position 8,215,296 of record CM055956.1, read on the forward strand.
GAGTTACGAGGTTTTCAAAATATTTTGACAGAAGGAGCATATGTGATAGGGGGAGTGTTGAAGACTGTTAAAAAAATGAGCGATCTCCATTATGCATCATCTTTGCACATGTTTTTAGAAGAAAGACAAAAAGGGGGAGTTTTTTAATGTTATTTTTTACCCAATATTTTTTTAATAATTAATTAGTTAATTATTATATATTTTGTTTTGTCTTTCTTTATTTACTTGTGCTAAAAAGGTGGAATGTGGGTAAATGATAAAATTGAAGACCTAGTCAAGTTTTTGATAAAGAGAATGGGAGGAAAACGTGTTGATGACCAAGTCCAATGGATGAGTCAACAAGGTTGTTATTAGTTGGAGCAACAACTATTTTAGATTTAGTGGAAGTTGGAGTATGGTGAGATAAATCAGGGAAGTGGTTCAGGAAGTCGTGGGCACTGCTGATGAAAATCATGGGCTGAGATCATGGATCATGCGAATTATAAAGAGTGCAACCCAAGTTTGTGATCCTCTATAAATAGAGATCAAATGTAACAAGAAAAGTGATGACTCCAAGATGTAGACTACGTGTATAGATTTAAAATATTTTCGTAGTATTTTTGTAGAGTTCACTTCGAGCAATAGTTGAGGCAACTTCAGTCATAACCTTATGTGAAGTGAGTGATAAGTTGTCTTTCTTTTCATGACCTCTTTACTCAAAGTATTTTTGTAATTCACATATCTTTAGTGAATATTTTGCCTTAAGGCACTTCGCGAGATTATTAATTTATAATCTCGTGAAATTTTACATCCATTGTGTTCGTTTGTTTTCCGCTGCCTTCTGTTCAAAGTTATGTGCAGTTCAGTCACAACTTTGTTCACAACTATGTTATGTGTGTGAATCCGGTACCTTCAAGTTTGATTGGATAAATAGGACAAATTATATCACCAAAAATCTTAGCAAGACAATAAAATAGGTAAGTTAATTAGAGATTAAATGACAGCGTACGCGATTAAAAGAAGAGATAGTTTATTTTAGTCGTGAGACAAAAAGACTGCACACTCTCGATTGCGACATAACCTGACTCAAAGTTGGACCAAAGTTGAAGTTCATGGGAATAATGAAAGTTCACACAAAGTTCGTGTATTGTCACAAAAAATTGAAAGCTCATGGAGAATTAAAAGTTGACTCAAAGTTCGTGTATTGTCACAAAAAAATGAAAGTTCGTGGAAAAAATGAAACTTGACTCAAAATTAGCGTGTTTTCATGATATTAACCCATTAAAATATTGGTTTGGTGGATTGATGTGAGTGGAATAAAGTTTAAAGCAAAGTAAAATATGTGGGACTTTAAATAGGGTGACCAAGTTTTTCGTGTACACACCCATAAAAAAAATGTGAGGAATTATTTCGTGGATGGAAGGAGTATGTAATATTTTAATAGGTTGTTTGTAATCTTTTAGTCGGCTTGGCCCCCAATCCATCAAATTATGCAGAATTGAGACCGAATTGCAAATTAGTTTATGACAAAAACTCCTGTGCAGACTTCTACCATAGAACACCCGTGCGCGTGTATCTCACGCTCCCATTTTTTTTCCAGTTTTTTTTTTTCAAGTTTATTTTCCCCTCTTTTTTGTTGTTTACCTCTTCATTTTTTTGTTTGCCGCTTCTTCTTTGGTCAAGATTCGAGCGAGGGGAGCCGAAGGCCTCGAAGCGAGCTGAAAAAATCTAAATTATTGCTCGACGATTATCCTTATATTAGTAATCGGAGCGAAGGTGGAGCCGTAAAATCGGAGTCAAAGACTCGGTCAAAAAAAAATCTGAAAATTTAAAAAATAACTGGAAAACTAAAAAAAAATACTGAAAAGTCAACGCCGGGCGTTGGCCGGGTCGGACCCGGGGCCAACGGCCCAATCTGCACTATGGAGATGTCTCTACAGGAGACTGACCCTTAGTTTTTTGAAATATTAAAAGCCGAATCGAAAATAGATATATTCATAAATCGAATTGAATGACTAAGACTTATCGATTCAGCAGCCGATGAGCTACCATCAATATAACAACTTTCAACAACCGAAATCGAAGGTGAGTTGAGGGCTGCGCTCATCTCCTTCGTCCACAAACACCAACAAGTATAAGCTTGCATATCTAGTAATGATTCAAGTTTATAAGAGTATAGCCTCCAAACTTTCAACTCTCGATCTCTCTCTTCTCTCAACCTTGGACCCTCTCTCTCGCCTAGTTGTTGTCGCTGCTCTCCCTTGAGCCTCAACACCAATCCGCGGTGGCATCAAGGTGGTGGCGTATGGAAGATGGAGTGAAGCGGTGTGAAAAGGTTGTGTTACTGCCGATTTATTAGTTGAGAGGAGTGATTGTTGCTTGTTCTCCTCTAAGGCCTCTATAGGTCGTGTCACACATGTAGTTAGAAAGTATTGTTTACTTGCTTTGTGTAGTTTACAGACTACTACACAAGAACGGAGGTTTATCCAATGCGCACTAAAGAAAAATCTACATTTATAATGAGGTGCCTATACATTTGATAAGAATAATATATGATGTATTTGAAATTGTATTTCAACTCTTATTTCAATCATGTGATTATTGTCACATTTTTTGAAAAATCAACCAACTTTATCAACTATTTTAAATACTCACAAGATAATCCCTCAAAATTATATTAAAAATAAACACACCAAATTTAAAATAGAGGATCTCGTCATTTTTTTATTAGACCTTTCTGAAATGAACCTCCAACAAAAAAAAATGAGAAAAAAACGAAAAAAAGTAAAGAAAAACGTAAGCTTTTTCCCGTGACTTCTTACTTCAAATTGACGAATTTCTTCCCATTAGTTCTCAAAATTGATTGTATATCCTTCTTCCTGGGAGAAATTCGATCATATTAGACTTTTGAATCGTCCGATTTGGTTAAGATTTGAGTAATATTTCAGTTTTGGGGGTTTATACGCCGGCGATTTTTTAGCTTCAAATTCCGGCAATTTCGCCACAAATTGGATTTGATTTTAGGGTTCTCTCGCCGTCGGAGCTTCAATTTCAAATTCCGGCGTCTACGTTTGAAATTGTTTAACGGCGTTTGCATATTCTAGTTCCTGGTTAAATTTCAAACATTTTGGCTTTTAGAATTGTTCGATTTGATGAAATTCTAAGGGAGATTGGATTACTAGGGTTTCAGCGCTGTCGCAACTTCAACTACAAATTCCGGCATTCCGGCTACAAATTGATCAACGGCGACTGCATGTTTTTGTTTCTGGTTGAAAATCGTGCATTATAGACTTTTGAATTGCTCGATTTCATTGAGTTTGGAGGGAGATTTGATGGGTTCATTTTCCGCCGTCGTGGTTTCGTTTTTCCGTCAGCTCTGCGGGAAATCAGATTACGACGATTTAAATTTCCAACTTCTGGGAGGATGTTGTTCAGTTCAGCTTCAGTTGATGTCTCTCTTCAGGTTTGGAAGACGTTGACATGGTCAACAATGGAGTTGCCATCGACTTATGCTCTCTCCGGTGGCTGCTGCATTTTCCGGCGGCTTAATGCAGCTGCAACTTCAAAGCTATTTCGTCTTTGACGTCGCCCCATGTAGGTCCACATACAACTACCTTCGTTCTCGATGGTGGTTGCACTTAGAAGGATCCTTCGTGATTGTCAGGTTGGAAAACGTCGACGAGGTTTCCGTGATCGTTCTTCAGCAGGCTTGCTGCTGCAAGTATTTCAGGAGCTGTGCTGCACACTTGGTAATCTACTGTGGCTCCTTGATTTCAATTCCGGTTAGCTCCGACAAAATTGTTGCCTTTGTTGGCAGTGAATTCATCGGGTTTTGATGAAGATGACCAAGGTCTTTAAATTAAACAGTGTGCACATGTGTTATGTGCCACCGAATTTTACGAGTTGTTGAGGTAGCTCGTTTTCTCAATACAGTAGCGGAGTCTATTGCTTTATTTTAGGCTACTAATTAGTTGAATATCTAATTATTTTAGTGAAAAGATGGCTAGATTTTTTTTTTATTTTTTTACTTTTTATCTTCCCCTCTTAGATAGATTTCTTTTTGTTATTGTTTTACTTTTTCTTTATAATTTTCTTTTATTCTATTTCAATAATAATTTCAAATTAAGAAGACGAACGACATAACTAACATAATGCTTTGAAAAATGACATTCATTTATAGTAGTCGACAGTTGGATCCGGACAGATTTAACGCGCCAACTAACTAATTTCTGCTTTCAATCTCAATTCTCCCTCGATTGGGCAAATCATAAACACTTCGCCTGCAAAATCATTTTCACATAAATCAAAGGGTTTTCCCTTAATTTCATGACCACCGCCATTGTTGATGACTACTCTACTATTTACCGACTGTAATCGTCCCGTCGTTGGATTTCCTCGGTGCGTTAAAAACTGTAAATCACTCGAGTTTGAGATCGATGAAGGTTTCACGACGGCCGGTGAATCCTTCTCGGCGCCCATCTGAGGACGACCCAGCTCCATCTTCATCGCCCACCCATTCCAGATCGCGCTCGAACCCCTACTTATCTATTGCACTCGTAATTCTGGTATTTCCCTCCTTTTTGATTAATTTTCAATTTCGTTTGTAGTGCTGGTTTGTGATGTGATTAGGGTTTCAGCAATGAGATTTGGCGGAATTGGGATTTTCAATTCTTATGCATACGAGTTCTGATTATGGATTTTTTTGCAGGGAGCATTGCTTCTGATTGGTTATCTGAATCTCGGTCAAGGTCTATTACTTTTCCTTGCTCCATTTATTTGGATGATTTTACTGTTTTTTTTTAGAGATGATTTTACTGTTGATTTCAGTGATGAGTGAGATTTTGGAACTATATATTCTAAAATATTGAAACATTTGTTTTGAAGAGGATAGCTCGTAATCATAGACTTAGTTTGGCAAATGGCTGAGGTTTTGCTTCCAATCAAATAGTTTCAGTTACAAATTTGCAGATTGTAGTTGCTTGATCTTGTTTAGAAAGATAGTTCTTTCATTCTTTCTCTAGCTATGCTAATGTTCAAGTATCAGAGCTAGCTTAAACAGATATCACAGTAGAAAACCAAATGTTATTTTCGAAATCCGAATGTCTTACGTCATTCTATTTCCAATTTGGTACCGTTTCGTTGAATTAATTTTTAATTTTATTTTTTTACCATATGTGGATTCTCGTTCCGTCTAGCTCTCGTGTGGTAACCAATTGCATGGTTAGCTGTTAGGTTTCTTGAGTTTATGCTTTCAAGCAATAAAGCATAATGTTTTGCTTTGACTGATGATCAGTGGTTGCGTGTGGTAGGTTCACTTGGAAATAAGCTAGCTCTCAGTTGGGCTCAAGGTAATCACATTCCCTTTTTTTATATAAATCATGTCGTTTCTTGCATTCGCCTTGTTATAACTAACCGGAGGCAAGACTGCATGTTATTTTATACATTTGGCGTAATTGCTGCGCTATCTGTTTCACACACTATAAAAATGGCAAGTATTCTACAAAACAGAATCTTTTCAGTCTGCTAAAGAAAGATGTTGATTGATATGCTGCATCTAACTAAAGATTCCGAGTCTCTCTTCAGGTGACATTTCATGCAACGAAGAAGTTCAACGCGCCATTCCAGTTTTGAAGGCAGCATACGGTGATAGCTTGCGCAGGGTGCTGCATGTCGGTCCAGATGCTTGTTCTATTGTCTCCAAATTGTTAAGAGAGGAGGAGACTGATGCTCGGGGTTTGGAGCCGTATGATATAGAGGATGCTGATCGTAGGTGCAAGAGAATGGTGCACAGAGGCCTCGTTCGAGTGGCTGATATAAGGTTCTTACTTCCGTACAGGGCAAAGTCGTTTTCTCTTGTGATCGTGTCGGATGCGTTGGATTACCTGTCTCCAAAGTATCTGAACAGGACCATTCCTGAATTAGCAAGGGTGTCAGCTGACGGCCTCATCATTTTCACTGGTAAGAGAAATAATTCCCACAGTTTTTACTTTTCTTAATAATGTTGCTATTGAACTTGCTTTCTCAATGTTTACTCGTGTGCCTTCGTAGGATACCCGGGTAATATCAAAGCTAAATCTGATAAAGGGAGATATGGTTATTCGGTAACACATCTATCTGTCTCATGTTATCATCTTAACGTTTACATTTATCATTCTTTTTACACAACATGAATACTGGATTTTGAGGGAGAGGAAAATGATCAATACTGTACATACTATCTCAAGTCATTTTTTCATTTTTCACCGAATATAAGACAAATGTAGCATCATTATTTTGAATAGAAAACAGCAGAGATTTATACATGTTGCAAAGACAACATTTAGAAACAACAAAATAATGACAGCAATTACAAGAGATGGCTTTGATCTAACTTACCTTGAACAAATAATTTGTATTATCTCCAATCCCCCAACCTATTTCGTTGTTGTATTTGCGCGATAAACCTGTTCATATTTATCTGATTGCATAAATTCTTCGGACCCTCTTTTCTTCGATAGGTCAAGTTGAGGAGCGCGAGCTGGTGGATTCAATATTTTGATCATCTGAGCTTAGAGGAGAACGAAGATGTACGTAAGAAGTTCGAGCAAGCTGCAGAAAGAATGTCACACATCTCACACTGCCAAGTTTTTCATCTCAAGCCTTATAATTGATATTGAATTAGAGTATGTTTTGGGGTCTCTTCCTTTAAATTATTAAGAAAAAGCAACCAAAATCTACTACTGTCCCAGAGTATGTTGATGTTCTCTTGTTTAATTTTCTTTTTTGGGGAAATCTTAATATCTATGGAGTACAGTTATAGTATATTGTAATTAGATAGTAAAAATAATACTATGATGTTATGCATATTACCTCATTTGTCCATGTAGCTTATAATTTTTTATTTAATTTGTTTTATGGGTTCCACCATCTATTAACACTAACACCCACCTCATTCTCTCTCCCTCCCTCCATCTCTTCTCTTGTTCGGAGAAGAGAAATTTCTCCTCCTTGTCGGCATGCGTCGCCGACGTCCCGCTCCTGTGCTGCCTCATCAGCAACGAGTATGATGGCTTAATCATTTTGAGTGGCTTATAAGCTGCAGAGAAGTTTTATTTGATTTTAGGAAAAAGGGGACCCATACTTTTACAAGCTGCAACGCGTGAAATTTTGAGGGCATGTTTTTGTTTTGCAACCGGTTGACAAAATAGTTTAAACAAATTTAGGCGTAAGTAGAAGCAAACACAACATGCATTTTTAATTGGTTGTTGGAAACGTAGAATAGTTAGAATTACATAGGGTAGGCGAGTGAGTAGAGGAAATATGTATACCGGAAATACTTAGAACAAACACTCTGTTTGGAAAACTGAGAAGAGGAATATCCAAATTACATTATTACAGTTAATCAGCATCAAGAATTAAAATGAACATCTAGATGGTTTCCTAAGATTATTCAAAACTAATATCAATGCTCAGAGCAGCATTTTGTTTCGAAAATTTTGATTTTCGAAGATTAGTGAAGGCCTAGGACAGAGCTAAGCAAGCAAGATACCGTAATCAGGAGCGGAGCTAGGAGGATTTTAAATATGGGGGCGAGCTTATAATTATACATGTGAAAGTGGGGTAAATAAACAAAAATTCAACCTAAATATAATTATAATATAAAAAATTGTGCGGACAACTAGATCCGCCTCCGACCATAATAACACTTTTTCCGTCTCAATTAACTGTTTTCTACAACGACCTTCACTACTACTATCCAAGCAATCATTCTGCAACTAAGCCATGCAAGCATGCAGAAAGAATGTCCACTCATTCACTAAGAGTAAGAAACCAAGATTTATGAGATTATGTCACCTAATTTCACAGGCATGAAATTGCAATTTACAAGTAGTCGTCAATGGCATTAAATGCAACGAAAAACATGCATCGATTCAACATGTATTCATTCAATCAAAATAATAATAACAAAACCTTTGTAAGCATAATTTAAATTTATATTATTAAATATTAATGTGATCTGTATATTCGTAAAGGGTAACCTTTCAAAAATATTATTTTATTGTCTTACTAAATTTGAGGAACTTTTGCAATTGGCCCATTTTTTTTTGGTAAATAAATTTTATTTATTTCTCCAAAAGTCAATACAAAGCATCTACTCCAAGCGGACAAACTCATAAACAAAATCAAAACACAAGAGAGACACTTAAGGAAGGAAACGAGCTAAATTAGGATCCTTCATGTTGCAAAAAGCGATCTACAAAACACACTGCCTTGCAATCTCATGAGCCTCTTTTCTGTGTTGCTTGAACTTCCTATAGTTCCGCTCTTGCCAAAGAAAATAGATCACAATCGAGAGAGTTATACGGTATAGAAGTTGGCACCCTTTGTTTGCTCTGCATTGTGATATCATAAACAACTTTTCAATATCCCATGCAGTTGCATGGCGAGACAGGCCACTCCAAGCTGTTACTTCTTCCCACACTTTTGCTCCAAAAGAACACTAAAAAAAACAAATGGTTTATGGTCTCATTAGCTCGTTCACACAAAGCAGCATTGGGGGTCAACTTCATTCCAATCTTCAGCAAATTATCGCACGAATCCCCAATATCATCAACCACGAGATAAACACAGTTCTGGGAGGAGCGATATTGTTACTCACCATCTTCTTCCAACCCACAGTTTGGATAGGCCCTCTTAATTCAAGATAAATCTTCCTTATGGAACACGAAGGGAAATTTAGGAAAGAGATACCTGAAGTGGTGGCATCCATATAAGCTCTATCTCCTATGACTTTCCTGACAATCCATGCGGCTTGCATGGGGAGATTCATATTCATGATGTTTTTGTTCTTGATATAGCATCCATGACCCCACCTTATCCACCACTTATCTTTCTTGTTAGCAAGATGCCAGAAAAGCTTCCACATAGCTGCTTTGTTCCAAATTTTAAGATCTATCACTCCCATTCCCCCTGCTGTTTTGGAAAGACAGATCTAATCTCAGCTAACAAGGGATCTTTTGGTTATTCCTGCAGCCCCAGAGCACAAGAAGTTCTTGCAAGCTATATGGATAGTCTTTATAACCTTTTAAGGCAAGAGAAGGACCTGGCTCCAGTAAGTTTGGACTAAAAAAATAACTGAATTCACAAGTTGAAGTCGGCCAGCATAAGAGAGAAGTTTGGAGCACCAACATTCTATTCAGCCTAAAATATTTTTGATGAGGGGTTGGTATTGGATTAGAGTGAGCTTTTTGGGAGATAAGGGCACTCCCAAATACTTAAAAGGGAGCTCACCCTTAGCCATACCAAATTCCTACAAAATCTCTTCCTGGAATCTATCATTTACCCCTCCAAAATAGATGCTACTTTTCTGATGATTTGCTTTGAGGCCAGAGAATGGAAAATTTATGGAAGGCTGCCATAAGCTTCATAATAGAGTCAAGATCATCTCTAGAGAAAAAAAAAAGCAGATCATGTGCAAAACACGCATGAGTTATATTCAGCTTTTTGCACTTTGGATAGAATTGGAATTGTGTGCATCCATGAAGCTCCTTCAAACACCTACTCAAATATTCCATGCTCCAGATAAAGAGGTAAGGTGAGATTGGATTGCCTTGTCATAGACCACGTTTTGCTGCAAAAGGTTTAGTCAATTCACCATTCACACTAATAGTGTACGAGACACTAGATAGGGAAATCTCAGTTCTAGCATCAAGTCTTTGAGGTAAAGCCATTCTACTGAATCAAAAGCCTTCTGAATATCAATATTAATAAGACATCTATGAGAGATGTTCTTCCTAGTATAACCCTTTATGATTTCTTGGCTCAGAAGTATTTTGTCAAAAATGACTCTTCCTTTGAGAAAAGCAGATTGATTTTCTCCTATTATATCTCCCAAGACTCCTCCTTGAAGTCGTCTGCCAAAACCTTTGATATGATTTTTTACAAAACTGTGCAACATGAGATAGACCTGAATTCCTTTATTGTGCTAGGATTTGCTGTCTTAGGTAGAAGAGAAATCAAGGCCATATACATATTGATTGCTTTAGGCAGAAAACCTGATGCAAAGAATTGCTCAACAGCATGGCAAACTTCATCTCCTATTATGTCCCAAGATTTGATGATAAGGACAAGAAATTATAACCATCAATCCCTGGAGCCTTGTGTGGATTCATTCCAAATAGGCTGTTTTGATTTCCTGATTGTCAACTGCCCTGCAAAGATGAGCTTGTTGAATTTGATCAAGGAGAAACCTCGCTCCACTATATCCTTATCCACCATTGGGAGAGTGGGTGTTGCACTTCCCATTAAGTCTATATAGAATGATCTGAGCTTGTCAACTTAGCCCAAGCTTGTCAACTTGGAATAACAAGGTAAAATTCCTTTAAAATAAGTCTTATTTCCAGCACCTAATTTGCCTCTTGATAAACAAATTTTGTTCCAATCGTTTAAACAAGTTTAGTAAATATATAACTCAAAACAGAGTATTTCATCCATTCTTGAAAATAAACAACCAAGCATTTTAATTTTTATCCATCTGATCCTAGAGTAGTGTACATCACAAATTAAATCAATTTCCTAACTAGATTATTTCCCTTCCTTTCTCATTAGATTTACCGCTTACTACTACCTCTGTTCCCCATTGATAATGTCTCATTTTTCATTTTCATCTGTGGGATAACATTATACTTCAAATAAGGAAATGATTAATTCTTCAAATGTAGTGGGACCTTCCCAATTTCTATCGTTTTACCCATCTCCATAATAACTGTCCCCAAAAGTTATGGGATGATATCTACGGGAAGGAGGGAGTATAAAAGTAGAATGATTGGTATGAAAAACATTCCAGATTCATGAAAGATTATAATTGCAATTTCAAATAAGCCCTTTACATCTTAAGAAAATCAGTCCTCGAATGTGATTAATGAAACAGTGAAATCTGATTCTTAAGAATGTAACATACTAATAAGCTTTATATTTATAACCAAATGGAACAACAGCTAGGGTATACAAAAATGTGACAGTCTCATCTAACCTCAAGAATGTGTAAACAATCCATCATGGGCACGGAAATGAGTGAATCTCAGTTCCAAGAAAGCATCCAAACAATCTGCACCAGACATTCTTCATTGTTCGTTCTAGGAGGATGAAGCATGGGGTGGAGCAAAGCTCGACCATTAAAGGGCATAGACAGAAAAACTCATCTCTTGTATGGGTTGAAGTGATATTCTTTGAATTCTGAACCAAAAGATATTGATTCTTCCTCGAGCTTCTTCTTCAACATCCTCCAAGTCCTCAGCATGTCAGCTTGAATCAAGCCTCGATACAGTGTCTCGAAAGTAAACTTTTGTGGAAGGAACCCCTTCTCAATCATTTCCACGAAAAACTCACATGCCTGTCTCCATTTCCGTTTCTCGCACAATCCATGAACCAAAATCGTATAAGCATCCAAATCCGGCCCAATTCCACTCGAACGCAGATCATCCCAAACCTCCCATAAAAGGCCCATTTTACCTAATGTCATGAGCATTCTTAACAATATATTATATGTATGCATATTCAAGGAATGTGGAGAACCCTCCTTCATCATCCTGTACAACTTCATAGCACCATCCACATCCTTCCTACCTCTATACTCCTTAAAGAAGCAATTGTACGTTTCTGCCGTCGGAGTAACCCCATAATGCAGCATTTCATTCAGCAACTCCTCAGCGTCGTCCATCCTTCCACAAGAGCAAAGGCATTTCACAACAGAAGTATATGTGGCCACACTCGGACAGATGCCCTTTTCTTTCATCATCGCCAACTTGTCTAAAGACAACTGCGGTTTATGTGCCCTGCTATACACGTGCAACAAAATCGAGTAACTTGTGACATCAGGCTCCAACCCCCTCTCACGCATTTCGCCAAAAAGATTCTCCGCCTCCCTAATAACTCTCTCAAACCTCCCATCAGGGTGCAAACTCACACGCCTGCAAATCCCATTTAACAGCACGTTATAAGTAACTACATTAGGCTCAATCCCCCTCTGAAACATCTCCCCGAAAAACCTCTTCCCCATATCAATTTTCCCCACCTTACACCACCCATAGATCAAAACAGTATACAGTTTTGCATCAGCTTCAACTCTATACTTCTCCTTATTGAACACCTCCACCGCCACCTTCACATATCCATACTTACAAAGCGTATCCAACAGATAACAAAAACAAAAACTAAACTGTGAATCAAAAATCTCGGCACCAATAAAAATACTCATATCATAGAACGCACGAATTGCACTCCTTGTCAGGCCCGCAGAAACAAGGCGCCTGATCAATACAAAGAAAGTTGTGAAATCAGGCTTTGCAACACTGTTCTCATTATCCATTTGCATAATTAACTGCCAGGCTGCATCAAACTGGCGAACTTTGCACAAAATGTTGATTATAATGTTGTATGCTGCAGTGTCGAGAAGATGAGAAGATGAGGAGTTGGGGCGGTGGGATTGGGTATACTTAAAGAAGGCGAGGGCAATCTTGGAATGGTGATTCAAGCGGAGTAGGGTCTGGTGGACCAAATGCGGGGAAAGGGAAATACCATGGAGCTCGATGGAGGACTCCATGTGGTGGAATGGGTTGTGGTGTCGGATTAAGATTTGGCAAAGAGAGTCCGCCTCCGAGGAATGTTGGAGGGGTGGAAGAGATGGTTTCCCAACACTGGTGCATGCTAGGGGTGAACTCTGGTCTTCTGAGTCAGAAAATGAGTGGAAGGACTTACGTTGCAAGGCTGTTGTAACAAAATCCAAACGGGAAAGGATGAAATGAGAGGCAAGTAAACCAGCAGGAAGGCGATCGTACCCCCAGCCGCGAACCCTAGCTAGGAAATGTATCATGTCAGGTACATTCTTCCATACCACCTGCAAGATGAATTGCCAAACAAATCAGTTTCAACAAAAATTCCAATAACAAAGAGTGTAGGGCAGGGACGAGGCGGGTGGCAAATTGGTTCCAGCCCCACTCCAGCCCGAAAACTGGAAAGGCCAGACCTCCTGCTAGGTAGTGGTATATAGCTAAACATGCCATACCAAAATTGTAACTGAGATTCATTGGGCAGAGCATTTGGACAATTCGATCTCAAACTGAACCAAACCAAAACATAAGCATTCGCTTAGATATGGTTCAGACCAAATTTTTTATATATTTTTGTTTTTGATATATTCAAACCCAAATTCTAAAAACCCGAAACTTAGAGGAAAATCTAATAAAAAAAAGGAACATTCTAATAACCTTAAACATGATATGATAAACAATAACTAATCTTCATTAAAACATCACCACAATTCAAATTCAAAATTCACCAAATTCCAACTTCCAAGTTTGAAAATCAACCAAAGCAATATCAATCCGATATATTCACAAGATGGCAATCAAGAAACTGAAAGTATTAAGGATCGAAAACTGGAGGAAACCCTCTATAAGTTGCATTCATGAGCATAACTGCCTTTCATTTGAAGAACCTATATAAATTGTGGGGTACTCATGCGCTAATGTACATAAATAAAAATGAAGTTTCCCGAAGGCAACAGTTATTGTATCTTAAATCCAATTTCTGGATGTAATACATTAAGTAAGCAAGCAAAATAGATGGAAATGTTACACTTATAGATTAATTATTAAACTAGAACGCAAAAACCAGGCTACAGAAACTGCATATGAAGACCTCTGGAATATGCAAACCTTGCAGGAAGTTGAGTAACTAAAATGAAACTATCCCAAATGAAGAGATTATTCACAAAAGCGCAACTCACTCACAACAAGATTTAAATTGAGATATTTCCATATTACTAATACGGGAGTAAAATAAAGTTCTTAATGAAAAACTGCATGTGATCAAACCTGACTGATAATACGCACGGTGAGACTTGGCAGCAGGGGCAGCGTGACGGCGTCGGTAGCAGGAAGCGGCGATGCGGCCTGCGGGAATCGGGAGATGCAACGGCTGCAGGCGTCGACTTCCGCGTGTCCCGAGACAACCAAATCGAGATAACGGCAGCTGAGTGGCGTAGGCAGCGGCGCGGGCGGCGGGCGGTGGTCTAGGGTTTTTGATTTGTGGAAGGTCTAGTGAAGAGGACTGATTCACTGATTGATTCCAGGTGGACTGATGTTCCTTTTTTCGATTCAATTTAAGTTTTTTTTTTTGAAAGAAATAACAACATTACTATAAATTACAGTAATCGTCATTCAGTCTCTCAAAACAAAAAATAAAAATAAAAATAAAAAATGAGATATTCAGGACAAAGCTGAATAAATCGAATTTAATTCGAGTTCATAATATCAACCAAATTTGAAAATATTGTTTGAAAATGGCTGCATTAGGATTGGCTGTAATTAAGGAAAATTAGGAGAAGATGAAGATCATTAGAATTATTTAAGGAGTAACTGGAGTAATAATCTCGATGATGATTTATTAATTCTCAATTAAAATTTATTAATTTTCAAGTAGAATGTAATAATTCACATTAGAATTTATTAGGTCGTAGTTAGAATTAATGAAGCCATAATTATGATTAATTAAATACTATACTAACTAATTAAAAAGTACTAAAAAAAAGGACCTTTTTCATGCGGTGTGCAGCGCATGAGAGTGAGTGACAGTTAAAACGGTTACTTAGCATCGTCCACGTGGCATATTAAGCGGGCCCGCGTAGTTCATACACAATTAAAATGGTTGGAATTCTAGAAAAATAATACGTCCACATGTACATGCACTCCGATCCGTGTCATCGCGACACATCCCGCTCTACTCTCTCTCTCTCTCTCTCTCTCTCAAACTTTGAGCTTGCGCGTGATTCCCAAATCCTAAATCTACATATCATTCTTTCGCAATCTCTCTCTGTTTTTCTTTTCCTTGCAATTGAACCACAATTAATCGTCTCGTCCAAGCAAATGAGAGCTACATCATGCATTGATTTCTATTCGGATATTTTCTGTAAATTATAAGAACACGGTATGTTCCTTGAATTTGAAAAGTCGTATCTGTTCTGGTTTATGATTGCGTGGATTCATTTCGTTGTTTTTTTCTAAATTTAAATGAAATTGAGATTTTTCATTTTTCATTGTTTAGATACTGCGTATGTAAATTGAGATTTTCGTACATTTTGTCTGGGTTTGATTCTGAAGTTCTATTTCATATGATTTTGTTTCGTATGGAAATGGGGATTTGGTTTAATCAGAGTAAATTATTTCCTAATTTTGGTAATCCGATTGATATGTATTTATGCCAGGCTTAGAGATTATTTAGTGTTGATATTAATTCATTGATTTTCCATCTACTAGCTAAACATGTTTTCTAGGTTTAGTTGGATTTGTAATTGGTGATGAGTTTCTACACACACACACACACACACACAGAGATAATTTTATATTTACAGATATAATCATGTAAATGTAAGACCGCATGTGGACTTGCTGACTGCCTATGGATATGCATTGTTTAATTTCGACAGTTCCACTCATTTTCTTCAATTCTTGAATGCAGCTTCAGCTCGTTTTGATTAGTTGATGCAGTATCTTGTAAAGATGGTGGATTCATAATGACATTATACCATAACTGTTTGTAAAGCGGGATAGAGATGAACGTTGGTGGTCTATTGGCTTCTGCTGGTGTCAATACTATAGTATGCCTGGGGCTCTTTTCATTGTATTCCGTTTTAAGAAAACAACCACAATTTGTGAGTGTCTACTTCGGGCAAAAGCTTGCTCGAGCACAATCCAAACGTCATGATCCCTTTTGGTTGGGGAGACTTATTCCTTCCGCAAGTTGGGTTAAAAAGGCATGGGATGCAACCGAGGACGAATTATATGCCTCTGGGGGTATCGATGCTGTTGTTTTTTTGCGTGCAGTTGTCTTCAGGTGACATAGCTTGCTATCTTAATCAGAAAGCTTCAGCGTTCGAGTTTTAAGAAATGAGGCTTTTAGATTTTGAGAAATAGCCTTAGATAATTGTAGTTTACAAGCATTGCTGTTCGTAATTCTTATAAATCATTCGGTCTTCATTTCTACAAAATCATGCCTGACTAATCTAAATGAATGTTTCAGATTATACTTAGATGTTATTATTAAAAGTGAAGCTGCTACAGGGAATTCATACAATGTTCTTTTGCTAGACTGCTATCCTTTTTGTTGCTGCTGTGATTTGACATTTGCTGCTGATCTATTTTGTGCAGTATCAAAGTGTTCTTTGTTGCTTTGTTCGTGTGCGTGGGACTTATCCTTCCTCTTAATTATTTTGGGAAAGAAATGCTGCACAAGGAAATTAGAGAAGAACTTTTGAGTGTTTTCACCATTGGGAATGTCAAGAAAGGATCACAATGGTACGGAAAGTCGTATTTTAGTGTCTATTTGTATTTATGCACAACTATTGTTGTGCCCCGTCTTAAATGTCCTCTCATTGTGTGCAAAAAACTAAGAGTTCTATGCATTACACTACCAACTTCTACATGATTAATCACCATATATAACTGCTTCACTTCTAATCGGACTTTCGAATTTTCTCCATTTCAGGCTAGGGTTCCATTGTCTTGCACTACATATAATAACTATATGTGCATGCCTCTTTCTTTACTCTGTAAGTACTGTAACTAGCACTGTTAATTTCACTTTTGATTTATGTAAATAGTAAATAAAGGCCAACGATTTTTTCACTGATTGCCAGGAATACAAGTACATCATGAAGATGAGATTGAACCACATCAATTCACCTCTTTACCATCCTAGTCAGTTTACAGTAGTTGTTCGGGCGATCCCTTGGATAGATCAAGAATCATACAGTGATACTCTGGCCAAGTTCTTTACAGATTTCTATGCATCGAGCTATTTATCACATCAAATGGTTTATGAGAAGAGTGCAATCCAGAAATTGATGGTAAAGATTTAAACGTTGAATATTATTTGCATTATATATCATCATAGATTTCATAGTCGTTATCTTCCAATATTTTGATTATGATTTCTCAATTTTTTTTTTAAATTCTGTTCCTGTGGTACAGATATGGTAAAGAACATTGTTTGTCGTCGTCTTATAGATTTCATGAAAACCTCTATCTCGTTTGTCAAATAAACGACTAACCGTGTCTGTTATTGCCACCTATTGAATTTGCCATTTAGTACTTACTATATGAATCTTTTATTCGTAGTGTGTCTTTGCGATTTATATTTTCTGCTGATATGTTTTATGTTATTTTGTTTGTGTTGTGTTTAGAATGATGCTGAGAGGATGTATAAGATACTCAGATCTATCCACATGGAGAGACGGTATGTAAGACGACTACTGAGATGTGGCTTTTGTGGAGGCACTTCAACATCTTTCAAGTCACTTTCCGACGATTCTAAAAGTATTACTGAAGAGGAAACCTTTCTTGATGATTCAGATGTATGGGAAAATGTTTAATTTCAAATGAAATAATTAAATTTGTAATTATTTACTTGCACTTGCTAATAAGTATGCCAACTGACTCGATCACAGTTTGCACGTCATCTATATACCAGTCGGAAAATCATGCAAGTATCGTGCAAATTAGTAGTAGAATTAGGCAGGTTATTCTCTCCTAGTACTTATTATAGACCATTTTCTTCAGCAAAGTACCTAGTTTCCTCCTATCACCATCTCAAACAGGATTCTCAAGTAATAGAAATCTGAAGGGAAATTATTTTTGTGTTTTGGAAGTAATGGTCTACTGGATTTTTTATTTTTATTTATTATTATTATTTTTTTTTTTGGTTTTTATGTATGCTAATTTTAAGGTTTATACAGGAGTGTGGAGCTGCACTGGTTTTTTTCAGGACTCGTTATGCGGCATTGGTTGCTTCGGAGGCTCTTCAGTCAGCAAATCCGATGGCATGGGTAACAGATGCTGCTCCAGAACCACGCGATATGTTTTGGGCAAATTTATGTGTATCATATCAAAGCCTTTGGATCCGCAAGATTATTGTTGTCGTGGCCTCTATTTTCTTCGTCACTTTCTTCCTTGTCCCCGTGGTGTTTACACAAAGTCTCGTTCATCTTGATAAACTAACGAGGTTACTACCATTCTTGAGTCGTGTTGTACGGAGGTAATATATATATCTAAATATTAGAAATATATTAATTATTTCTATTGATGTCATGCTTCTTTGTAATACACAACAAAAGAAAACTCTCTTTGTTTTCCTTTTCTTTTTTCCTTTTCAGGAAGGTTTTGGAACAGTTAGTGACTGGATATCTACCTAGTGTTGTGATCACCATCTTTCTATACATGGTCCCACCGGTGATGTATGTATTCTCCACGTTGGAGGGCGTTATATCTCGTAGCGAGAGGAAAAGAAGTACTTGCATCAAAGTTCTATACTTTGTCATATGGAATGTGTTCTTTGCCAATATTCTAACAGAGGCTGCTATCGACCATTATCAAATCTCAATCTTGAAGTTGGGAGATACGAAGAATATACCAACTTTGCTCGCCAAAGCTGTGCCTCAAACGGTGATCTTCTTTCTTCCTTCGAATTTTCATTTTAAACACTATAAGGAATACAATGTCATCACTGTTTCAACATGCTAGTGAGGTTGCGAGTGTTGATTTTGTTTTAACATAGCTTCGTCTGCTAATTTATCGAGATGCTTCTTGTTTTTTCCAGGCAACCTTCTTTATGACTTATGTTCTGACATCAGGCTGGGCAAGCTTGGCCTGTGAATTAATTCAACCGTTTTCTCTTCTTACCAACTTGTTCACTAGATACGTTCTTCAACGAGCTGACGATTCCTCTTTCACTCCGTTTTCCTTTCCGTACCATACAGAAGTCCCGAGAGTCCTTCTGTTTGGAGTGCTGGGTTTCACTTGTTCCATATTGGCACCTCTAATTCTGCCCTTCTTGCTGGTTTACTTTTGCCTTGCATATCTCGTGTATCGTAATCAGGTACAACTATTTCTTTAACATCTCCTTAAATTTTTGTTTGTTGCCTTGCATTCTTGCTTACTAAGATTGTATCGATGTATGTTTCAGATACTGAATGTGTACGTGTCCGAGTACGACAGTGGGGGGCTCTATTGGCCCATTGTTCACAACACAGCCATATTCTCACTTGTGCTGACACAAATAATAGCATTGGGAGTTTTCGGAATCAAAGACGCGCCAGGCCCTTCGACCTTCACTTTCCCTCTCATCGTTGTCACTCTCCTCTTCAACGAGTATTGCAGGCAAAGGTTTCTACCAGTCTTCTTCAGGGTTCCAGCAAAGGTAAAAATCAATCACAACTTGATCACTCTTCATGTTTTCATGACATTTCTTCTTGTTTTTGATTTATTTCCTAATTATTTTACGCATGCAGAGTGTTATTGAAATGGATCGTAGAGACGAGCAAAGCGGGCATATGGAAGAAATCCATCAGAACTTGCTATCTGCTTACACTCAGTGTAGCTTAAAGAAGTCCCAATCCAGAAAGAGTGTTAATAAGGAAGAGATGAGTAGGACAGATTCTGTATTGGATGGAACTGAGAAGGGGGACATTTCCCATGGTTGACGACGTGGAAGAAAATGCAGCCCCTCATTTCGTATTCTAATAGGTCGTACGTGCAATGGACACGTACGCCCTTCGACTAAAATCTTATTTCGGGACAACTATCAATTGATGTGGACCTGATGAGTTGGAAGTATCCGATTGATATTATAGAACAAACAACATATAGATCAATAATATTTCTGCCTATACAGTGCTAGTTTTCTTATAAAGATGCATGACAACAGAAGTTAAATCTTTTTTCTCTTGTGATGAATTTGTTGTGTTGCATATTCTGTAATTGATACAGAAAAAGATTCCAGGTTCCATTTCAAATTGAAGGATTTTGGGAGCTAAGAATTTCGACTATAGTATTTTCACTTATTTGAATGATTTTTTTTAAGACAAACACTCCCGTGCAACGTATGCACGGTGGATCCATGCATTACGCCTCCACGCGCAGCGCGTGCACCTCACTCTCTGTATTTTTTTCCAATTTTTTTTTTATTTTTCAGATTTTTCTTCCCTTCTTTTTGTTTGTCACCTCTTTTTTTGTTTGTCTCTTCTTCTTTTGTTAAGAGTCGAGCGAGGGGAGCCGAAGATTTCGGAGCTAGCCGAAGGATCCAAATTGTTGTCACTACGATTATCTATACATTAAAATCGGAGCGAAGACAGAGCCATAAAATAGAGCCGAGGGTGGAGGTGAAAAAAAAATCTGGAAGTTTAAAAAAAAATGAAAAAGTCAACGTTTCGGCGTTGAACGGGGTCGGGTCGGGAGTGGAGCTGTTCCACGGTGGAGACGTCTCCACAGGAGACCAATTTTTTTTTTTTTTTTTTTGTCCTATTGTCTTTTGGGTGAATAAGAAAATTGTTTATAAAGCTAATTTATGATGTTTTTCTTAATATTTTCATATATTATCTTAGATTATTTTTTTGGTAATGGGATTTAAATTGGGTTAATTTCGTTAACAATAATTCTATTCGGACATACTATGTCTGGACATACGTGCTTGAAATAGGAAAAAAAATTATCCGAATGACTTCAAAATTTCTTTTTTATTAGACTCCCTTCCGAAATATTGATCTCACGCACACGCGCTCCCAAATTTTACTCTCATCCACACCCAACTCCTAAACTTGTGAATTTAAATTGGGATAAAATTTTATAATTAAAATTTAAAAAGTGTATGTTTATTAATAACCAAAATGTCGAAACTATGAAATTAAATTATTAATTTAAAAATATCTGTCAAATTTCTATTTTCACCATCGTATGTCTGGACATAATATGTCCAAATAGCACTACCCGTTGGTTAAATATACACGAGCATTGCAACAATTTTGGTATTTACCATGAATTTTCAACCTTTTGTATCAGTCAAAATTGAATCTTACATGTCTTATACCTATGAAGTTGTATTTGACCATGTAGCCTAATAGAATGAAGAATAATAAACCCTAGGTAAGTAACTTTGGGTTTTTTTCTTTATCTTTGAAGAAAACAAACTTCTCTACTCAAATCTTGTTTGGTATAAATACTTGTTTGGAAACGAAGAAAAATAAAAATAAAAATAAATAAATGGCAATTGCGATACAGATTACTAAATTTGAAGCAAAATTTTCACTGCAAGAATGGGTTATTATAATACAGATACAGACAAACATGTTGCTACAGCTGCAAATATGGCAACTTTTTCAATTGATGATATATCGACTACTTGTAGCTCTCATTCTGAGCTTTTGCAGATGCTAAACCCTAAACTCTCATCATGCTAGATTGCTCGTTCCTAAAAGATCGATTTCAATTCGAAGCAAATATTTGAATGAGGTAAATTTCAAGGAATCAAGCAAGTTTTCTTGTCAAATTCTGTATAGCCTACATCAACAAGGCAAAGGCCATCTGGGGGTGCAGGCGGAGCTGTTGCACGTCTACATGTCGCGTCCATCAGCTTTAGCAACGCGTCATCTTCTGCACCAGCAGCTGCTTCCCTGATTGCAGTTGCTACAAGAACTCGAACCATCTGGTAATTAAGCACAGGTAATTAAGCACAGGGATCAATCAAATTCGCAGCTACATGAAATTTGAAGATATTACAGCAGATGGAAAATATGCATATTTATGCATGAAAGAAGTAGAGTAGCTACCTTTCTCAAGAAGCGATTAGCGACCAACTCAACACACATTACCTTGCTGCTGACTCCACCCTTTTGTATATAATAGAAATCAGTAAATAAAGAATAAGAAAATAACATAAAACTTTATGTGAACCACCCTGCCATAAAATCAGCATGTATGTATTTTCAACCTGAGGACAAGGTAAATAGGCCTCTGCAGCTCGCGCATGGAAGAGAAAGCACTCTGTTGGTGGACCGCTACAATATGACGAAGAACTTACACTTAGAAATGAGGAGGCTAATTTGCAAAAGGAATACAAGAAAAGAAGATTATGAAAATGAATTTCAACAAATACACCAAATTATCAGTCCCTTCTGAACTATGTCAATGGCATAATGACCAATATTCCTGATGAAGACATATAGTGCTTCATCCAACTGAAGAATATCGGATAAAAACAACTAAAAGGCATAAACATACCACTTGGGTTCAAATGCAAATCACATTTTTATGCAATAAATGAAACAATAAACAAATTTAAGGTTTGTTACTTTTATTTCCTATATCGAGGTGAAAAAACAATCTGCAAATCCAAATAGGAACATGATGACATACACTAATCGGAAACCAAAGTCAGATTGTCAATTGAAACATGCATAACGAACAAAGCCACAACAGGTCCAGATTTTGCTAAGCCAAAGACGTAAGCCTGTAATCACAAAATCATCACAAAGAGATGCAATTTGAATTATTTCAGTCGAGAGCATCTATCTTACATGTTTCTAGAGGCCTTTGTATCTCGTGCAAACATCCTGAAGGAAAGTAATTTTCCTTCCAGTTGATTAAGTAGACGGTTAACATGGCTTACTTCAAAAGTGATTGGTTTGCTTTCCGATTGTTGAGTCGGGCCATTTTCATCTTCATCTTCACAATTTAGATCCAAGCCTTCACCATATTGATCATCTTGGCTAATAGCTTTATTCAAATTATATTTCTTGCATTCACTAACTTCATCATCCACATTCTCATCATTGAAAGGAAATATATAGAAATAGTGCCTCCATTTCGCAGAGAAATTAGGATGAAAATCGCGAGAGACCTAAATTATTTTAGGAACAAACATGCTCTTAGATTGCTTCGAAAGTACAATTAGAGAACCCATAATGGCTATAATCTTCATAACTGAAATGAAACCTGAGAAACTGAAGTGACACTGATCTTCCCTGGTGCTGCAGCTTTTAACGCATCCTCAATGTCTACAGCTTTAACATCTTTTCTCCATGTATCTAAACAGACAAGATGTTGGGTGAGCAATTCAAATTGTGAAGAAGAATGGTATGATGGTTTTAATATATCGACCATGACTTGGGAAGACATATCGGACAGATGAATTACATAAAAATAAATAATTCACATGTTTCATATGATTACTAATATTTTTATGGGGTTGGCATCAACCAACACTCTTTTGACCTTTAGTCGTAGAAAGTGGCATAAAGTCATAAACATAAGATTAGATATCAAAACGTGTTTCTTGGGAAACAATCTTAAAATGAGTTAATCCAGAGAGCAAGTAGCACTCCAAGATGACTGGCAAATAGACAAACATAGCCACTCATTCCCAGATAAACCATTAAATACACAGACAAGAAATTTAGTACGTCAACTCAAGAGATACATAGACAAATAGAAGCATACAGAAAGCACAAACTTGTCCTAGAGCTGTCACCCCTTTATCTGTTCGTCCGGCAACTAGAGCACAGCCTTCTAGTGGCAATTTCTTTTCCTTCAACAGCTGTGCTTTCTTTTCATCAACAAATTTCCCAAGAGAACATTCGACCAGTCTGTTCATAAATGTAATAAGAAAATATTTGTTATTCAACCAAGTGTAGCAACATAGTTAAAAAGAAAAAGAAGAGCTAAAGAGTAATCAGGAATATGTTGCTACAATATCAGGCTCAACAGTAATTATCTCCACTATTCCCACGATCATTTGCATGCAAGTGGTGTATGAAAAGATATAGGATGAAATAGCAATCAACTTCAGACATTCAAATGAACTAGAGAAGTACAAGTAGGGACGGACCAACTTGCAACTAAAGAAACTTAGTAAATAAATAATTTCAAGTATTAAGCATCATTGTTTTAGTAATTTGTGACTAATAATCAGAAATAATCTCAAACATCAATCAAAGGAATAGCAACAAAACTACGGAAGTTTCAAATATGAATAGCACTTATAAGTGATCAAAAGAAAATCTCAAACAGCAAGATGAGATTGCTAATACTGATTGTCTTGAGTGTTACTAAACGAAAACCTATGGATTCAAGAGTTGGCTCAAGCCCAGTTATGTGACATTAGTGTCCGTAATGAGGAGAGAACATTTTTTCTAATCAGAAAGAAAATGGTAACACAATTTTTACTTACAAGTTAAAAAGAGCAAACAGAATGTAAAGCTAAGCATTTGACATTAATGTCACTACAGGAGGAGATATGACAAACTTAGGGTAAAATGCAAATATGTGTCCCCTATGTTATTTCTGATATATTAAAACAATCCCTTTTGTTAAAACTATAGAGTGAAACCCGCTGTGTTAATAGACAAACTTGCAAAAGAACCATATACATATAAATTATCAGCTAGTGTTGTGCACACAACTATATGTGGACCTACTTAATAAATTGTCTCAGAAACCCCTAATCTATATAAATATAATATTGATTATTAAATATAATAATGATCATTGCATTTTGAAGGGAAAAAAGAGGGGATGCATTTACATATTACCCCAGATTATAGATGGCGTTCCTTTCGATATCATCTTGCTATATGGCGGAGAGAATAAATTTTTCTAGTCTTGGGCTGTTAGAATTTAGTATTTCATATAGGAATCAGCATTGCTGCATTGGTTACTGCTGGTATTCTGGTCTTGCTTTCTAAATGTTCTGCGCTACTCATTTCTTGCCGTAGTCCCAACAATGTGTTAACCTATTCTCATGTTTTTTATGTTTTAAGATATGCAAAACTCCTAGTACCTTTCTGTTAGCATATCAACTTGCAGGAAATTTAAAAAAAAAAAAAAAAAAAAAAAATTCTAGCATTCCCGATCAAAATGAAACTCCAAGAGATAGAATAATGCAATAAATGCTAGTAATTGTACGTACAAGAGAAAGAATGTGTATCTGATTAACCTTAATTGATGTACTATGATTTCTTCTCAAACATCTATTAGACCTATATATTGTTGGGAATTCCTTGATGATAAGAGAGAAATAAAAGTCTTATAGCTCTTTTTTGCATTTAATCCATGGATGTTGGTCAAAAAATTGAGCTTTATTATGCCCTTGTTCTTTACTATACCTATCCAATTCTATGCATGATTCACTATACAACGAAAACCGCTCCTAGTCTGTTATAGATAACTAAAACACTCATTCAAACAAAGAAAACCACCAATGGAAAACTACAGCACTCACCCTTGTACAGTATTTAAACCAGGTTGCTTCTGCCATCCGTCAAAAGAATTTCCACTGTAGGAGATAAGTATTTTGAATGTGGCCCTTGCCCATCTTCCAGTTCTACCCTTACCCGGAACACTTTCTGAGTCAGGATTGTCAAAATCATCAAGGCATCCATCATTTGTCTGTGTCAAAACTAAAACGATTAGCATTGAATAAACACAAAATCAGAATATTAAATTACAGAACAGGCATTAAGATCCTTGAAATTTTCAAACAGTTATTCAGCAAGCCAAGAGGGAAAAGTTAACAGATCATCAGACTTACCAAATAATTAACGAAAATGTATCACGAGATAAGAGAATTCTTGTCTAATAGGTTGAAAATTCAAAACAAACGAAAGAAGTATTATAGAAGTCTTTCACTGTACCCAATGGATTTTATTTTCATGATGCTTTCATTCCCATTCTAATCATTAGGATAGCGAGATAGTTGTGAATCCTAAAGACAAACTAATTTCAGGGAATGCATCCTCTTAAAAAACTTGTTCCTTCCTTGTCAACAATTCAACATCAAACTGTAACAACGGAATTGTTTCAGTTTCTCCAATAGTTGGTTCAGTTTGATGAAGACAGATATAGAATAGGTTTTCAGCATATATGAGAGGGAAAAGCATATTCTCTTGTTACTGCTATGAAAAATATTCTTCGTCACCTTCTCCTATCCGAACAACACACTTTGCCAAGTTGGAAGATTAGAAAGCTCTTATTTAGCATGATAGAGACTATAACTGACAGACGATTGACAAGGGCAGATACCGTATTCGCTTATCTGTACATACACTGATGAAGTGTCAGAGACTCCCAAGTTATTAAAGAATGCCAGACTCTCGAACTAATGATAACTTCCGGAGACTCACGTTTCATGAGAGATTACTTCAGCTGTTCAGCAGATAGCTTATAACGTGAAACGATCAAGTGTAATTAGCAAACCTACTAGCTCAATCATTCAGGAGGAAGAATAACTGATCTGGTGTATCCCCTCGCCGAACTATATTATGCTACGAACGCTTAATAATAACATAATATAAAGGTTTCATCAATCTAGAAAACATTATATTTACCAGTACCACAGATATTCATATCCAAAGAAAAGCACAAACACAAACACATAATATCAAAAGTTTAACAAATCTCCACCTCTTTCCCAAACAATTGATGCAGCGATTGGCGGCCATTCACCACATCCAAATAAAACTCATTAATCTTGTGCCATGGTCTTGCATACATGAACTCGTAGCTTTCCCTGCCACAACCAACCACATTCTCTGTCATCACAATAGCATCACACTCGCTCAAATTGATGTGCATCCAATATTACAATGAATTATTATATCATATCTATATAACTTCAAACAAATTGTTTAGTTGCAACAATGTTTCACCCAAATATTAGTAGAGAAAAACCTAAATCAGTAAATGTAGAGTGATAATAAGCACACAGCAACTGAAACCAAATAAAAGGTTAGGATCAAATTGAATTGAATTGACTTAACTTACCTTGCATTCCATCTTTGGAGACTGCAAGCGTCAGTATGTTGGTAATGAACGTAATTCCTCGGAGGCGGTGGCGCAGGGCTCTCTATCACGTTTCTGAGGCTCAGAACCGCCGCCGTCGCCGGCTGCTTTATCATTTTTCTTCCGGTAATGGCGCCTTCGTACTTCTCCTTAAATATATATATTTTTTTTTTCATTAATATGAGGAGGAAGTTATATAATGTTGGGTTTCATCATTAAAAACATTATTATATAATGGGCCGGAATAAAAACTCCTGTGCAAATGGGCCTTTTATTTATCAGAATAATGGGCCGAGTAGAGTCATATTTTGCAGGCCACAAACTAGCTACTAGTCTAGTGCACGAGATCAAGCCGGATCCTTTATGGTGTGATATTTTCTATTACATCCACATATTATCTCAACGTGTCAAGAGAATTGAAAAACCTACCATGTTTTGCTTATTTAAATTCTTAATTATTCTCTATATATGTGAAATATTATCGTTCTTATGAATTTCAATAAGAGAAATCTGATAGATTTTTTAATTCCCTTGACATGTGACAATCATCCGTGGATGCAGTAGAAGATGTCACACAAACATGTAATGAGAATTATTATAATAGAACGTGTGGAATAATCCAGGGCAGACCTACTGGTGGGCAACGGGGCTTCAGGCTTCCGCCACTACCACCAAATATATATATATATATTTGAAAATGCTAACTTAGGTGAGAAATGAAATTAAATCTGGGGCCTTGATTTTTATTGATCAATGACTCAGATTTAACGATGGATTATGTTGTAGTAATTTATGCCTAACGATGTTTATGCATTAGGTTTCTGCAGCTTATGCATTAGAATGTATATGCATTACATTTCTGCAATATATGCATTACCAATATGATAAAAATGAATTAAAATGTATCATTCTCACGTTCTAATATAAAATTCATTCTCATCAGATACCTACCTTATACGGTTTCTATATATATATATATATATATTTCATATTTAGTCTTTGTAAAAATTAAAGATTGTTGGATAATTATGTCCAGCCCCTATACTAGCATGAGCTAAAATGTAAAATGTAAAAGAAGCCAAAAAATAAAAAAATGTCAGAAAATTATATAAAGTATAAACAGTTATATAAAATGAAGCTCCAATTGACAATTTTTTTGAGTCCGCTGATATCTACATTTTTCATTTCATCGTTTGTTGAAATAGATTGTTATGATTCTCATTTGGCTATAGGTCTCTAAATAAAAGTACCCTGTCTACTTTTATTTATTAACATAACATAACAAAATTTATTAACGAATGCAACTAGACTTTATAAGCTTTCTGATGATATGACATATGTGCATTTATAATAGATCCACTCATATTCTTTCAGCATTTAAATAGTTACACTTTAAATCATTTAATTTGAACTACTGTTAAATATTGCGTGCTGCAAAGTCTCTTAATTTCAGCGAATCCTTATAAGTTATTTGGGTTGGGCCTACTATGGTGTTATTGGGCCGTCTACGAAGGGTGTGTTCAATTATCAAGATAATTAGCTCTAAATTGGATAAGATTGCCAATGAATGTTTTTGTCCAAGGAGGGAAGTCAAGTTTCATAATACAAGACTAATCTTACGTGACACTATGTTAAGATTAAGTAATGGGCCGAATCATACCAACTGAACAACATATCATGAGACTAAATCCTATATAATCATGCATGTCTAGTCCCATCAATCCAAATACTCTCCGTCTCTCACACACACATAACAAGTGTTTGCGCGCGATAGTATGAAAGTGTAATATTGAATTTTTGGAATGACCTAGTAGTGGTGGTGGTTGAAGTTGGTTGACAAATTAAGAACACAATTAACAGAAATAGAGTATCAATGACGTTATGATTTATCGGTGATTTTCAAAATTGCAACCCCCAAATTATTTATGAAAGGAAATAGAGAAATATGCATGTTTTCTCTTCATATAAATTTGATTATTAATCGTTGGAACTTTAAAGCATAGTATTTTGCTATCAACACGCACATCACATCATTTTACTATGAACATTTTGCAATTAGTGATATTAATTAACTAGCTATAACATGTTTTGCACACTAGTAACTTGGAAAATAAACCCTACTTTTGGCGTGCCATACAAAATTAACCTTGACATGACATCATGAGTAAGGTCGGCCTCAAGTAATGTTGTAAACGTGAAACACGATACAAGAAAACAAACATCACTTTCTTTCAAAATAAATTTAGATACCCCAAAAGATATTGTGAATAGGAGCTAGCTAGGATTTAAAAATAGTCGGATGAGATTACATTTATCTAATTTAGTCATAACGGACAAACTTATAATTATATATGTAAAGGAATGCGACTCTCTCTCTCTCTCTTGTATGAGTGTGTGTACAAATATTATTGAGTGAATGTGATGAAGATAAGGAAGGTTTAATATATTTGTATTTATTTATTTTATTATTGTCTTGGGTGTCAAGTTAGGTTTTTATTATATATATAGTCTTTTATTATGTTTTGAGGAGAGTCGAATTTCAGTTGAAAATGTAGAGTGTGGGATTATTTCCCTTTTCGTGGTGTTCTTCCGGCATTCATGAGTGAATCAACGGATTAACCATCATTGTACGTATTCCGGTATATAGTGGTTATCAACGGAGTTCGTATATTTTTATGTTATTGAATATATTTCACGCTTCTCCCTGCATCAAAATGAGCGGTAGTTCAAGTTGGTTCGTTTTTTTTTTTTTTTTTCTTTTTACTTAAGGGAAAGGGAAAGGAAAACCAGTGGAGTTTGAACCTAAGACACCGTTACTTATAGACTGAAGTCATACCGCTTGGATATTTCCTTGGAAACGACAAAGTTGGCTAGATTAAGAGATCTAATTTACGAAAAAACAAAGTATCAATGACATCATATTTTTCATTGGTGATTTTCTAAATACGCAAGCCCTCATATTATTATGGGTCTCCATATAACACAACGTTTTTCACAAATAGCCCACAACACGATCCTTTAATTAATTGTTGCGGTAGTACTAGTACATGCATAATAATATGTATCCTAAAATTTAGAAATTTTCATATAAATATATAAATACGCAGTCATCATGAAATATATGAATCCACTTATCCTCACAATTATTTTCCTCAATTGAGTTCTCTTGCAACCCAAACTATATATATACTTCTCCTTCTGTCGCGATATTAATGGTTTGTTTCCTTTCTTGATGTCCTATTTTTAATAGCATGTTTCCTTTTTTTTAGAAACTATCCTCTCTCACAAAAAGATATGAACTCCAGTACTTTTATCACTTTTATCATTTAAAACACCTATCTTTAATTCTCGTACCCAAAGAACTAGGACATGAATATCGGGATGAAAAATGTATAGATTGACCGGATGAATTAATTACGTGCCTAAGCAAGAGGGCCCACCATACAGAAAAATACTAACAAAACTCCATAGAATTAATAATTAACTCAAATTCTCATTGTATAGATTCTCTATGATTTTCTGTGTAGGGGCGTCGGATCAGATAAATTATTTTTTAATCCAAAGTATTCTAGTTTAGACAAGAGAATGAAGCCTAATTAGGGTCATCTTCTTCTCCTTGGAAACAGAATAATCATAACATTTTATTTATTTTATATCATAACCACGTTTTCTAGGCAAAACAACCACGCTTTTCAATGCACAATTCAATAACATGCAGCCTCTTTAATTTGTCCTTTAATGACAACAATTCTCAAGGAATATTCTCATAATCCTAGTGAGTGTCAAAATCCCCAATTAAATAGCTGAGATTATTATCTAATGCGAGAATTAAACTAAAATAAATCACTTGGGCTTTCAAAATTGTCGTTGCTTGAAGCATAAATTCATTTTGTCACTAATTATTTATCAGTGTGTCATGGAATTTGACAGAATGTCGTCTTCTGAATTAAATTAAAATTTGGTTTTATTCTCGAGGCTTTATCTGATGTGCTGCTTCTTGTTGGAGGATATTCCTCATCACTTTACAGAAACTAAGGAATTTATTTATTTCGTTCTTGCTTTATGATATTGATAATAATTGAATGAATAATTATATAATAGTACAATCCTGTTGTTGTTTCATTTTTTTTCCGTGGCTGCTAATAATGTGCTTATGAGAATTAGGGGTACTATTTAAATATTTTAAATTTGTGTAAATAACATATATACTTGCATTCCTTCATTCCATGATATTATTATCCTTTATTAGTAAGCCAATCAGTATGTAATCATGTCTAAGTTGATACTAAAAAGGGATAAATCATGTCGAGGTTCCACTTTTAGCTAATTAAACGTGAATTTTTGGTTCAACAATAGCTCGTTCGAGATGTAGTGAAGCTCCTTAATTACATCGTGGAACAATTTTGTTAGATGATTTATATTGAATATATAAAATTATTTTTAATAATGTTATATCATAATTGGTAATATTTGTATTAAGTCTCTAATTAATTTCATTTGCTATATTATTTTGAATAAAATAATCTATATTCAAAGAAATAATTGATATTTTAAATGTAAAGTTAGAAAGTTTGTTCAAGCTCGAATAACATAAACTCGCGTGGTAAATAAAGTTCCCGACTCGACCAAAAATAACTAAATCTTGAGCATGATAGTATTCAACTCAACTCGATTAACTTACACCCCTATCTATAATTGTGTGCATGAGTTTGAATCGCATGCATGCGATCTCTTAGTGACTTAGGTCTAGTAGAGTGAATTAGCTAGCCCTTGCTCAATTAACAATAATACAATATGTAAAATGATATATATGTTCTTTATTAATTAAAAGATCTACTTAATTTGAAAGTTTGAATATATATCAGTGGCAGCTTTGTTATGCAACGGGGTAATTTCTTATTTATAAAAAAAATAGACGAATTCAAATGCTCGATCCGTCTCATCGTTAGATTGTCTCACACAAGACTTCCTTCATTAATGGTATTCATACATTTAGAAATGGACATCAATTTGTGTAGGATATACATAGACCTCATTGTTAGGGGATTTTTTTTTATTTATTTTTTACTGCATATATACGTGCATGCCTAATTTGTCGGACTTACACGTTAGGAACAATTAAAATATATCGTCTAAATATAAATATATAGTAAGAAAAAACTAGTTTAGCTCTGGTATTATCTGATATATATTAATTTTAAATACAGTATTTTTTATTTGAACGATAAAGCTTGATCTCAACCTCTCGTGTTCAATATTTGTTGCTCTTTTACGCTCGACTAAGTTGACACATTCAAATATAAGAACCAAATATATTTCAAACTAGTAAGTTTTTTTTATTCAAATTTCAAACTAAGGGTCCACTTAATTTTGACGCCCTACATGACGTACGTATGCCAAGGCCAAATGGTACCACAACAAATTTCTAAGTCTAATTAACCTAAATGTGCTAGGGTTTTTCGGTTTTACGATGCTAGAAGTAAAAATTGGTTGAGGATTTTTGAACACCATCAAGAATAGTCTAAAAATGGTTTAACTAATTGAAGCAATCTAACGAGGCGTCGATGTTTAATTGGGTTAATTGGTCTATCGATACTAAAAATTTGTTCACTAGAGTGCTCGAGCATACTCAATGATAGACTATCTTAATTTGTACTCCCTCTATTTCGATACTAAGGTCTCTCTCCTTTCTTTTTTGTATGTCACTGTAACATAGTCTCATTCCAGAAATGGAAAGAATTAAATCTTCAAAAGTTGAGAGACTTACCACTTTTTATCTTTTTACTTTTATTTCTTAATAATAATTGTACCCAAAGCAAGTGATACTGCTATTGTGACGGATGGAGTGAGTAATAAATGTTACATATTCCTTTGAGCGAGTTTTTTAATTTTACGCCAAATTTTTTTTTTCAGAAAATTAATATATAACTTTGTAGTTTTTTCGAAATTCTTTTTGTTTTCTTTCTTTTTTTGAGATGATGCGGCTCTTTTTTTTTTATCGTGAGAATAAGTAGCCGCTACTTTCGGTGTGTAATTGTGCAATAAAATATTGCAACTTTAATTTTGATGGTACGTGAGGTTAATTGTATATGGATTCAAGGAGTTGAATATCAATCTAAAATCCATTATAACAAATGTGTTGGTAGTTTGCTCGAATGGATTTAATCAAAGTATTATTCATATTTTTTTAGTGCGTATATACCAAAACATTTCTCCAAAATTGTTGACATTAATTTCTACAAAAGACATAGTCACACATTACAAACCCTTGTTATTTTCGGGGTGCATTAAACATATAATTTACGCTCCCATATAAACAGTAGCTTGCAAATTTTATAAATTATAAATTTTGACAGTACGTAAACTAAAAGGGTATTTTTGACGTATATAATGATTTTGGGATAATGGAAGTATGGGTGCGGGCGGCGCATTGTGGGATTGCGGCCCAAGTCTAATTTCTTATTTTTTGTTTATTTTTAATAGTTCCAATTAAAATTAATTAGTGTCTTTTATTTATTTTTTAGAATTTCATTACATGGGATTGTGGTCACATGGTGCGATTGCTCCACCATGCACCCAAGTGTTGCTCTTTGTGAGAATTAATTATATATAATGTGCTTAACAATTGGTGAATTGTTATGCATTATTTTGAACTTGGGTGTTTGGCTCAGCTTTATAAATTTTTTAAAACAATTTATAAGCTACTCACTATTAAAAATTTAGATGTTTAAAAACTGTTTTAAGGAGCTTTTAAGCTCAGTTAAATACCCTCTTGAAACATATGCAAATCTTTTTTCCCATGTATAGGATCAACATCTTATGTGTTTTGTTTTAGCCTCAAACTGTAGTAGTAACTGCCTATGAAGTAAGAACTAATCTTCTCTTTTCAGTCTCAAAATTTTTAGGTTAAGAGAATAAATTCTTTGTATGAATGATAAACGGCCTGAATTTTCGTTTTACGAGCAAATGTTTTTACTGAAGACTAACATATTTATTAGTTATTTTTAATTTATTTATTACTTTATTCACCAACGTAGTACATGTTATGATTAAGTTAATTAATAAATATTCTCAAAATGTGCACTATTATAGAATAAAATTGAAGACTAAGATGCAGAAATTAAGATTGCTATGATCAGCTGGATTCAGGATAGAACTTGAGGGTAAAATAGAATAATTAATATAATTAGTAATTCTTATAGTTAATGGATACAGACAGAAACTAATGAAATATATATACATATTGCATAAATTTTGAATAATGTCTTCTACTCCTAACAAACCTTGACCTTAGGTTACCTAACAAATTTAATTTGACAGTAAAAGTAGTACCCCTATAAATTATAACAAACCACAACTTTGTAATGAACATTTCTGGTCATCAGATACACTAAATATTCATGAAAAAATTCAGCTATATACTAAATTGTGAGTCCTGATATATGATAAAATAATACAAATAAATATGTATAATAACACAATCTTTTGAAAATAGTAAGACAATCATTTTTGTACCTGAAATAATATCAATTATATACTTAATGGTACGCCTCATCTTATGCATCTCTTCAGTGAGTTTACTTCTTCGAAATTTTGAAATCATTTTTGAAATAATTAATGTGACAATTTATACATATAAATTGTATCCGTTACTGCAATACTTAGCGCAGAGATTAGCACAGAATATAATGATTATGCTAAGTAAAGAACACACAGAAATGGTGACCCAATTCGGTTAGTCAACCTACGTCTGGGGGCCTTCTTGCCCAAGAGAGAATCAATCAACTATTGAAAGTTGCAGTTACAGAGTCTTACACATATAGTTCGTCAACCATATGAAGTCTCCTAACTCACACACTTCCCAACCCAGCGTGAACCAACGACTGTTCAAGACGCACTCAAACAATCTAAGCTTGAGTCGCAATCCAACGCACTCACCTCTTTCCCTAGTGTTTTTATATGAAATTAACACTCTCAAGAACAATACGAAAAATACTCACTCACGCAAGTGTACTAGCTATGAATACAATGAAATATAGCTAATGCAGCGGCAACCTCCAAATAATGTAGGTGTCGATATATATAGGTCTTGAGAAACCCTAGATATGATCTTCACCGATTTGCCCTAGTTTCATTGTTGATAGAAACTTCCTTTAATTGGAGGCTTATCTTGTGGAACAATCAAATATATTCGCCGTATCAGATCTTCTCCACGTCATGAATGGATAGGGAAAAGATCTCCGCAATATCCGCATAAATATGGAAAGAATCTTCCGAATCTGTTCCAACCTGTTCCACAATATTCTAGCTCAGACTTAAGAACAGAATCTCCATTCTGTCAGCACAACTTGTAACACTTCAGTGCGATCTCCTTCTATATAAACTTGCCAACTTAATTGAGCTGCATGTTCGAATATAACAATTTTTCTAGCTAATATATAGTTATTATAACTGTATACTATATATTAATTTATTATTACATCACGAACTTTTGATCAATATAATTTTTCAATTAACTAATTCAACAATAAAAATCAGACCAATCATTTGGAATGTCCTACATTAAGCTACGACCTTTTATCTTTTCCTGAAATTTTATAGTGTGAATCACATCCCCTCTCATTTTTTTGGGTATATTTCAACCACAAAACACAAAATCTGGGACAAATATTCATGTTTCATCTGTTCTTAATTAGTGCTACTAATAGTTATTTTATATTCAATTCAAATCTATAGAATGAATATATTAATAGCAAATGACTACATCTATTAATTATCTTTAAGTAGTAATTTAAAAATATATTAATTAATTAATTAATATTATTATATTATCATCATCATCATCAATTTATATACACAATTTTTTATTATACTATTAAAAAAATAATACTATAGAATAAATTTTGCTTGGAATATAGAAAATGAAATATTAGAAATTAATTATGCATGTTTTCTCTTCATATTATTTGATTGAATCTTATAGCATATTTTGCTATCAACACGTACATAACACCATTGTGCTATTAACATTTTGCAATTTAATGATATACTTAATTAACTAGCTAGAACATGATTTGCATACTAGTAACTTGGAAAATATACTCTAATTTGGCGTGTCATACAAAATTAAACCGTGACATAAGTTAGGTCGGCTCAAGTTAATGTGGAAAACGTGGAACGTACATGATACAAGAAACAAAAATTACTTTCTTCAAAATCAATCTAGATAACCCAAAGAGATATATTGTGACTAAAACAAGCTAGAGGAACGTCTCTCTCTCTCTCTCTCTCTCTCTCTCTCTCTCTCTCTCTCTCTCTATACACACACACACACCAAATGAGTTTGACCTAGTGGTGATTGAAAATGGTGACAAATTAAGAACTCTAACTAACAAATAACAAATATATGTAACCTAGCTAGATTCCTTAACATAGGAAGCAAAATGAAGCAATCCAAACATAAACTTAAGGTTACCACAAATAATGTCACTAGGGTTTCTGGTATATAACATCAAATCCAGGGGAACTAATTAATGTTTATATGGCAAGAAAATTACATTTACCATGTGATTTGTGAATGTTCCCAACAACATCACTCACCAATCACACTGCAAATGTCATTCTACTCCCAATGTAGCTAATGAGTTGAGTCTATCGAATCGATAAACTCAAACTTAGCCGCGTCAACAGATTTCTC
Organism: Schizonepeta tenuifolia; assembly: GCA_029490685.1. NCBI lineage: Eukaryota > Viridiplantae > Streptophyta > Magnoliopsida > Lamiales > Lamiaceae > Schizonepeta > Schizonepeta tenuifolia. The sequence goes on from CM055956.1 coordinate 8,251,614, forward strand.
CTAAATAAACACGACGACACACGGTACAATATACAATGCAGGATGTACAATATCCAAATTATCAACAATCACGTTCCGAGGTACCTCATTTTCTCCCCATCAAACTCCTCCAATGGCGATGATCCCTGCACAAACCCTTGATCACTACTCGAAGCCGAAGGCGCGAAACCCCATGGATTCATCTCTCCCCAAGCACTCCTATTCATCAAATCATCATAAAAGAACTCAAGCCCTTGCATTTGCATTAATCTCTCTTGATTCTCATACCCTATGCTTCGCGAACTTGTCTCCGCTCCGACCAAATCAAAATTAGGCACATTCGTCGTCGCATTCTGCAAAGGGATTTGACCGGAACTTGCTATCAATTGGTCCATGGGGTCGTTAATGCACATTGGTTGAACTAGGGTTTGTTCATCAATGGCGGGATAGTGATTATGATGATTAATTTGGTCAAGTTTGAGGTGTTGGTTGTTTTGATCTTGGCTCGAAAATCTCCCTCCGAGTTTAATGAGCAGCCGTCGGATGGAGGCGTGGTTGTTCAACCGCGGCTCCTCATCGAAGTAGGGTATGGGTTGGAGCACCGGCAGTGGAGGCGGCGGCACCACATTGTCGGGATTCTGCTTCCCTTTCGCGGTTTCTTTGCTACGAGCATTATTCTTCTCTCTCCGCTGCTTCCCGAGAAGCTTTTTCTTGAGCCTCGTGTTCCAGTAGTTCTTGATGTCGTTATCAGTTCGCCCCGGCAACTGGGCTGCAATTATTGACCACCTGATCATAAAAGCAGCCTATTGATTTGAGACGGAGGAGTATACATTTGACCTATTTAATTAATGATTATAAATAATAACTTCTCCAAATGCAGCTTACAACTTTCATGGTACTGGTCTCCAATTCGGAATTAGTTTGACCTAGCTAGCTAGGTATTAATTACTCAACCAACAATAGTATTAAGACCTAAACTATGATGTAACAAGATTTAATTTAATATAAACAAGTGTGACATAATATAATAAATTGGTGAAAAATTGAATGTAATTACCTGCTACCGATGCTAATATAGAGGCTGCAAATGATGTTGTCTTCTTCTTCGGAGAAGCCGCCATGTTTGATGTTGGGACGAAGATAATTCAGCCATCTAAGGCGGCAGCTCTTCCCACATCTCTTTAGTCCTGATCATTTTTATTTTTTTTGTTCATTTTAATCAGAAAGCTAATTCTTTTATGAGAGATGAGAGAGAAAAAGGGTTTCTTCATACCGATCTTTTGAGGCAAAGCGATCCAGTTGCCGCCGGTGCCGTGTTGATCGATGTAGGATTTGAGCTTGGCATCTTCTTCCGGCGACCATGGCCCTTTTTTCACGTTTGCTTTATCACAGCATGGAGCTCTTCCCATCTCTCTCTCTCTCTCTCTCTCTGCTTCTGTATATTCTTTCTTGATGTGTGCTAATTAATTTGTCAAGTATTATGTGTTGTGGGGGATCTATTTTGATCTTCTAGCTCTTGAAAGACTTATGTGTGTGTGTGTGTGTGTTTGAGAGTGATAGAGAGAGAGAGAGAGAGAGAGAGAGAGAGAGGAGAGAGTATATAGCTGGAAAAGGATAGACATGTTAGTGAGAGCGTACAATTATAATTGAAAAAGGAGGTGAGGGTGGCAAAAAGAGGATGTTTGATTAGAAAAATAAGAATGCCAACAGATTAAAAAGGTTTATCTTCTTGTCTTCCTCTGTATAGAATCATTATACACGGACACCAACCGTTATTATCAACTCATAATCTTTATGAAAACTACATCTTAAGCTTCCCTTCGGATTTGGATCGGAAACGGGTCGGATTCGTCATGAGAATATTGGAGATTCAACTTCGGTCTATCACACCCTTATGTAAAATTTGTTCCAAAGATTTATAGATGCATGTTTCATTCTTGATCATTTGTTAAAGATCATTAAATTGTTTGAAGATTTTTCTCTTCAAAAATATTTTATATGCTCTATAAATCATATGTTAAGAGCTTATTAATTGTCAATTTAAAAGGGTGTTTTCACAATTTCATAGTTAGGCAACATTTACGGAGCGGGATCAATAATCTATATATATATATTTATTGATTGACTATATGAATCTTCATCATATGGCTTTAATCTCAGACGACCCTTTGGATTAGATACATATCAACTTAATTAATTGTCCCAAATAGTAGTAATAATCACGGGCTCTAGAAAATCTCACCAATTCAAATTTAGAAAAGAAACACAAGATTATTCCATATTTATATCAATCGGTTTTATCCCACAGTAACTATTTGGATCTCAATTAATTAACTTTTCAGATCGAGCTCATTCATTAAAGCTCATTAACATAAATAAGTAAAGTTTGAACTTGACTCTACTCAATTGTTAGCAATCTCGCCCAATGCGAATAAAATAATACACTTTTTAAAGGAATGTTGGATAATTTTAAATTTACAAATTTAAAAAAACTCATTTAAACTCTCGATTAAACTCGTGATCTTCAAAGGCTATGGTAAATAAAGTTTTATTCCTAAGGAAAGTCAACAGTATTGGGGCACCAAATCGTTAACTTTGGTTTAGTTTGTTTCCTAGTCATTGAAACTATTTTTCGGTCGGTTCGATTATTTAATTACAAAATCGGTTTTCACCGAACCATATAATTTTATGAGAAAACCATCATGTATATCCACTATTGGTATAATATGTATATCCCATACCCACTAAGAATAATATATACTCACTGACATATTTAATGTACTTTTCGATCATTTTCATGTTTAATTTTAATTGAGAAAAAATTGGTCAATTCATTCTTATTGTCACCAAGTACATTCCAAGTACATTCAATCATAAATAGTTGGATTACTTTTTGAATAAAGCCAAAATAATTTAAGGTTGGCAGATTAATTTTTTCACTTGAAGAAAGCCTACTAAATTAGCATGCATGCAGCAAAATTATACCATTTTTTAATAGTGATATTGCATGTAGGTAGATGCATTATTGAATTCGAGTTCTATAGCCTATATATGATTCACACTTTCAAGAATAGATGTATGCAAACATAAGAGAAAAAATTGAGAGAAAAGAAAGAGCGAATATTTGAGAGAAGAAATTACACGAGTCATTATCGTTGTTCAATTCAAAACAGGTGAGCATAATACAAGATTATAAAATTTTTAAACAAAAAAAAGAAGTATACAGATCGAATATATTTTATAGAGATGAACAGTAATCATACACCATCTGTATAGAATTGTTTCGATCAGTACAAATATATATATATATATATATATATATATATATATATATATATATATATCCAAAAATGTATGAACTTTGACAATCTTAACTTGTATTATTTTTCTAACATTATTGTTTGTATTTTACAGAAAATATAATCGGACATTTTTCAAACTGGCTGAATCCAGGCTAGAAGAGCATTACCATTGTTTTTGCAATACTCATTTCCAATGTAAGTCTTAAAATATTACATTAATTTTCTAAGAATACAAAAAAATGTACAGATCGATAAAATATTGTACAGGTCGATAAAAGTAATAACGCGACCTGTACAGTATTTATACGATCTGTATACATTTTTTTTAATTACAATTTTTGTTTTTTATAACATTATTATATTTATTTTTTGCAGAAATACAATCGGAATTCGAAATCCTATATAGACATTTCTTCAAACGGAGGTGAATCCAAATAAAATTTGTGTTTTCATTTCTAATTTACAAAGGTGAGCCTTAAAAATATTAATTTAGTTTTTAAAAAATTGAAAAATTATAATGATCGAACAAAAATTTACAGGTCGCCTTATATTGCAGTGCGGAATGTACAATATATTTAAGGTCTGTACAGAATTTTATTTTGTAATAAATTAAGGAATAATAGCATGTAAGTCCAAAACCTTTTCCGAATTCTGGAATTGCACTCGAGCTTTTTTTTTTTGCTCAATAAACATAACCTTTCATTTCTTTCTGATTTTGATCTGGTGATCAGATTCCCCCAACTGAAATCTGACGTGGAAGTCGGATTTTACACGCTGGACGCTGGAATACATAAAACGACGTCGTTTTATTTATTAATAATAAATAAAAATAGAAAAAGACACATCATATTTTGCCAATAAAAAAATTAAGAAATAAATTAAGTTATACCTAAATTCTCTCTAATCCACCCCTTATCTCTCTTGTCTGTTCTCAGATCACGCGCCGCCACCACTACACCAGTTACCTATGTTTCAACGGCGACAACAACGCGGCAACAATGTCAACCATCTACAAAGTCGTCCTCCACGGCGGCCGCCTCCGTCAAGAAATCCTCTACCACTTCCCACTCTCATTGATTTCTCCACTCCCATCTTATGATGCCACTGAGGTTGGGGGCGGAGCTGAAGGCGGCGACGGAAATGGTGCCTCCCCCAGTTGCCCGTCGCCTTCATCTTCACCATCCCCAAGATCTTTGAAAGGGAATGTATGACTTTTCCATGTTTGAAAGTCTTTGATCGGAACTAATGGTGTAGGTGTCGACGTAGAAGGTCTATCGGCTGTAGAGTCACCGACAACGAGATCATCGGCAGCGAGTTTCTAGCGCTCGAAGTCATTGGAATCAATTTGCAAGGTTCCTTGGGGTTGGGTTTATGGATTTTGAAGGTCATGGGTAGAAGTTTGAGAATCAGATCTGTTTGGTGTAGCGGGGTGATGGTTGTGGTGGTTGCAGAACTGAGTATTGAGGGATGATGGCGGTGGCGGTGAGAATAAGGGTGGGAGAGAAGTTTAGAGAACTGACGACAGAGGGGGTGGGAGGAGAGAGAAAGGTGAGTTTAATTTTTTTTTTGGTTGAATAATATGAGTTGGCACCCTATGTTTTTTTTTATTTTTATATTTTTTTAATTTTACACAAAACGACGTCGTTTTATGTATTCCAGCGTCCAATATGTAAAATCCAGCTTCCACATCATATTTAATTTGGGGGAAACCGATCACCGTATCAAAATCTAAAAAAAAATGAAAGGTTATGTTTGCTGAGCAAAAATAAAAGCTCAAGTGTAATTCCAGAATTCGGAAAAAAGTTTTGGATTTAGAGGCTATTATCCCATAAATTAATTCAATATTATATATCTATATTTAATTATTAATACTTAGTTTTGTTATGGCAGATAGAATAAAAGATGTTCCGCGCTAAATTCAACAGCGTTTGGGACGATTGTATTTATAATGGTGGAGAATAGCGCACTTTCTATTTTTCGTTTGATATGATATATTCCAAAATTAAGTAACAAATAAAATTCATAATGATGTCTAGATCGTTAAGTTGTAGTTTTGAGATATTCTATTTTTTAGCATCTCAATTCGGTGTCGAAAAATATAATTTGAGTAATGATGATCAACTTCATCGATTGTGTGCTACTGAGTTTGAGCCTACGTTGTATATCGGGCATAGTGATTCTATGTATAGACCTAGCTTTGATTTGAATGCTTTTTCGCAATTTGTCTATGATGTTGTATATTTGTCTCAGTACTCGCAGTACGACGATTTCCTCGCACGTATAGCTTCATGTAATTGGCTTGGCGAGACGCAAATTGGTTCTCAAAGTGGAGCGATTGTTATTGCTCAGGGGCAATCAAAAGCACTAGAGCCACAGCCGCAGCCACAACCTGTGCAGTCCTATGTCACTGTCGTAGAGGATGATGATGATGAACATGATGAAGACTATGCTGCTGAATCTGAGTATGACGACACTGATGACGAAGAGGAACAGACTGCCACTTTGAACCTTGGAACTCTTATTGAATTTGTTAACTAGGTGCATACTCAAGGCGGCGTGAACAAACACCTGGCAATGCTGATGCAGAAAAGTCGTATACCCCTTGATGATGAAGAGATGGAGCTCGCCACTGAAGCAGCGGACCTACAAAATCGGTTAGTTCCCATGATTCCACTGGAACCTGCTGCTTCGCTTGTTGTTGGTGTTCTAGATAACATGTCTGACGGTCTTTTGAGTTTGAACTCCATATTTAAAGACAATGATCAGTTGAGGCTTGCAGTTGGGTTGTGGCACTTGGAACAACCAGCTGAGTTTTGTTCTCCGCGATCAGATACGGGACATGTTCACTACAAATGCAAGTTTGGCACGGTGTGTCCTTTCGATTTGTGCGCTAGAAAAGAGGAAAACTGTTGGTATATTCATCTGTTCGCCCTGACGCATACTTGCACAACCAATATGAACCATCCTCTAATGGAGAGGAAGGTCAAATCTAATGTGATTGCAGCTCATTTTGCGTAAAGCAAAAATCAGAAAGAAATCATCACACCGAGGATGATTATGACAACTCTTATGCGGGAATATGACGCAGCTGCAAATTACAATGTGTGTCTGCGAGCACGGAACAAGGCCGTGGGGATGCTATATGGTGGATATGTAGATTCGTTTAAGATGCTTCCTCAGTATCTGTACATGCTCTAAAAAAAAGAATCTAAGATCGATTGTTGACTACAATTTTAACCCTGGTGATTTCCGATTCGAACACAGTTTTGTGGCATTGTCAGCTTGTATCGTTACATTTCAGTACTGTCTTAGGCCGGTGATTATATTGGATGTAACACACTTAAAGGGAAAGAATAAGGGAATTATATTCGTTGCAATGGGAAAGGACGGGAACGAGCAACTTATACCGCTGGCATAAGGGATCGGTCCAATTGAGAATGACATCTCGTGGATATGGTTTGTAAGTCGTCTGAACCTGGCATATTCTCATCATCCTGATTTGGTGTTCATCTCAGACGCCCACCTTAGTATTGGGAATGCAATTCGGGACATCTATCCTGGCATATTTCACGGCCTATGCTACTTTCACATACTGAAAAACATGGTTAGTTATGGAAAGTCTATCACCATGTTGTATTATAAAGCAGCATTTGCGTATCGGAGAGCATCCTAAATGAAAGCGATGAATAATATACTTTCTGCAAAACTCGAAGCGCATGTCAAGCTGATGTCCATTGGTCCAGAGAGGTGGGCTTGATGTTTGTGTCCGGGTCCACGGTATAGTAACCTGACGTCGAATGCCGTAGAGCAATTCAATAAAGTTTTGAAGTTTTCTAGATGTATACCAATTCGTTCGTGTTTGGAGACCCTTAGAATGACCGCCGAGAGGTGGTTTGATGAAAAACGACAATTGTACGCATCTAGTACTGCATTTGTCACGAGCACGACAGATGCAAAACCTGCAGCTGAGGTTGAACTCTCAAGAACGTACACAGTCATTTCCTTGAGAGATGTGGTATTCAAAGTCTATGATGGAAATCAAACTCTCAATGTCGATCTCAAAGCGAGGAGCTGCCCATGTCGAGTGTGGGATTTCGACTTGATACCGTGTTCTCATGCCGTTGCAGCAATTCAGTAAGGAAATTATAGTTTTTGTTTCTTATTTGTACATTTTTATATAACTTATTTCACGAATTACTTGTTTCATGATTTGCAGGCGAAATGAGCAGCACCCATACAACTATGTGGCTGATTAATACACGAGAAATACCCTCCTGCAGATTTACTCTCTAGCGATGAATCTTGTCCCTTCCAGAGATGAGTGGTTTATTCCTCCCCACGTTGCTGCTGTTGAATGTTGTCTCTGCTTCCGGTTAGGCAGGCGGGTCGCCTGAGCAATACTCGTCGGCGATCGTTCCTGTATAATTTGACTGCGAGAAGACGTCAATCCACTGACGATGGTGCCTCAAGCAGTAAAAAACGAGCACCTAAAAAATGCTCTATTTGTCACGAAAGTGGTCACTCGAAGAATAAATATCCATAAAAACGAGAATTTTTTTTTGTATGAGATGTTCCCTACGAATTTATGTCTTGAACACGTTTTATTAATATTATTTTATAATATTTTTTATAATTATAATAATAATATAACAAGAACAATAAATAATAATAATTAATAGTATTTTATAATATATCAATAATATTAATAATAATAATAATAATAATAATAATAATAATAATAATAATCAAACACAATGAAAAACACAAAAAATCTTTAAAGATTCGTGAAAAATAATTATACAAAATAAGATTAAAAAAAATTGGACAAGTCGACACAATTCTGTACAGATCGGCTGTCAACTGATCTGTACATAATTGTTTCGACTTGTACAGGTTTTTTTTGTTTAAATCTTGTTTTGTATTATTATTATTATTATTATTATTATTATTATTATTATTATTATTATTATTATTATTATTATTAGTATTATTATATTTTCTGATTTTCAGATTATCAATATAATAGAAATGAAATTATCATTTAATATGCAAAATAGAAAATGTACAAAATTCACAATTTTTTAAAGAAAAAAATTATACTAATTGATTCTATTATGCCTAAAGACGCATCTGACTAGAGCTACACAATATGTCACGAGTAATTTTTCTTCTGTAAACTGCAACATTCCCAGGTCGGTTACCCCATGCAACATTGGGTTTTCCGCTTATCATTTTTCGATTGTCATGAGCGCAAATGGACCGCAACTGTAACTGTCTTCTTGTCTAAATTGTCTCACGGGGATTGCTCAGTAGGCTTAGTCGGAACAATTATATTCAGTGGATCACTCATGTTAAGTGCCTTAGATTTGACTGTCGTATTCCAATAGCCTCCCTTGTCTAGGATGGTCCAGAATTTGGTCGCAAATGGCTTCAGTGACTCTACTCGATGTGTTCGAGCATCCTCTAAGTGCGATTTCGAGTCCCACACCTCCATCACCCAATGAATCATTGATATGCGGACAACAAACGAATGCGCGCCGAGGTAAATTGGAATTATTATCTGTAAGAAATAATCAATATTTTAAAAAGAATTTAAATGATAACTTCAATTTCAGAATGCAGTGATTTTTTACCATCTCGGCTTGCCACCAATTTTTTACATTAACACCTACATCAAGAGACTTTGTGATGCTGGTACTCATTTTCGTCAATTTTGACATTTGGTTAAGTTTGTGCATGTATGACGACTGCTAACGAAAAATATTAATACATACTCCCTCCGTCCACAAAATGGTTGCCACTTTTGCTACTTAAGTTTGTCCACGAAATGGTTGTCACTTTTGCTACTCCACTTACATTTATTGTGGAACCCTTACTCCATTCACAACAATATTCATTATAATTCACTATTACCTACCATTTTCTTAACACCCGTGTCGTCCACAATATGACAACCATTTCATGGACGGATGGAGTATAATGGACTGCAAACAATAATAAATAGTTAATTACGAACAATAAAGGATTACTCAAGTAGAAATCGACGTTCAAAATATTGGTGTTGGTGGCACTAACCAGCGGCATAACGTGCACACATTCCTTCAAACGCTTGGCCAACAACTGGACCGCCGTGACGAAAACCTGTCAACAAACACAAAAAAGTTAGATTTATTAAAACAACTCTAAACTAATGATAACGAGTTTAGAATTTAGAAAATTACTGAATGATCCATGTCCTCCGTTGGGTCTTCAATTCGGCGAAAGTATTGGACATGCCATTGAATTCCTTCCACATAGACGAACAACTCTGTATTTTTCGTAAATAGCTCATATCTCTCTCATTTGTCCTTGTCGTCAAGATCTAGTGGAGGAATTTCTGCTTGTGGCTGAAGTGGTCTCTTATCTCGACATTGACCGTGGACCTCCCCTGCGGTCGTGTCGCGAGTGCGACTTCCTAGAAAACTCAGCATATGCAGCGGGATTGTAAAACACATCCTGGAAGTTCCCCTCAGGACCCCTAGCGGCTAACGGTTGAGCATCAATGGGGGGATCTTGTTCATAAGAATACTCATCGCCACCCTTTCTAACCCATTCGGGCATTGTGCATTGCGGCGTTGAATGACGGGTTGGCACAAAGAGATGTTGTCTTATTGGTTAAAAATTTAGTATAGGGGAAGGAAGAACACTTGTGAAGAAGAAGGCTGGAGAGAATTTGGAGGAGTAATCTGTATGGTTTTCACAATGAATCTGTATGGGTTTTTATTGCTGCAATATTTTGTTTTTTACCGGTGGGTGGGGGGTTAAATCACGCTGAAACATCAATAAAGGAAGGTTGGAGAAGATGAAAATTTGTATGCTTACACGAGCTGTACAGATTTTTATAGCCAATTTTTTTTTGTTTTATCGTTGTATCATTAAGGGGATAATTTATTCTCATTCAAGATTCTCACAGAGGTGTGTGGGGGTTATCTCAATCTCTGAAAAGAGAGAAAAAATCGGTACAAATTTCCTTTCTTCATAGAGAGAAATTCCTTTGACCAAATCTAATAAGAGAGAGAGAGATTCTTCTCAAATCTGTAAGAGGTGATAGATGTGAGCCAAGTAGGTATGGGTGTAGATAATTATCTTAGTGGATATGGGGAGTACACATTATCCCCATAGTGGATATTTCAAATTTTCACTCTAATTTTATTTATTTATTTATATATTTATTTTTTTTACAATTAAACTTGGCCGGTAAAACCACATCGACATCCTTAATTAAGTGACATAGCATATAGCATATAGTACGTACACATTAGTTCTTATTTTTTTAAGACATAACAAAGTTAAATATATACATGAGTCGTATATCGACCGCATGAACAACGACAATTATTAAACATTATGAAATCAATGTAGAAATGTTACCCAGCTCAAAATGCACGCGATTTGAAATGTTACCCACCTCAAATAGAGAGTAGTGATATACTAGTCATCTTCTGCGCTTCTCAAAAGCACTATCCTCGTTCTGTCCACATTAATATTAGTTTATTTTATTTTCTTATATTGTGTTTCATTCTAACACTTTAAAAATATTTTTGAGGTAAATATATAAATTAATAAAATTCGAAGCTCAATTTGCTCTATTTATTTATTTCTTTGAAATTAAAAGAGAAATGAACAAACCTAGCTTGAATTTAATGTATATTTTGAATAGTAATCTCAATTACTATTTCTAAGATATCAGAATGAAACATATAAAAATTAAATAAATTAATATTAATATCGATAAAAGAAGAGTGATACTCACGAGTCACGAAAAGTATCCATGAGCGTTGACTAGCATAGCACTAATAATAGTGATACTTAAGTTTTTGGGATCATTTTTTGGATAGGAATTAGTGTTGGGACGAAATGGGGGTTTTAACTTTACTGTAAATATTTCTAATGTATTACGGAGTGCATATATATATAGAAGTTTGAGGGCTAAAATTAAAATGATTTGTCATTTTTGCCCAATTGGAATTCCTATAACTTGATTTTAGACTTGGGCTGGTGCCTAATTATGCATAGGAATTAGGGTTGAGGACTAGTCAGTACTTCCTTCGTTTACGAAATAATGCTTTATTTTATTCTTTATTTGTGTTCATCAAATGATGTTCTGTTTCGTTATTTTTACTAATATATCTTTGTTACTTTAGGAAAATCACTACCCTTTGTCATTGATGACCCCAACTCACATCAATTTTATTTTTACTTTTTTGTGATCCCAATAATTTTATTCCTACTTTTGGTAAATATCACCTCTTTTTTGTCATTAGCACTATTTTTTGTCATTATTTCACTACCCTTACTTTCTAACTTTTATCCACTCAAAACAACTTTATTATCTTTCTTAATCTCCATGCCAGATACGAAATGGGGCATCATTTCGTGAACGAAGGGAGTAGTTTCTGAAAATTTTGGATGAGGTTGATGCCTAATTTTTCTTCCTCATGTCCTGCTTATATTGTCATGTTACAGTTTGGTACGGAAACTAAGAATAAAAAGATAATATATATATACATATATGGGGTTAATTGTCAAATAAATCCCGACCTTTTGTCAAATTTGGTTTTAACCCTTACCTTTTAAATGTGCCTACAAATATCTCACCTTTCGTTTTTTCTAATTTGCCCCTAATAATAATTTTTCCCCAAATTAATGCTGAGGTGGACGTCGTAAATGTCGTCATGGCAAATCTCCACAACTAATGAAACGACATAGTATTTTAAACACTAAACATCGTCGTTGCATGTAAAATAAAGATTTATGATATGAGGGTTTAGCGATTTTATCTCTACTTTTTGCAGAAATTGTCATATTTTCTCTTTTATTTCCCCTTCTTTTCTCTCTTGATTCTACTGTGTATCTCTCCCATTTCTGGGTAATCCAAGGTTATTAATCAGTGGGTAATCGAGGAGAAGACTTCTTCTTCTTCTTACTTGATCGGAATGTTTGTGTGAGAAAAATTAGATTAAGCAAAAGGTGAGGAATTTGTACACATTTAAAAGGCGAGGGTTAAAACTAGAGTTTGACAAAAGATTAGGATGTATTTGATAATTAACCTTGAAATTGGGTAGATCTCATCATTTTTAGATGATTTTAAAGGATTAAATTTTTTATTATTTAGAACATAACAATATATATAATTGAAACACTTAAATTAAGAAACGAATCGACAACATGAGCATGGACAAAGGGAGTATATTCAAAGAATCGATTAAAGTTTATGAAAAGTGCAATTAGTTGAGTCCCAAGGACTGGATCGAAATTAAGGAGAAGTTGATTTGGGGAATTGGATTTAAGTGATGGGGTTAATTCAGAAATCGGAGCTTCTTTCGCTGCCCCATCAAATAGTTAATTACAGCGTCATCCAAAAAAGATTTATTGGGTTCTGGATAAGATTAGATTTAAATAGTATGTAAATAATGTAATGTCTCTCTCAAAAAAAAAAAGTAAATAGTGTAATGTACTTGATGTGATAAATACAATGCATATACCGATAATTCAGTTTTTACATACGTTACACACGAATAACGAGATTCACACAATATTAGAATATTCAGATCGATATTAAACAACTTACAAGGTTGCAAATAATATATTTTAAGTATAATTGTATAGAAAAATTAAGGTTAATTTAGGACAAAAATAATATGTTGGGATGTGCGTCTACTTTTGCAATATTATCATGATAAGTGATAACGTTAAGATTTGTACATTGTTTCAACATTTTAGCAATTTTAAAAAAAGTAATAATATTCACACGCGTAAAAAAAGCAAAATTATTGTAAAAATGGAAATAATTACATTTCTCTTTTAAGATTTATACTTTCTAATTATAATATATTTCGATTTTCAAAACTTATATTACTATTTTTAACTAATGTAGCTGATTAGAGTTTGGCCGAATATCATTACTTTTAAAAGAATTCCTCTCTTTTTTATTAATGACAAAAATGGTGTGGATGTCGGTTCCTCGTTATTGACACAGTGTGGTTATCAATTGAAAATCCTTTTCTTGACCAAATCATTACAAAATATTTAAAGATTAAATTTGCACTTCTTGATATAATTGCAGAAACATTGTCAAGGAATCCATAACTATAGTAAGTACAAAATTCATCTCAGTTTATTCTCATAAAGCTTAACAAAATAACTCACAAGATCAACTGTACATCCACGAATGTTGCTCTAACATTTTTTTTAATGTAAATATTTTTTTAATAATGTTGCCTAATTATTCCCGCTTACATCAACATCATAACTAGTTGCAGTAATATAGGAGTATATGTCATATTCAGACCAGCTGTCATGAAATTATATGGCAATAAATTCATAATAACGTTTTAGGTGCCAATCAAAAAAAATTAGATTTGTTTAATAATTGGAATTGACACTCCCATATTACTCATTTAGAGGTCTACTTTCTTTTTTCCTCCTTTTTTTCAAAGATTTGTTCAAGTTTAGTTAATTGGGACTGTATATGTTGACAGAGATTGATGGTTGGTTCGATAAGATGGGAATTGCATGTAAATTGATGCCACCTCTCACACACTCTCAATATCTTTTATACTCCCTCCGCGAGTCGCGCTCAACATGTCATACTAATATTCGACATATTAAGTATAAGAGTAAAAAGATAGAAAATGGGTATGTTCCACCACCCTTGAAGATTAATTGTTTTCTTATTTGAAAACAAGACAAGTTTAGTGAGACAACCTAAAAAGTAAAGGGAGACAACTTCATCGGGTCAGAGGAAGTATCTTTTTATGTGTTGTAGAACGCTCGTCCACGTGCAATAGCCTGCTAAGCATACAGAAGAGTTAAAACACACTTAGAAAACCGTATGTGTCAAGATCGGCATATAAAGTATTCGAACGCTATTACCAAAGGTCACAGGAATACCCACGAGGACAATTCAAACTCAACTTGTCAATAATGATTGATTTCAACCAAATTTTACTATTCCAAGTCAAGATCAAAATAAGTAGTAGTATTACTAAAGAATCAAATATTCTTATGCAAGAGTGCAATTAGCTTGACTATGTAACTTACTCAAAACTTACCATTAAAGAAATTTTCCTAAGCTTGTAACAACATATCTTGATAGCTTAATAATGGAGGGTCTGCACAATTCTGGCTATCTTATTTACATATACCTTACAATAAATAAATAAGCAAATGGGGGAAAATGCAAAGTTCAAGCAATTTGAACCATCCATCCCCTGCTATCTTCAATATCACCTCTTTGGATCCCAACAAGTCTTGCATATAGTTTTAGGGACTCAACCTCACTGCCCATCTTATATTCAACCCTGTAACGACAATTCAACATAACTTCAACGACAAACAACATGCGACTGGAGTTGGATCAAGAAACGGAGCCGTATCAAAGACAAAAGTATGGACTACTACTGCTGCTCACCTGTTACCCTTGTATGTAATACTTCCAACAGGAGCAACTCCAACTGCAGTTCCAGTGCAGAAAACTTCGTCAGCATCAAGTAATTCTTCAATTGGAATCGAATGCTCCTCAACCTGAAAAAATTTGTATGTGCATCAAGAAGATCCTCATACAAGGAAGTATCTACTTTGTTAATGATCATAAAAAATAAATATTTGAATTCACAATAAGGGACAAAAGCTTCCTTGCACAACAGATAAACACCAAAAGAGATCTCTTTTTCAGTGTAGCAGAAGGCAACGAAGCCCTGTCTAACTTTATCAGTCCTTTGGGGATAAACAAAATTCAATATAAAAGCTGTTTTTCTAGTATTAAATGGGCTAGTTAGGAGATCTCTTTTGGAGTGGTAACCATATCGAGGGTCTGTATTATAACTGATCTCAAATTGTAGTAAGAGGTAAAAGAAAACATAGAATTAGATAGTGGAAGAAAAATTTCCCTTGATTCTAGTTTAGGGTCTGACAGATGTGTGTGGTTTGAAGGCATTTGGAGGAGAAACTAAAAGAAAGGATTATAGTTTAACATAGCTGAAGCCACTCTTGATATTGAAAAACTGGTCAGTTTAGTACCTGAAACGCTTAAGAATGAGGTTTTGGTCACATAAGTAACCTCGACAAATTAAAACAATGTTCAAGCAACCTTCAATCAGAAAAATGCAATCATAAAATATCTACAAAGACAAATTATTCTATTGCTAAATATGATGGGCTAGCTATAAATATATGAGATCAACATAACATATTAGCAACGTTTTGGTTAGAGATTTGGCCTTCACTCTGCACCTCAGCGTGTAAAGATCCACATACGAATTTGAACAATCTATGGTCATTTTTGTATTCACTTATCAATATGGACTTGAAGTCCGACCTAACAAATCCAGATTCATGGATATGCCTTTTTCAGCAATTTCAGTTACATTATGGATTCTTAATTTTGGTATGCATTCTGCATGAAGATTTTCTAAATAGTTCACTTATGATTCTTGAACTGCATGTTCTTTTCCGTTATCCTAAAACTCCATTCCATCTATTATTGATTTCCTAAATGACAACAAACAAGTTAATCTTGTGCTCTTATCCAACATTAAATATATAGTACTAAAATCCATGGATTACCTGATAACCAAGATCTCGTGCAATATCCATGATGCTTTTACGTGTAATTCCTTCAAGAATAGTACCATTGGTAGGTGGAGTGGTAATAACATTGTCCTGTAAACGGAAAAGTATTCGTGAGTGACCAAAAAGCAGATGGCATGGTATCATTAGTTACCTAAACTGCCATTACAATCTTTAAAGGTGCCAGCTGAAAACATATAATCAGAATGATTTAAGTTATTGGCTATTTTTCACCGAATGATTAGTCAATATTATCAAAATGCAACAAATCAACATAGCTTTACAGAGCCTTTTCTTATCACACTAGCAGTTCCATTGTAATCTACCAAAACAGATACATAACAAATACATTGCTCTTACACACTTATGTGAGACATTCAAGGTGATACATACCTTGATCATGAAGACATTACATGAAGAGACCTCCTCAACGTTTCTTTTATTTTGCGCATCCAGGTATAAGACATCGGAGAATCCTTTATCCTTGGCACTCTTTATGGCTTTCATCACCTACACAATATTGTAAACCATATCCATCAAAGTTAAAATCCCACCAAAAGGATAAGGTAAGATATAAGAATCGAGAAAACCGATTGATTAACAAAGCATCTCGAATCACAACATCATTTCAACGTCCAGTGAAATTCATAGAAAAAAAACAATACAAAATAAAAACTTGAAAAAATTGTAAGCTACTTTCAGCTAATAAAGCTATTCAGTAGCCACATTCATTTAGAACTTTCATCAAACACATAGAAGGCGCAAAATTTACCGGCGCATAATTCGTGATGCTCTTCACTCCGCCGGAACCGCCGCGTGCGGCGCGATGAAACACTTCCTCAACGTATAAGCTGATCGGCGCCATGCCTTCCTGCAACCATCCCCAACAAATAACTTTTATTCAACAAAAATATTCAATCAAAATAAAGTGAGAATATGAAGACAACCTTGTAATAGTTTCCAACCGGAGAAGCATACACCAGAAATGTGTACTCGGAAGAAGGCGCAACGCCCAACACCGGCCCGCTCCCCATCAGCAGAGGCCGCATGTACAGACACCCTTTTCCCGGCGGAGGAATCTGCGCCGAATCAAGTGAGAGAAAATAAGAAATTTCCGAATATTGAACGGTGGTGGAAGAGAGAGAAAGTGAATACCCATCGGCGGTTGGCGAGAGCGGTTTGTTTGACGGCTTCGATGAATTGGTGGGTGGAGGGAGACTGCATGCACATTCTGTCGGCGCCGATTTGCATGCGAATTGCATTTTCTTGTGGTCGGAAGAGAAAGAGACCTCCATTTTCTCTTCTGTAAGCTTTCGTGCCTTCAAAAATTCCCTACAAATAAAAGAGGAAAACATTGAAATACCACTTTTCAAACTCAAAACACGAATTACGTTTTTCTAAAAAATATGTTGTAATAACTTTTTAAGTTTTTTTGTGATTTTTATATTAAGTATACAAGAAGATCAATTTTAATTTGAATCATACACGAATACTAACTTTATGTATGAATTTTCGACGATAAAATTTTCCAACGCCGACAATGGCACGGTGGTGCGATCACCGGCGAAAAAAATTCGGCAAAAAATTCCGGCGAGAATTTAAATCATACACAAAGCCTAACTTCATGTATGCATCATACATGAAAACTTATTATTGTGTATGCATCATATGATGCATACATGAATGTTAGTCTTCGTGTATGATGCATACATGAAAATTAGTCTTCGTGTATGATTCAAATTTGAAATTTTTTGCAGCGAAAATTTTCGTGTATGATGAATACATGAATGTCAGTCTTCGTGTATGATGCATATATGAAGTTAGGTTTCGTGTATGATTCAAATTTTCACCGAAAAATTTCGCCGAAATTTTTCGTGTATGATGCTTACATGAATGTTAGTCTTCGTGTATAATGCATATATAATGCATAAATGAAGTTAGGCTTCATGTATGATTCAAATTTTCGCCAAAATTTTTGGTCGGAAATTTGTCGCCGGAAGTTCATACATAAAATTAATCTCCGT
This sequence comes from Schizonepeta tenuifolia, assembly GCA_029490685.1. Lineage (NCBI taxonomy): Eukaryota > Viridiplantae > Streptophyta > Magnoliopsida > Lamiales > Lamiaceae > Schizonepeta > Schizonepeta tenuifolia. The sequence continues at coordinate 8,269,528 of CM055956.1, forward strand.
GTATGATTCAAATGAAAGTTAGCCTTCTTGTATATTCATTAAGTGTATATTAGACTTTTAACAACTCAAAGTGCTATTTTGAAACTAAAAAAATGGAGGTGACATTTTGAATTGTTTGTTTAGAAAAAGTGCTATTTTACAACATTTCCTCTAAGGAAATTGCTCTGTTTCACCTTTCTATATTTGTATAAACATGCTTCAGTAAAAATTCTATAAATTAATACAGTTAGACTGAAAAAAATTAATAAAATTTAAAAGGTAGTTTTATTGTCGAGACCGTAAAAAATATTATCTTAAGGAGTTTATTAATTTATCAAATATTAATCTAAAAAGGTTATACTGTAATTTGAAATTGGGTTACTTTCTTTAAATAACATTGAATTTATCGTGATTTATAATTTTTATCATCTTTTATTTTATTCTACAACAATATCAAAACATTCAATTTATTCAAATTTTGTAATCGCTCAAAACTGGCGAGAAAAATTTACATTCTTAATAAATTTATGTTATTTCAAGATAAATTAATCACTGTAAATTTATTACTCCTATTAAGAAGAAGGATATTTGTCGGTCGATGTTGGTATCGGGAAATTTATAACTAGATCGAAAAGTAATGAATATATGTATATAAGTGTGTATTTTTACAAAATAATCAATACCTTTTTAAAACATTTATTGCAGATAATTATTTTATATGACTCATATTATATTAATTATAAGATTAAACCATAGTAAAAAAAATCATTACAAATGTAAAATAAATCATTAATTATTGTAAAAATTTGAATTAAGAATTAAAACCTTTTGCTTGCGTTTCCTCGAAATTCGGGAAAAGGGAAATAAAATAGGGAAGATATCATCATAAAATTCATATTACTTCAAACAACTTGACTTAAAGTCACCATCTTGCATTTTACTATTTTTTCACCAAAATCTTTACTCCATATGGGCAAAGGATATTTTGATTAAATAACAAATGCTTATTAAAGATCCAACCTTATGAATTACTTAAATTCTAGAGCTCTCAAAATTGATCAGACCGCCATATCCAAAATTGAACTGGAAAATATGTAGATCCTATTATATCTCGGATCAATCCACAACCAGATCCGAAATAAGCTCGGTCGAATGGGACTCGAGCCGATCAATTTACACAAACAATAGTTCTTGTGCTAGATTGGCCAAAAAAACTGTCAATTTCTCAATCCAATCTTTTTCCGAGTTTTTCCTTTAAAGTAAACAAGCCAAGTATAATGAGACGTTCAAAATAGAAAACAGACCGTATTTAGTGGGACGAAGGGAGTACAGTATAAATGAGCATGTTTTTTTATGAGAAACCCACGTGAGCCACGACAATCAAGTTGGCTCTTAACAATAGTTTTTAGATATTGTATCTGTACTTACAAAAATAATATACTAGTATAATTATCATATTACCAACTTCCCGAATTGTTGAGATTGAAAACAACAACCTACCTAATTTTATTATTTTGGATACGCATAATCTAGTTCTTGTTATGCAACAATACTACAAATGAAATATTCTTAGCGTGAGGCGTGCTACCATTATTAGAAAGTTACAAGTCAGCAAGGCTTTGAGCGGGCTGCATCCGCTACTGCATTACTATGCGACATTTTCTATGATATCCGTGTGCATTGGTATGTATCAAGAAAGTATAAGAAAATATGAAGATAAAAAACGTAACTATTTTACATACGTACCGAAAATTCTAACTCGTTTTAGGTAAACTCCATTGCTAAATTCCTTAATTTCCTTGGCACGTGTTGATCAAACATTATTAGATGATCGTCCCAAGAGTCTCCAATGCCCTGTCCATAGAGGTTTTTTTTTTTTTGAGTTTACACACGTAGACATGACTCGAACCCCCGACCTCTTGATTGTAGGCAAAACATCTTACAACTTAAGTTGTGTTAGTGTTTAAATGTACGTTGTATCTACAGAAAGGCTCCCAAGTAGTCCCAACTAAACATAAGCTACATCTACATACCAACTGAACTACATTAATATTCCTAAATACTCAATTATAAGCTTATGCAATAGTGAAGATAGATTCAAATATATATTGAGAAAAATAAAAAATTGCATACCTGTCCATAATTCAAGACTCCTGCACATGGGCTGAGCTCTATTTTCCCAAAACGAGTGAGTTGACCCGCCTCGAACTCGTCGTCGTCTTCTCCACATTTCATTACATACATATAATCAGTCTGCACTAAACCGAAGCCCAGATTGTCCCAATCCATCGCCACAAACTCTTCCTCCGCCACGCTGCACCATTAAAAACCGTAAACCAAAATCAACGGCCCAGATTCAATCTTTAACATAGTTCAACACAAACTAAATATTTAAATTTCCAAAAAAAAAAAAAAGACGTATATTTAAAGTACTACCTTTCGCAGGCTTCTTGCAGAGGAGAGGCAGCTTGACTTCCAAAATACCTAACCCCAATCTACATATAAAATGAGGAGTTAATTTCCAACTCAATGCAGTTATTTTTGTATATAAATTAAGCTCATGTAAAACAAGATACATCAATTCTGCAAAAATACAAATGAGAATGTTAAACATTGAATAGACTAACCTTTGATCTTGCTGCAATCTGGCGTATAATTCTGATACTCATAGTATTGAGAGTCATGTTTAATTTTCTAGCCTTTTTATTTCTTTCTTTGAAACTTGGTTATTTGGAGGAGGAAGAAGGTAATGAAATTATGAAAGGAAGCAGAGAGTGGGACAGACATGCACACACACACACACTTAACTTAGCTATATTAAATATGAGAGTTGGCCGAACTTTTTAAAGAGTATATTTTAGACAAAATCTTCCTAGCTAGTAAGTTATTATATTTTATTTATTCGATCGGCCCATATCTTGAAAAATGGTTGTTAATTGTCGAATCAAAATTCCACGTGTTTTCAAATGCTACAAGAATAGATAAATAAATTAATAAATAAAATAAATAATGAGTTTTATAAATGAGCAGTACATGCTGCGGCGCACGCACACAAGTTTTTTTTTTATTATTCCTACTATTAGGAGCTTAATTAATTCTAATTGAATATTAATAAATTTAAATTAAAGCTTATTAAATTTTAGGTGAATTAAAAACAAATTTTAGGTGAATTAAAAACAAAACAAATTTTAGGTGAATTAAATTTTGTTCGTTAAATCTTATTATTTCATAGTGTAATAAGGCATGCCAAACCGCGTAATAAGGAATACCAAACCAGTGGCCGGCTACACAAACTGAATATAAGTTTTGAAAATTAAAATAGAGTAATGATATTCGGTCACACGGTGACCAACCACACGCGTAAAAAAAATGTAAAGTTGAATGTAAAAATGGAAATAATCACATTTTTCCTTGGGATTTATGCTTCCCAATTAGGGTATATTTTCATTTTTAAAACCTATATTACCTTTTTTTAGTTTGTGTGATCGGCCACAGTGTGACCAAATAGCACTACCCATTAAAATATACCCAATATAGGGAAGCATAAACTCTAGAGAGAAATATTATTTCCAATTTTAATAGTCAAATTCCTTTTTTTTATGTGTGTAGCTAGCCAGAGTATGATCGAATAGATTTATTGTAATTTTTAATATTTAATATTTAGGGATACTTTAGTGATTTATTAGTGTACTGCAGAATGTAGAATTGATCTGAATTTAAATTTTTGTAAATGAGAAGAGCAAGACAGAATGTATTGCATGTTGGTCAAAGATAGATCATTTTGAAGAAGTAAATATTTATCTTTAGTTTGGTTGTTGACTGTCTGGCAGATTGTGGGCAATAAATAAATACCGTAATTATAATTGATGTAGTGGTTGTTTGGTATCAATTTGATGGAAGATGGTCCACCAACGATAAATGCATCTGTCACGATTTATTATTTACATATAAGAATTACGACAATCCTTAAATATCTTCACTTGCTATGTTAATCTGAAAAAAGGAAGATTTCACCCCCTCTTATCTACTCCTTCCGTTTATACTAAGAAAGTGGATAAATTTTCTTAAATTGGGACATCTATTTAAGGAGATGTAGACAAATCGAGGGAGAGGGAGTAGTATTATTTACATTACATGTTTATATTGAGTGATATTTAAATATATACTGAATGATGTATGTACATGCAGCTCATTAGGTGAGTACTAAACTATCAACACGAATCCGATCTTGTGTGAAGAAAATAAAAAACTATACACGAAATAGTATTTTTATTTCGTTAGACTGTATTCACGTCGAATGACGTAATTACAGTCTATTACTTGTATGGAGGAAGCAGGGTTTAATCAATTTGAACCATCCATCCCCTGCTATCCTCAATATCACCTCTTTGGATCCCAACAAGTCTTGAATATAGTTTTAGGGACTCAACCTCACTGCCCACCTTATATTCAAACCTGTCACAACAATTCAACACAGCTTCAACGACAAAGAACATGCGACTGGAGGTGGGAAAACGGGGCCGAATTGAAGACAAAAATATGGACTTCTACAACGTTAGGTCACTCTTCCTAGAGATTGTTAGCAATGCAAGTTGAAATATCAAATGTGCCATCAATGCATTGCATCCTTACTAACAACTTAGGGTGGGGAGAGGCTATGGTTCTACAAGTAATTCAAGCTTCGACTACACTTAATTAATCTTAAATCAATTTTATTATTGGCTACATATCAGGTCTATAATCATTGGGTTTGGAACTACTTAACCTAATCTTAGTTTCTAGCACAGTTTTTCAGTAGGAGTTAATTTTTTTATAACATTTTAACAACTCTTGAATATGGAATTGGCGGGCTATCACCTATTAAAAAAATGAAAAGAAAAAAGAATTGGCAGGCTACTGCTTCTCACCTGTTACCCTTGTATGTAATACTTGCAACAGGAGCAACTCCAACTGCAGTTCCAGTGCAGAAAACTTCATCAGCTTCAAGTAATTCATCGATTGGAATAGAACGCTCATCAACCTGGCCAAATTCACAGGCAATGTAAGGCTTTCCCCTATAGATACGCAGTGTGGGTTTATATGATTACATACAGATATAAAGAAGAGAACCAGATATGTTGTTGCATGATAATAAGAAAGTATACTACTTGTTGAGGATTTGGAAAAAGGGCTTCCTTGCACAAACATAAAAATATTAAAAGAGTCTCTTTCTTACAGAGTAGCAGAAGGCAACAAAGCGCTGTGTAAATTTTTGAGTTTTTGGGGCTATACTAGAATACAGTAAATTATAACATCCTTGAGGTCTAGTCGTCACTATGAATCTATGATAACTTGTTTCTAGTATAAAATGGGCTAGTTAGGAGATCTGTTCTGGACCGGCAACCAAATCAAGGGTTCGTGTTACAACTGATCTTAATTTGTAAGAAATTTTCCTAGATTCCAGTAAAAAATCTGACAGGTGTTTACAGTTTGGAGGCATTTAGGGGAGCAAGTTCACTAAGAAAATGGTTTGTTGTTTTCCATTGGTGAAGCCACTCTGATTCTGAGGAACGAGTCAGTTTAGCACCTATTGGAAGGATCTCAGCATGCTTAAGAATGTCAGGAGTATAAATTGACGTTAAAGGTCGGTCACCTAAGGTTCCTCGACATATAAGAACTTTGATCAAGAATGCTTCAATCAGAAAAAAGGTTATCATCCACAAACACAAATTATTCTATTGCTAAAAATGATGGGCGTTGAACTGGCCTGTATCATTGTGGTAATAAGGCCCTTGAGTAGCTTTCAAAATTTATAACATCAAAACGAACTAGCTACTTTTGTTCAGTAATTTGGAGCTTTCTCTCAACCCCCACATGTATGAATTTGAAGCAATTATATCTATGGTCATTTTTGTATGCACTTATCAATACGGAAATGAAGTCCGACCTGACATATCAAAACTCCTGGATGGACTTCTTCAGCAATTTCAGTTACATTTTGGGTTCTTTCAGTATGCTAACAAAATTCAGTTGTGATTTTTGAGAAAGTTTCCAGAAACTCCATTGTGAGTCCATTAATACTACGATCTCCTAAATGCTAACACGAGTTAAACTTGTGTTTCCAGAACTAGAATAAATTGCAAGTCTAACAGTAAATAGCATTGAGATCCATGGATGATTACCTGATAACCAAGATCCCGTGCAATATCCATGATGCTTTTACGCGTAATTCCATCAAGAATAGTAACATTGGTGGGCGGAGTGGAAATCACATTGTCCTATAAACATAAAAGCATTTATGAACGGCCAGAAGTAAATAGTAATCATTAGTTACCTTAACCAAGTTATCCTACATAGCAAATATTCAGTTGTGATTACACTCTAGCAAGCTCATATGAAGTTATTGGCTTCTTTACCAGAATGCAACACGTCAACATACTCGAAGTAGCTTCATAGGGCTTTTTTCACATGTCACTACCAATTTCATTGTAATCTACCAGTACAAATACATGAAAGTATATTGCTCGACAGTATCGTATACAAGAGTTAAATGCATAGGCGCATAGCAAACTGACACATCCATACGAAACATTCAAGGTGATAAAATAGTAAAAATACCTTGATCATGAAGACATTACAAGACGAGACCTCCTCGATGTTTCGTTTATTCACTGCATCCAGGTATAAGACATCAGAGAATCCTTTACCCTTGGCTCTAGTCATAGGTTTCAACACCTACACAACATATAAACAACATTCACCCAAATTATAATCACACTACGAGAAATTTTGTAAAAATTGCAAAACAGAACGATCAATAAGCATCACGAATCACAAAATCTTTTCGAAGGCAAATCAGATCTCCGTAAGGCTGATCCTCAACCAAATACCCCTTCTTCTATCAGCTACATTAATCGTGAGGCTAATAAAGTAATTCAATCGGCGCCCTCATTTAGAACTTTCATCAAACACATAAACTACGCAAAATTTACCGGCGCATAATTCGTGATGCTCTTCACACCTCCAGATCCGCCGCGAGCAGCGCGGTGAAACTCATCCTCAACGTACAAGTTGATCGGCGCCGTGCCTTCCTGCAACCACAACACATCATTTTTGTTCGCGAACTTCTAAAATATTCCTCTATTCAATCGAAAATTAACAGCCAATATGAACACCACCTTGAAATAATTTCCAACTGGAGAAGCATACACCAAAAATGTGTACTCAGAAGCATGCGCCAGACCTAACACCGGCCCGCTCCCGATGAGCAGAGGTCGAATGTACAGAGATCCTTTTCCCGGGGGAGGAATCTGCGAAAAATCGAGCGAGAAAATGAGAAATTGCGAAGGCAATCAAAATTTGATCACTGATGAGATGGAAGAGTCGAAGAGAGAGAGAGAGAGAGATTGATTACCCATCGACGGTTGGCGAGAGCGGTTAGTTTGACGGCGTGGATGAATTGGTGAATGGAGGGAGATTGCATGCACATTCTCTCGGCGCCGATTTGCATGCGAATTGCGTTTTCCTGTGGGCGGAAGAGAAAGAGACCTCCATTTTTTCTTCTGCAAGCTTTCGTGCCTTCGAAAATTCCCTGATCGAAATTGCACACAGAAGCCTCTGTTAATTCATTTCGTATAATTCATCGAAGGTATCTCACTTTTCCTATTGGTTTATTTCATTCGAATATTTCATTCCATTTCCAAACTCCTTTCATCTTAAAAAGAAAAAGAAAAGAAAAAGTGTAGTCCACAATATTTTCTCTTTATTCTTTAACCACATTTCTCATAAAATACTCATGTCAAATAATGACTATTTCAAAATTCACTATCTAATGACATTTATTAGAAATAAAATTATTTATAAACAAATTGATAATTATTTTTTTATTTGTTATAAAAATTTAAGTTGAAAAAAATTACCCCTATACATGTAACTAATTATCAAAAAATCAAATCTAATAATTATAAGTAACTATAATAATGTGACAGGCTCGACTAGAACATGTATCAGGTCTAACGATGTCAATCAGGTCAATCTTTTCGATTTCGGATCAGCTTTATCGGAGCTAAATCGAGTTGATATTTTCGGGTTAAAAAATCTCAACCCTAACCCTAACCCTTCGGGGTTTGGGTTGGGATGCGGATCACAAAATTTGTAAATAAAAATCAACATGTATATATATTTTTTTTATTATTTTATATTTGTCGCAAAAAACTATACACAAAAAAAGAAAAAGTAAAAAAAAAAAACAAGCATACAAATGATCCGAAAAATAGAAAACCAAATTAAATTCAAATATCATCCAATAAAACATGTTTAATAGCACACAAATATTATTTTATTTTTATTTATTTTTTTAGCTAAAGAGGGCATGTCATTACTTTATTACTATTATTATGTTATTATCTTCTTTTTTTTTAAAATACTCGAGTTCACCCTAACCCTTATCCGGCTAGCTCAAATAACTCTTCAACACTAGCAAGCCAATCTTAATAACAACCCAGTTATAAATTCGGATCGTAAAAATTCAAGCCTAACTTTTTCTTTCTTCGGTCTATTCAGGTCAACCTCTCGAAATTCGGGGTCGATTCACATCCCTAGTCAGGTTTACCCAGTTTTGACTGTTTTAATAATCAATTCTAATTAATAATTATATAATCAAAGAAAGTTTTTTTTCTAAGAAAAATAGTAAAGCATGAAAATATCATTTTTTTGTAATATCATTTTCTAAATAATCATTTTAGAAAAAAACTTAAATTAAGAAATAGTAAAGCATAAAAAAATGAAGCGATCAGATTGGTGGAGGTTATTAGATCATCTGCAGCGACGCGCTAGCGCTTGCTGCGAGCATGCTCATTTTGATTGGTGTTGTCGTTACATCCCTTTCATTGGCGGAGCATAATGGCGCAAATGCGTCATATTAAAGTGTCTAGGCCGAGGGAAAGAGTGATGTAGTGGCGGCGCGAAATCGGATGAACAAATAAAAGTAATTACAAAACTAATACTTCATTGTGAGAGAGCCATTATTCCACAATGGCACCGTTGTGAGATTTTTGAAATACCAGTGGGCAAGTGCAAAATTCGAAGGCACCCACCAAACTCGTAAAGACAAAAACTTGGGTGCAACTGTTCCACCGCAGAACACCCGCCCATTTGACCTGACCCGCCCTGACCCGACCCGTTTGACCAGGGTTTGACCCGGTCAACCTCCTTTGACCCGGTCGAACCCCCCTTTGACCAATTTTTTTTTTTTTCCAGTTTTTTTTTAATTTATTTTTGTTTGCCGCTTCTATGGTCAAGACACGAGCGAGGGGAGCCGAAGGCCTCGGAGCGAGCCGTAAAAGTCCAAAATGTTGCCCGCCGATTATTCTTATTTTAGTAATCGGAGCGAAGGCGGAGCCGTAAAATCGGAGCCGAAGGCTCCGACGGGGACAAAAAATCTGGAAATTAAAAAAAAAAAAAAAACTGGAATTATAAAAAAAAAAAAAAAAAAACTGGCGCGTGGGGTCCACGCGCGGGACGGGTAGGCGCGTGGCGGGTCGTGGGCGGGGCGGATTGTGTGCAAATGGTGCATAAGTATGCACAGGAGTGTCTCTCACTCGTAAATGTGGTGATTGGCCATTAGATTTAATTTAAAATTTGATTTGATGGGCATCGAACTATATATTTGGATTTGGATTCGGTTCGATTTCAAAGGGAGAAATTATTATTATTATTATTATTATTATTATTATTATTATTATTATTATTATTATTTCTTAAAATTTGACCGCCCAAAAAAGCTCTGCACTATGCAAGAAAGCTTAATTGATCCTTTAAAAAAAAAAAAAAGCTTAATTGATGTGGTGGCAGGCAAGTGTTGAAGCCAGAACATCTCATGTGTGCCAAATGTACAGATTTACTAGAGTTGTAATTAAATAATACTAATATAGAGAAAAAAAAAATGTTTACGAAAGTGACTAGCATATGGCTTATACTTAAATTGGTAGTATAAATCACCACCTTGTATTTTTTGTTTACCACACAATCGTTTACTCAATAGATGGGCAAATGATATTTCGATAAGAAATAATATACATAATACATGTAAAATCCAAACTCATCATGATCTGTTGATGATGACATTATCGCTTCACTAATTAAAGTATCCTACCAATTTTAGTCATATCGAATAATAATAATATTTAAAAACGTTTGTTAGAGAAACCCACATGATCCTCGACACCCATTAAACAAGAGTTTGTAGATTGTTAAGTCACGTACATGTTTGAAATATTATTTTAAAAATTGAATTAAAACTCAATCTTAATATAGATATAAACCCCACCTACCCAACAAATTGCTTGCTTAACTGAAAAAAAAAAAAAAAAAAAAAAAAAAAAAAAAAAAAAACACCCACCTACCTAATTGTCCTAATCAAATCTCATTTTAATACTGTCTCCAATACTCTGATATGACACTCTTTCTTTTTTCGTCCATTATAATATCCTCTTTCTATAAATAGAAATTTAACCTTTTGAAAAATGATGGGGCCTATTATTTTAATCTTACCCTTTAATAGGTGTGTCGAAAAAGTAGGAAATAATATCAATGGGTCGGAGGATACCTATATTTATTAACTCAAGCCCACATATATACTAATCCTTATTTTAACCACATCCTCCATTAAATTATAACACACGTGCAACTTATTTTTTTTTTTTAAGTATTCCCACTACATCTTCGAGTCTTCGACGAGTCAAGAATATTTAGAGACCTGCTAAATATTGTTAATGAAAATTGCTAATTGTTCTCCGTACATGGAAAATCTTCTCATTTTTCGCGAATTTTTATGTCATAAAATTTTCTTTCATTTTTTCTTGAAATGTGATGAATATTCATAAATACAAAAGAAGATGTTTATGCAACGTAGAATTTCGGTTCAAGAGTTTGATTTGTATGATATGAAAAGCCTACTCAGGACTCACTTTCGAATCAAACTGGAGCATTATTTCTAAGAGCCAAAATTGATTTTTGGGATAGGACAATCCAAAAATTTCATTTAGCCCGATAAGCTCAAGATGAGCTGATCCTAGGTGAGCAGTGGCGGAACTACAACCATCTTTAAGCGAGCCTCGACACCCCCAACTCTTTTTTGTGAACTTGGAATTTATAATTTATCAAGAATTTGAATCATCAGCCTCGTCGTGATTAGGGTATAAAAAATGACTTAAATATAAAAGAAATCTGAATATAACGTAACATGCCTATAAAAAGAGAAACGTTATCCTGTCACATGATAGTATAGCTCCCCCGAAGAAAAATTTCTGATTCCACCCCTGTAATCGGGTATTTCGTCACCTCTTTATTAGACTAATATAGATACTAGTACTTATATAAATATAGTGAAGATAGATTCAAATATTGACACCAAGAGGAAGAGAGTGCAACAACAAAACAAAAATTGCATACATACCTGTCCATAGTTCAGGACGCCAGCACAAGGGCTCAACTCTATATTTCCGAAACGACTGAGTCGACCAGGTTCGAACTCGTCATCTTTTCCACATTTCATTACATACATGTAATCAGTCTGCACTAAACCGAAGCCCAGATTGTCCCAATCCATCGGCCCAAACTCTTCCTCCGCCACGCTGCACCGATAATCAACGGCGGAGATTCAATCATCAAATCACAAGAAACAAACATTTTTAAAAATAAATAAAAATGATTAAGTAAATTAAAATTACTACCTTTGGCAGGCATTTTGCAGAGGAGAGGCAGCTTGACTCCCAAGATATCTAACTCCTATCTAAATATTACACGAAAATAAAATGAGCATTTATATAAAATCTTGAAATATATTGCAAATATTGACAGAGTGCTCTGTTTTGAATATTGAGTTTTAATTTATGAATTTTATTCGACTAACCTCTGATTTGTAAGGAGCTGTTGCTGTAATCCGGCGTATGAATCTGATACCCACGCTTTTGAGAATCATGTTTATTTTTAAATTTTTTAGCCAAAGAGAGCGAAAAAAATTGGTTTGTTGGAGGTGGAAGGTAATGAAGAGAAGAAGGAAGTTGGATAGACATGCACACACCCATCACACAGTCTAGGTATTTAATATGCTTTTTGGTCGAACTTTTTGACTAAGTACTAAATTAAATGACATTTGAGATAAAATTAAGAAAAAGTTTAGTTAAGAATATAAGAGCATTCGGAGCAAATATTTGAGATTTCTGTTGTGTGTGCTCTAAATGACGGTACGTACATATATGGAAGAAAAGTTTAGTTATTAATAAACTCTTCAATTTTTTAATTATAAAAATGAAAATATTACTCCCTCCGTCCACGAAATAAACTCCTACTTACTCATAAAAAATTGTCCACGAAATAAACTCATACTTCACTTTTTCCAATCACATCATGTGGAATCTTACTATATATCCAACAACTTCCACTCTCATTTTATTTTTTCCACTCACAACAAGCGAGACTCTTATTCCACTCACAACAACTTTAACTCTATTTTATCTTTCACTCACAACAAGTGGGACATTTTTTCTACCCACAACAATTTTAACTTCCATTTCATGTTTTTCCACTCTCAACAAGTGGGACCCAAACTCCACTTACAACACCTTTATCAATTTTCTTAGCTTCCGTGCCGAGTATGAAATGAGAGTTTATTTCATGGATAGATGGAGTATTAATTATTTGTAGTTCTTGCATAGTTTTTAATGAACGATTACGTACACCTTTAAAATTATGAAAAATAGAGGAAAATTTTTATGAGAAGTAATTTTTAATTTTTAGGTTTTTTTTTTTTTTAATATTGTGATATATGTTCAATAAATACATATGTACTAAACATTTTAACTTCTCAATTTACTTATACAATTTTTTAACCAAATATTTAGTTGGTTCCCATGGAGGAAAAATTATGCATATGACACTAGTTGTGATTACGTATAATCGTGCTATTTTCTTTAAGACATAAATTGTTCGGACATTAAACTATAATTCAAAACCAAACTATTTTTATACTTTTCTAAGTATGTATTTTCTTCGATCGAGTTTGAGTACATTTTGTATTCTCAATGAAATAAATTTTCTTTACCTCTCAAAAATTATAGTATATATAGGGAAACATGCATGAATGCATTTCTTTTCGATTCCTTGATCGTCTTATTTATTTTTTTACTATTTTCTTTGTTTTTTCTAGTAGTTTGAGCTTCTCTAGTCTTGCTTTGTTATTCCTGTTTCATATTTATTAGAACTAGCCAATATAGTTCATTTTCGACTAGGGGCAAATACCATCATAACTGTTTAATTCGATGTCCCGGCCCTCATCGATAAGTCCATGTCAGCATTTATTTATTATTTATGGAATTACGAGAATCCTTAAAAATATTTCAGATGTGAATTAAAAGACCTCTCATCCCCAATTTATAGGTTTATACTTTGAGTAATTAGATTTAGACATAAAATGACTATACGTGACTACTTATTAATAATGAGGATTGCAAGAGTCAAAAATTTAGGCTGACAATGTTTTAAATGTAATTTATTCCATCAATTCTACTGTCTTTTATTAAAAATATAAGTTTTTCAAGCATTGCGCACACAAATTAAACAAGAAAAAAAAAAAATCCTCTTTTTGCTAAAAACATCCCAAATAAAGACGAATTTAAATAAGTGAAGAATGAAAAATGTATATTAATTTTGAGGTGCGTTAATTAAGGACAGTTATGGATTTAAGAGCTAAAAAATGCTAGAAAGACATGTATTATTTTTTAAGAGTTAAAGTAAGTCTAAAAACACTTATATTTTGAATGTGAGGGAGTACTATATGGGGGTGTTAATCAAATCAAATTTTTTGATTCGTATTCGAATTTTGATATTCGTGTTCGTAATGTTACGATTCAAATTCGAATTCAAATATTTTTATAGATTCGATTAATTTTCAAATACTTATTAGTAATTATGTTATTCGATTCGATATTCGCAGAGATTTGATTAGATATTTAAATAATAATATAATATTAATATATATTTATATTATATACTTTATGATGGTCCCGGTAACGAGTAATTGGTGTATGGGGAAATACACAAGTAGCAATTTTCGTTTTGCTTAACATCTTTTACTGAGTATACTGTTCATGTCAGTTTACTCAAAACTGGAAGAGACAATAGGAGTAGCTCTACAACTGAGTTGCCCAGTTGGAGCCAATAACATAGTCGGTAGCTCACCTGACTCCTATGCCTGTAGATCAGCTGCTTGCACCAACTGAGGTTTTAAACAGTTATGCAATGCGGAAGATGGTGAGATAAGCTCGTTACATAAACTGAAACCTTAGTGAAAGAGAGGGTTAAACTCCCAAGTTAGTGTAGTGCAGGTAAGGGGTTAGCTGGTTAGGTACTAAATTTAAAATACTGGATGTAAAATACAAAATGTAAAGTACACAGTATTTTAACGTGGTTCGGAAATCAATCCACTAGGTAAGCAATCCACTAGGTAAGCTTACGCGTGCTTCACCAAATGCCAACTTGGATTCCGTGTTCCAAACAAACCTAACCAGTTCGACTCCTGGTTCGAACAAGATCACTCAACACTTTTTCGGACAAGTGTTCCGCCTGTCTTAGATTCCTAGTTCTAAGAGATCACTCCTTGGATTCCTAGTTCCAAGGAACCTAGTGACTTTGATTACGGGTTCAAAGTCAAACCTAAAGTTTGGATTTGGGGGGAAAAAATCCAACAAAAAAGTCAACTACACTTTAGGGGAGAGGAGACTTCAACCTAAGACAACAAACTCGATCTCGTGTGAAAGAGTTTGTTAGGACACAAACCAAGCAAGAACCTGCACTCAAACTCTATCAAGGAAAGGCTTCTTGATATGAGGAGGTCTCCTTGCTTGAAAAGAGAGGTAGTCTGTTGCTGCTGCAACTACTCTTCTTTTTCTCTCTCTACTCTTCTATTGTGACAATTTGTGTCACCGAGCTTAGATGTGGAGGCATCTATTTATAGAGGGAAAGTCAAATTAGTTGTTGGAAAAAACTATTGACTTTCTACCAAAAGCATGGTACTCCACGTGCTTTGCTGTTAACTTCTCCAGAAACGGTACCTTCAACCATGTTTTTTGCACGTTGTTGTTGTCGGTCCATTTATGGTAAATTTTTCGGTCGACTTGTGCTCCCAAGTAGGCTCGATTCAGAATTTTAACTTCTCAGTCTTCAGCATCTTCAAGATCTTATCTTTTTGGCTTCGCGACGACTGACCACTTCTTTACACATGAACTGAACGTCTTTAGTTGTGTAGATCAGTTGGAGAGACAACTGAGTTGCTGTTCAACTCAGTCTGTATTTTAGTTGAGGTTGACATCTTAACTGACTTCCAGTCACAACTGAGTCTGAACCCTCAGCTGAGTTCTGGGTCTCAAATGAGTTTGGACCTCAGCTGAGTTCTTCCATGAACTCCCATCTTCAGTGTGGTTGACTTCTATTACTCGAACTATATAAAGATAAAATCCTATGCTCAAACAGTGAGATCTAGCAAAGACCAAACTAAAGGGCACTCACCTACTCAGTTGAAGTCAGTTGGGGTTTTGGTATCTTTCGAAACCTTTGCTCATTTTTCCAACACTTTCTTAAGTTGATTATGGATTATATGCTTAAATTTTTAAGGATATATTAAACGTGTTGATGTTAATTTGGTCCATCTTCAAGGTCATTCCAAGATAAGGTCAGCATTTCTTTATGGAGTATATGTATATTGCACTTGTAAACACAAAATATTGTATGTATTCAATAAACACAATGTTGCATACAAATATAAGAATTTCAAAATATATGCAGGTTCAATCTCTATTTGATCCTCCGATTCTTCTCTTCAAGTTGATCCTCGAACGGTCTTCAAGCAGCCCTTGAGATTTGATGGAGAAGTATGCCTCCTTGACCTCCTTGGACTTGATAGCCTTTGAGATTTGATAAGAAGTATGCCTCCTTGATCTCTTTGGACTTTATCTTCAAGCTTTATAACGTTGACGCAGATGACTTTCGCCTTGCTTCCTAAGTAAACGTTGAGCTTTGACTTGATCTTTGACTTGATGACGTTGACTTGAGCTTTGTGATTGGTGGTGTTGATGCGGTGGACTTTTGTCTTGTTTCCGAAGTAATGTTGAGGGTTGAGCTTTATAACGTTGACTTGGAGGACTCGCGCCTTGTTTCCGGATCAAAAGCCACTTGAGATATTTCCGCCGAAGAACGCGTTGCTTCCCACGAAGAACACCTTGAATCTCGCCCGGACACCTTGAATATTGAAAGAGAAATCTTAGATAATTTATCTCTTCAATTCTTGAGCTCTTGAAGATGAGTTTTAGGTGTGATTTAAAGTTGTGTGGAGATCTCTATTTATAGGGAAAAATATGGTGGACTTGGTGGGCTTTTAGGCTCCATCATAGGCTTGAGGGATGAGGTGGCGCGATCTCATTGGCTCTTAAATATTGATGTATATCCTTTACTTGTTCCCAAAGAAATAGATATTTATCATCATATAAAGATATATTTATCAATTAAATAACTTATTTAATATGGATATCATAAGAATTCATGATAAAATAAAGTATTAAAATTAATAAAATATTTCTTTAAATTTTCGATATCTACAAATGCCCCCTCGAGACTTGTTCATGGACGACTTGTCGTGAAAATGAACGAGTCTCGATAAATTTGAATTTGGTAGATAGTTTATACTCATATCAAGGAGTTCTTTAACTTCAACTTGTGAATAGTTTATACTCATAATCAAGAGTTCTTGAATTTGCTAGAAAGTTTAAACTCGTTTCAAGGAGTTCTTTTAATTTGAAAGAAAGTTTATACTCGTTTCAAGGAGTTCTTGAATATGTTAGAAAGTTTAAACTCGTTTCAAGGAGTCTTGGATTTGATAGAAAGTTTAAACTCGTTTCAAGGAGTCTTGAGTTTGGACTTAATTTTAGATAGTTTATGCTCGTATCAAGGAGCATCCATTTGATTTCAATTGTAGACCTTTTATACTCGTATCAATGAGTCTTCACTTGACTTGAATTTGTAAACATTTTATACTCGTATTAAGGAGTCTTTGACTTGGACGATTCTTCAAAAAAATTTGATTATAGTTTTAAGGAGGGGCGCTGTACACAGTTTATACTCATGCGGGCCAGGAGTAACATGCAGTTTAGGCTCATGCGTCATGGAGCGTTGTAGACAGTTTATGCTCTTATCAAGGAGCGTTTGAAGTTATTTGATTAAAAAGTTTAGACGGTTTTTGCTCGCATCTAGGAGCATTTTAGACAGTTTAAGCTCTTATCAAGGAGCATTGACTTCATGGATTCTACCAAGTATCAGAAGATTGATTTGTAGCATCTTCTTCGTCTTCACTTATAGCTTCTTCATCACTTGAACTTTCTTTAGGAGATTTGCCCCCATGGGTCGCTTCTTGATTTTCTTCAAAGTTGTGATCATCTTCAATTGAAAGATCTTCAACTCCATTTGCGATTATGCTCAACTTCATGTCATGAGCTCTTGTAGCCAATTCTTCGAAGGTCTTTGGCTGAATTCCTTTTAAGATATATCGAAGACTCCAATGCATGCCTTGAGTGCACATCTCAATTGCAGAAGTTTCAGACAAGCAATCTTTGCAATTTAAGCTTAAGTCCCTCCAACGATTGATGTAGTCGATGGCGGGCTCGTCTTTACATTGACTTGACTTTGTAAGCTCCACCATGCTCACCGTCCTTCGAGTGCTATAGAAGCGATTGAGGAATTCTTGCTCCAATTGCCCCCAACTATCAATTGAATTTGGCTGCAAGTCAGCATACCAATCAAAGGCATTGTCCTTCAAGGAACGCACGAACTGTTTCACCATGTGATCTCCATATGTTCCAGCGTCGTTGCAAGTCTCTACGAAGTGGGCTATATGTTGCTTTGGATTTCCTTTGCCATCAAATTGTTGAAACTTTGGAGGCTGATAGCCGATCGGCATCTTCAAGCTTTCAATCCTTTGAGTGTATGGCTTGTTATAAGTCCATGATGATTTGGAGGTCCCTTCAAACTTGTCATTGATTGTTTTCTTGATGAATGCTTTGAGTTGATTGGCATGCATCGATCCATTGGAAGAGACTTCAAGCTCCTTAGTCGGAGATTTGTCACCATCTTTTGGCTCCATGAAAAGCTCAGCTTCTTGATCGTCCTTTGCTTGTTGGCTTCTCGTATCCAAAGTATTTGCATTTTCCAGCTTTGCGAGTTGAACATCTCGTTCTTCTAAGCGTTTGGCAAGTCCTTCTGCAAGCTTTGTCAACTTCGCGATTTGCTCCTCAAGACTTGTAGACATCTTCTTTGGATTTGGCGAAGAGAAGAGATGAGAGGTAGAGATTGTCCCACCGGGCGTGCCAAAATTTGTAAATACAAAATATTGTATTTATTCAATAAACACAAGGTTGCATACAAATATAAGAATTTCAAAATATATGCAGGTTCAATCTCTATTTGATCCTCCGATTCTTCTCTTCAAGTTGATCCTCGAACGGTCTTCAAGCAGCCCTTGAGATTTGATGGAGAAGTATGCCTCCTTGACCTCCTTGGACTTAATAGCCTTTGAGATTTGATAAGAACTATGCCTCCTTGATCTCTTTGGACTTTATCTTCAAGCTTTATAACGTTGACGTAGATGACTTTCGCCTTGCTTCCTAAGTAAACGTTGAGCTTTTGACTTGATCTTTGACTTGATGACGTTGACTTGAGCTTTGTGATTGGTGGTGTTGATGCGGTGGACTTTTGTCTTGTTTCCGAAGTAACGTTGAGCGTCGAGCTTTATAACGTTGACTTGGAGGACTCGCGCCTTGTTTCCGGATCAAACGCCACTTGAGATATTTCCGCCGAAGAACGCGTTGCTTCCCACGAAGAACGCCTTGAATCTCGCCGGGACACCTTGAATATTGAAAGAGAAATCTTAGATAATTTCTCTCTTCAATTCTTGAGCTCTTGAAGATGAGTTTTAGGTGTGATTTAAAGTTGTGTGGAGACCTCTATTTATAGGCAAAAATATGGTGGACTTGATGGGCTTTTAGGCTCCATCATGGGCTTGAGGGATGAGGTGGCACGATCTCTCGCTACTTTACGTTGTCTCTCTATTTCATTGTTTTTACTATCGTTCTTCATCACCTTCCTTCACAAATTTCCAACTAGTCATTCTTCATCCCATTCTTCAATAGATTCGAGTATTCGATTCGAATTCGTAAAATTATTCAAATCTTCGAATTCAAATCAAATTTAAGATTCGGCCACGATTCGAATTCGATTCGGTTAGATAAATATGTTGCACAAATTCGATCCGATTAAAATGATATTCGATTTGATTCAATTTGTTTGCACCCCTAGTGCTATATATTATGTCCGTTTTTTCAATAAGCGTCGTCCGCATTTAAAAACTGCATACCTAGAAAGTTGATAATATACTCTCTTTTAACTAATTACCCTACATTCACAATTCCACAGTAGATCAAGGTTAAAATTCAAGGACACACGCAAAACTCTCAACCGCCAATTTGATGGTTGAGTGTCGTGTTAAGTGAAAAATTAGATGGAAAATTTGGTACTTTAAACTTAGATCTCAATACGAATCAGATATAGGAATTTGTATAATTTTAATTAATTAATGACTTCGAATGTTTGGATCGGAGGTCGAGTTTAGTCAGCTAGTAATGGTGGAGTTGGGTTTAATTGCACAAAATTATTTTGGCAATTTAATATAATTGAATGAGGAGGTTCTGCAGCAAGTCTCTTCGCATGAGATTGGATCCGGGTTGACTCGACCCGATCAATGCAGGTCAACCCGGGTCAACCATGCAGATTTTTTTTAAATTTCAAGTTTTTTCGATTTTATCTTCGGCTTCGATTTCAATTTATTGAAAAAATCGTAGTGGCAACATTCATGCCTTTTAGCTCGTTCTAAGGTCTTCGACTCCCCTCGCTCGACTCTTAAAATAACTGGAAATAAAAAAATAAAAAAAAAAGATAGACGGGTGCATAGCACGCGCGGTCTTATACAAGTTTTTGTGTAATTCACTTGTTTATTTTAAATTAATTGAGATAATTAATGAAATTTTAATAATGTATGAATAAATTATAATTATATGTAAATAAATTCAAATTTAAATGAGTATACTGTAGATATGGATTAATAAACTATGAATTAATATTCCTTGACTAAAAATGATTAAGTAAATATAAGTTCAAATTAATAAGCTCTAATTACTTCTTAAAGGTCTTATATATATCGAGTGATAAGTGATCACTAAAGGTTTCGATAATTTATAAGCATATCCAATTCACTCTTCTGAGAATTTGAATTAGTCATTTTACTGAATAGTACTATATTCTAGAGGATCAAACATCTTAATTATACGCAACAATCTAATGAAACTCTTTGATTGTTTGTCCACAAAAGGAACAAATGAACTAGCTAGAAATAAGAGAAAAATAAGATTGCATTATAATATAATAGACGTGAAAATCTCTATCATCAACTTTCTTTCTCCATAGAAGAAAAGATAGGAGTGACAATCTTGTACACATTCACAGCTCAACTACAAGCTAAGGTTTCCACATCATGCAAACTCTGGAAACCCCATCCAAATTGACTTATTTTTTTGGCTTTTTCCTTTTTGTAATTAGAAAATTCATAAATATTTTATATTAGTGATCCTAGAAATAGATACACGTACCATATTTTCGGAATTAAATACATGTACCTGATTAATCATAACACTTATTGCGGGATATAAGGAGTATTTAAACTTCCCTTTGATTGATTATTTGATTGGGTAACTTTGTGCCCTTTTTGACATTCTTTGCAACTTAATTATTTAATTTTTATTTATAGTATACTTGCTCAACAAATTTAATTTCGTCTCTAGTGACGGGTTTTGGGGTTTATTCGTCGATACAGACTAAATTTTTGAGTACCCAAAACCCCAATTACATTATGGCGCATGCATGATGTCACTGAAATTTCTTTTAAACTCGATATACTACATTAACTATGTACAAAAAAAATTATGTTGGAGATTTAGTGAAAAGCCAGGTTTCTTTTTTCTGTTTTTCTGAAAGATCGGACCGGAAGTCGGACCAAAAAAAGAAATACTTAAAATAATCATTAATTTATGGAATTTCCGAATATATACGAATGTAATTAATTGTAATATTTAATAGGATATCTTGTTTATTTGATGATTAAACTGTGTTCAAATTCCTAATCATTGGATAAAAGTTACTAGAAAATAAGGGTATTATTAATGATGTTGTTTAGTTTATTAATAAATTGAATTGGATGTAGCAATTTTTAAGTAAGAGTGTGGATAAACAAATTTTGTGATTTTGTTTCATTTTTAATTAAGGCACGAGAATTTTCCTGTTTAGGTGTTTTTTTTCTTTTTATGGAATAAAATCTGATTGTGGTGTTGTGTTTTCATTTTCTTTTAATCCCATGAATTGAAAATTATTTTGTTTATTCAACAATTTTGGTGTTTTTTATTCCATGAAATGAAACCCGATTATTCAGAAACTGAAAACTCAATTTCATTATTATTAACAGATGAAAACCAATTCCATGAAATAATAAGACCCCCAAATTCTCATCCTCTCACCCAACAACACTCCCAAATCATCCAGCATACTCGACTCCAAAATGGAATTGGAATCCGACCAATAAGCGCCGTCGCCGTCTTCCGCCGTGCATCACCAAATTAGCCGCCTCAACTCCTACGTGGCGAAATCTCGCGTCAACAAGCGGTTCAAGATCACCGAGCGCAACACCTCGTTCACGACGGAGCTCTGCGCCGGCACCGCCACGTTCTTGACAATGGCCTACATCCTAGCCATAACGCCTCCATCCTTTCCGATTCCGACGGCACATGCTACGTCTCTGACTGCATCCCCTGTGCTCCGACCCCTCCGTCTCCGCCGCCGACTGCCTCAACACCCCAAACCTCTGCCTCGTCCCCCTCGACGCCTCGTGCAAATTCTCGCTTGTCAACGCCGGCTACGCCGCCTGCCTGGAGAAAATGCGCAAGGACTTGATCGTCACCACCATCGCCTCCTCCCTCATCGGCTGCGTAATCATGGACCTCTTTGCCAACGCCTACTTTGCATACATCGTCGTCGGCTTCCACCGCTTTGGCAACGTCACCTATCAAGCCATCTTAGCTTGAATATAGATCTAGGCAGTCGATGAGAGAGCACAAATCTGGATCGAGATAAATGGATAGAGGGATGAGGGTTTGAGGAGTGGATTGACAAATGAAATGTTTAGATGAATTAGAGTTTGGGGAGTGAATTGGGAGTGGGCTGAGAGAGAGTTTTTAGAAAGTGAGAGAGTGGATCCACCAAAATGGATTTGGGCAGCCCAAATCATTATAATTAGGATAGTTAAGATAGATTATTTATTTTGTTAATTAGAGTAGGATAATTAATTAGTGTAGGTTTAAAGTATGAGTCCACAGTGGCAAAGGTTAGTAAAAAAAGTAAGGAGAGTATGATGGTAAAAAAACAGAGGACTTTTATAGAAATACAATTGAAATGAGTGAAATGGGACTTCTATAAAAAAATACGGAGGGAGTATGTATTTCTGTTTTTAATATTCATTTTTTAGCCGTTCAACTTAGTATGATGTTTTCTTTTTAGGACATGACTTTTACTCCTTAAAAGTTCAATATATTTACTACCATAAAGTTTTTTCATCTACTAAGAAATTAACAATTCATCCCAAATAGGTCCCTTCCTCTACTTAAAATATCTTTATCAAACATTTATCTACTTTTTCTTAAAAACTGTGCACGACCCCCGTACAATAATCAGTGGGGACGGAAGGAATACCACATTTTTATTAAAACTCATGAGTCATGGCATAAAAAACTCCTTATAATTTTCATGGACCCAGAGAGTAATATATAATCAGGATAACTACAAATTTTAACTGTTCCTGAAATTTACCTCAACCTTTTACATTGGAGATAAAATGATACGCAATGCTATGAAAGTGATTTATGTCTCACCCCGATGTACTACAAAAATGCATTTCATGTTCTTCTACTTTCCACAGTGTTTTAAATTATTTAATTCTCTTGTCATTGTCTTTTTCTTTTCTTCTAAAGACATTAGTGGAATATCCGGATTTTATTTTAAATGCTGCCCAATCATCTACGATTCAATCAATAATTTTTTCATTTAGTAATCACTATAATTAATTCTAAAGGTGCTACAATTTTATACTTCTCTAGAATAAGTGTATTTCACAAAACATTGTATAAATAAATGGGTAAATTTAACGGAAATTCCCCAATCCTCTTGAATTATTAATTATTTGTTCTTGAAAAATATAAAAATATAAATTACATCCAACATGTTTCATACTCGTTAATCAAAGTTTAGTAAAGTAAATAGAGGAAAACACTTAAGTTTGATTCAATCCCATGTTTACAGCTGTGAAAATGAGTTTGATTTGGCCCAATCTGATGGACTATAGACTATGTTGATCTTAATATTGTATTGTAGTAGGCCCAATAATGTACTGTTGATCTTAATATTGTATTGTAGTAGTCTAAATATATTTAGATTCAATCTCGATTTATTACTGACAAGCCGATGTGCCATTTATTATTTCATAGAATCTAAATATATTTTCGGCGGACGATTGATGCCAAAGTTGATTGTTGGGAATGATAAGTTTGTAGTTTGATAGATCAAAGTTAACCAAATTAAAATATACAATAGAAAAATAAATTTTAGAGGTCAAATTCACCGCTGAATTGAAATCAATCAACATACAACAATATATTCAGATTGTATCATTCGTAGCACATCGACTAGTCTGCAATAAATTCTAATCCGAAATTTGTTTACGAATTTCGGGTGCCAATGTAACCCTATTCAAGATCTAATTTCCCGCTAGTTCAACCTACCTAGAAGGTGTTTGGCTAAGCTTTTAAGCTCCTTAAAATAGCTTATAAGTTCTTCATTATTAAGGATTTAAGAGCTTATAAGCTGTTTTAAGGAGCTTTTAAGCTCAGCCAAACACCCACCTAGTCTGTACTCAAAGCCTATGAAGCCAAAACCATTGGACCTGAATGACCAGGAGTGATGGCCCAACAATTCCAACCCATTTTTGCAGCCCAATAGCTAATAACCCTAATTAATCAACAATCTATATATGAGAAATTACACAATATTAGACTGGACTATCCACAACAATAGCTAAAAAAAAATAGAATCAATTCCACGATAGTCATAGCTATTTATCATTATTCTCACAAAAACAAAAATTATAAGGTAATAAGATGTACCGATAAATAGGGAGATTTTTTCTTTTCCTTTTTCTTTTTTTGAGAAAAGGGAGAGTTAAATAATACTCGGGAGATAAATATGTCAAATCGGGTTGGGTTTTTTTAAATATATTTGGGCTTTCATGTGAACGGAGCTATTATCGATAGTTGTCGAACGGTTAATTTTTCGTTCTTCTGTTAACTTTTATGGCATTCATATTATGAAAAGATAGTAGTAGTATATAGTCAAATTATCGAATGATTATTATTAAATTTTCTTTTTTTTTTAATATTGTGGAACTCGCCGCTGCTATTTTGGTGTTGATTACTCTTCTATGTATATTTGAGATGAATCATCTTTTATTGTATCGGTCTTTTTCTCTTTACAAAATGAAGGTTCCATGTTATTAAGTACTTAAGCAAACACTAGCACATAATTTAAAGAACAGTGCAAAATTATATGCCTATGTATAGCTAGTTGTTATCTATTTGTATCCTGATGTAGACTGTGAATAATTGGGCCTAACTTCGTCTCAAACTATGGTTATGAGAGAATGATTGTCCACACTATTTAAACCTCAACAGCCTTGCAAATTTCACTGATGTGGAACGTTCTTCTCAGGCTTACCGCAGCTAAGTCAGTGCTCCTCACATGCCCAAGGGCTGAATCGATGCTCCTGCATCATATCCCTTACATTGCTCAATAAAAATGCCGAAATTTGTTTCAACTGAAATCTCCCAAAGTTCATCTATGATTATTATATCCTTGTAGATGCATTCGATTTTGTGGATGAAGATGCTAGGCTAGTAATAGTAGTCATAGAAGTATAACTTATATTATCAACGATTCTTCAACATTAAGATTCCTAAATGACATTTTTGACTGTGATGTTTTTGTTTTTGTGTGTGACATTTTTGTTTTCAAACTTCACTCATGTAATGCATCGTTTACTTAGTTTTGAAGTGAGTGAATTCTCACAGTAGAATTATTGTGGTGTGGCATTCAATTTCGATGTTTATAATCAGAATAGAGAAGTTTGCGATTGATATGATCTCTCTTAATGTAGGGAGAGTGAAATCGCAAAGTTATTTCAGAAATTTCGTGCAAGGAGATCAAGCATACAACATGAAAGGAGGAAGGAAGAATCTGAAGAGAGCGATCGACGCGGAGATTATGGCCCTTCAACAAGATCTAAGCATAATGCAGGTTGTCGATTTGAGGGGCTCTAATCTTATTGAGGTAGAGATCTTCAACATCTCATTTTTATTTTTCAAATTGAAGGTTATAATGTAACTGAAGTGTCAGATTCGAGCAATAATTTGCAATAGTAATCGATCAAGAACAAGATTAAAACAGAAAACTCAAAATCAAATGCAACAACAAACTTAAGTGGTTCGATCTTAATAGATCTACATCCACTGTAAAATCGAGAGATCACTTCTTATTACTCAAGAACAAATGCAGATTACAAGAGTAAACCCTTCACTCATCTCAATGAAAACTTCTCACAATTCTAACTGGATATGAACACTCAATATTCTACCCAGAAACTGGACTTCACTTCTCTCTCTCGATCTCACTCTTCTCTTCTCTCTCTCTATGTGTTATGAATAAATCAGCTGAATTTATTCACCCCCTTCCCTTCTTGTTAGTTGAAACTGCAGCTAACCAACTTATCCACGTGGCATAAGCTTCTACCACAAGCTAACTAACTGCACGTGCCAACCAAGGAATGGAATCAGCTGCATCAGCTGAAGAGATCTGCTACAATGCAGCTGCACCAACGTTGCATGGACCTGCACATCCATGCATTGACTTACTCATCACCAAAACTGATAATCATGAGCTACACTTAACCCATGATTAACAATTCTCCACCTTAGCTCATGATTCTACTTCAACTTCCACCTTCAACTTGCTTGAGAACAGCTCCACCTTGAGCTGAACTTCACCTCCATTCACATTTAGTTCAAACCAATTAACCCCAAGCTCAAATTGAACTTAGGTGCTGGTAAACTCTTTGTGAAACAGTCTACTGGATTTACTGATGTGTCAATCTTCTTTACTGTGATCACTCCCTTTTCAACCAAATCCCTGACAAAGTATAGCTTGACATCTATATGCTTCGTCCTCTCATGATATCCTTGGTGTTTGGCCAAATGGATAGCACTCTGATTATCACAGTAAATCTCCATCTTCTCCTGCTCAATTCCAAACTCAGATAGCAACCCAGTGAGCCAAATGCTTTCTTTAATAGCCTCTGTCAGTGCTACAAACTCTGCTTCTGTTGTAGACAAGGCCACAACTGACTGATGCACAGCCCTCCAACTTACTGCAGTACCTCCAAGATTGAAAACATACCCAGTTAATGACTTTCTGCTGTCAACATTTGCTGCATAATCAGCATCTACAAAACCTTCCAGCAGAGTTCCTTCATTCTCCCTTCTCTTATACACTAGACTCTTGCTGGCAGTGCCCCTTATGTATCTTAATGCCCACTTTGCAGCTTCTCAGTGAACCTTCCCAGGATTGCTCATAAACCGGCTAATCACACTCATGAGATAAGTGAGATCAGGCCTGCAACAAACCATGGCATACATCAAGCTGCCAACTGCACTGGAGTAAGGAATGTTTCTCATCTGCATTTTCCCTTCATCTGTTGTAGGCCCTTGATGTATACTCAATTTCAAACCTTGTCTAACAGGTGTTGACACTGGCTTCGACAAGTTCATGTTGTACCTACTGAGCACCTTGCTCAGATAAGTCTCTTGTGAAAGTTTCACAATTCCATCTTCTCTTTTCCTCTTAATTTGCATACCCAGGAGCTTCTGAGATTTTGGTTTCTCAACCAATTTCCAAGTGTTGTTTTTGGCCAATGATAGCACCTCTTCCTCCATTGCTACCAGCCATTTCTCCTTTTCACTGCATGCAATAGCTTCTGTATAACTTCCTGGTTCATAGGCCTCCACCTCAAGCGCAGTATATAGGGCAAAGGAGACCAGGTCAGCTTGCCTATACCTTGCAGGTGGAATAATGTTTCTTCTGGGCCTGTCCCTAGCCAACTGATAGTTGCTAGGGAACAGTTTATCTTCACTTGCTTTATTCTGCTCATCATGTGATTCTGCATCATTGTAGTCATCATCCTTATTTCTATGGTCATCACTGCTCACTTCCACTGAAGTAACTGCTTGTTGTTCCTTTAATGGGAATTTATACTCATCAAAGGTGACATCTCTGCTAACAATGAATTTTTGTTGCTCTAATGACCACAGCTTATAACCTTTGACACCCGAGGGATAGCCAATGAAGACACACTTCACTGCCCTTGGTTCCAGCTTGTCTTGTTTGACATGAGCATATGCCAAACACCCCACTGGTTTGAGGTACTTATACATTGCTGGAGTCTTGTACCACATATCTTGTGGTGTCTTGAACTTCAGAGCTGAACTAGGGCTTCTGTTTAGCAGATATGCAGCTGTGCATACCAACTCACCCCAGAATGACTTATTGAGCCCAGAGCTGCTCAGCATACACCTCACTCTTTCAAGAAGAGTTTGGTTTAACCTTTCTGCAACACCATTCTGCTGTGGTGTACCTGGCACTGTCTTATGTCTTGTAATGCCTTTCTCTTTACAGTAATTTTGGAACTCGTTTGACAAGTATTCCAAACCATTATCTGTTCTGAAGCTCTTCAGTTTCTTCCCTGTCTTATTTTCCATGGCTGTATGCCATTCTTTGAACTTTCCATAAGCCTCATCTTTAGATTTGAGCACATATATCCATGCCTTCCTGGAGTAATCATCAATGATGCTCATGAAATAGTTTCCACCTCCCTTTGTTGTCACTTTTGATGGCCCCCATAAATCTGAATGTGCATACTCCATGATGCCAGAAGTGTTATGAGTGGAAGCATCAAAGCTCTTCCTCTTAACTTTTCCATATATGCAGTGTTCACATATCTCAAGATTGCCAATCTTGTCACCAAGTAACAGGCCCTGCTTTGACAACTCCTTCAGACCTCTCTCTCCAATGTGAGCAAGCCTCGAGTGCCACAAGTAAGTGCTGTCTTCTCCAGTGACAGAGTTGGTCTGACCTGCTATTGTTTTCCCTACAAGAAAGTAGAGATCATTCATTCTTCTTCCCTTTATGACAATTTTGTCATCCTTGTAAACTCTGAGCCTTCCACCTTGTGAATCAAACCTGTAACCTAGAGAATCAAACATTCCCAAAGATATCAAGTTTCTTCTTAGATCTGGTACAAATCTCACATCCTTCAACACCCTTACTGCTCCATCATACATCCTTATCTTGATAGAGCCAATGCCCTTAATTTGGCATGTCTGATCATTGCCCAGTAAAACTGTGCCTCCAGTTGATGGTGTGAGCTTGAAGAACCAGTTCCTAATGGGTGTCATGTGGAAGCTACACCCTGAGTCAAGAACCCAATCTTCACTTATCTCTTCTGTTGTGACACAGAGTGCCTCACATGACTCATAGCCTTCATCTTTTCCTGTGGTGGTCTGGTTTGCCTGATGTCTTTGAGCTTTCTTCCCATCTTCCTTCTCATATCCAGCCATCATTTCTTTCCACTTCGAGCACTGCTTCTTGAAATGCCAAGGCTCATGGCAGTGGAAACACTTCAAATCAGGATTGTTTGGTGTGTTATCAGCCTTCTTATCTGATCTGAAGTTTGCCTTAGGACCTTCTTTCTTCTCACATTTCTTCTGTGGTTTACCCTTCTTGACATGCAGACTTTCTCCACCATTTGTGCTGGTTCCAGAGCTACTGGCCTTCTGCAATTCCTTGCATTTTAATGCCATCTGGACCTCCTCGATTGTGATGGTTTCTCTACTGCCA
Organism: Schizonepeta tenuifolia; assembly: GCA_029490685.1. NCBI lineage: Eukaryota > Viridiplantae > Streptophyta > Magnoliopsida > Lamiales > Lamiaceae > Schizonepeta > Schizonepeta tenuifolia. Next base: position 8,298,682 of record CM055956.1, read on the forward strand.
AAGAGTAGAGTGTCTTTGAAATTCTCAAATGATTTCGGCAAGGCAGATAGAAGTATCAGAGCCTTATCTTCTTGCTCCAATTTGACTTCAATGTTGTCTAAATCATCAAGAACCTTGTTGAACTCATCCAGCTGCTTCAAGATTGGCTTCTCTTCTGCCATCTTGAATGAGTATAACTTCTGTTTCATGTATAGGCGATTTGCTAGAGTTTTCACCATATACAGGCTCTCTAGTTTCTCCCATACTCCTATGGCTGATGTTTCCTTTACTACTTCTCTTAGTGCTTTATCGCCCAGAGATAGAATGATCAAGCTGTGAGCCTTCTCGTTTATCACAGCTTGATCTTCTACCTTCTCTTTCCCAGATCCACCTTCTGATTTCTTCATCAAGGCACTGCCCAGACCCTGCTGAATTAGCAGAGCCTTCACCTTCACTTTCCACAAACCAAAATCTACTTTGTCTATTAACTTCTCCACGTCGAAACGCGTAGATCCCATTCTTAACCGATTGTATTTCCCAGAGGACGGCGCCAATTGTCAGATTCGAGCAATAATTTGCAATAGTAATCGATCAAGAACAAGATTAAAACAGAAAACTCAAAATCAAATGCAACACCAAACTTAAGTGGTTCGATCTTAATAGATCTACATCCACTGTAAAATCGAGAGATCACTTCTTATTACTCAAGAACAAATGCAGATTACAAGAGTAAACCCTTCACTCATCTCAATGAAAACTTCTCACAAATCTAACTGGATATGAACACTCAATATTCTACCCAGAAACTGGACTTCACTTCTCTCTCTCGATCTCACTCTTCTCTTCTCTCTCTCTATGTGTTATGAATAAATCAGCTGAATTTATTCACCCCCTTCCCTTCTTGTTAGTTGAAACTGCAGCTAACCAACTTATCCACGTGGCATAAGCTTCTACCACAAGCTAACTAACTGCACGTGCCAACCAAGGAATGGAATCAGCTGCATCAGCTGAAGAGATCTGCTACAATGCAGCTGCACCAACGTTGCATGGACCTGCACATCCATGCATTGACTTACTCATCACCAAAACTGATAATCATGAGCTACACTTAACCCATGATTAACAGGAAGAATTCCATTCGTGAAGGTGATGGACGCGAATGGACAAAATCTTCTAGTGATATTTCCAGCAAAATTCCAGAAAAGTATGTGGATTAAACGAGGAAACTTTGTTGTGGTAGATGAAACTGGGAGAGACGAGGCTATCGAATCTGGTAGAAAGGTTGCTGGCATGGTCACACAGGTACTCTACCGCGACCAGCTTCGTCTGCTCCAGAAATCCTCTAAATGGCCGGAAATTTTCAAGTCCCCATCTCAAGAGACCTCAAAGAAAGGTACGCAACTATCTAAGTCCAAAGTAGACAACGAATGTCGTGAAGACGATGAATGTTCGAGTGACGATGAAGGTCTTCCACCTTTGGAAGCAAATACAAACAGAGTGAATCCTCTGATGTTGCATTTGGATGAAGAGACTATTTCTGATTCTGATATTGACAATGATTCTTAGTTCTTGCAGTATTTTTTATTATATGATGACTTAGACTTGCCACAGCGGGTGTCTCGTCGCCGGTCTCGAGACACCCCGGCCGACGAGACACCCCGATGGGGAGGGCGGAGCTCGAGACCGTCTCGTCGCGACGAGACAGTCTCGAGATGGCGCGTGCAGCTCACGCGTTTTCGATTTTTTTTTTTTTTTTTTAACAAGCGCGTGCATTGCACGCGCCAAAAATAAAATAAAAAATAAAAATTGGCAGAAAACGGTAAAAATTCAACGGGCAAATGTTTCAAACGGCTATAAGCCGATTTTTCTTTTTTTTTTTTTTTTTTTTTGCAATTCATCCCTATAAATACCAACCTCCATACCACAAATTATTCCACACCAAATTTATCTTCCTCCTCTTTTTCTCTCTAATTTTCGCTCAAATTTCTTGCAAAAAAAAAATGTCTTCGTCGTCCGACTCGTCAACCGGCTACTCTTCCCATGGCACCGACGACGAGGTTATGTCGATGGTGACCAACCTCCAAGCTGCTGCGGCTCGGCTCATCGCCAAAAAGAAAAAAAAAGAAGGCAAAGAGGACGGTCGTAAACCGCGATCGGGAGGCGGCCCTGCAGCAGTTGATGGCCGACTATTTCAACGACAACCCGACGTACGGGCCAATTTTTTTTTCGCCGGCGTTTTCGGATGCACAAGCATCTGTTCTTGAGGATTTGCGAGGCGTTGGAGCAGAATGTGAGATATTTCCAGCACAGGCAAGATGCAACCGGCAAATGGGGCCTCACGTCGGTGCAAAAGTGCACAATGGCCATTCGCCAACTAGCCACCGGTGGAGCGCCAGATGTTTTCGACGAATATTTGAAGATCGGCGATAGCACCGGCCGTCTTTGCCTTCGGAAGTTCTGCCGAGGTATCATCGACCTATTCGGTGACTTGTATTTGAGGAGGCCAAATGCACAAGACACGACTCGGCTGCTGCAAATGCACGAGGAGAGGCACGGCTTTCCAGGGATGCTCGGTAGCCTGGACTGCATGCACTGGATATGGAGGAATTGCCCGAAGGCGTGGTCGGCTGCCTACACTCGAGGAGATATAGGCGCGCCTTCCTTGATTCTTGAGGCGGTGGCGTCTCAAGACTTATGGATCTGGCACGCCTTCTTTGGAGTAGCCGGCTCCAACAATGATATCAACGTGCTCAATCAGTCTCCCATATTTTCGGACGTGCTTGAGGAACGTGCTCCGCCGTGCAAGTACACAGTGAACGGAAGGTCCTACGACGGCGGTTACTACTTAACCGATGGGATCTACCCGGAATGGGATGCCCTGATCAAGGCTCCTCCGATTGCAGTTGATGACAAGGCGGCGCGCTTCAAGAAGATGCAGGAAGCGGCGAGGAAAGATATCGAACGGGCCTTTGGTGTTCTTCAGGCCCGTTGGGGAATTATTCGGAACCCGGCGCGGGGCTGGTACGTACCGCACCTCCGCAACATCATGTTTGCGTGCATTATTTTGCACAACATGATCATTGAAGACGAGAGGGGGGATGCCGAGAACTGGAGAGAGGACACATAAACTAGTTCGAGTAGTAATGTTACTCATGTCCCCTACCCGCAATCATGGAAGAATTTCATCAAACGGGACGCCGCATTAAGAGATGTGAGGAGGCACCATCGGCTCACAAATGATTTGATCGAGCATCTTTGGAGCCGATTTGGAGCTGTTGACGAGTAGGATGTTTTTATTTTATTTTTTCAATTAATGTAATGTTTTTATTTGTTTTATTTCAATTAATGTAATGTTTTTATTTGTTTTATTTCAATTAATGTATTGTACTAGTTATCTGTTTAAATTAATGAAAATTTCAACTTTTCTTATTAAAAATAATGCAAAATAAAAATTCAGAAAATCCTTAGAGACAGCCTTTAGAGACAGCCCCACTGCAGCTCACTGTCTCTATCTCCAAAAAATCCTTAGAGACACCTTTTAGAGACACTACCACTGCAGGTAGTCTTAGGGACGTGCAATGGATTTTATTAATTATTACAATGCATCACCATGATAATGCATTTTTTGATTACTCCCGTACATTGTTATCATAATGCATTTCATGTCAATTATAACGCATCATCGGTCGATCATAATTGTAGATTTACAAGGACCAATGGTCCAAATCGCTTCTGAAAATGAATTTACGATCTCTTCCCTAGTGATTTCTTTTCTAAATTATTTCCAAACGTATTTTGGAAATCACATGATTTAGTGTTTACCCATGAATTATCGTCCATATCTTCACGTAAGCAGTTAATCAATTTAGAGAGAAATATTTCAAAAAAAAACTGAGAAAATAATATGGATTTAACAGAATCTAATTCAAACCTTACAAAGATCCCATGGAAATACATAAAAACAAAATAAAACGAGAAGCATCAGATGATTCAGATCAGAGGATATTACAAAAGGATGAACCATCGGAGGAGGCGGCGGCGGAATTATGGCCGGAATCGACGCCGGGCCAGGCCTTGCAGTTGCAGTGTTGACCTTCGGGGATTTGTTTGTACACCGCCGGAACGTGGCGGCCGCAGCCGCCCCAGCTAGCTTTGTTGCAAACGGAGCATTTCACTTCGTAACACATTGTTTTTTCTTCTCCTTTTTGCCCCTTCAACTCTCTCTCTCTCTCTCTCTCTCTCTCTCTCTCTAATTTAAACTGCAATTGATTGATCAATAAGGCAACGGCTGGTTGTACAGATAATCTTGTAATGTTGTGGTTGACTTCTTGTGCGACGGCTAGCATTTAATAAATAATAATATTGAAAATTGCATTAGAGCATTCACTATTGTAGAAAGAAAGATCTATGTCCATACTTAGTTTTGGTGATTTTAGTGGGATCACAAAGATTGGATAGACTTAAGTAGAAAATTTAATAATAAGGTTGAAAGATAGACTTACATTTATCTAATGAAGTTTTGGTGATTTTGGTGGGATCACAAAGATTGGATAGACTTAAGTAGAAAATTTAATAATAAGGTTGAAAGATAGACCTACATTTATCCAATGATTGTCAATGATTGAATAAATTTTATTTTTTTTATTTTTTATTTTGTATTTCTAATCTTATTAATAATAAGAAAATAAGCGGTGCTCCATCCACGGTGCTCCGTTCCGATTTTCCTTTATTTTGATGTTTTTGGCATTATTAATTCATATTAATACACACATACTATTACTTATTATATTCATATAATAATTTCTCATGCATATCTTTTATTCTATCATTATCTCTATTCTTACACTACTTTAAAGCTTTGTGTATTATTAATTCATAATATTAATATTATTTACTATATATCAATTCTTAATAGATATATATTCTCAATTTCTAAATACAAATTATATAAACCATTTTCATTATTAATTATGTGTTTAATAATTATGAAAAGTAAAATTATTTTTTAAGTTAGTCTACAAATTGCCCCAATAATTAAATTTAAAGCCAAAATAAGCAAATTACCATTTTAGAGGCTAATAGAAATTTTTTAATAAAAAATATCTATAAAAACTAAATAAATATATTTAATCAATATGTCTATATGGAATTCTCTTTCTCTTTCAATCATATTTTTTTCTAAAATCTTTGATTAGTGTCTGCTAGAAAATACTACTCATATAATCACTTTGAATGTATGAAGATAGCTAAAAAAAGAAAAAAAAAACATTTTGAATATGTAAAAATATCTTTCTCGACCTTTGGCTAAGATTAGAGATACCAATTTACTATATACCAACAAGACAATTCAAACTAACGAGACGATTCAAAGGACTAAAAAATAATTTTTACTAATTTTAGTTAATATTAACTTTGTAGTGTTCAGATTTTTATCGAGTACTATTACCCAATAGGTTTGCAACGGGTATATACAATTTAATCAAGATGTAGAAAAATTCTAAACAAATTTAGTTTTGAAAATACATAATGAAAATGCAAATATATCTTTCTCAGCCTTTGACAAATATTAGAGATATCAATTTCCCATAAACCGACGAGACGATTCAAATAGACATAAAAAGAAGATTTTTTACTAATTTTAGTTAATATTAAGTTCGTAGTGTTCAGATTTTATCAAGTACTATTACCCAACATGTTTGCGACGAGTATATACAATAAAGTCACTATTTTAATCGAGATATAGAAAAATTCTAAACAAATTTACACTACAAAAGAATAGAGATTTGACGACGGAAAAAATCCATCACCGTGTCCTTGATGTCCGTAGCCGTTTCCACGTCCCGACGGATTTGTGACGGAAAAATTCTGTTGTTTTATCATTTGCAAAGATGTTTGTATTTCTCCCCTTACTCGCTTTGGTGAAAAAATTATTATTTACCAAAAAAAATATTTTTAATATATATTTATATAAATAAAAATATAAAATTATTTTCCGTCGAATCTCGACGGGCTACCTACTAGTAAATAATAATAAGAAATTGAGAATGAAGAGTGAAGAAGGTGTGAAGAATGAATGAATTGAAGGGATATTTATAGGTGAAAAATTAGAAATTAGCCATTGGAAGTTTTTTTATTCTCAAATATATATATTGGACGAATGGGGACACGCCACGTGTCACTAAAGGCAGCCGAAGGTGAGTCAAGAGTGGTGTCGATGGAACGACACCAGCTTCGCCTCCCTCTCTCGACCCCGCCCCTCAATCCAAATCGCAACAGGGATCGACCCTGGTGATCGATCCTCTCGTTGTGAATGCTCTTAGGGGTGAGCAAATTAAACCGACCAACAAACCGCACCAAAACTGTACCAAAAACATACTATATAGTTAAAACTGATAATTTCAATTTTTTTTATTTATTATTTTGAAAAATCGAGGTTATCGGTTAGGTGTTGCTTTTATTTATTTATAGTACCCACGGTTAACCGAAAGGATACTAATTAGAAATTATAATTCACCACATATATGTTTTAAATGTTATATTTGCTATTTTATTTTTACTATTTGGATTTGAAAGCATTAGAAAGATCACTTTATAATTTATGCTTTTTAAAATTGTACGCTTTGGATCTACATTTTATGATTTAATTTATTTTTTCATGCTATAAATTATAGAAATATTTGAAACTTTCTTTCTTTGGTTAACCGAACCAATTTTTATGTTAATCGTTGCATCAATTCTCGGTTTTTTTTTTCCTTCTACTTTTTAACGGTTAATCGAACCAGTTAAAACCGCTACGATCATTTTTTCCCTAAGGCAAATGGTCGTGCTCACCCCTAAACTGTATCGGTGGTATTTGTGTTGGTTTTTTTTTTTTTTTTTTTTTCAAATATGGTATTTGTGTTGTTACATCGTACATATAGACGCGTTATGCTTTCTAATAGTCCATAGAAATTTGTAGACTCTTATGGTAGCTAGGCGATTAATATTGTAATAAATTCTTTTTTAATCAGATGGGGCTGACCATTTAATTTTTTATTTGTCTTCTCGATAGCTTCGTCCAAATTTCAAAATATTTAAGAAACTTAGCAGACAAATTCCTAACATATTTATGAGAGATGATATAAATCACTCCAATTTTAGAGGTTAAAAGATGAAATGAAAAATGGTATAAATGTTGCATTTAAGAACTAGATGATTTTACTTTAAAAAAAAATGAAGGATTTAAAGGTATATATTTTTTATTTACCAAAAATCCAACACACCCATATATAGTATAAAGGTGCCTATATAAGTCCACCACTGCTTAAGACCACATTTTGATAATCCTAGCCCCATTGTTTCAATTAACAGGCAAAGAATAATACAAATATAACTTATGCACACAAAGTTTCTTAGATATGATAAGGAATAATTCAGCTGTCAAAATGCTGCCAATTTTGTAATTGGAATCACACAGATGATACAAGGCAGTAGTAGTAGTAGCTCTCATGACATATCAGAAAAAATAGAACTAGCTAGCATAAAAACGAGCAGAGAGACGACGGGCCAACTGCATGGTTTCGTCATGGCCCCAATCTGTAAGGGCCTTCACCCAAATAATGGCCTTCCATGTAAAGTGCAGCTGCATTTTGTGGATGCAGCCCATCCATCACCATGAATTGCATATCTTCAGACGGCTTCCAATGCCGTTTCCTTTGGTTTATAAACCAGTTGTTTATCTGTTTCTGGTCCAAACCAGTTGATTCAGCCAACGCCAGCTTCTCCGCCTCCTGCATACAGAGAATGAATATATATGATGATAGGAATGTAGAGCGAGGAGGAATATTAAAATCAAATGAAGGTAGGTTTGCATGCATGCATATATACCGAAGGATAAGGCCATTTGTAGTGCAACTCCCACCAGTTGAGAAGCTTTTGTCGAGCGTCTTTGGGGAGCTTCCCTTTCTTCTTCTTCTTTGAGAGCTCTTGTTTCAGACTGCTCAGATATCCACTGTACTTCCTCAACAGGTGGTTTTTCAGCTCTCGGTCTTCTGCTCGTGGATCAATCTCAGCGACTTCTGTTTCTCCCCCGCTGTTTATGTCCTGATCTTCTTCAGACGAACCGGCCTCGCATTTCTCCTCTTCAATTTGTTCCCAAACAAAGAAAACATATATAGTTTTTTCAAATGATTGAAACCCGAGAATTGGATAATGTATAAGTAACTATATATGAATACATTTGGTCAATTGTATCTAACAAAAATCATTCGATGACAAAAATCCAATTTCAGTAGCACTTCTGCACAACAAAACTTAACTAAGATGGAACAATATCATGTGTTTAATTGTGTGTTTATATGTTTTCAAATATGACATGTAGAAATAACAAAATGAAAAAAATATAATTCCAAGATTTTGTGAAAGTACAATGATTTTAATACAAAATCTAGACAATATCAGGAACCGAACAAGTTAAAAAAAACGTAATCTTGTTATATAAAAATATAATATTATATAGAGCATAGCATAGCATAGCATGGATGGAAGCTAGACTTCCATCTGTTCTAATATTATATAAATATACAATAACCTTATAACTTGTCAAGAATACAAATATATAGTATCAATAACTCAAAACAAATAAGAAGATAAAAATAGGCAAATAAGAAAACCAACCACATTATAGTTAAATTCCAATGAAAAATACTTTCACACTTAGGTACTTAATTTCCAGCCAGCTGAACTTAGAAATCACCAGCCATAATATATTCATATACATATATTATGAATATCGAAGATCTTAGACTAAATGGATGACGACCAAGATTGATTCTCAAGCTAGATATGTAATGCATTCTATGTATATTATAATTCAATTGTGCGTCACTATAATCCATTTCTTTATGAAAACTTTATATCATACCAAGACCAACCGTTCAAATTTGTTCATACATCTCACATTAAAAACCTTCCTTATTTAATCTCTTTCCTACATATCAGTCGCTGGTGCACTAATAGACTAATAGTAATAAATTTAAAACCTCATAAATGATACTACTAACTTACATTATATGGATATGATATATCAGAGAGATAGAGAGAGAGAGAGAGTTATGAAAATATATAGGCATTAAAATGAAGCCTGTGTGTATCAAGTAGATAGCATGTGAGGCAAATTCACCATTTGTTTAACATTCATTCAAATTTTTTTAATCAATAGAGGAAACGTGGACTTTGTAGCAGCAGTTTTCTTCTTTGCATTTAATCATATCCTTCTACTCGTGATTAGATTTAGGGTTTTTTTATCTTTTTCTTTTTCTCAAAAGAAAATAATAATAATAATAATAATAATAATATTATTATTATTATTATTATTATTATTTTCCTTAATTATTCAGCTTTTTGGGCACTCGTGACAAGGCGTTGGAAAATGATTGTATCAGTCAAAGTTTTTAGTTATCTAGGAAAATAGCAAACAGCAGACAGTAATAAATGAAAGGTGTAGTAATTCCTTCCTTCCTTACATAGAGAGAGAGAGAGAGAGAGAGAAAGACACAATTCGGATAGTGGACAGTTTCAACTACTAGTTTTGTACTGCACAAGAAAATCTCAGCAAAATTTATTCACTGGAACTGGAAGCCTGCCACTAATTAAACTGCACTGCAGCAAAATTATTTTTCATCTGTCTCCTCTTCTTTACCTCAAATGCCATGGCCTGTGTATGTCTGTGTGTGTGTGTGTGTGTGTGTGTTTTTAGAGAGAGAGAGAGAGAGAGAGAGAGAGAGAGTGTTGTACCAGCAGAATTGAAGATCCGGAGAGGAGTGTTAGTGTTAGTGAGCAAGTTGAGCTGCTTCTCAATGCGCCGCATAAACTCCATTGCTTCTTCAATTGGCTTCGTCATCTCCTCTCTATACTTTACTAGCATATCATAATACGCTTCCTTTTTTTTTGTTCACATCAAATTAATATTTTTATCAGAATTTTTATTCACATTCCAAATCCCTTCAATCAATTTATTTCGAATATAATAACACGAAAAAAGGAAAGAAAAAAATTAATAAATCACCATGAACTGGTCGAGTTCTGGATCCTTACAAACATCTCTCCCGGCCGTCGCCGCCGCAGCTTGCTGGCTTGCCTCAAATTCCTGCCGCACCGAGGCCAGCCGCGCCACCACATCCGGCGGAGCTCCCACCTATCATCACTCATCAACCACATTAATTTCTAGCTAGGTTTATAACTTCAAACATACATAATGCATGTAAATGAAAATTCAACTCTCTCTCTCTCTCTCTCTCTCTCTCTCTCTCTCTCTCTCTCTCTCTCTCTCTCTCTCTCTCATTACCTTTTGGCAGTCCATGTAAGCATCCAATAGACTAGAATACTGAGGGTGGGCGATAATCTTGGCTTTTATAGACTCAGCTGCTTCGCCGGAATCCTCATTTCCCTGCAGCCTCCGATCATGGCGGCGGCGATGCTCCTCCGCCGCAGCTGGAGTAACTGCACTGTACTGAAACCTCGACGCATGATCTTGAGCTCCTCCGGATTCAGTTTTCACCGTCTGATGCTGCTGAGTTTCTGATTGATCGTAGCAATTTTGTGATTGAAGATGGAAGCTGCTGCTTCTGCCATAAACAGATGAAGTCGGTGCAACAACAGAACTTCCGTACAGAAAATTGCACCGCGAATTCCCACTCATCTCATGATTATTGTACCCCTCCATTTCAGAAAATATATAAATATACCAGAAACAAAAATAAAGATTTTTCGAAGAAGAAGAAGAAGGCGAAACCCTAAATTTCAATCTATATTACTTTGAAGAAATTTGTTGAATCGGAACTTTTCCAAGAATAGTTGTGAGTAAAGTTGAAGACTGTAGCGTCATGGAGATGGAGTGCGGCGGAGGGAAGGCGGCGATGGGCCGCGGCGGTGGTTAACAAGATGGAGATTTGTTGAGTGAAAGAAATTGGGAAAATTAGTGGAATTTCCAAGCAAAGAAGAAGACAGTACCGCTTTGACAAGCAGCGAGTGATTGACAACTGAAGCAGATTTTGATTTTTTCTTTTTTTTTTTTCTATTTGTTTTCTTTTCGTTGTTTCCCACTTACTTTCAACGCCTTCTTTGCTTCCTAGATTCTACAAATATAAAATAAGCGTGACATTCAACATACCATACTAGTATTAGGTAATTACAAATTCTTTTTTTTGAAAAAAGGTAATTACAAATTTTGTTTCATTCAGTTTATGTATTTTACTGTACCGATTGTTAGCTCTCGTATTCTTTAAAGGGTAATGATAAACGGACAACTAATCGGTTTAAATTTGAAAATTGGTCCAACTAATATTATTTAAAATTATCGGTTTTTTATTTTATTGTTTTAGTATTGTATCCCTTAATTAAACTCGAATGAAAGGTTATGCTAAAATCGATTAAAATCCATTTGTCATTATTGTTCTTTAAATTGAAAAGTCCGTTGTTGCCCAACTGTTGGAAAGATGAGATCTTTTATTCTATTTTGGTGTTTCATTTCCTATTGATTAATGTTACAAATAATGATTTAAATTTAGGGAAATTTTTTTTATATATATCTTAAATCTTGAACCATTAGGCATGTTTCATGTCGTTCTCTCATTCATGCAATTGGAGATAAAACACTTAAATATAATAAAGGATATCATTTATCTTTAGAAACATGCGAATATGAAGATTGTGTGTGCATATATATCTATTCTATCAATTTATTAATATTATAATATGCTTTCTTCGCCTACGAAAAAATTTTACCGTTTTCGTTTTTGATTCGTTCATAAAATTATCAATTTGGGACATTACCTGGTACTTCATGTAAATGGGATGTAACAAACGTTTGTAGCATCGACCGAGCCTCCTGGTGCGATATGTGGCAGTTCGAACGTGGGCATGATCGATGAATTGGAGTAGTACATCTGCAAGTGTTCAATAATTTTTTCAATAATATTATTATTTTATATATATATATATATATATATATATATATATATAGTTTAATTAAGAAAGATACGACACGTGTCTTGCTTTCTGATTTGATAAGTTTTCATATTTATGTTTAAAAGGCTAGGTATGATTAATCAAGTCGTCCATCATCCCATAAAATTATTTATAAACATTGACAATACATAATAGGGTTGAAATTGTTCGACTACATTTGGAAAACATACATAGACATGCATAAAATTAACGGATTTACTATTGCTGCATTCATATTATAGTTGTGACTCAACGCCCGTATTTGTATCGAATATATATTAGAATGATATCCATTTTTATCACAAAAATTTAATAAATATGGCCATAATCTGTCATCGTGTTTCCAGAAATGAGTCAAAATGTAAGATTACGTGCCCGAAGAAAGTAACTTTTTCTTATAGTAAATCATTTAATAAATAATAAAGAAGCACGTACGTACACTCAATATATATGTTGGAAGTGAACCAACTATTTATTCATGTTTTAAATGAGAAGAATTCAGAAGTGTGATTTGTATTTTGTATCATGCATAGTATGTTCGCAATTTATTAAAATACCACTTACGTGAAGTGGACTCCGATCCTAGGTGTAGGCAAAACCGAACCAAAATTAAATAGCTGAACGGAATATTTGTCAAATTTTTCGATTTGGGTTCCATTTCTTGTTAATTAGAATTATTGTTGATTCCAAATACGTATCGAAGATAACGTCTGCGAGTTTCCAGGATATAATAAAATAAAATTATTGTTGATCCCAAATGATCAAAGTTTTAGTATTTAATACTTTTTCATTCTTAAATTAAGTTCTAAATCAGTATGTAAGTGTAATTTAATTCATCCATATATATAGTCACCTTGATGGTGATTGTGATTATTGATTTGTTTTAATTATGCTTTTTAGGTTATTTTTAAATACATTGTAAAAATTTGGTTTTAGTTATGCGAAAAATTTTCGGTTGACCGTTCAAAAAAATTTGGTTTGTTGGCTGGGTCTTCACCTTCGATCCAGTTGACAGAATTCAACGTTCACATCAAATCACCTCTCTCATCTAGTACAAATGAGTTGACACATTTTCTATTTGTAATAGTTTAATTGTAGAGTGAGATGCTTAACACTTAGGATGTGGGCAGCGGCGCGCGCTCGATGCCCCAACGAGCTTGGCCAATACGCTCGCACCTTGGCGAGCTCGGCGCGCGTGCAAGCGTGCTTTCTACACCGAGCTCAAGCGCATGTGAGCTCGCTGACGTGGGAGGACACTTGGCGATAGCTAGTTGGCGCGATCGCTAGCCGTTGCGATCACCAACGGTCACCAGCGAGTTTGAAATCACCTATAAATACATCATTTTTCTCCTTTACTTCATACACCAATCTCTTCAATTCTCTCTCAAATCTCCTCAACACCTTCATATTTTTGTTTATTTCATTCATTTAAAAAATCATGTCGGGCGACGACAATTATTTCAACGCTAGAATGGAAGAATTCCGACAGTTTGGTACTCAAATTCCCGTCATGTTCGGCAATCTCATGTCGAAGGCCGCCGACGCACTCGCCGAGGAAGAAGAGGAGGAGGAGGCGGCGGCGGCCGCCGCTGCCGCCCAAAGTTCAAAGAGGAAAAGGACGGTGGTGCCTCGTGATCGCCTTGATTCCGAGATCCGTCTTAATGTTGATTACTTCTCTGAGTTTCCAACGTGGGGCGAAGACGTGTTCCGGCGCCGATTTCGTATGAGCAAAAAATTGTTCAACACAATCTTCAGGGCGGTTGAGGCTCGAGAGCCTTATTTTCAGCAGCGCGCGGATGCAACAGGGAAACTGGGGTTCGCGTCACTCTAGAAATGCACTATGGCTTTGCGGCAACTCGCAAATGGCGGATGCGCTGATCAATACGACGAGTTTCTATGAATGGGAGACAGCACTGGTCGGCAATCGCTTGATTATTTTTGTCGAGCGATCATATCTGCATTCGGCGGCGAGTATTTGCGGGCACCAAATATGGCTGACTGCAACCGGCTTTTGCAAATGCACGAATCGAAGCACGGCTTCCCGGGCATGCTTGGTAGCATCGACTGCATGCATTGGCAGTGGAGGAACTGCCCGAATGGGTGGAGAGGGACGTACACGAATCAGAAGAAGGGGCAACCCCACAGTCGTGCTTGAAGTTGTTGCCTCTCAAGATTTATGGATTTGGCACGCATTTTCGGAGTTGCCGGTTCGAACAACGACATCAATGTGCTCAACCAGTCTGACGTGTTCCAAGATCTTCTGTAGGAAAAGAGCCCCGTGGTAACTTTCTTCGCAAACGGCACTCAGCACAAGATGGGCTATTATCTAGCTGACGGCATTTATCCATCTTGGTCAACCTTTGTGAAGACTCTTCCGTGCCCGACCGAGCCAAAGAGATGATTATTTGCGAAGAAACAAGAAGCCGCATGCAAGGACGTGGAAAGAGATTTCGGCTTTCTCAAAGCTCATTGGGAAATAATTAGTAGGCCGGTGCGTTCCTGGTTCCGAGAGACTTTATCAGACATCATGTATGCTTGCTGCATAACATGATAGTTGAAGATGAGGGCGTTTCTGTAACTAATTGGAGCCCGGACGAAAAAACAACCTCCCAAGCCCAACCGAGTTCGAGTACGAGACAAGGAGCCCCGGATAGCTTTCAAGACTACCTGAAGCGGAAAGAAAGTCTTCTAAACCAAAGAGCACACGCAAAACTCAAGGATGATTTGATCGAAGAAATTTGAAAACGCTTCGGAGACGACATGTAATTTTTCACATTTTTCCATGTATGTTTTTAATTTAAATGAATAAAATATTTATTTTCATTTAAAAAAAATTGCCAAGCTCGAGCTCGCCAATGTGAGTGCTGCGAGCTCGCCGACACGTAGCGATCAAAGTGGTCAGCGAGCTCGCTCAAATGCTCGCGGCTGCAGAGAGCCTTATAGTCCTAAATGTTTCAAATTCAAATCTCATTCATATTTCTATAAGGTTTTCTCCATCGCGGGGGCTGGAGCTCCCTTCGAGACCCTCGCAACAACCAGACGACGCGATGCATCTAGGAGGGACTCGAGATCGGCTCGAGCCAGCGCGTGCAAGTCAGCGCCCCTCTGAAAAATAAAAAATAAAAAATAAAAAATAAATTAAAAGGCGCGTGTAAAGGTTTTCTGATAAAAATAGTTCCACTAGAAATATTCTTGTTATTGCTTCGACTCATATTCCCCACTCTCCTAACGGTGACTGCCTTCTTGTCTCAATGTTCGTATTTGACATGGCCACTTGAAGTTAACCCTGCTCAACCGATGGTTATCAAACCGTAACATGAGGTTCAGTCACTATATAAACAATTGCTAAGCCTGACCGAAGGGAATAACCCATCAGAGAAGAGGAGCTACTGTAGCGGGAACATCCCACCTATTAGTTCAGAAGAGTGCTTGATGCTCCCGCGCCTATTATAAAATAAGTTGTTGCGGTAACGGCTAAAATGCAGATTTTTCCTTTTTTTAAAATTCAAATTTTACCCTTAAAATACACCCCTTTCTTCCCTCATTTCATCTGACAACCAATTCATTTCTTACATTTTCTCTCGAATTCATTCTCCAAAAATGTCATCATCATCATAGACATCAATTTCCTCCATTGAATATGAATCTCACCGCACCGATGACAAGGTTTTCGAGATGATCTCGAACGTGCAACTAGTCGTACATGCACATATAGACGAGCAGAAGAAGAATAAGAAGAAGAGGCCGATATCGTTTGTCTACCGCGACCGTGAAGCGGCATGTGAGCTCCTACATGCCGATTACTTCGCTGACAATCCCACTTACGGCGAGCACTTTTTCCGTCGCTGTTTCAGGATGCATAAGCATCTTTTTTTGCGCATCTGCAAGACGTTGAAGGACAATGTCCGCTACTTCAAACACTGAAAAGATGCACTTGGAAGATGGGGCCTGACGTCAGTGCAAAAATGCACGATGGCGGTGCGACAACTGGCCACCGGTGGTGCTGTAAATGTATTCGACGAGTACCTAAAGATCACAGATAGCACGGGTCATCTTTGCCTTCGCAAGTTTTGCAGAGCTGTCATCGAGCACTTAGACGAAAGATACTTGAGGAAGCCAAACGTTGCCGACACCACTCGTCTACTGCAGATGCTCGAGGAGCGGCACGAGTTTCTGGAGTTGCTCGGGAGCCTGGATTGTATGCACTGGGCATGGAGGAAAAATGGATGGGCTGCTTCCTACACACGCAGCGATCAGAGCGAGCCAACCTTAAATTTGTAGGCGGTGGCGTCGCAGAATTTGTGGATCTGACAGCCTTTTTTGAGTGTGTCGGCTTCAACAACGACATCAACGTTCTCAACCAGTAACCTTTGTTCGCCGACGTGCTTGAGGTGAGGATAAGGCTCTGGAGTACAACTTCACCGTCATGGGTCATCAGTACGACATGGGGTATTATTTGACCTACGTGATCTACCCTTATTGGTAACACTGACCAAGACTCCTAAGCTTGAAGCTGACCCGAAGACGGCGAGGTTCAAGAAGATGTTGTTCAGCGATGAGAAAGGGCATTGAGCGGGCTTTTGGAGTTCTCCAAGCCCGATGGAGAATAATTCATAATCCGGCTCGGTGCTGGTATACGAGGCACCTCCGAGATATCATGTTCACGTGCATTATATGGATGGAATGAGTATGTTTAAACTCTCTCCGTCTTCGATTATATGGTCTTTTTTTAAGACATTACAATGAAGTATAAATATTGAATCGAATAAATCACTATATTACCATATAGATAGAGCATCTATGCCATACAAAAGTGAACCACTACACCATCATACAGGGTAGAACTATTACACCATCAAATAAGGTGAGAAATTTTCACCGCGCTCAGACAACACTGAACCTTATATCTCTCACTAAAAAAAAATTCCGATACCTCACCTGGCCAATTAAACAAAGCTTCATCAACATCATTCTTCTATTATTTAAATATCTTATTTATATTGTCATATTTAAAATAAATAAAATTTTTAACTCTTCAAAATTGACGATATCTATCCGTTATTTTTTTATATACATACCAAATAATGACATAAGAATGTGGGATCTTGTTTGACCCGATGGAAACCAAAAAGAAAAAAAGGATTTAAATTATTTGGATGTTTGTTTATTGGTAGAATATTGGTATGTACTGAATGAATGAATAATAGTCCCCCGGAAGTTGCGCGGTGCAGAGCAGAGTGTGGGACCCGCAGGCAATGGCCATACTAGAGAGAAGAGAGAAGAGAGAGAGGGAGAGAAGAAGCAAGAGGTGATATGGCCTATCACTTCATTGCTCCCTTTTTTCAGCTTTAATTTCTCTTCTCAATTTACAGATTGGACGTTTCCAACGCATATCCAACTCCCCTTGCTTTGTGACCCCCACGTTTTCTTGTCACTCTCTCTCTCTCTCCCCCTCTCCTCTCTCTCTCTCTCTCTTTAAAATCATTTCATCGCATCATGCAACCAAAAGCCACTATATCAATATCTTGAGATGTTCTTGATTCAACATTTTGTCACAAATAGTACGTTAATAACAGGTGTAGGAGTATCGATCAGTTCATGAGCAACTAAAGGATGAAGATAGACTAGTTTTAACTGTTTTAAATAAGAGAAAGTCTTTCCATATCGCTTAAAATAGTACAAGAATATATGTTGAAATTTAAATATTGTGAGCAATCTTTTTTTTTCATTTTATCATTAGATTGTAAGGGAAGAATTAGGTTTAACTTCAAACAACACACATCAGATTGGTATCGAAACCGAATGTGGCTCGTTTCTCAAGAAAGGGTGGATGATATCGATGTTTCGTTCCAGTTCTTGGATAAGACCATGTACTACAAGAGTCTTGTTAGACCTAGGTTTAAGTACTGGGAAACGTGATTTTAATGATTGGTGGTGTTGAGTTAGACATAGGTTGATTTTCCCACTACAATGGGGTTGAGTAAGACCTAGGTCTAAGCACTGGAAAACGTGATTTTAATGATTTAATAGATTTTATTTTGTTGTTTTTTTTATTTGTAATAAATATTATAAAAACTAACTTAATTAAATTCAGAAATTAATAAATGACAATTTTATTGAATTATAAAAAAAAAGACAATAACTAAAAAAAATACAATAATTAGGAAATAAATAAAAACACAATAACTATTCGCGGAGTTGACCAAAACGTGCTCAAATCTCTTCAATCATATCCTCCATAAGGCAGTCATGGGCACGTGCATCCTGAATTAGATGAATTGATGTGGTGGTGTGGTATGGATGAATTGATGTGGCGGTGTGGTATGGATGAATTGATGTGGTGTTGTGGTGGGATATATATAGGAAAAAATTGGAGATATTACCGTTGCTCCTTCACATATATACGTTGGACACAAAAAAAATATACCCGTTGATTTCTTTATTTTTTCATTAGAAAATAAAAAAAAAAATAGGAGAGGACCAATGGAGACACGCCACGTGTCCCCATTTTGCAACCAGCGGAGTCGAGCGAACGACACCGCGATCGCCACCCCCTTCGACACAGGGGGTGTCGATCCCCCACTCCGGCATCGACACAGGGTGTGTCGAGTGGGGGGTGGGTCGATCCCCTTCGACACCACGATCGACACCCCCTTTTAGAGCCTTGTAGTATATGCTCTAAGTGAGGAGTTCGTCTCATTTGGTAGCAGTTGGCTTGAGGAGGTCGTATGTGGGGTCGAGTCTCTAAGGGATAGTGGATAATGCAGGGTCATCGATCTATCACGTGGGCAAGTGAAGACGATGCGTTGGCTACGGTAGGTCTGAAGAGGTCATCCCATATTAGTTGATATGCAAGAGTGTTATTAAAGCTTAAATAGTATGGAAAATCATTTTGAACTTGACCATGATTTTATTTAGATGAAATTAGACCCAATTATAGACACTGCATTAATAATTAATAATAGTATTGTATCCTATACGTCACATTTTATCGTTACTACCATTCAATCTGCTCTCTCATGTTTGAGTCGTTCCAACTTAACTATGTACCATGTGTTTACAGTGACCAGCTAGGCTAAAGGTTCCAAATTTATAGAAATTTGAAAAATAAAAAAATACAGAAGTTTTTGTATTTATTCTCATTTTATCACGAAATTATTTTCCAACCAAATTAAAATAAATGTGGTGTCAGATTTTTTGAGAATTTGATGGATACGAATTTGTTCGAGATATTGTCATCTTAAGTTCACAACCGACTGTTTTTAACATAGTACATGCAAAATTTGACATCACATGTGTTTCTATTTGGCTGGAAAAGAATATTTGGTCGAAAATTACCTTTGAAGTAAAATTCAGAAAGCTTAAAAGTTCATGTATTAAGACCTAACTTCATAAATTATTGAACTTTTATTAATATGAAAAATAAAACAAATGATAATTATTTAGGAATAATGAATGTCATATTAAGTACGTTTTTTACTAAAAGTTTTGTTTTTAAACATTTTTCTTGATGTTATTGTCTGTAAATATGCACAAGTTATAACTTAAATTTTGATGATTTTTTGTCGATATCTCTCTGATGTATTTACATGAATATATAAATACTACTACTATATATACACTATATGGAGTGAGTTTAAATGAATATAGAATTATTAATTGAATTTTGGAAAGTTTGAATGGTTTATTGAAAAAGTACAAAATAATTTTTTTTATAACTTTTAAAATTCATAAACTTTAATAAGGGTATTTTAAATAATGTACATTTTAAATTTTAATAATTGAATACAGAGTGACATAATATGGATCCCGATCAAACTGATCTGCATATATAGAATTATCCATATAAAATATGGCAGCCCGATAAATATCGGATCGACATTCGTGTTTATAATCATAATAATTATTTATTAGTATAGTTATAAAGACCAACTTTCTTCCTTTTTTTAACCGAAATAAAGACCAACTTTGATTGCCATGCAATTAAAAGTTAAAACATCAATATATTTTCCGGTGAATGTAAGTCAACTTATTTCAACGATTTAGAGCACTTACTACGGGTATTTAGTTAGACGTAGGTTGAAGCACTGAGAATCGTGATTTTAATGATTGGTGGTATTTAGTTAGACATAGGTTGATTTTTCCACTACAATGAGGTTGAGTAAGACCTAGGTCTAAGCACTAGGAAGCGTGATTTTAATGATTGAATAGATTTTATTTTGTTGTTTTTTTTATTTGTAATAAATATTATAAAAATTAACTTAATTAAATTCAGAAATTAATAAATGACATTTTTTTGCACAAAATAAATTGAAAGAATGAAAATTTTTGGGAGAAGAATGGATGGAGAAATTAGGTTGTGTGGAGAATGAATGAGATGAAGGGGTATATATAGGGAAAAAATGGGATATAGACGTTGGAGATGGAAATGTATACGTTGGAGTGCCAGAAAAAAATAACGGTTCTTTTTTTAATTTTTAACGAAAAAATAAAAAAAATAAATAAATAAGGGACCAATGGGGACACGCCAAGTGTCCCCATATTACATCATCATGGAGTCGAGTGGAGTGTCGAAAATTCGACTCCGCCATCGACACACCCCTCGACATAGGAGTGTGTCGAGCGCCCACTATGGCTCGACGTATGCTATGTCGAGTGGGGGGATGTGTCGATCCACTCGACACCGCCTTCGACACCCCCCCCCCCCCCTCCCACTCCGCGTAGTAAGTGCTCTTATATATATGCCAGCTGCCTTAATTATATGTATAAATGAAAACATGGTGGTGCAATGCAATCGCTAAATTTAAATTAACTTTATTGGATGATTATTTTCTCTTTCCGATATACGTATGATGTTGGTAAAACAGTGATCAAATAATAAATTAGTAATAATCATTAATTGACTCCCAACAACTATAGGTGCTATTATTAATTAGAGACGATTTTCAAAAAAAGAATTTTTTTATGAGAGGCTTGTTCCTTGGAAATATTATCTCAGAAGTACTGCAATCTAATCAAAAGAAATGGAGTTTCATACTAATGCTAATTCCCTCATTTCCATCCATGCATACATATATATGAAAATATGATTTTGTTGATAAAGCTAGTTTAGAGAGATTGACATCATGCATCCATCCTCTCATCACTCGAAGAGAATTCATTATTCGCACAAGTCAAAATTTATCCTAATTAAAAATTAAATGCAGTACGAAAATAACGGTCACAATTTTTTACAATATTTTTGAACAGCATATTAACGATAAATTTAAATACCGTGTTAACATTTGGCCGATCATTAACCACTCTACCTGTAGACTAATATATGTACACAATTTTTTACTATATTAAAAAATATAATAATTACTATACATTAGGCTTATATTTCTAAGGGTGTGTTTGGTTTGAGTGATTATGAGTAATTGATAAATAATCATGCATAATTATATATTTGGTTTACATGATTGAGCCCGTGAGGATAATTAGGCCCTTAATCATATCAATCAAGTGAATGATTAACTATCATTCCTATTTTGGGGTGATTATTAATCACGCATCCAAATCATTTGAAAATTTTCAACTTTGCTCTCAAATTTCTCCCAATTTTCAACTTCAATGTTCAAACTCTTCTCTCTCTCTCTCTCTCTCTCTCTCTCTCTCTCTCCCTAAGTTAATTAAAATAATAATCAATGTAACCAAACGTATGATAAATAATCCAAGTACTATATTTTTATCTTATTTATCAATCTTATCTATCTTATTCTTGAAATCAAACATGTCCTTAGCAGTACAGTATGTTTGTAATTTTGTAATTAAAAACAAAATTATGCGGACAGAAGTTAAAGTAGCTTGATTAAAGTGAAAGTCCTATCAAGTGTTATTACCTTTTTTGTGAGAGAAAGTGTTACAGTATATATTGAGATTCTTGATTTCAATCAAACATTGTTCGAACTGCCATGCTTTGAAAATTTGGCGATATTAAAAGTTAACATTTATATCATGTACAAATGTTTTGTACCAAATATGTAAAGATTTTAATGTTACTGTACTAATCAAATAACAAGAGTACTTGCCGAGTTATGTCAATTTTTAAATATGTTTCTCCGAATAGCATTCTCGAAATCAATAACTCAAAACGGGAAACAATTATAAAAAGAGGAGGAAAGAAAAAACAAAAAAAGGGGGAAAAAATAAATAGAGTAAGAAAGAGATAAAAACGTAGCCCCATCCTCACAACGATTATTTTTGTTGTTTTCTATCTTTAGGGTAACCTGTTTTAATTTTCTTTCCTTTTTCCCAAAATTCCTTGAGTTCTTGTCATGTTTGAGGACTTATGCACCTTTTCTATGATTTCAATTTTGGAACTTGTTATACTTTTGGTAAATTAATTAAATTACTCTTTTATAGATTTAATTAATATTTTCTCTTGGAATTGCACCGGCTTTACAAGTTTCAACGTTGACACAATTTCTAATTAGGTTTTTAGTTAGTATGAAGATTAGGTTTCATGGTTTAAATTTTTGAATTACTCCCTGCGCACGTTAGGTACGCATAACTTAAATTAATGTTTATTCCCTTTAAGACTTGTATGTGATTTTTTTAGTATGAAACACTTAAGGGGGGTTAATAATTTTCATTTATGTGCAATCAATCCTTAGAGATTTTTTCAACCAATTAAATATTTGGGTTCACACGTGTTAATTAAATTTCATACATATCATCCTCACGATCGAACTTCGAAATTTATTTTGCTCTTTAAGAGTATAACACGTTCAATAAATGGATTAAGTAATTAGCAAGGGCAAAATATATGAAAGGTAGTGTTATTTGGATATATTGTGTTTAGCCACACCAACTAAAAAAAAGTAATATTGGTTTTGAAAAAATAACAGATACCCTAATTGAGGAATCTAAACCTTGAGGGGAAATTAAATGTGATTATTTCTGTTTATATAATTAACTTTGGTATTTTTCACACGTGTGATTGATCACAGTGTGTTCGGATAAAATTATTGTATATGGAATTAATTTAAAACAACTACCTTAACCAAGTCGTTATTTGCTTCTTCTATAATAATGTAGCACTAATTAGGATTAGGATGTAACACTTGTCTTCTTTGGAATGGTTTAGTGGGGAAATGGATATTTCTCATACCAAATGTTCCATCAATCCCTCTATGAGTTGAGTATCATAGATTACTATGTAAAGTTTGCGGGCACATACTCATCATTATTCGACAACACCTTATTCTAAGTCCAACTCAGCTCGATTTTGACTGTAAAAATTAATTAGTCAAATTCTAACCATGTATTCTCTCCGTCGTAATATTGCGGTCTCACTTGCTTTGGGTAAGGTTCTTTAAAAAACAAGAGTAAAAAGATAGAAAGTGATGGATCCTATAACTTTTGAAGGGTTAATTGTTTTCATTTTTATGGAACTATGCTAATGGAATGATGAAAAAGGAAAGTGAAATCTGGTTATTGGGATGGAGGGAGTAATACTTATATGAGTTCACTTAGTGGCTCCTTAACATATTCACGAACATGCTCATTTTAGCTCGAGCTCAACATGTTCGTAAGCTCCTCGAGATAAACACAAGTAGGTTCGAGTTCGGTTTGACTTTGACTTATTACTTAGCTGAATGTATTGAACGAGCTTTTCCGAATCGAGCTATGAATAACTTATTAATATAACTTGATCATCATTTACAATTCCAATTATATTTCTACATAGATAGTTGATCGCTACTGAAAATTTTATTCATATATGAGACCACATATAATTTTGCTTAATATTGTATGCCCTCCGTTCATGAATAGTATATTTGTCCTTTTTTATTCCATTCATGATTCATTTTAGAATATGAGCCTATCACTCTATATTTTAATTTTCACATAAATTATAATAGATGGCCTCTTTCTCCACTCAAATAACATTTATCTTATTTTTACTTAAACCCGTGCTACAACCTAAATCATATACTATTTGTGGATAGAGAGAGTATATGCTTAATACCAATATTTTTAAACCAGGACCAGAACGGCCGGTTCAACCGGTCAAACCGGGAACTGGAGACCTAGTACCGGTCCGGTTAGTACCTATTTAACTGGTGAGGGTAAAAACCGCCGTTGACCCCTTTGAACCGGTGAAAATTGGCCAAAACCGAAAATCGGCGACGGTTTTTAAAAACCGGCCGGGTTATATAGGCGAAAATTTTAAATGTTGGCAAGGAGAATTGAACTCTTGACCTCAAGGACAAGCCTTAAGGCATTTGCAATCTCCACCAACAAGACACTTCTTAATATGCTGACTTATTTTATTATTATAGTAGTTATTTATAAACACTATAAAAGCAGGTTAGGACTCCAATATTACCGTTCTCTCTTGGCTTCTTAATTACTTTTGCTTTAATATTATAAATTTGTAATAATACATTATAAACATAAGTATATATGAAATATATATTATATATTATGAATATTCAATATGTATTTATGATGAATTTTCGTTTTATTGATTAAAAATGTTGAATATTTTTATATTTGGCATGTATATAATAGATATTTTTAATTATTTATTAAATAAATATATTAAACGGTTCGATCATGATTTAACCGGTTGAACCAATTGAACCATGACATGGAGACCTCGTCGGTTTGACCTACGGTTCAGTTTTTAAAACATTGCTTAATACAACAACATTTTAGGCCCATAAAAAGGCATTGGAAGTGGTTGATTATATGACCAATCATGAAACATATACCTATACGTATCATATATGCGTGCTTATTAATTATTATAATTATTTACCTAGGTAAATAAGTAAGTTTTAAATAACGAGAGGTTCAACATATGGATGAGATACAATATTCAGAAAATACTTTCTTTAGTTGTAAGGTGAGGGAATTAGTATGTCCAAAATAAATGAGGGAATTAGAATTTGTACCCCAGTCTCTCAACACAAGATTAAGGAAAAAAAAAATAAGTTAAACCACCGCTTCACAATCATCCCGTCTACCCCGACGGTTCCGACCTGAAACCGGCCTATTGACTACAATACTGATTTTAAATTATATAAATAATCATCTTCCAAATATATTCACAAAAAAAATAATGATGACATTTGTTTTATTTTTACCTGAAATTAATATTTAATTATATACATAACTATATTCCAAAAGGGCGATGCTATTCGAATATAGTATGTCCGGACATAACCAGTTCGACCAAGAAAAAAATCGGCAGTATTCCTCCACATTCACTTCCCTTCAAAATTTTCACTCCCATCCCCCTAAGAAATCTCTTTCTAATTAAAACATTAATTAAGACCATAATTCATTGACATAAACTTCTTTTCTTCTCTTCTAATTAAAATTCAAAAAGGGTATTATTGTACATTCATAAATAGCTGAAATTAATGAAAAAAAAATAATTATAAATTGTAGTATTATATAAATAATCATCTTCCAAATATATTTATAGAAAAATAAATGATGACATTCGTTTTCTTTTTTACCAGCTTCGATAATAACTTTTTTAACTGAGAATAGAACTTTAAGAATTGTTTCATTATGTACTTGGTAGTTTTTCCTTTTTACAAAACTTTATGTGGAATGATTGTGATTTATAAAATTATTTAGTCAATGATATAAGATAAAAGTTGACCATAAATATTCTTAATTTTATGATTTCAAAATTATATAATATATTAAAAAAAAGTTGTCCCGCAAGTATTGAATTGACCCATCTACACGCACGATTATTGGTCGGAATTGACTTGTTGATAAATCGTTAGTAATTTTTCTGCGAATTTTCCTACATATTCTACGTTTTCCAACGGAGACGATTAATCAAACAATTTGAGATGATGAGTTTAGGATTATTCAAACTTGTTTGAAATTTATATACTCACTCGTACTTGTTTAAAATTCGATTAAAAATTAGTCATTTAGTCTACCGCCACAGTTCTGCATCGGAACTGGCCCATTGACCACGACTCTTATTTATAAGTGCGTAATTTTAAAATTTATTTAGAATTTATATAGATTCAAAAATTTAATAAAAATAATGATTGTACTATTCGTTATCGTCCTTAATCGTATAGTAATATTCGTTAATTAAAATTATAAATTATGCAAAGTTGGAAACCCAACTACAAATAACGTAAAAATTATTTCATGGATGACGATTATAAATTTTAGAAAATACATAAGCATAAAATGTTGGGAATTGGTTCGTCTACCACCACGGTTCCGGGTCACAATTGACCCGTTGACCACGATTTTGATTTATAAATGCATAATTTATGACGATTCTAGACTTTAGAAAATATATGAAAAAAATGAATAGAATGAAAATTTTGAAATTAACAGTTGGGAATTGGCCCGTCTACCTAATTAATTGACAAATTAGAAATTACTTATTTTTTATCAAATTAAATAAAAAAATATTAGACTATTTTCAAATTTAATTCGGTCAACCAATAAATTATCCAAACTATTTTGGAACCAGTTATTCTGTCAACTAATAAATTGGTTCCCTAATAAAAATATTTATCTATTGGCCCACTTAATAAATTGATCAAATTAAATTAAATTAAACTATAATAATATAGCAGTTATTTATTCGGCCAATTAATAAATAAACTGACCAATTAAAACTCCTACAAAAAATAATTAACTATTCAGCTAATTAATAAATTGACCAAATTAAATTAAATTAAACTATAAAATATAGTTATTTATTCGGCCGATTAATAAATAAATTGACCAAATAAAACTTGTTAAGCAAAAGATAAGAAAATACATATTGATTATAGGTATTTATAGGCTTTTCAATAGGTGAAGTTTCATTGAGAAATAGATGTGAGACACAAAATTTTAGTATAGATATTTAAAATCTATTATTTTATATTTAAAAAATTTAAAATTTAAAAATTTAGATAAATATGAATGGAAGAATACAAGGGGTGCCACGTAGGATTTTTTCAAAGCAAAAATCGTTTTACTTTTAGTAATATAATGATAATTTGTATCACGTGTTATGTAAAGATGATTTGTTCAACAATTTCTTTCTGTAGAGATCTAATAAATTATTTTAGATATGTTTCAAGTAAAAGGGGTAAGTACTTTTCTTCTTTAATAATATAATTAATTTCTAATTAGGTAACAAAGAAGACAAATTAAAGCTGTTAGTAAGAATCCAACGAGACAACTGGTGATCCTACAGTAAAAGAATAACGTGGTTATATCTCAGTCACATAATTATTTCCCTAAACAATTATTTTATTGGTCCAGCTGTCGACCATTACTGCCTAATCCAATCCTAATACAACTGCCACTCCTTTTCTAATCGAGTGATGATTAACACTTAATCACTTCCATGTCTTGAACAGGAAACACAGTTGTTAAGTCTACAGAAGAATAATTGACTAAAAATAGTAAGATTAGCATATATTTAAGAGCTATGTATCTTTCTAGATTTGATTTGATACTAACATTAGTTTATTAGTATTACTCTGTGTCCCCAATACATGACATGTCTTACTTTATGTAAAAGTTAATTTTGAATAAGTGTCATGGTTTAGAATTTAATAATACAAAAGTTTCAGTTGTTTAATTGTTAATGCAATAAAATTAGGGATAAAGAGAAATCAAGTGTTTCATGCATGCTTTCAAATTTCGTATACCAAATGAAGAAGAGTTGGATTCTGTTGCAACACGTCTCACAACGCGTGTAGCACGCGCCCTTACTTTTTATTTATTTATATAATAATTTGCACAAAGAAGAGTATTGATATGCATCAATTTATTTATTTTTTCGATTTTTTTTAATTTACGGTTTTTTTTTCCTTTTTTCCTTTTTTTTTTCCGGCGGAGCCTTTGCCTCTGATTTTACGGCTCCACATTCGCTCCGATTACTAATATAAGGATAATCGTCGGGAAATAATTTAGATTTTTCGGCTCGCTACAAGGCCTTCGGCTCCACTTGCTCGAATCTTGACCAAAGAAGAAGCGGCAAACAAAAAAACGAAGAGACAAACAAAAAAAAAGAGGGAAAAATAAATTGAAAAATAAAAAAAAAAACTGAAAAAATGGTTATGCATATGGAAACACAGCGTGGTGCATCTCGATGAACATGGTTGTGCATATAGATACACTTTGTGCATATGAACTGATTGCAAAAAAACGAAAAAAAATGTCAAAAGATTTGACCAGGTCAACTCGGATTCAGACCGGACCAACCTGGTCTCACAATGTGAGACTGGTCTCACACAAGAATTTGCCAATGAATAAATATATATTTCCTCACGATCCATTATTACATGGTAACCGAACATAATCAAATTAAAGGATGCACAATTGAAAATCTGCATGTTTGGTTTACACCAAGTTAAAATGTGGTGTTAAATTTGATTAGGTTTAAAAGACGCATGCATCAAATTTATAGTTTGATAATAATAATAATAATAATAATAATAATAATAATAATAATATTATTATTATTATTATTATTATTATTATTATTATTATTTTATTGTATAATATTATATATGCTGCATCAAAAAGGAGGGCCCTAAAAAATCGTATACCAAATGCAATGCATGCACTCGATTATTTTTACGTACGCTATATATATATATGTGTGTGCACTAATTAACATAAATATAATGTGCATTATTTTGTGCGAATTTATGGCTGAAAATATACTAGTAATTGCATTATACTATTGTTTAGGATCAGATACACTCCAAAAGTAACATTATCCAATAATTAAGATTCAGGATAAGATTTGGTTTTTAACCATGCACAATTACTACAGTTGTATTCTTTTTGTATAGGTTGTTAGATTCTTTGAAGTGATGGCTTCATCTCTATCTTCTAGTCATATACACGGAGTAGTATTGTCCCCTTGGGATATATAGTAGTAAAAAGTGAGCGCTTGAGACTGAGAGGTCTCAGATTCGAACCTCATGAAACGTTTCTATAGGTCGAGCATGTCACACTTATACTTGGAAATTGTGATTATCTGTCCTGTATGGTTTGCAGGCTACTGCACAAGGGACGAGGGTTTATCCAGTGCGCACCGAAAATATCGGTTGCGGGTTCCCACGATTAAAAAAAGAAATAAAGAGTAGAGTAGTGATGGCTTCATCTCTATCTTCTTAATAAAAGTTAAAACCCATTTTTTTTGAAGACGGGTTTTATTATACGCAACACATGTAATTAAGTTTTTTACCTTTTTTTTTGGGGCAAGGGAAACACTTGTATAAATCACAATCTCGCAACAAATTAGAAAATCTTTAGTTCAAATAATCGGACTTAAAACCCGCCTTAATAAAAACTGAGCACCCTACTTTGGTGGCAATATCCCAATCCCCTTTGGAAAAAAAAAGGTCAATGACAGTTGATAAGTAACAAAAAAAGAAGAAGACCAACTCTTTCAAGAGAGCAACAACTCCAATTATGCAAAGAAGGTTCTACTTCAGAGATCAAACAAGCTCTATTCTCAATGAATTCTCAAAAAGCCCCTGGAATTGATGGTTTTAATGTGTACTTTTTCAAGCAAGATGTCATTGGTGATGAAGTAACTACATCTGTAAAGTAATTTTTTAGGTCTGGATTTCTACCCAAAACTGTAAATACTACCTTGATTACTTTATTGCCAAAAACTGAGAATGCTTGTGTAATAAAGGACTTTAGACCTATAGCTTGCTGCTCCGTCCTTTATAAAATTATATCAAAAGTTCTCACAAACAGGCTTCAAGGTGTGCTTGATGGATTGATTAGTGAGAATCAGACTGCTTTTATCAAGAGGAGGGTCATTTTTGACAACATCTTGCTTAGTCATGAACTAGTGAAAGGTTATAACAAAAAAGGTGTGTCTCCCCGGTGCATGATCAAAATAGATATCCAAAAAGCTTATGACTCTGTAGAGTGGCCCTTTTTGAAGTATTTACTGCTTGAATTAGGCTTTCCTCACGAGTTTGTGGAGTGGATAATGGCATGTCTCACCACAGTGGCTTATGTGATTAATGTGAATGGAGAAACAACTGATCCCTTTACTGCCGAGAAGGGCTTGAGACAAGGTGACCCTTTCTCACCTATTTTTTTGTCATTTGTATGGAGTATTTGCATAGATAGTTGTTGGGTCTCAAAAGAAATCCTGATTTTAAATTCCATCCTCGATGCAACAAACTTGGTTTGGTGCAAGTTTGTTTTGCAGATGATCTCTTATTATTTGCTAGAGGAGATCTTAGCTCTGTCAGACAACTTATGACATCTTTTCATAAATTCTCCAATGCTTCTGGACTGAATGCCAATCAAGCAAAGAGCTGTGTATATTTTGGTGGAGTCCAAGCACATAAACAAGATGAAATTCTTTAGGAACTAAACATGCAAAGAGGAGAACTTCCCTTCAGATATCTAGGTGTTCCTCTTTCCAGCAAGAAGCTTAGTGTCCAACAATGCTCTCCCTTAATCAAGAAAATCACTGAAAAGATCGATTGTTGGTCTTCAAAGCTCCTCTCATATGCTGACCGTGTTCAACTGATCAAATCCGTTCTATTTGGAGTCCAAACTTATTGGAGCCAAATATTTCTTATCCCACAAAAGGTAATCAAGCTCTTACAAACTGCTTGTAGGACCTCTTTGTGGACTGGGAAATCCAATATCTCTCGAAGGGCCTTAGTTGCATGGGAATATTTGTGCATGCCAAAGACAGCAGGGGGTTGGAACGTCACTGAAATGAAGAAATTGAATCAAGCTGCTCTTTGTAAGTTGCTATGGAGCCTGCATAAAAAGAAAGATCGAATCTGGATTCGCTGGGTTCATGGCTATTACATAAAGGATCAAAACTTATTCACTATGAGAATTCCACCGCAAGCCTCATGGGTGGTAAGGAAATTGATTGAAGCTAGAGAATATCTCTCTAACTTACGTGATGGAGCTGCCCTTCTAGCTCACTCTTCATTCTCCATCGGGAAAGTTTATAAGTGTTTGAGGGGTTCGTTTGAAAAGGTTCAATGGTGTCGCGTCCTGTGTGATAATCCAGCACCACCCAAAACCATTTTTGTGTTGTGGTTGAGTATATTGGGCAGAATTGCTACATGTGATAATTTCCTCAAAGTGGGGATTCGTGTTAAACCAAAGTGTAGTCTATGTGAGCAAGTTGATGAAACTCCCGAACATTTTTTCTTCCAATGCAGCTTTTCCATGGGTGTATGGCAGCAGGTGAAGAATTGGTGCAAAATTCAGTGCTCTTTCGGGGGTTGGCATCATGAAAATGAGGTATTGAAGAACTACTGTAGAGCGAACACGAGGAAGCAAAAGCTATATCGCGTTGCTCTCTCAGTTGTTGTATACCAGCTTTGGAGAGAAAGAAATTATCGAAGATTTCAAGACAAGGTCTCAAGCATGCAGCAGGTGATTCGAAATTGTCAAGTGATGATAGCTATATGTGGTAGAAGAGAAAATAGGATAGCTAGGCTTTTATACAACTAGATCTTGATGTAGTTTGTATTGGTTCTTTTGTTTTTGTATTTGTAGTTGTGGTGCATTGTTGTCAATTTGGTTAATAAAATATCTATTTACCAAAAAAAAAAAAAAAGGATACAATATAATTAATTTTCTTTAATATTATAGTCCCTTAAATCTTGACTTTCCTTCTTATTATTAATTAAAAATATTATAAAGAGTAAGTATAATATTTCTGGTATTTGCTCCAAAAACAAAGTGATAGGAATTGTATAGAAATATTAAAAAATAAATAAATAAAACATTCAAGTAAAACATTACTGAAGCAACAGATCATAACTAAAATTTAAAATGAAGTTTCTTTTTTCCTTCCAAATGTAGACATGAACTAGTGAAGTTAGGGTTTTTCCTTCATGAATTATGTACAGCTGATTGTTTCGAGTCGTACGAGTGTCTTTATTTAATTTATTTCTAGAATACAGATTTTCTAATTTTGGGGTCAGTGACCTAGAGATATATTTGAAAGAAATTAACTAGAATCATTTGATTAACATATATATTAACATGCATTTTCTTATAAAAAATTGAGACATTCTCAAGGTGAAGCATGTCAACAATTCGAATTTGAATTTGTGTTTTGTGGCATATTTATAATGACTCTCGATTTTAAATTATTTTTTATAAATAGTCAAAATTAGAAGTTTTAGGGTTTTCCTTCAAATTTATAATTAATTCCGAATCTCTGCGAGAACCCTTGAACTACCAATCGCTAAAGTGAAACTAGAACTAATAAATAAAGACACACGTACAACCCTAAAACTCTGAAGAGAATGATCCTGAAGATGATAGTACACCTAAAAGTGTACTAACTAATCATGATACTAGGATTGCGGAACGACCATATCACAATATTATGGGAAATGACAAAGATCTGATTGATGTTAATATCGAAGTAGTTATGAACTTTGGGAATACAAGAGAAACTTATAATTGAAATGATATTGTTGTCGACGGCACATTTGCCTCAACAATTGCCCTCACTATTTCTAATGATAATGAGGATCCTGAACCAAAAATAATAGCCGAGTGTCAGAAGCGTTCAGATTGGTTGAAATGGAAGGAAGCGTTTGAGGTAGAGCTAAAAGCGATAAATATAAAGAAAATTTTTGGCTCGATAGCACTTACACCCAATGGAGTTATCCCAATAGGATATACACGAGTGTTTGTACGAAAGAGAAATGAGCATAATGAGGTGGTGAGATATAGAGCGCGATTGGTAGCTCAAGGGGTCCTCACAGAGACCCAGAATTGATTTTCATCAAACATATTCTCCTATTTTGGATGGCATAACGTTCCGATACTTGATATCTCTAGTTTCAACTATGAATTTAAAAATGCAGTCGTGACCACATATTTGTACGGGTCATTAGACACTGATATTTATATGAAAGTACCCGATGGGGTTAAAATTCCTCAAATGAAGGAAAATGGAACTCGCAGCATGTACATGGTTAAATTACAAAGGTCGTTATATTTAAAACAGTCGGGAAAGATGTGATATAACCGACTAAGTGAATTCCTTTTGAAGAAGGAATATGTTAACAATGACATAAGTCATTGCGTGTTTATCAAAAGGTCAGCAAATGATTTTTGTATCATTTTTGTGTGTGTTGATGATATAAATATAATTGGAATACGCAAAGAGATTGAGGAAGCTAGCTCATGCTTAAAGACGGAGTTCGAAATGAAAGATTTGGATTAATCTAAGTTTTGCCTCGAACTGTAGATCAAGGATCTCCCTAAAGAAATTTTTGAATACTAGTTAAACTATGTGAATAAGCTATTAGAAAAATTTTATATGGACAAGTCACATCCACGTAGCACACCAATGGATGTCCGATCAATAGAAGTGAAGAAGGACCCATTTAGACTTGATTAAGATAATTTAGGACATGACGTTCCTTATTTGAGTGCAATTGGAGCACTTTTTTATCTTGCTAGCAAGGTTCAGTACTTCTCCTACACGGAGACATTGGAATGGTGTTAAATACATTCTTCGTTATCTTCAAGGTACAAAAGATCTTGGTTTAGTTTATCAAAGAAATCAAGACATGACATTGGTAGGCTATGCGGATGCTGGTTATTTATCTTATCCCCACAATGCTAAATCTCAGACTGGTTATGTTTTTCTTTGTCGTGGTGCAACTATTTCTTGAAAATCTATTAAACAGACTCTAGTCACTACATCTTTAAACCATTCGGAGATCATCGCTTTACATGAAGCCGCTAAAGAATGTATGTGCTTAAGGTCATTAATATAACACATTTGCGAATATTGTAGTATTGCGATAAATGAGAATTGTCCCACTGTCCTATATGAGGACAATGGGGTTTGTGTTGCACAAATGAGTAGTGGGTATGTTAAAGGAAATTTAACGAATCAAATAAGTAGTGAGTAGTGGAGCATTACCTAAATTCTTTACTCACATGAGCTCCAGAAGAGCGGCGAAATTATAGTACAAAAAATTCGCTCTTGTGAAAATCTTGCAGATTTATTCACAAAATCTCTTTTTACATCAACATTTGAAAAATATGTTTATAATATTGAAATGCGTAGGCTTGGAAGATATTATCTTCAGGGAGAGCGAATATTTCGAAGTATTTTTTGAAGATTGGACCTAGAAGGTCGACATCAAGCCACGATGGCTAAATTTGTTTTGCTCTTTTTCCCCATACTAAGTTTTTTCCATTGAGTTTTCTTAGTTAATGCTTTTAGCAAGGCAACAAACCATATGTCATGTGCTTTTATCGACTATTTTTCTCCAATAGGGTTGTTCAAAGAGACCAGTAATAAGACATGAACATCACGTCGTAATGTTCAAGGGAGAGTGTTATGAATAACATAATTATATATGGATATTACTTGTAGGATTTGTTAGGTTTTCTATTCCATATTATAATGTTATTACATACCTTATTATCCCTACCTTATACTTACACAGTTGAGAGTAATAATAATATTCCTTATTCTCTATGCCGTTTCTCTCTTCTCTTCTCCCTATTTTATGTGTTCTTGTTTTACTTGCTTTATAACAAATTTGAACATCTTTGATAGAAGTATATGATTTTTTTTTTTTTCATTTTTGAAAGGAAATGATAATATTGGTGGTTGCATAGAAATTATAGAACTTATTTTGAAGCGTGAAGTTACCAAAGCAAATTAAATCGAATTAAAATAAAATGATGGAAGTGGGTACAAATGGAAGTACAGGGAACAGTGACGCAAAGAGAGATAAGGAAAGAAGTGGGACCCACCACACAGGGGTCGAGCGCGCGAAAACAACGCGGGAGCTGTCCCCCAACTCACACACAACACAGCACATCTTTATCATTTCTACTTTCCCAAATAAATTACGGATTAACAAAAATAAATAACAAAATTAGTACTCCCTTCAACTCATCCAAATTATCATGGAGTACTATTTAATATGAAGATTAAGTATAACAGTAAAAAAAGAAAAAAAAAGAAAAAAAAAGTGATTAAGTCCCATTAGTTTAACAGAATTTTGAAATGTTAAAAATTTCCTTATTTAAGTAATATGAATGAAACACTTAAATATGAAAATGATGACAATATGAGTGGGTCGAAAGAAATATTAGTAATTACTCCTTTATATTTGTGATTAATTTTGTAAATTAATAATACCAAATTTCTAATTTAACTAGTTGTATTAAGTTTTCAAGACTTTTCGTATTCTACATAATGATTAAGGCCCCGTTTGGTAGCCAATATAACCTCTTGTTATATTATTTATAAGGGTTTATAATGTATTTGGTAGTCCATATAATTTAACATGAAAGCCCAGTAAAAAATCAAAGCCCGTTGTTATATCCTCTTCCACCTACTTAAATAATACCACCTCCACCCTTGAATTATTTTATCTTTTGTACAGTACTCCATGCTATTTCCCTTTTCTCAAATTTACCCTCCTTTTGTACTCTGTCTTCTTCAACACCCTCCTCATCTTCCTCATTTCTACCGCCGCCCAACAATCACCGGCGCCGCTCCCACCGGTTCCTCTTCCGCCGCCCACAGCGCCTCCTCCGCCGCCGCCATCACTCCTCTCACCATCTTCTCTCCTCCCAACTCCTCCTTCTTCTCCGCCAGCCAGCCCACTCTCGCTCATCTCCCTTTCAATTTCTCCCCCGTCTCTCTCTCCACTGCTGCCCTCTTCTCATTTCCCTTCTCCACCCCCATCCCCTCTCTCTCCCCCTCCAAACACCTCATCGTTACCATCAACCAGTCCCACAACATCTCCATCAACAACGTCGGCATCTCCGCCGTCCCCATCTGTTCTCCCACAGCCTCCGGATTCTCGAGTGCTCGCCGCCGTAGGTGATCTATGCTCGCCGCCCTTCGCCGTTAAAGGCGACTGGCGTACCCACGAGAAGAACTGCGGCAAAATCTGGTACTGCTTCTGCGGTTCCGATTTCAAGCACAAGAGATCCCTCAAGGATCACATCAAGACCTTCGACCGCAGCCACGGCGCCTACGGCGTTCCCTCTTCTGACTTTTTTGAACTAGACAAAGAAGATGGCTCCACTTCTGAGATTGAGCAAGCTACTGCAAGGGGAGGAGGATCTGGAGATGGAAATCGAGCAATGGAATTTTTTTTTACTGAAGTCCTAGTTTTGTGGTCTTCATTTGTTGGTTAGTCCTAGTTTTGTGGTCTCCATTCTGTTCAATTTCTGTGAACTTATTTAGATCCTATTCTATGATTCTGGCAAACTTTTTGTTAAATGAGTGGTTTTGTTTCGAAAAAATTAATGATGCAAATTTATTGATTTCAAGAAGTGTTAGAAGCTATTGAAATGGTTGAAGCCATGGAATTTTTTTTTACTGGAATCTAAGATGCTAGAGAGCGAGGAAGGGGGGGAGAGAGAGAGAGTGGTACGCTGATGAAGATAATGATTGGTTTTTTGGTAATATGTAAATTAAGATGGGATTAGAAAAGGAAGATCAAAGTTAGTATTGAGTATAGTAGTGGATACCAAACAACTTATAGAATAGTACCAATTTTTATGCAATCTATCACACACCCAAACTTATATAAATAAGCATTCTCATCTATACTATTTTATTCTGATATTATTTAGACATACTATTTTATGTAACCTACCAAATGGGGCCTAAAGGTACTATAAATACTCCGTCTATAGTTGTCAGTAGTCAATTCTATTTACTTCCTCCGTTTACGAAATGATGCTCTATTTAGTGTTCGGTATGGAGATTAAGAAAGCTGATAAAGTTGTTTTTAGTGTGTAAAAGTTAGAAAGTAAGTGTAGTGAGATAATACCAAAAAACCAGTGGTAATGACAAAAAATAGATGGTATTGACCAAAAAAATAGAAATAAAATTGTTGGGATAACAAAAAAGTAGAAATAAAGTTGATGTGAGATGAGGTCATCAATGGCAAGAGATATTGATTTTAATAAAGTAACGAGGGTATGTTGGTAAAAATAACGAAACAAAGCATCATTTGGTGAACACAAAAAGATGAAATAGGGCATCATTTCATGAACGGAGTAGGAGTACAATTTATAATCGTAAGTCTACATAATACTCCCTCCGTCCACGAAATGGTTGACACATAGTGGATGACACGTGTTTTAAGAAAATGGTAGGTAGTAGTGGATAATTAGTGAGTATTGTTGTAAGTGAAATAAGGGTCCCACAATAGGTGTGCGTGAAGGAGTGAAAAATATAAGGTTAAATATAATATATTATGTGGGCCCTACTACTATAAATGGAAGTGATAACCATTTCGTAGACAGACTTAAATGGCAGAAGTGGCAACTATTTCGTGGACGGAGGGAATACAATATATTTTACTTTATACTTTTTATTATTCCTCCACTCATATTTATAGTGGATGTAATAACCCGATTTTCAATTTCCTTGCTAAATAATTTTAAATGTGTTTCTTATTTTTTTGAAAGTGTGTGAATTAAAATTTATCGAGCTTTGATATAGTATAAGTCGCGCCCTAAATATGACGTTATATTTATTCCGTTAAGTTATTATAATTAAATAAAATAATATTATTTAGAAATTTATTGAGAATCTATATAGCTAATACGTAATAAGCTTGTGCAATTAATAATTTGGGCTTAAGTAGCTATTTCTCTTTAAATATTGGGGTTTAAGTTTGGGTTGTATTATTATTATTATTATTATTATTATTATTATTATTATTATTATTATTATTATAGCTCATTAGAGATTTAGTAGCAATAGAAAAGAGGTTTTACGTAGATAACTTGCAGGATTGGAAAATTTATCAGCAGATCAACAAGAATACCGAGATTTCTGCTAAAGAGTTATCATGTCTGACGATTTCAAATCTATTTCCAACTCTTATATAACTTACCCTAGCCACCACATTCATAAGTTCTCACCGTAACCAAAACATCTTAAAATTCTCTCTCACGTTAGAAGTTTACATCAGCGGCTGCTTCTCAAGAAAAAAAAAACGTTTACAGTTTTTTTTTCATTCATCATCAGCTACAAAATTCTTCGTATTTTTTCTTCGGTAAGATTTCGATTCATATGCCTGTAGATATTCTTTATAGCATTCTGCTTCTTTTATAAAATATTAATTGAGATTAGCAAACTTTCAAACGAGTAATTTGATAGCAAATAGAAAAAAAATATAAGAACTTTTGCTTCTGTTGGTTTTCATCTCTTCAAGGAATTAGAAAACATGGAAATTTTGGTTAAGATCATGTATATCCTAAGAGTCGTGTAGTTACTGATAAAAGAATTAGAAATAAGTTTTGACTTGTGATGTATTCTTTTCCTTCCTTTCCTGCGAAAAAAAAAATTCAAAGACCTTGATTTTCTTCTCAAATCTCAAGCTTCTCTAATGCTAATTTAACAGATGATCACTCCAAAGGTTTTTGAGTAACTCGATATTTCTCCCTTTATGTATGTTTTGCCTAATTCACTTATTATTTATTTCTGCATATCACATCCATTGAACTAATTAAAAAACTCTGTCACTGTTTGTTGCTTAGAATCAATAATCAAAATATGATTAGCGTTACTTATGAGAAGTTAAAATAGATCCTAACAAAACTAATCACTCTTCTTATTGTTTCTCGTCTTAGAAATTACGTGAAAGTCTTCATATGGATTTATGGGTTAAGATAATGTTTTTTTTTGGCATACCAACATATACACATATGACATGGGGAATTTTAAGAAGAAAAATATAGAGATGAGCATCTGATTCGATATTAGTATTAGGCTGACATTTTCTCAATTTATGACATTTCAATAATTTATTTATAAGGTAAATCTATAGTAATATATATATATCAACGATATTAAAATAAAGTTTATTTAAGTATGATTAGTGGTCTCATACATGTGTTGTTTTTGGTGTTTGAGAATATATGAAATAGATATAAAATAACGTGTGTATCAGACTTGTTCAATAAATAGTAAATAATTCAAATTTGGTGATATTTAGTTAAATGAAGCTAACCTTGGCTGTGTGTGTGTTGGTGGCGCAGGGTAAGTAGTGAGAGGGGTTTCAATACGTCAAAATTACGTTTTTCAGTAGATATTAAAATTGAATAGGAAATGCATTCTTGTTAAGTCTGAGTGATTGTATCAATTTAAAGTAAAGGAGATTTAGTTTTATTTATTTACTTTCACTGACAGGTTAATCTTTGGTAACGAAATAACTTTATTTGAATATACGTGTAAATTCGTACGAGATTAAAAGGGGTATTTAGAATGCAAAGATATAAGTTGCAAAATGAAGATAAGCAATGCTTTCGAAAAAGAAATAGGTTCCGTTAATTAGATGAAGTTACTTGTTTGTTTTGTTTAAGTAAATTATATTATTTTATTAGGTGAGGCGCATCTAGGACCCTCGTCTGCTACTTGATTTGTTTGGATCGTTTGTGCTCAAACTTAAGGTGTTGGATCTTACTTAACTTTATACTGTTAACTTATTTTGTCCTTTTTAATACGATGTGATTTGCCGTATGTGATTATTTGACTTTAAGTGTTGAGCGGACCGTGTTAAGTTGTCCATTGCCTTGCTCTCACTTGCGTTCAATACTTTTGATATCATTTGTCGAGCAGGACCTGTTGAGTTGTCCATTGACTTTGCTCTTACTTATTGACGCCTTGTACGTCGACATTTAGTGTTGAGTGGACCGTATTGAATTGTCCATTAAGTTGCTCTCACTCCTTGTTGCGTATTACTTGACTTTAATTTTCACTACGTGCATCTGTTTTATTAAATTGGACAATATCTGGTATAACTGCCCACACTAAGTATTTCGTGTATACTTATCCTCAACTTAAACTTTTCAGGTAATTGATATCGGAGGCGTGAAGGTGTCGAATGACGAGTCAAAATAAATAGGAATTTATTTTATTTCCTAGGACGTTAGAATATTAGATTTTGCTTTCACCTTATTTATTTCCGTACTTGTTGAATATATTATCCTTGGATCTTTATTATTTATTAGTTAATAAATTATGATGTCTTTCTTTAATAAAAAATTTAATATTACTCCTTATCGGAAAAAAAATTATATTCATATTTCCGCTGCTAATATTCTTTTAAATATTTTTTTAATGCCTTAATGAGATTAGGGTGTTACAGTGGAATTCATACTTCACTCACAATAATATTTATTAGTACTACTCCCTCCGTCCATGATATAAAAATTCATTTGGGGTTGGACACGGAGATTAAGAAAGATGGTAAAGTTGTTGTGAGTGGAATTGAGATCTCACTTGTTGAGAATGGTAAAAGTGGATTGGAAATAAAATGATTGTAAGAGCATTCACTACGGTCGTCTAGTAAAACTTAGGTTGAAGCACTGGGAAGCGTGATTTTAATGATTGGTGGTGTTGAGTTAGACATAGGTTGATATTTCCACTACAATGGGGTTGAGTAAGACCTAGGTTGAAGCAATGAGAAACATGATTTTAATGATTGAATAGATTTTATTTTGTTGTTATTTTTTTTATTTGTAATAAATATTATAAAAAATTACTTAATTTAATTCAAAAATTAATAAATGACGATTTTATTGAATTTAAAAAAAGATACAATAATTAAGAAATAAATAAAAACACAACAACTACTTGCGGAGTGGACCAAAACGTTCCCAAATTTCTTCAATCATATCTTCCATAAGGCGGTCGTGGGCACGTGCATCCTAAATCTCAGCTTGTCTCTCAATATATTGGCGGAGTGGCACTAGCGCCCCTTGATGGACAGGTGCCGTGTTCACGTTTATATTGCTCCTCGCGCTCGATTTTGCATTGAATTCAGTTGTTCTAGGTCCTTCATCTTCAATAATCATGTTATGCAGAATGATGCACGCATACATGACCTCACATAAATACTCCCGAAATCACATGCGAGCAGGGCCCTTTATGATTGCCCAACGAGCTTGGAGGACACCGAGAGCCCTTTCAACGTCTTCACGAAAGAGGCCCACTCGAATAGATGCCGTCGGCGAGATAATATCCCATGCGGTGCAGGCGGCCGTTTGTAGTGAAAGCAGTTGACGGTGCTCTACCATTAAGGACGTCGCTGAGGAGGGTAGACTGATTGAGCACATTGATGTCGTTGAGAGAGCCAGCGACAATAAAAAAAGCATGCTAAATTCACAAATCATGGGAGGCGATAACTTCAAGGACGAGGGTTGGATAACCCTTTCATCCAGTGTACATTACTCTCCAAGCCGATGAACAATTTTTCCATTGCCAGTGCATACAGTCGATGCTTCCAAGCATTCCGGGAAAGCCGTGCGTTCTCTCGTGCAATGCTGTGATCCGGGCGATGTCAGTCTTGTTTGGCCGCGTCAGATAGTAGTTGCCTAAAGCAGATATGATGGCCCGACAAAAAATTTTGAGGATCGTATTGCCCGTTGTATCTCCACAGTGCAGATATTCGTCGTACTGATTGGCTGCTCCACCACTGGCGAGTTGCCTCAGAGCAACGGTGCACTTCACCCACACTTGAAACCCCAATCTTCCAATGGCATCCGGGTGTTGCTGAAAAAAATGCTCCCGAGCCTCAAGAGTTTCAGCAATTCTCAAGAACATGCCCTTGCTCATTCGAAACCGTCGGCGGAAGACAACATCACCTCATATAGGGTGGTCGACAAAATAATCTCGTCAGAGGCATTGTTTGGCCTCCTCACGATTCCGGTGCAGGTACGTCCTCGTATCCGAGTCGTCGTCGTGGTCCGAAGAATCAGACCCGATCACTATTTGGTAAAGCTCCGTGGCTCACTGAACCAACTGCGCATGTCGGCGGCGGTGCTCCTCCGCCTCTTCATGATTGTAGCTCGCACCCGGCCAACTCATTATTTTTTTTTTCGAAAAATAGAGAGAATTTGTATGATGAATGAATTGGATGAATTGATGTGGTGGTGTGGTATGGATGAAGGAGTATATGTAGTGAAAAAGGAGGGGTGGCTGTTGTATAGCCGTTGCTGGTGAATTGTATATAGTCGTTGCACATTTAATTTTTTTTTAATTAAAAAAAAAATTTACATCGGACCAATGAGGACACACCACGTGTCCCCATCTTGCTGACTCGCGGAGTCGAAGGGTGTGTCAATATTTAGACCCACCCTTCGACACACTCTTCGATCTAGGCTGGGTCTAAGCCTCCACTACGGCATCAACCTGAGGTAGGTCGAGTGGAGCTGCGTCGAGCGGTGCTCGACGCAGGCTTCGACTCCTCCCTTCGTTGCTCGTAGTGAGTGCTCTAAGTGGAATGAGGGTCTCATTTCTTGTGAGTGCAAAAGGTGAAATTAAGTGAAAGTTGTTGTAAGTGGAATAAGGAACCCACTTAGAGTGAGTAAAAAAGTAAAATGAAAGTGGAAGTAGTTGTAAATAGAATAAAGTCCCACTTAATTAGATTGTATCAAATGTTGATTTAATTGTAAAAGGTAAAATAGATATTTTCTTTGTGAACAAATATTTTATGGTAAATAAGTATTTATATCGTGGACAGAAGGAATAGTATTTATACTATTACCCACCACTTTCTTATACCTTGTGTTGTTCACAATGTAGCAATTATATTTTCAACGGAGGAACTAGAAATCTATACTACATATTTATCAATATTTCTTGACACCCGTCCCTATATATATGTACCTCATTTACTAGTACTAAAAATTAATTTTTTGCTAAAATGCATTCCGATCTAGAAATTAAGGAAAACTCCTTTCGACCCGTTCACATTTCCATCATTGCTTATTTAGGTGTCATAGCTATATTGTCAA
Organism: Schizonepeta tenuifolia; assembly: GCA_029490685.1. Classification (NCBI taxonomy): domain Eukaryota; kingdom Viridiplantae; phylum Streptophyta; class Magnoliopsida; order Lamiales; family Lamiaceae; genus Schizonepeta; species Schizonepeta tenuifolia. Next base: position 8,341,456 of record CM055956.1, read on the forward strand.
TTTTTAAATAAGAAAAATTTTCACCCTTTAAAATTCTTAAAAAATGATGAGATCTATTATTTTTCTATTTTTTTTACTCTTATTCTTAATATTTGTGGCAAATAATAACATAACAATTTTAATGAGATAGAAAAAATATTTTTTTATTGAGTATCGAGAATATTTAGGACTTGCTTGTTTGAGCGGCACGAGAAAAAAAATTACTAATACTTTTCATTATGATATATACTCCTTCCGTCCTTTTTATTTGTTACTATTTACCCTTTTTTTGCCTATTTTATTTGTACCCATTTGAACACATTTACACATATACCTTTATTCCTTCACCCTATTTTCTACCTTTTTTCACTATGGGCCCACCACTAACAATCTTTATTCTATCAACTACCACTTTATTACTTTATCAGTACATTTTTTCATTATAGGCCCACCACTAACTACCTCTCAAATATACCTTTATTCCACCAACTACTATTTTTTCAGTTTTCTTAAAACCCGTGCCAACACCTAAATGAGAATAAATAAAAAGGACGAAGAAAATAGTATCATACAGGGTATTAATATTATATATATATATATATATATATATTATAAGATATATATCCTATTTGAATTATTTTTTGGATGAAAGGATTAATATTCTATTAAATTATATATATAAGATATACTCATTCCGTCCATGAAATGGTTGACACATTGTAGGCGATACGAGTTTTAAGAAAATGGCAGATATTAGTGAATTATAGTGAGTATTGTTGTGAATGGAGTAAGAATTTCACAATAAATGTGAGTAAAATAACAAAAGTGGTAATCATTTCGTGGATAAACTTAAATAGCAAAATTGACAACCATTTTATGGACGGAGTAAGTATATCCTATTTGAATTATTTTTTGGATGAAAGGATTACATCTCCTAAAATGTCATTTTGTAAAAGTAGGAGGGAGACAAATAGCGGTAGTTTAATCGGATGATGTATATCATGGATAACATAAGAGATGAAGTAAGTTTTTTGCTTGTGAATATAGTGTGTGACGCGCTGCTGGCTAGAACCGTTGTTGCTCGCTCACCGGAATCGTGTATCCGAAAAGGTAACCGGAGCTTCTGCATCACACAGTCAAGAGAGAGATGAATAGGGGTGAGAGGGGATTCTGCCAAATCGCCCATGCTTCAACCTCGACCATCATCCTTTTCACCGACGGCAGCGGCTGCGAAATCCTTCTCATTCACTCCCCGCCTACTTCTCTACCCGAAACCCCTTAAACATTTTTCCAAGGATGCGGCAAATCCTTCTAATGCAAAAAGCTGCATCTATTGCCATGTGACTCTCAAGCGGGGCTGAAGAAAGAGAGAACGGCAGAGGAGACGGGTGGGCTAGAGAGAAATAGAGAGGGGAGAGAATAAAAAAATTAATTTCATTTCTATTCATTAAGTTTTTTCATTATATTTTATTTAAATTATGTTATTATTTTTTTTTTTAAATTTGTGTGCAATGAGTAATCCATATCAACATTGGGCTTTAGTCATCATCAAAAATCCCAATATTGTCCTAAAAATGCAAGGAGAAAGAATTATAGTCTTCATTTTTAGAGTCGGTCGGGAAAAGTCCTAAATTCTTAAATAAGTGAAAGTTGCGGTCCTATTTTTACACTTAGCTCTTTATTTTTTGAACATGATATTTAGTATGACTATACATCTAACATTTCGATAAAAATATTGTATTAAGATCAAATGCATAGATACTTGCCTATTCGTCCAACCTTATTATATATGTACATATATAACTATAAGATCTGAAAAGAAACTTTAAATCTAGAAATACTAATAAGATTTCACTACTAGAAAAAGAATATAAAAAATTATATTTTCAATTAATTAATTAGGGTCTAGGCCAATCCAAACATGTTTTAATACTAATATTAAATTATCAATATTTGTGTAAAAGTCTTCATCTCCACCACTAAATCAAGTCCATATCCATGAAAAATTTAAAATTAATACAAAAATATAAAGAATAAATAACCCTGCAGATGAGTTTTCCTACTACTTCATTACATATGCACCACCCACACTTAATCACAACATAAATTCAACATTATCATGCCCCCTTTGACATCATTAAAGTTAGTTGAGATTTCAATATTGCTCTAAATTTATTGCTTCATATTTTCTTTTTTCTCATTATTATAAAATTGGAGTTGAAAGCTGGACTTGATTGATTTTGATTGGACATACTCTTTCATTTACTGTCAGAATATTTGAGATTGGACCATCATCTCAATAATTTACTATTACTACATCAAAAGTATTCTTATTTTGAAGAATTTCTTTTGTGCGTGTTGCATTCGCAGCCTAAGTTTATAGGCTCTGATTCTCTCTCTCTCTCTCTCTCTCTCTCTCTCTCTATTCCGGTGGAGGTGGGGTGGGGTGGTAAAGGCCTAAAGGGGCATACGGAAGGTCGGAAGGAGAACTATTTAATTCTACTACAAAATTGATTAAATCTTGAAATAAATATAAGCTAAAATTTAAAGAAATTCCATTATATAGATTATGTTCCTCTTTATCCTAACATATCCACCACAACCCTAATAAATCTACTTCAGATAATCTTCAACAAGACAGTACAGTGAACTATCAATTAATTAAACACATTTTATTGCGCTCAGGAGGAACTATCATTCTAGTCTTCAAGAAAACATTCAAGTGATACAATTTCAATCTATATGAACTCCATCATTCTCCTTTGTTCAAGTAAAAAAATATGTTCCCATCATTCTATGATTGTTGGTCGACATATTAATTATTATTGAATCTTTTTACTCAAAAACTGTTATTAGTTCATGCAAGAGCAGCACTCAAGTGCGACCGCCCTAATTGAACAAATAAAATCACAATCTTTACACCTATTTACAATTTAACCAGGACTTTCGAAATGTTGCAAATCAAATCACAACCTTTCCAATTTTACAATTAGGATCACTCCAAATATTTCCGGCGGCCGCAAAATGTGACGTGGAATATTTTTAATCCACATGGAATATTTCTACCGCCGGCGCCACTGACTTGTACAATTCTTGCGCCGTGAAGCCTTCCGCAGTTCCGCCGTCGCCTATTCTGGTAAGAGTTCTCTACTTCTCTTATTCTCTTATTTCCAATATGTGTATCAGTGTATAAAGCAACGATTTTTACTATAATTTGTTCGTTCCAAAAAGTTTATTTAATTCATAATAGCAGCCTTTGTTGAGTGCTGAGTCGGTTGATTTGTTGAGAGTTAATTTGCAATTTTGCATTCTCTGTTAAATAGGAATACTTGCGATTTGATCATGTATTGGAGTTGGAGCTTAATATACAATACTCATATTAATTTAAGATAGAAAATGTCTATTGCAAATTAAAAAAAAAAAAAAATCAAACTTTGGTCCCAAGTCCAAACAGAGGCCGACAATAGTGAATCTGTTATTTGTGAGGATTAATTAATAGAATAAAGTTGATAAAGAGGCCAGGCCAACAATTAGAAAAGAAAGGTTTTGAATAAATAAATAGAAACTTTTTAAGGAAATGTGCTAATTTTTGTTTGCTACTCTCAGGTTGGAAAATGTTACGGCAGCAGTAAAAAATGAAACGTTACTTTAATCCCGTGCGTGGTATTAGTGTTGATGGTTCATCTTCAATGATTAATGATCCTACTATACGTGTTGAATCTGAAGCATCATCGGAGGAAGTGAATATTCAAGTTGATCTTCAACCTAAACCGTCTTCAAAAGACGTTGACTTACTAAATCTTCCAAGTGATCCGGGGCTACGGCCTGATATAATGAGCTTTCCTCCGAACTTAATAGAGTCAGTACGTAGAGCTTATTTATTAAAAGATCCATGTCAACCGCGTAATCATGTTTTTCCATAAAAGATGGAGGCAAATAGAAAGCGAAAATTTGTTCCAGCTTAGTTTGATGAATTTAAGATGTGGTTGAAATATAATATTGCAAAAGATGTTGTTTTTTGTTTATATTGCTATCTGTTTTCGTCGGGAAGTAGCGAAAAAGGGTACGATGCTTTTATATCTGGAGGTTTTAATACTTGGCGCAAGAAAGAGAGATTAAGAGAACATGTTGGAGACGTCAATAGTGATCATAATAAGTGTAGATTGGCATGTCAAGATTTGATGAATCAAAGCCAACATATTGAGGTGACCATTTCTAGAGTATCAAAACAATCTAAGATTGATTATCGCTCTAGATTAAATGCAACAATAAAATCTGTTCGTTTTCTTCTTATGCAAGGAATGACTTTTCGAGGGCATGTTGAGTCGGAAGAGTCCTTGAATCAAGGCAATTTTATTCAGCTCTTGAAACTTTTGGCCTCTTGCAGCGATGAGATAGCCAGAGTTGTATTAAAGAATGCTCCAGAAAACCTTAAGCTGACATCACCCGACATTCAAAGGGATATCATAAATACATTGGCAGTTGAAATAACTAAAGCTATAATTGATGATATTGGAGATGGGTTTTTTGCTATATTAGTTGATGACTGCCGAGACGTATCTATCAAAGAGCAATGGGGGTGATACTACGTTATGTGAATTCAAAAGGATGTGTCATTGAACGGTTTATTGGTCTTGTGCATGTTAGTGACACGGCTGCTACTTCACTTGAGAAGGGAATTGATTCCTTATTTTCTACTCATGGGTTGAGCATATCTAGTTTGAGAGGCCAAGGATATGATGGTGCAAGCAATATGAGAGGTGAATTCAATAGTTTGAAAAGTTTGATACTCAAGAGGAATACGAATGCTTATTACGTTCATTGTTTTGCTCATCAGTTACAATTGACAATTGTTGATGTAGCAAAGAAGCATAAGATTGTTGCATCATTCTTGAAGGCATTGCAAGTGAAGAGATAGAGACCGGAAGAGGATTAAATCAAGAAATGGGGATGAAACGAGCCGGGGATACTCCCTGGAGCTCTCATTACGGTACTCTCATGAACTTGTGCATTTTATTTTTTTCTGTTATTGATGTTCTTCAGTTCGTTAAGTCAAATGGTATTGATGATGCACAAGTGGGTGAAGCTATGGATTTGTTAGATGTTATAGGTCGATTTGAGTTTGTCTTCGTGTTACATCTTATGAAACAAATCTTGGGGATCACACATGAACTATATCAAGTGCTACAAAGAAAGGAACAAGATATTAATGCAATGGATCTTGTTAATGTAGCAAAAACACGTTTGCAAGGACTGAGAGATGAGGGTTCGGAGATGATGCTATCTGATATTTCTACGTTTTGTAGTAGAAATGAGATAGAAATTGTTGATATGGAAGATGAATATGCACCTTGAGAAAGAGGAAGACGTAGGGTTGAAAAAACAACAAATCTTCACTATTACGAGTTGAGCTATTTTACTTGGTGATTGACATGCAAGCTCTAGAGTTGAATCAATATTTTGATGAAGTCAACACAGAATTAATTTTATGCATGTCATGCTTGCATCCTAGAGATTCCTTTTGTGCATTTGATACTAGGAAACTAGTTCGCCTTGCGAAGTTTTACCCGTCTGATTTTTCTGAGGTTGATTTGTATGAACTTGAAAGTCAGCTTGAGAATTTTATTGTTGATATGCACATGGATGAAAAGTTCTCAAAATTATCAGGGATTGGAGATCTTGCTGAGAAGATGGTTTCGACAAGAAAACACTATGTTTTTTGGTTGGTGTATTTGTTAGTTAAGCTGTCGTTGACTTTGTTGGTTGCCACTGCTACAGTTGAAAGAGCTTTTTCAGCAATGAAGATCATCAAGAGTGTTCCACGCAATCGTATGGGAGGCAAGTTTTTGAATGATTGCTTAGTAACTCACATCGTTTACTTGTTATTTTTTTGCTAAATGACTTTATAATTGTGTTAATGTTATTATATATTTAATTTTTATTTTATTTATAAAAGAGAAAAAAAGGACCCCCTGCATTGAAAGTCTGGCTCCGCCCCTGGCCGCAATACAAGTTTTCCTCTTTAATGCAAACTAGTATCATGGCCCTCGCGATGCTCGGGAGTCCTTTATAATTTTTTTATTTAGGGCTTGTTTGGTAGCCCACATTAATCACTGCTAAATTGTTTTTTCTTATCTAATCTTGTGTTTGGTAGGCTAGAAAATTAACATCCCTAGCCCGATATAAACCACCAGCCCGATGAAAATACCCACAACTCCAAGAAACGTAATATCACCTCACCCCCTCCCCCCAATTGTTATTCTCGCCTTCAACACTACCTGAGATAGAGTTACACGGGGACTAAATAACCCCCAAATTTGCATCCATCACAAATGTTTGCCATATCCCACCACCGCCGCCACATCAGCCACCTTTCTCCCCACATCCTCCGCCGAAGCCGATTCTAGCTCCGCATACGTCGCTAGATCATCAACCGCCGCACCGATCCACGTCGTCATGTTGCGCCGGTTGTATCTCTTTACATTTCGGAGATCTTAGTGAGGGAGGACTCGAGAGAGAGAAGAAAAATCCGGTTGGGATTTGAAGTGGGAGCAAAATTCAGCAACTGCTCGATTTGATTTCAGAGAAATTAACATCCCTAGCCCGATATAAACCATCAACGTCGGTGAGCGGACCGCCATTAAACTTCTGCAAGGTCTAAATTGGAACACCAAAACTTAATCCTGATTTTAATATATCCTACCAAAAGCGAGGACAAAATTTTCTGTTATTTTTAAAAGGCTACCAACCGGAACTCTTACACTAAATTTACCCGACTTCTCCACATTATTAATCCAAAATTATTAATCTTACCTAATTCAGTGTGGGGTACCAAACACCTCCTTAGGGTGCATTTACTTTGGTAGTATGAAAATTGTAGGAAAAGAAAAAGTAGAAAAAAAAAGGTTGGAAATATTTTTAAACTTCTCCCCCATGTTAATATTTTCCACAATTTGAGTGAAAATGATGGAAAAGATTGAAAATGAGAAAATTAACAACTCTAACAAGTGAAAATGACGAAAAAGTGTGAAAATATTTATTTTTCACTCTTTTGCATCAAAGTAAACGCACTCTTATAAATGTATTAACTCAATTAAAAATATATCAAACTTAAATTTTAGCATAACAACTTCTAAAATAGATAATGATCGGAATTTCTTCAAACGTTTATTATTTTAATATTCAATTTAATCTAATTAGGCATACAATTAACTTTGTAATACATTATGGGGATTCATCTCAATTTTTATTATTGATCCAATTTTGTATATCGCTCATTCTATTTCACAAAACAGAGATGATGCAAATTGCATAACTTTATATATAAATTTGAAATAGTATGCCCTCAAATATTGAATATTAACAATTCGAGAAATCCAAAAAATTTTTTTATCTATTTTCTATAATGATTAAAAACAATTTGTTCCACATTTAATAATTTCTATTAATAAAGAAATCAAATTAAACAAATCACTAATCTCTACCTCATTTTAGAATGTCAAAGCAAATTAAAAAAATTAAAAACTAAAAAAATTGTAGTACATACTGAGCTTATATAATATCCCAACCTTTTGAAAAATAAGTTCAGTTTCTAACAATGTGATGAATATTGTTCACAAATTTAATGACGAATTAAAAGATATGCTCGAAAAATAGATAAAGCGAGAGTTTAAGGGGGAGAGAATTGTGAGTAAATTTGTAGATTTATTTCGTATTATGATGAACTAATATTTGTGTTTAGATAGCAGAAGGTTGAGAAATTCTGTTTAGATAGCAGAAAAAATCGAGTTCAGATTACCTTAGTATTGCTACATTGCATAACTGCGCATCCAACAGAAGCCCAATATTCCTGCAAATATAAAATTCTGAGAATTTGTTTTTCTGTTGCCCCACGTGAATCTTGATCTGGGTTTCTCAATCTCTCCAAATTTGTGTTCAAGATTCCACCTTTTTGGTGCCGCCACGAAAATCTTGATCTGGGGTTTGCAAGAGAACAGTTCATAAATTTTTTGAGAATTTTGATGGATGCTAAGACGCAGAAGTAGATGAAGAAGCAGTTTACTGCAAAAAGGGATAAGTAGAGGTAGTGGTGGAGATCATCACTGGCTACGGACATGGCGGAGGAGTGATGGTAGAGCGTAGAAGGGACGGCGACCAAGGGCAGCCAGCGACCGCGACTCTTGACCATTCCTCGCGATCGCGTGTCGTCAATGCCCGCTAATACCAATTCCATCGAATTTCGAAGGCCAGAGGTCGGATTTCATCCTTTGTATTTTTCATCACCAAATCCGTCAAAATCCATAAGTTTCACAAATCCAGCAAAATCAGGTTGAAGTTGAATACCATGAGAATTTGATGGAGTATGAAATCCATCGATTGAATACCGCTAGAATTTGACAGATTTTAAACTCCTTCAAACTCCGTGAATCCAATACCCCAGGATTTTAGACTCCTTTAAATTCCTTCCCATCCAATACACCCCCCTAAGTTAAAAGGATAGATGAAGAATAGAGTATTCTAGTCGTGACTTCGTGACCTTAGGGTTAGAATTAATTTGCTTGGAAACCGAATAGTAATTGCATGTGACTAAAATATTTGCACCCATGATCGAGTGAGTGTTTAAGTTCAATGAATCGATCCTAATCCAGGTCCCTTTTATTATTGATCAAGAGACACTCTTGTTTAGATTCAAGTTATTGTTTTCAGTGCTTGTTGACCAATACAAGTGCAGTCGAGACCAAAGCCCAATTTTGCAACACTAGCTATGAGGAAGAGACACTACGCCATTTCCCTTAGGTTCGATCCTGCTTACCATTGACTACCATCTACTGTGGGCAAGGAGATTTATAAATTTATTTATGCGAAGCTAAATGATGGCTTTGTCAAATTGGCACCGTTGCCGAAGAATTGATTCCAAGATAGTTAATCTTCAAGGTTTGAGTTCGGTTTATGCTCAAGCCAAAAACACGAAGTGAACCAGGAGAACTTTTGTTCGTTGAGGATCTTGAGAAAGAGGTTAGAGCAATCTGAGCAAGAAAACAGAAAAGCACCGTGGAGGACAAACCTTCAACGGTCCTAGGCTTGATAGGAGACAATTAATTTGAGCAAGACTATTCTTACTCTGACCAAGAGAGCGAGGAATCACTACCTGAAGAAAAGATGGTAGAAAAGACCATAAGGGAGATCATGTTCCCTAATGACAAGGGCATCAAACCCTCGAGCATCAAGCTGCCCAAGATCACTGGAAATTGAGAGCTTAAACATTCATTGATACAAATCTTGTCCAAGTTCAGCTATCATCCAGGGGAAGATCTACAAACTCACCTTTAGAATTTTGAGATGGCGTGCAGTACCGTTAGGGTTACCCTCATGAGAGATTTGAGGATTACGTAAGGTTGCTCACGTTCCCCTTTTCACTACTTGATGAGGTACGTGAGTGGCATTATACCTTGCCTGAGGAATGTATGGACACATGGAAGAAATTGCAACTGGCGTTCCTCGATAAATATTTTCCTGTTGGTCGCATCCATAGTGTAGGGAATGCAATTTCCTCAGTCAAGATGTGAGCGAATGAGTCACTATATGAGTACTTTGAGATGTTTAAAAAGATGTTGTCATGATGCCCACAACTCTAGATTGAGGAGATTGATCTTGTTGAGTATTTCATGCGTGGATTGCGAGCTTCGGAAATGAAGTGGATTATAGTTGCTTGTGGAGGAGGAATTGTCGATCAATCACCAGCGGAAGTGTTCTTGAAGATAGCTGCTATGGCCGAGCAATCTATAGATGAGGATGATATTCATAGGGGGAATTCTCATGATCATGGTGGAAACAAAGACGTTCTGGTCAATACTATGATGGAATTCATGACCAAGATGGATGATAGAATGGAGGCGTTGAGCCGAAAAGTAGATGGGAATGAAGTAGTTGTGAGAAAGACTGTCAAGAAGTTTGAAGTGTGCCAAGCTTCGACCCACATCACTTCTGATTGTCCCAATTGGTTCATTGAGGAAGAAGAAGTCAAGGCTATGGAGTAGAATCAACAAGGTGTTCCTAGGCAACAAAGATTCGGTTATGGGCAAAATAATAACTTCAGATTCCGTCGGAATGAGAATCTAAGATATGACAACAACCATTACCAAGTACCACCTCCTCATCAATAGCCTCATCAACTCGCCCAACAGCATCAGCATCCATATGTTCCTCCCCATCGTGACCAAAATAGAGGAAAATTCATGAAGGACACCATGGATCGTTTTAGGAAGGACTTTGAGAATTTTCAAATTGAAAGTCGGGGGACATCTAACAATCTTCAAGCTCAATTGACACACATCACTTAAACGTTATCTAAGCTTGTTGAAGAGAAGAGCGGGCGACTTCCTTCCCAAGTGGAGATTAATAAGAAACAGGTCAATGCCGTGACCTTGAGAAGTGGAAGACCATTACCTGAAACAGTGCCCAAAACACCAACTAAGGAACCAGAAAAGATGGAGGAGACCAAGATGGGCTCAGGAGATTTGGAAGAAATGTATCACGAGTTGGAAGCTGAGAAGGAGGCCGCTATCTTGGCCAAGAAGAACCCCATTTTTTGTTCAAATGAGGATGAAGAATTGCTCGAGTCCCTTAAAGCTGAGAGCAAAGCTGTTGGCTAAGAGGACTTTCCCTAAACCCAACGATCCCCTTGCACCTTATCCAAGGAGATTTGCTCGAGATAGAGAGCAACAAGAGATGAATAAATATTGCAAGTCTTCAGAAAAGTCGAGATTAACCTTCCTTTGTCGGTGACACTTCAATCAATGCCCAAGTGTGCTATGTTCTTGAAGAAGATGTGCACGAAGAATACAAGGTATCCTGATGATGCTAAGTTTCACATGGCTGATGTTTTAGCGATAATGAACCCACACTTGCCCATAAAACAAAGAGATCCAGGGATATTTGCTATACCATGCACTATAGGCACAACCACAATACCGAGGGCAATGCTTGATTTAGGAGCATTGATCAATGTTATGGCCAAGGCCATGTTCGATGAGTTAAGGTTTGGACCACTAACTCCACCACATGTTGTCATTCAATTAACGGATCTTTCAACGGTCTACCCAGATGGAATTTTGGAGGATGTCTTGGTCAAGGTGGGGGATCTTATATTCTCTACTGACTTTTATGTGCTGGATATGGGGAAGAGGATGGTCAAGAACCCTGTGATTTTGCTCGGGAGACCATTCTTGAGAACATCAAGAACCAAGATAGATTGTAAGTCTGGGAAGTTAACTGTTGAGATAACGGGGGAAGTGGTGAAATTTGATGCTTATAAGCAAAATATGTCCGAAGGAGTCGAGACTGTGAATAGCCTTTGTTTCCTCGAATAGGAAATAGAAGTGGTTAATGATTTGGAAGATATTGAGAAAGAAAACGAAAAAGAGGAATTTCTAGAGGATGATGACTATGACGAATTTGAATCAAAATTTCCACAAGAATGGTTCGATGAGGTGATTGAAGAATATTGGGGGAATGAGATTCTTGAGCAGTAGATAGAAGAAGACCTTGGTCAAGACAGTGAAGATCATGACCAGGAAGAATTGGAAAAGTGCAGTTATGTGCGGAATGAGGGCAATGTGCATCGTGGCTTTGAGCAACTCAACATTCCATAGTTGAAGCTCGAAGATAGGTTAGTGCATTTGTTCCAAAAAGCACAAAAACTTGAGTTGAAGACATTGGGGAATGCGGTGAGGAAGATACCAGATCAGACGGTGCATGAGGTGCAAGAAATGGAAGACGTTGGAGAGGACCCCAGAATTCAAGAGTGGGTATTTAAAGGAGCACGAGTTGAAGAGTAATGCCCTCCGCCTTTGCCATAGAGTGATTGCCTACAACTTCTATGGAAAGGACAATGCTAGCGACCCCATTACTCAGAAGGAGTTATATCTGATGTGGTGCATGGAGACCAAGCGGAGGGTAACCTTTGGGTCCCTGGTGATCATGCAGCTGCAGGAGATCAACAAGACCACTAGGAGCAAAATAATGTTCAGCCAATTCATCACTGAATTGGCCAAGAGCATGCGTCTGGTGAATAAGGAGAAGATGGAGGTTGTCCCGGAGGAGCTGCTGGATTTAGGATGCTTGCAGAGGATGCAAGACATCGAGGTTAGAGAAAGAGGGGTGTACAAGTATACCCTCATGAGGCCAAGGAAGCTGCTGTGGAGGGCCCGATGACTGCTGCAATGGGCCAGGAGATATTGAATCGCATCCAGGAGGTGGAGAATGTTGTTGGAGCCAACAACTACATCCTCAAGGAGATCCTTCGTGCCCTCAAGGAGTTCAACGAGAGGCAAAAAGCCAGGTACCCTAGGGAGCAGCCTGCTCCCTAGTTTGTGTCCTCCCATCTTTTAAATTTTTAGTAGTTTAGGTTTGTTTTTCTTTCTGAGTCTGTATATATGTTTGAGTCTGTTGAATTCCACCACTTTGCTTGCAGCAAAGTGTGTGGGTATGTTGGTTTGTGTGTCTTTTCTGTGTTTGTTTTGATCAACATGAGCTTGTTCCTTTTTCGTTTTTCTTTTCGTCTATTTTTGTGTTCATTCTATAAGCTTAGATGATTAGGGATGATGAATATGTATGTAGTATAATGGAGATTTTGGGCTCTGCATGCTATATCATAATCTATGCAGCTTTCCTTTCTTGTGTGAATATACATTTTCATCTAGGATTCTGCTAGAATTTGTCTACTTGGCTCATTATACTTTTAAGACTATGGGGTGTTCATGATTAGATGATATAGGCATTTCTTTCTATAAGCCCACTTAGCCAAAAACATCCCTTTCCTGAAAAAGTAAGATATCCCTTGTTAGCCCAGTTTGAGCCAAAATAACTCATTCGAATTGATTTGATAAAAATCCCTGAAATATCATGGTCATTATCATAGGTTTAGAGATCACTGGAGGAAAAACAAAAAGGGACTTGTGAGCTGAAAAAGAAGAAAATCACCCTAGAGCTTAAGGCAAAGAAATCCTGAAATTTATATGAGGATGATCACTTACAGAGAAAAGAGGGGGATAGAAAAGAAGAAAAGAAAGAAATAAAAAAGTAGCAGAATGTGTGCTAAGGCCCGTAATGCAATGAGTCTAGTCAGGAGCAGGACTCTGGAGACCTCCAAGAAGCCTAATATGACCTTTGCCAGTACCTAAATGATCTAACTTGCCTAAAGCCCCATTACAACCTGCTAAGTCATGTTGATAATCTGAAAACACCCTAGTTCTTACTGCATTAAAGAGTTATGAGCTAGTAGACAAACCTATAGCATGGCCAAGACTAAGAATGATTTAAGCATAAATAGTCAACCATGCATACACGAGAGGTGCTATGTGGGAGTAAATCTCATGTTGCTTACCCAATTTTGACCTATTTATTAGCCTTGATGAATGAACATGTTGTTACGTCTTTGTTTTCTTTTTCATGCTGATTTTGTTTTGTGTCTGTTGTTGTTTTTCTTTTGTGTTTTTTCATGGGGAAAGTTTGACCACATACTTGAGGACAAGTATGAATTAAAGTGTATGGGTATGACGAGCCCTATTTTCGTGCTCTTTTAAGTGTCTGTATAAGTCTAGATCGAGTCTTTTCCTCTTTAGTTTTGGATCTTTTGTGTCTGGGAGGACACACTGGTATGCAGGGCACCATATTCTTGCAAATGGGTGCAATGGAGCTATAAAGGGCATTAAAAAGAAAGAAGTGCAGTAAGGCGCTAGAGGTCCCAAGGAGCTTGTTGGTGATCACGGAGACAGAAGGCAAGGCCACGAAGACTCCTTGTACTGGAAGTCAAACCTTTGGCGAAAATGGAAAGAACAAGTTCTGGCAGGGCCACAGCATCTTCAGCGGTAGCCTCCAACAACCTCCAACAGCAGCAACCAATGGGAAGAAGGCAAGGACAAGGGACTGAAAGTGAAGGGCTGACCAACCAAAGGATGTCAAGACTCCAAACTCAATTAGGAGGCGGACTTGAAAGCCATGGATCCAACTACCACTTGAGTGAAGTCGCCATATAAAAAGACAATTGCCCTACTTCACTTGTATCATATCTCCATCCACCGAACAACAACAAAGAACACAACACACACTACTCTCTGCACTTTTAGTTTTTAGCACAAACAATACTCTTTACATTTTCTGTCAAGACCTATGTGAGACAAACAATCGTTTTCAGTTTTAATGTTCATGATGCTTTCGTTTATTTATTTCTTTGCTTGTTCTTCACTTTTAATGTCTAGCTAAGTTGTTAATGCTTGGGTTGGTTAAGATGCGGTGAGAAGTGAGTGTTGTGTATGTGAAAGGGTGAGGCCGGAAGCTCGCCGCACTACAAAAAAACAGCTAATCACCGAGAAAATTATCGAGAGCAAGCTTACCCTCGGTAATTACCGATCATTTACCGATGGCAAAAAATACGGGTCGGTTTCGGCGAAGTTACCGACCATTTACCGACGGCAATTTGGCGGGATGGTTCCCGCTAAAATCACCGACGGTATTACCGAGGGAATTTGCCCTCGTTAAATTACCGAGGGAATTTGCCCTCAGTAATAAATCAAATAAAAAATTGAATAATTCTAAATATAATTACCGACGGCATTGTCCCTTAGTAATTACTGAGGGCGTGATTGCCATAGGTGATTACCGAGGGCACACGCTGCCGTCGGTGATTACAGAGAGCTCATGCCGCCGTCGGTGATTTTTACGGGTCGGTGATTTACCGAGGGCGGTTGCCGTCGGTAATCGTTCGAATCAAATTGGGACTTCCAGCCCTAATTCCCCATTTCTGCAAATCCGTCCTCCCGTCGTCCCCCTGCGCCATCGCCGTCGAGTAGCCGGCAAGTTCTCTCTCTCTCTCTGTCTCTCTCTCTTTAACTCCTCTCTCTCTCTCTCTATGTCAGCCGCACGCCACCGCTGTCCCCGCCGCCGTTGCGCCATCCCCGAGTCGCCGGTAAGTTTTCTCTCTCTCTTTGTCTCTCTCTCTAACTCTTCTCTCTCTCTATGTCAGCCGCACGCCACCGCCGTTGCCGCCGTCCCCGCCGCCGAGTCATCGGTAAGTTCTCTCTCTCTCTCTCTCTCTATGTCAGCCGCCCGCCACCGCCGTTGCTGCCGTCCCCGCTGCCCGCTGCCTCCGCTACCGTCGCTGCCCCCGCTACCGCTGCCGGTAATTACATTTCTTCCCTCTCAATTTTTTGTGATATATATATATATATATATATATATATATATATATATATATATATATATGTATGCATATTTGTTTGCTAGTGTAGAAATTACGAATTAATATAGAATTTGTATGTTGACTTGTATGTTAGTATTACAAATTAAATTATGTGATAAGTATGTTGATGTAGGTTTGATAAGTATGTTGCATACGTGTTTGATAAATATGTTGATTTATGTTGATAAGTATATTTATGTTTGATAAATATGTTCGTATTTGATACATCTTTTCACTTAATACATGCATATTACATATTAATTTATGTGATAAGAAATATGATTACACATATGTTATTACATTGTGGGATAGATTTAATCAATTTCTTAAGGATCTTCTCCCAACAAATGATTGACTATTTGTGATTTGATTAATTATTTTATTTTTTATTGCTTATTTTATATTGTATTGGTTGAAAAATTGGAGGCCGGGTCGGGTAGACTTAGTAAATTAGAACCATTATGGTTAACATAGCTGGTAGAGTCGAGCACTTGGTAGTTAGGATAGAGGGTTTATGCTGTCAAAATTTTGTTTGATTTATGACTGATGTTCTTTCTGTTTTTAATTAGAAATTACAACAATGAATGATAATCGTCAGTGGATTTATGCGAGATATAATGATCGTTCTGCATTTGAAATTGGACTTGAGGGTTTCCTTGAGCATGCGATATGTCTTTGAAGACAATGAGGATGAATCAGGCAACGATGAAGACATAAATACATCATCTAATGATGAAAGTAGTGATGGTTACGACACAGATTTGTGAGACTTGGTAATGTAGGTGTTAATCTATTTTGAACATGTTTGTTTATATGTTTTTTTTTGTTTTTTTATATGTTTTTGCATATGGTTTTTTTTTTGTTTTTTATATATGTTTTTGCATATGTTTTTTTTTTTGTTTTGTTTTTTTATATGTTTTTATAGGTTTTTTTTATTTGAAACAGGTACAATGTCTTTTCGTAGAGGTATTCGTCCTTCCTCTTCACAACAGACTCCTGCTGGGTCTTCACAGCACACTCCTCCCTCGTCACAGCAGGAGTCGACTCGGCTAGGTACGACTCCTCCCTCTTCACCGCACGTTTCTGAGACTCCTCCAGAGTCTTCTGCTGCACGGCCGAAAAGGCCCAGAGGCTTATTAGTTGCCGAGCTGAAGCGGACTTGGCCTAAGGGCAACAATGGGAAGCTTCTCTTTCGGAGAATGCCTAATGGGTACGTTATTTGTTGTTATTATTATTATTATTATTATTATTATTATTATTATTATTATTATTATTATTATTATAATATTATTATTATTATTATTATTATTATTATTATTATTATTATTATTGTTATTGTTATTATTATTATCAATGTTATTATTATTGTTTATAGAGACTTGATGGAGACACCGGGCATCACAAGCAATGCCTTTCAAGCTTTTAATAGGATTCCTAACCTGGGTACAATTGGAAGTTGACTTCCAACGAGGTGAAGGGCGCATACTGGGCCGAATTTGGGGTAATTGAATTTTTATTACAAATAAAATTTATAATTATTATTGTTTAAATGTTATCTACTGATTTAATCATTTTTGTTCAACAGAAAGAATATTGTTGGGAGCTTGAGGATGAGGCCGATGTGAAGAAGATGTGGGAGGCCAAGGCACGTACCAGGTTCAGTGACAATTTGAGTGACGTGAAGCGGAAGTGGAAGAAGAAGACTGCTACGGGCCAGACGATGGCCAGACCCGACGGCTTCACTGACGAGTACTGGACAAGGATCCAGTCGTACTGGGTGCAGGAGGATGTTGAGGCGGTTTCCCAGCGACACAGCCGATACCGCGTGTCTGAGCCCGACGGACCAGGTACAGGGATAGCAAAGCACGTTGGAGGGTCTCAGTCCACTCGTATCCTGCAACAGAGTTTGGTTAGTAATTATCAATTCATTTCTTAAGTGTGTGTGTATATATATATATATATATATATATATATATATATATATATATATTATATCTTTGTTAATAATTTATTTATCTTATATACACGTATTAACAGAGCTTACAGAGTGGACTGCCGGTGATTGCCTTGAACTATGAAACTTTCCTGAGAATCCACACAAAAGAAGATGGCACTTATGCGACACTGAGGGATGAACATCTTGATGTAAGTATTTAAATTTATTTAAATATTAGTTAAATATATTGAAATGTATTTAATTTCTAACAAATATGCAATGTTATGTATTTATTAGGCGGAAATTCATCGCATTGCACGTGAGTCACAATGAACAGACCTGAACGAGATCTACTTGGAGCTCGTACATCCTGATAGGTCACGGCGGTACGGCACTGGAAGTGCCGGTGTGAGCCAGATTAGTAGGGGATCTACTAGTAGCACTAGCACTTCAGCCATGACGCAGGAGATGTACGAGACTCGGATCTCCACGTTGGAGGAGCGACTGCAGCAGTTTGAGCAGGAACGTGCTGCAGAATGTGCAACCATGGAGGAGGAACGAGTAGCACGTATAGCGTTGGAAGCGCGCTTTGCCCAGTTCGAGCAATTTATGCAGACGGCTCAGCTACCTCTTCGTCCTCCCCCTAGTTGATTAGGTTGTTCATTTTATCCTCTAGTTACTTATACACTTCGTACATTATTACATTCGTAATTTACATTTATATTCGTATATTACATTTGTTTAAATGATTTGGGATATTGTGATGCCCTGTTTTGATATTTGCTTTGTTATAGTGTGTGTTGTGTAATTGAATCGTGAAGCAGGTATTAAAAAAAATTAAAAAATAAATAAATTTACCGATGGCACAATTACCCTCGGTAATTACCGACGGTATTTTCGTCGGTGTTTTCTTTCCCGCAACCAGTGAAATCACCGACGGCAGAACTTCCCCTCGATAATTACCGAGGGCGGTGCCGTCGGTAGTCCCTCTGGAAAAAAACCAGCCATGTGCCCTTGTTTTACCGATCGCATTTACCGATGGTAGTCTTGCCGTCAGTAATGTGCTCACCGACGAGCAGATCAACGGCGGTCTCTTGCCGTCGGTAATTTAATTACCGACGGGAATGAGTGAAATATCGACGGTATTTACCCTCGGTAATTACCTGTTTTTTTGTAGTGCTGAAGAGTTGCTGGACACGTTCCCGACGTGTTGGTCTAGATTCCAAAGTGGTGGAGCCTCCACGACTTCGCCGGAGGCCTATAGAGAAGTTGCGGCGGTGAAATCCCTCATACTACCGGACAAAGGTGTAGGGGTTCCCCTCACCCCCGGTCGGGTTGCGAGCACTGGAGTGTGGTGTATGGCGAAAGCAATGCTTATAGCTATCTTGGGCCTTCTAGATCCAAAAGCTGCTGATGCAAAGGGCTCAATCGGTGACTTTTCCAGATGCGAGCTGATTCTGTGGACAGTGTGGCGGGCTCCCGAAGTGACTTGGAAGGCTCAACGCTGAAAGGAAGTGCTGGGAGAAGATGCTCACGTGCGTGACATGGTGACAGTAAAGGGGCATGAGTGTCGAGGCTCTATAACCAAAAGACGTGCCCACGCAGTGACTATTCGAGGGCCTGGGATCCAAACGCACGCACACACAAATATCGAACCAAATCACGACTAACCCATGCATTCCCTCCATATTTGATTTACTTAGCGTGTTATTTCAGTCTTACTTCTAGTTTATGTTGAAAATGACCAATCCCCAAAACCCAAATCTTGTCCAGTGACATCGAGGTCATCACAGCCTACCTCCCATGGGTTCGACCCTGTATACTTACCTCTAACTGTACTTAGTGGTGGGTATCAGGAAATTGTAAATCGTATTTTGGCGCGTTCGGGTTTCCCGACGACAGATCCGGGCGCCGTCAGGTATCAACCTGAATCTGTTTTCTCTTAATTTGTTTCCTTCGTAGTTGTTAGTTTAGGTTAGTTAGTAGTTTAATTTGTTTTGAATCTTTGTTTGCAAAGTTTTGTGTTTTGTGTTAAGTTTTGTGATTGTTGGTCGAGAAGGATGGAGTGTTGCCCTTCACCCATTATTTGCAAAGCAAATTGTGTGGTGAGGGCATCTGAATTCCTTTCTCTTTGTAGTTTGAGTCTTGACCTACACTTTACTCACTTTGCCCAAAGCAAAGTGTGTAGGTGGAGGACGTCTTTGTTAAGTTTTATTGAGTCAGTTTTTGTTGTGTCTTGGTCACCACTCTACACACTTTGCTCAAAGCAAAGTATGTGGATGAGTTTTTGTTGTGTTGTTTGTTGATC
Source organism: Schizonepeta tenuifolia (assembly GCA_029490685.1). Classification (NCBI taxonomy): domain Eukaryota; kingdom Viridiplantae; phylum Streptophyta; class Magnoliopsida; order Lamiales; family Lamiaceae; genus Schizonepeta; species Schizonepeta tenuifolia. Next base: position 8,360,917 of record CM055956.1, read on the forward strand.
AGCATGATTAGAGTTTTGGTCGAGATGAGTATGTTTTGATTGAGCATGTCGTATGTAGACAAGTAGGATGGATTCAGTTTTGAGCAACCTATTTGAGGATTTGAGCTTAAATTGTTGTTATATTTATACAAAATTAATTCTTTCTTTCTTTGTGAGTATGACCATGAAACTTGGGAATTCTAGAACTTGCCTGCATCTCTAGTTGAAACATAATTGATCACGACACTTAAATGATTTAGGCAGTTTCTTGTTGATTAAGCCCAGAGCCAAAAATGACCTACCTACTGTCTATTCTTTTGATTAGCCCCCTTGAGCTTGAATATAATTCTTTATATTCGTTAAATATAGCCTGGAAAATGTAGCCTACTCGGTCACATGAACTCAGGATTAGTTGAAAAGGGGAAAGAAGGAGGGCAAGAGGTATCATATCTTGAGTAAGACACCTGATTTTTGTAGGATGCTTAGCATGCCTTAATTTAGAGGTGTTATGTATAGGAGTTTAAAAAAAAGAAAAAAAAAATAGAAAAGAAAAGAAGAAAAAAGAAATAAAAGTTCTAAGAATAAGTGTACTAAGGCCCGGAGCTGTGGAAAGAATAAAGAAACTAGAGCAGACCTTGCCCAAAACTGAGTTTGTTTTGACCATAGCCAGTTCCCAAAATATTTCCTACCTTATGTTAAAGTCACAATACAACCTGTTAAGACCTAATGATAAGTATTTAGATTTATTAGTGATGTAGAGGGCAGACAAGCCTATGGAATAATCTTGTTGATATTGGTCAAGAGCGTAAACACTTAGCCTAAAACACTTGAGAGAAGAGTGTTGGAGAGGATCATCCCTTATGCTCATAGATTTTATCTTGACTTGTCTGATAATTTTGCTCAATTGAGATTCTTACTTGATTTGACTAACTCTTTGATCTGTTGATTTGTTTTGAGTTTTGAGTCTGTGTTTTGTTTTGTCTTTTCCGAGTTTTTGAGTCTTGGGCAAGTTGCATTTATCCACTTTAGGACAAGCGTAAGTAAAGTATGTGGGTGTGATGAACCATATTTGTGTTCATTTTGTGTGTCTTTTGTTCATGTTTTGTGTGTGTTTAGAGTCTGTTTTGTGTCTGGGAGGACACAAGTTGGAGGAAGTATGTGCAGGGCAGAACATGTGGCATTGTGGGCACAATCCAGTGGAAATCTGCTTAAAAAGGCCATGGACAACGGTACAATACAAATAGGCAAAGGGTTGAAGCTTGTAGCTTGGGCAACAGAGTGAATATTCAGAGAGAAGCTGGAAGGGAGGTAGTACCCCCCATATCTTCATGCCGAGCAGATAGTACCTGGAGCGACGCAGATCGTGGGTGGGACAAGTTCTGACATGACCGAGACAGAGTGGAAGAAGTCAAGGGCGGAGGATGTTACTTTCACTCCAAGGAACAAGATTAGCATGGAAACATTCCATGTTAATCTTAAAAGAGTCCGATCAAAATTAAATCTGCCATGGAGAAGGACAGAGAATCCTAGTCCTAGCCGAACAAGGAAAGAAGGTTGAACAAGGAAATGAGTCCAGTCCATGAAGGAAGCCGACTTCAACCCTAGCTCTCGTCTATATATATATGGCTATTCTTCACTCTGGAGAGAATCTTTTGAATTCTGAGTTTTTCTTTTACTTAATGTTTGAGAGGGTTGTGACTTGTGAGGAAGAAACAAGTCCTACGGGCAACACTTTATATTTTCTGCTTTAGTTTTTGTTGGTTACTGTGGCCAAGACGATTTCTGTTTTGTTGGTGTATAGTTCATCTTATAGTTTTAATTCCAAGTATGTTTTACTTTTTATATAATAAGTTGATTTCAATTTACATTATGTCTAGCTAAATTTCGAAGCATGGACTGATGAGATAATTTGAGCATAAACATAAACATTCCTGAGGTCTTGTTTGAGTTAAATACTTGTATGCTTTTATTCCCGAAATACTTAGGGCTTAATATTAAATTTGGACAAGATAACTGATTGCTTAATCACCAAAAAGATAAGAAATCTAGATCACCAGTAGAGTCGGGGGTAAACACAAGAGTGTCTCTTGTGCCTGAATATATATTAAGTATTGGAGAGCAGTCGGTGTCTTGAGCATATCTTGGTTGATTTGGGTCTAAAAGAAATTAATACTTCTTGCCCAAGATAGTTGCTGAAGAGTCTTCGTGGTTGTCTTGACCAGGAAAGGGGTTTTGCCTTGAGTATCTCTGGCGTAGTCTAAGTTAAAAGGATAGATGGAGAGTAGAATATTATAGTCGTGACTTCGTGACCTTGGGGCTATAATTAATCTGCTTGGAAACAGAATAGTAATTGCATGTGACTAAAATTTTTGCACCCATGATCGAGTGAGTGTTTAAGTTCAATGAATCGATCCTAATCTAGGTCCCTTTCATTATTGATCACGTTCTTGTTTAGATTTCAGTTATAGTTTTCTGTGCTTGTTGACTAATACAAGTGCAGTCGAGACCAAGGCCCAATTTTGCAACACCGGCTACGAGGAAGAGAGACTACGCCAATTCCCTTGGGTTCGACCCTGCTTACTATTGGCTACCGCCAACTGTGGGCAAGGAGATTTATAAATTTATTTGTGCGAAGCTAAATGATGGCTTTGTCATATTATTAGTTCATAATTGATCTATGTTCTTTTAAAAAATAAAAGTTCTCCATATTTATATAGCAAGTAACTTCTTAAAATTGGCGTTAAAATGTATATTTACTATCTTAATTTAATATAAATAGATAGAATATATGATTACAGTTATAAGAATGTATTGCATAAATTTAATCAACCTCGATTACAAATTTTAATTTTTTTGGAGATTTATTATTATTTACAAATATTCATTTTAATTTATTTATTCAAATAGAAATAAAGCATATATGATCGATGGATACAAAGGTGGCAGACCAATGTAGAACGTTGGCAATCACATTTTTTTTTCATAAATATTTTAAAAATATTGATTTACAAATGGATTGTGATTTGAAAAATATAAACAACAGCTTGTTTCGCTTTTGCCTAGTTAGGTATCAATATTTATAAAGAGTCAAATGAGATTTTATATATATCGGGTGCATATATATTCGCTATTTTTATTTACACGCCAAAAGTATATGGGTGCAATTGTGTATAAAAAAGTAAGGTCATATTCTATAGGAATTGTATTAACTTAATGAGTACTATTTTAATTATTTATTTCTATTTAAACTTTGAACTTTAGTTTTGATTTTTAATCTAAAAAAATTAACAAGCAATGAAAAGACAAATACAAAAAATAATTAAATATTAACATATGACAAAAGATATCTTAAGGCTTTTGATTTCAATGGATAATTAAAATTCAAATCTTAATCAATCAATCAATTAATACTGGGATTCGACTTTTCTTAGAAAAATCACACAATCAGTTTAAACCTACTTCCATAGCGAATAAACCGTTGATCACATACAAGAGTTTTCATTCTCGACAAACATCATATGTATACAACTCCAAAAAGATCGATTAGATTAACATTCTCACACAAGGCTCGTCCCATTCCGGTTATTTTGCAATGTATGTCTTATGTTCTAGATCAAGTATTAACTATCTTCTTCCGATCTCAAGTTAATACATCAAATATTGCAAAATTGGTAGCTAAGCAATTATGCATGCAATCAAACCAAGAACATTAGAAAGAAGATAAGGTCGTAATTGATTAATCGATTAAGATTCAAAAATTAACTATCCATCTACTCTCTAACCATAGGATATAAGAGAATTAGATACTCATAATTAAAGCAAACATCAAATCAAAATAAAAGGAATTCATAATCATTAAATAAGAAAAATCGTAGACGAAACAAATAATCTTGAACTCTTTAATCAAGTCTCCAAAGGTTCCAATACAAAGCTAAAATTTGCTAAATTAAACTATGAAGAATAATAAAAGGCGTGCTCCTTCTATGCAATAGAAGGAGTATTTATAACTAGAAAAATTAACACAAGTCGTGAAAGAATTAAATTTAAACTAGGAAAGAAGTTCAACTCGCAGAAAGAAAAATTTAGGGCTGAACCGCCTCACCATGGGGTCACATGAAGGACCGCATGGAAGATCGCATGTGAAATGCGAAGAAATCTCAATTTTTTGGGCACACACACACTTCATGCGGTCCACACATCCGGTCGCATGGCAGACCGCATGTGGTCATGCGGTCCCCGCATGACACCTCTATGTGGCCTCATGAAAAACTCCTTCGATGTCCGAACTTCTCTTCCACATGCTCATTCATCATTATTTAAGCTCTCAAAAATCTACAATTTCACATAAAAGCAAGCGCGTATCATATTCTTTAAATCAAACCAAAACTTATACAAAAACAAGTGAAAATCCATGTTTATCAATGCATTTGAAGTTAAATTTCAAGTCATTTATTATTTCTTATAGGCATAATTAGTAGTTTGTTAACGTGCAAGTGATAATGTGACCTAAGATTTTATTTCAAAAAAAAGAAAAAGAAAAAAAAGGATAATGTGACCTTAGATTTTGTTTAGGTTAGTCGCATCTTCTCGCGAATGAAATTGATACCTAGTCCATCACAAAATAAGTTAATTTTGTGCAAATGAAAAAATATATATAAAATAGAATAATGATATTTGGACAACAGTTGTCCGAATAACAGTGTAATATTTGTAATTAAATAGTTTTTCAATTTTTTTAATAATTAATATAATTAGTGTTTGGTCTATAATATCCTTTCCCACCTAATTATATGTTAATCTTTAAATTTAATTAATATTTCAAATTTTCAAAAATTTGTGAATGATATTAATTTATTTTAATTAATATTAGAAATTAGCATACAATTAAGTGGAAAATGATGTTATAGACAAAATACCAATTATATTAATTACTACAAAAAATTGAAAGTGTATATTTAGTTACGAATATGTCACCGTTGTCCGGACAACTGTTGTCTAAATATCAATACTCATATAAATAAATATATAAAAAATCTGTCAAAATCAAACTTGTGATCTTTTATTTCATATCAAAATTTGTCACTAATTTAAGTACGTAACTAATCATACTCACTAATCTTTTATTTCAGATCAAATTTGTTATGTGACCGGACACGTGGCATGGCATATCAATACAAATGAAATGATAGAAAATAATTTGATGATATTAACAAATGACAAGAATTACTTAAGAAAAATTATATGAAAAGAAATTCCTTTAAAGAAAACATGCGACAATAATTTAAATAAAAAATATTGAAAAAGTTTAGACGCATGCCGCCGTGGCTGAGTTTCCTCAATATTTAGCCCATTTCTTATTGGCCCATCTGTTGCCAATTCTTTCTTTTTTACTTCATTCTTAGCCCATTTCTTGGCCCATCTCAAGCAGATTCTTCTTCTTCTTTTTTCTTTTTCGGAATTTTCAAATTTAATTGAAAAAAAACTACGCTAATTTAGGTATCAGAACTACTGCGCGGCTGCGCCACAAATTTAATAATTTTTTTCTTGATTATTTGTTTTTGCACAGGGGCTCGTGTTTATCCAGTACATATTGGAAATGGTAGTTGCAGACTTGCAGGTCCCCCAATATAAAAAACATTAAAAAATATAAAAATAAATAAAAATAAAACAAAACTTATTAACTTCAGATTATTTAATATTTTCTCACTTTTTCTCCTTATGGCTTCTTCATCGACAACAACTCTATCTCCACACTTAGAAATATGATCAATATAGACAAATAGAAACGAAAAATAAAAACAAAAAAGAATATAGATTTTTGTTGAAATAAAAAATATGAGAAAACCACATGTAGAGGAGAAGATTTCACTACAGGTCCAACCACATTACGGAAAAAAATCCAAACTCGCACCGCGAGCTTTTAGAGCTCAATCCAAACATTCCGTGTTACTCATGTCAACAATCATGAATCATCAGATTATCTTGTGTGACATACCTAAATTATTAATTCCCACACTGGTCAGTCATGACTTGTTTGGATTTGTAGATGGTTATCTCCGCCTCCATTTATATCTCTTATTGACAAAGATGGTCATCTCTTGCATAGGTGTGGGGGAGATGGTGTAGTGCAGTGGTGATACAATACCGATACAAAATTTTATAAATTGTAGGATGCTATCCGTCCAGAATATATCTTATATTGTATTATAGAAATTTTAAAATTTATGAATTAAAATATTTAGTTTACATTTTTTTTATTCAAAGCTTAAGTATTTTTAATTATATGTCTCATTAATTAGATTATAAATAATAAAGTTTTACTATTAAATTGTAAAATGCTGAAAACAACAATGCACCCTCCATGCATGATGCATCATATTCTTACACTCAGCACACCACATTCGCATATCCAAATTAAATATTTATAGATATAATTTACATTCTTATGTTCATTAGGAATTTAGAACTTTAGTCCTTAAATTTTTAAGGTAATGGTTGGTATACATGAATGGAATGAAGTGAGAATGAAATGACATTGAGAATGAAATGAAGATGAGAATGAAATAGAATAAAGAATGATAATCCTATGGCTGGTATACACAAGGAATGGAATGAAATTTTTTTAATTATTTTTTTCATAATTAATATAATTAGTTTAATAATAATTTTAATATTAAATAAATAATAATAAATCATTATTTTAATATTATTTATTATTTTAATAGTTGATATGTATAATAATATTAATACTAGAAATAATAATAATTTTTTCCTAACTCAATAATAACAATGATAATATATAATAATAAAAATAATAAATATGATTTATTATTGATTTAATATTATTATAATACTCTTAGTTCATTTGTATAATAATCTTAATATTATTAAAATTATAATTCAATAATATTAATATTATTTAATTATAATCATTAGATTTAAAAAAAAAAATAATAATAATAATAATAATAATGTTCATTTCTGAAGATGTTGAATAGCTAATACAAAGAGGGAGGGAATGAATGACTAAACCCATACTCAGGAGATTAGTTATTCCTTACGGAAAAAAATATAAGCCAACCGTAAAATTAAGAATAAAAGTAGTAATGACCATTCCATTGTCATTCCATTTTAGCATACCAACCACCACCTAAGTGCTTATTATTGCATGTTATAGGATATGAAAATAGCAGGAAAAGACTCATTGTAGAACATTTTTAAAAAGTTATAAAAATAGTAATTTTGGACATTAATCATTAATGCTCATTTTTATTTTTATATCTTTCATATACTGATGTAATTTTACATTTGAAAATTTAATTATTGATTCATTTCACATTTCACAAAAGAAAAATTGTGAAATTCGGAAATTATTATTTTTTCAGTTAAGTTAGAATTCGACTTTTTCATATTTTCCTAGTTGCGCCCTAACAATAATATTTGGATCAATTTCTTTGTGTTGGACTGCATGATGAGGTGCAGTCATTATGAAATTTGATTAAGATATAGTACTAATTATGAATTAATATAATTATATATACAAATGAGTAACACTCCCATGTAACACGTGTCACAATGTGAGATTATGCGTGGCGCATGCACTGCACGCGCGTGCTTCTCACGCACGACGCGTGTTGTGCACGCACCCTTTTTTTTGCAATAAATCCATATGCACTGCACAATATATTCATATGCACTGCATTTTATGTTTATATGCACACCGAAGAGTATTGATATGCACCAACTTTTTTCAACTTTTTTTTCCAGTTTTTTTAATTTACAGTTTTTTTTTCTTTTTCTTTTTTCTTCCAATCGGAGCCGAAGGCTCCGATTTTACGGCTCTGCTTTCGCTCCAATTACTAATATAAGGATAATCGTCTGACAATAATTTTGATTTTTTCGCTCAATCCGAGGCATTTGGCTCTCCTCGCTCGAATCTTAACCAAAGAAGAAACGACAAACAAAATAACGAAGAGGCAAATTAAAAAAAAGAGTGCAAAATAAATTTGAAAATTTAAAAAACAAAAATAAAAAAATTAGAAAAAATTAGTACATATTAATATTATTTGGTGTGCATATCAACATAAAGCACAGTGCATATAAATATATGATACAGTGTATATGAAAAAAAAAATCGAAAAAAAGAAAAAAAAAAAAAAAAATAGGGCTAGGGCCAGCCCTTCTATAAGGCCAATAGGGGCTATGGGCCTATGGCCTAGGCTCCCAAATTTGAAGGGTCCCCAAAAAAAAATTAATAATATATAAAAATATTATTTTTAATAGAATTTTTAATATAAAGAATATATAATATCTAAAAAATCTTTTGCATTTAGAATTCAATTAGTAACCAGAAAAAAAAAAAAAAAAAAGTAATGTGATGTCGTTCAATATTCATGCTATGACTCTACCTCTATTTTCTTCAGTCATTTCATTCCATACAAAAATTTACCGAATTATATTTTACCATATTATGTAAATATTTGATGAACCCTTTTTTCCTTTCGGCCTAGGGCCCCCAATATCTTAAGGCCGGCCCTGAATAGGGCGCGTGTACACGCGGTAGGCGTGCGTGGTCTCATTCTCACAATGTGAGACGTTTCTCACATGAGTATTTGCCCATACAAATTGGCCGATAGTGCTACAATCATTCGCCATCGCCATCGCCATCATTCATTTATTGATCAAGTACGAATAAAACTGGGGAATTGTCAATTCTCTGTCACAATCTAGACAAAGATATTTCCAGATCTTCAAAGAAAAAAACCATGACTTGACTACGACTGCAGCAGAGGACGGCCACTGCCCTTGACTTTCTTCAAAAATTACAACACAAAAATCTGATGAGCAAGAAAAGATTTGATTTTTGTTTCTCCCGATGAATTTTCAGTGCTACTACTGTTGGATGTGAACAATTTCAAGTCTTCTACTGTTGCTACTGATTCAACACACAAAAAAAAAATGCAAATTTTGTAAAAGGCGAGTGATGGAGAAGAACAGAGCAGAGGCTGCTGGAGAGCAAGAAAATAAGAAATCGGAGATGGGTATGAAAGAAATGAAGAAGCAGAAGAAGGCATACTTGTGGGTTCCAAGATTTGGGTGTACGAGATCAAACGACGACGTTCCGGCGGCGGAGACGCCGGCTGACGGAGGTTTTGACGTTTTCAGTGGGAAGGATCAATCGGCTAAGCATCTGGTTGTTATGGTCAATGGAATTATTGGAAGGTTTGCTTCTAACCACTTCATTAATTTAATGACTGTTTTGTATTTATAGTGTTTGATGAATGTCCATAGCTATTTCTGATGTTCCTTTTTACCTAGTATTCTGGATGAGGAGATTTATAAGAATTTAGATTCATGCAGTGTTAGTTATTATTATCATTTTTTTAAATAGAGTATTCTGGATGAGGAGATTTATAAGAATTTAGATTCATGCAGTGTTAGTTATTATTATCATTTTTTTAAATAGAGTATTCTGGATGAGGAGATTTATAAGAATTTAGATTCATGCAGTGTTAGTTATTATTATCATTTTTTTAAATAGTTGTGGAGGTAAGATTATTCAAAGAATAAGAACACTAGTAACAAGTTATTTGCTTCACATTTGTGCAGAGCTCAAAACTGGAGATATGCAGCGAAACAGTTTGTGAAGGCTTATCCTAGTGAAGTTAAAGTGCATTGTGAGCTTTATGTTCTTCGATTTCATCTTTCCTTTCGTCGCTTTTAATTATACGATGTCTTGTGTTCTCGCGTTGATCATATATTTCATCAAACAAGATAACAGTTTTTGATCGGTTAGCTGGTTACGGTTTAGTTTGGAAGTCTGAGGTTTGAGGGAGAACGAATATTAGCTGAAAGTAGTTGCATTACGGTTTTATGTAGCGATTGTGGTAGATTCTGTATCTTGATAGTTTTGATTTATCTCAAGTTTAAAATGCCTCAAGATTGATCATGGATGATTGATGAGGTTGCTTTGTCATGGATAACTGTTTGGATCAGTAAAAGATTAGGTGTTATGATCAGTTTTGTAACGAACAATGTCAACATTGTAAGAGTATATTGGTCGTGTAGAAAGAATTGTGATTTATTCATATTAATGCTTATGAGTCTTTTACTCTATTGCACGAGCTACGTTCATATTAATGCTTATGAGGATTGCAGAATTCTGTGTAAGAGTAGAATTCTTTATTGATGTTTTTCTTGATGTAATGGCTAGAATGTACATGAATGAAGCCAAAATCCTTGAGAATAACGAGAATTGTTCTTACTCACGTTGCTATATCCAGGCAGTGAATCTAATTCTTCAATGTTAACGCTGGATGGAGTTGATGTTATGGGGAAGAGATTAGCTGATGAGGTCTGTACATTTCTATGTATCATAATTTCCTCAAGAATCAGCGTGTGATCGACTTAGTTTTAGTCTTTCGTCTTTTATCCAATCAAGCAAACATGGCTAGGGGTCTACTTGACTGAAATTTTATGTAGAATAGAACTTAAATCTTCATTTTATTGACACAATTTCTAGGTGATTTCTGTTGTCGGTCGTCATTCAAATCTTGAGAAGATTTCTTTTGTGGGTCACTCCCTCGGTGGCCTGGTAGCAAGGTATGCTATTGCTGTGCTTTATGAACAAGATATGACAAGAAAAACTTCAGATGGCAAATGTGGAGGAGACGAGCTTAGCAAATCCCCCGCAGACGAGAAAACAAGAGGGAAAGTTGCTGGACTCAAACCTATCAACTTCATTACCATCGCAACACCTCATCTAGGAGCTAGAGGCCGTAGACAGGTTATCTACATTAAATATTCCCCCCCCCCCCCCTCTCTCTCAATGGATTTATTGCGATTCTTGTCCATCTAATGTTTGGATTATCTTTCGTTTGATCCTAATAAAGATGATCACATGACTTTCAATTTTGACAATTTACCCTATAAATTTCCACTGAGTTTTTTGATTGATCATTAAGCTTTTCTTGCATAAGATTGTCTCTGTACCTTCTATCTCTTCGCTAATGACCATGTTTGTATTTCACTTTCTCCATATTTTGTGCGATAAAATCTTGAATCAGCATGAGTTGTACTTATATATGTAAAATGAAAATGTTACGGTGGAATGCCTAATTGTTGCAGATCCCGGTGCTTTGTGGTTTCCGCACCTTGGAGAAAGCAGCATTGCGTGCTTCAAGTGTACTGCGCAGGACAGGGAAGCATCTATTCTTGAGGGACAACGACAACGGAAAACCTCCTCTTCTGCTTCAGATGACTGATGACTCTGATGATCTCAAGTTCATGTCAGTACCCTTTTTTCGAGTTTGTATATTGTTGGCTACTACTGAAATTTGTGATTCTAAATCTCGTTCCAGATCATCGCTGCAGTCATTCAGACGGCGCGTGGCCTATGCCAATGCCAGCTTCGATCGTATCCTTTATTTATTCAAACCATCAAAGATAAACCATCACTCTTTGCTTCAATGGATATGCAGCATTTACAAGTATATGTATATCATTTCAACCTTGACATATTTCATAGATATAGTTGGCTGGAGTTCATCATCATTGCGCCGCCTCAACGAGCTCCCAAAGGTAACAATTTCGCTGCTTTTGCTCGAAATACGTATACATCTAACAACCAGCTCATTCTCTCAGCGCCGGAATCTCGCCAAAATTGCTAAATACAGATACATTTTTTATGAAGACACATCAAAAACTGCCAACGTTCTCAACGTGTCTTCAGAAACGAAGGTCTCCAGAGGGAGAATAAATGAAATGGAAGGTTTTCATCATTCCCTATCTTTAAATTAGCCAATCAAATTTAAGCATCCTCTCATTACATGACACATTTTCCTTGAGCATTCTTAGCAAATTGTCTCAGCATTGAATGTTATTTGTGTGGAGACTAAGGATTTGGAGTGTCATAGCATGAAACTTTCATAATTCTTTAGCTACTCACTAGGGTGAGTATTCGGTTAATTTAACGAAACCGAATAAACCAAACCGTTCAATCAAGATGTGCTCGGTTCACTTTTCAGTTTTTTCAAAGTTTCTGCTTGTCCCTATGCTCGTTGCGCTCATATTAGTTTTTCTTTTTTATTTTTATTTTTTAATTGTAGAGGAAATGATTAGAGGGTTGACAAGGCTGAGTTGGGAGCGAGTAGATGTCGATTTCAGTAAAAGTATACAAGGGCTTCTCGCTCACACCACGATTCAGGCAAGTATCGAACTCTTATGATGTGATCGTGTTACATATATTGTTTCTCAAGCTAATGTGGAATCGAAGTAATTGATATAGATACCTATTGACAGTCGGTGTCGATTGATTTTGTAGGTTAAAACTTACTGCATCAACTCTCATGGAGCCAATGTGATACAACATATGATTGACAACTTCCAACTATAGCGACTGTTGTTGAAAAGGTTTCCACATTGACGGCGGCTTTCCATACAAACCAACACGAAACCCGGTTTCCAGTTTTGACGGCTTTACCTATAGACCAAGACGAGTCTTTTCAGCATGCTTTGTCCTCAGCTTGATTCGTCCATGAAACACATCATACTGTGAGAGGTTCGATTTTGATACCACCTTCTGTATAATTTGAGCTAGTTGTTAAATTTGCATTCGTTACTGAAACAAACCCAACTTTAGGCATCTTCATATATATATTTATATGAAAAGATATCAGCTTACGTAACACTACTAGGCACAAAACGAAGCCACAAATCTTTACAAATTAGAATTTTGCTGCCATAAGTTCACTACGAAAAACCACTATGAAAGCCACAATATATCATTGAACATATGCCATGGTATTTCTTGTGTAGTTGAATTTATGGATAAAGAATTCTAATTTGTAAAAATATTTTGACTTCATTTTGTGCCATTCAGTTGTGTGTTGATATATTTTCATACATATATGAAGATGCCAAAAGTTAGTTTGTTTCATTATTGGATGCAAGTTCCACAACTAGTTCAAGGTATATCAAAGGTGGTATTAGAGTCAAAACCTCTCCTAGTTTGGTGTAATTTTTTTGGATGACCAAGAAGTTGGTGGGAATGTGATTTATGGGGCCCAAGTAAGGAGTGATCTTTGGTGGTGGCAGCTCTTGTTAGCCATAAAGTGTTGGATTCCGAGAGTATGCATGAATATAATAAATTCATATTTGAGAAAATCTACTCATACTAACAACGTGCATTTCTTTTCAAAAAGTTGATCCACGGGAACTCCAAAATTAAGCGTGTTTAGAAGTTAGATTGGATCAATCATATTTAAAGAATATTTGAATATTGTCTTCTTAATTATGAAGTTGATATTGCCAATATTATTAATTCAATTAGTTACTCAAAATGTGGGATATAGATTCACCCATATTTTGCAAAATAAAATGTTGATTTATTCAGAAAAAGAAATAATCAAAAGAAAAAGTCTAATTCAAAAATAGCAAGTCCAACTTGATCGGGTAGAGATCAAAACATCAACCTAGCCACATTAGATTATTTTTTGAAAATTTCAAAGAAATTAGTAACTATTTAGTCATCTCAACTTAGAATTGTGTATTTTTTTAGTTATGTTTTTTTACCTTTTTACCCTTATAAGTTCAATATATTTACTTTCATAAAGTTTTTACATCCATTTAACAACATATTTTAAATGGGTCCCATCCTCTACTTAAAATATTCTTACCAAACATTTATCTGTTTTTCCTTAAAATGTGTGCACGGCCCCACACCATACTAAGTGGGAACAGAGGGAATAGTAAAATAGTAGTACATGAATTCACTGTCTGTTAGACTATCTGCAATCCTTGGAGACCACTGGTCTCTAAGGGTGTCTCCAGCACTAGAAACCCCTTAGAGACCCTTACCCCTGCAACCTATCGATCTTCAAGGTTCGACATTTTCATTAAATTAAGTCATAAAATTCCATTAATAAAAATAACATAAAAAGATTACATTAATTCAAATAAAAAAAATTACATTAATTCAAATAAAAAAAATTACATTAATTGAAATACAAAAAAAAACTACTACATTAATTGAAATTCAGACTATTCCGGTAGAGGTCCAAATTTGCGTCAAAGGTGCTCGGTGAGATCATTGGTAAGCCGAACGTGCTTTCGTTGATCTCTCAAGTCGACTTTCCAAACGAGATAGGTCTTAAAGGTGATCGGAGTGGGCCGATGGGATATCCCGCTAGTGGATGGAGAATCAAAGTCGTCTCTCCAATTCTCCGCATCCTCCCGCTCGTCTTCGATGATCATATTGTGTAAAATAATGCACGCGAACATGATGTCTCGGAGATGCCTCGTGTACCAGCACCGACCCGGAGCCCGAATTATTCTCCATCGGGCTTGGAGCACTCCAAAGGCCCACTCTATGTCCTTTCTGGCCGACTCCTGCATCTTCTTGAACATCGCCGTCTTTGGGTTAGTTTCAACTTTCGGCGCTTTGATCAGTGTTGGTCAAGCAGGGTAGATCCCGTCGGTCAAGTAGTACCCCTTATCGTATCGGTTTCTCATGACGGTGAAGTTGCACGACGGAGCTCTATCCTCAAGCACGTCGGTGAACAAGGGCGGCTGATTGAGGACGTTGATGTCGTTGTTGGAGCCGGCACACCCAAAAAAGGCATGCCAGATCCATAAATCCTGCGACGCCACCGCCTCCAAGATTAAGGTAGGCACGCCTTGATCGTCGCGCGTGTAGGCACCCGCCATCACCAATCTGAAGTAGCGTGCTATCAAGCATTCCTACTTTTACTCGAGCAGCGATTGACGGCGAGAGAGGACACCCAAGGCATAGCCAGAACAAGAGGAATCGGGAAAGCAGGAGTTCTCTTAGCGGAATCCATGATCGGAAAGCTTACAGTAGAAGGAGGAATTCTTCCGGAAGTACGAGAACTTGAAATTGACTTTCTTCTTTATTGCGGACAAACTCCTAAATCAGCGGAAGTTACGTCGCTACTTTTTAGCCTTGGCGGTCCGGGGAAAGAAAGGCCTTTGCTTATCTTACTCTTACTAGGTGCCTGGTCAATCAGCATGTTCTAACGCGTGTTCTTTGGTGTGAGTATGTATTTCATATTCGTTACAGCCCAATCGGCTAAGCCGCGTGTTTGTCGGGAATAAAATAAGAGTTGGGTGCAACAACTGGCCCAAGCCCAAGGAAGATTCGCTTCAGTCGGTAGAAAAGGGGAATTTCTCTCACAAAGGTCGATAGTAGCTCAAAGGACGGAAGTCAATACTGGACTTCTCGCCCACCAAAAAGCAGATGGAGCAGGGAAGAAGCCCCATTCGTTGAATATCTACCTCCCATTTTCGATTTACTTGTTTGATAAAGGCGAAAGAAAAGAAAGCAACTGTATGCCTACGGGTCGTAAGCTTACTAATTTAAATTCCTTTGACTGAGGTGAACATTCTTTTGGAAATGCTAACGAGGTTCAATGACGCCGACGAAGGGAACCAGCGGAAAGGCTCTCAAAGGCAGGCGCGTAGTATAGGCGGACTCATAGGATAAGGCTGTGCGTGTGAATCCCAACTAGAGAGCTCCTTTCTATAAAGTAAAGGGCTACTCGACCTATTTGGAAAGAGCTCGGAAAAAACAGAGGGTTTGCCGGTTTCACAGAGGAGATGTGCCGAGTTTCATGAAGTTATTAATCACTAAAATCTGATTTATTTGGCCTTCTAGGGCCCTGCTATAATTTGACTAATAGTCGTCATGGTCTGGCTTGGGAGAGGTCTTTACAGAGCCTTTGCGACCCTCGCGTACCTCTTTTGTAAAGATTCATAAACGTACGTCCAGATGAGTTGGAACATGTCTAAGGGGAGCTATGCCCGGACCGGAAGTCGCCCATGATCAAGGGCCCAAGCAATTGGTATCCTCCTGTTTATTAGGCTATATCGATTTTCTAAAAGGGAAGAAATCGGACAACCTTGCCATGTTGATCAAGTGAACAACCCGGCCTTTGGCCCCCCCTCAAAGTAAATGAACTCTCCAAGGAGAGAGTGGCATGGATATGAAACAAGGAACAGACCCTATAGTTTACCCGGAAGTCAACTCAGAACTACTAAACCAAAGGCGAAAGGAGGTCACACTATGGGAGCTGGCCATGCCCGAAGTCGTTACCTCAGGTTGAAGCTCAAATATGAACAATAGTATAGTACTTGGATGTAACCCATTCCTATAGCTCAGAATATAGGCATTCCTTATATATAACAGTTCGGAATATAAGAACTCCAATATAGGGAATATAAAACATTCGTCGGATGAAGCTACAGTTCCCCTAACTCAGGAATCGGGGAAGGTTTTTGGTGACAAGACCTGGAGATATCAGAAGTGAGAATGCTGACATGAGTATTCCCCGTTGGAAATGAGAAAGCAATTGTACCGAATTAGGGAAGGAAAGAGCTTTGTAAAGCGATTCATATCGATTACTTAACGCCCTCTTCCCTGCTAGTACCCCTGTCCCATTACCATTAAGGTTAGATGGGGGAATGCCCACCAAGAGAAAAATAGAATAGAATGTTGATCTACAGAGCTAGCAGGTGCAAATCTGTTATCAATCTTTAGTTGGTGACCGGCTTGCTGTCCCGTGATTTCCTCACTAGACAAAGAGTCCTCCTTGTTTAAGATAAGGATGGCTAAGCAGCAAATTGTTCATTTGAAAAAATGGAAACCCTTCTTATTGGATGATCATGATACTTCTCGAAAATGGAAATTCCATTGTCTGGTGCTGCTGTCGGCATTGGGAACGTGTTTAGCATTGATAGCACGAGAAAGATCAGCCCCACGCATGAACTAACTCCTAAAACCAACCTAACTAAATATGTGATTACTAAGTTCGTTGATCGAACCCGAAAGGGTTATTTGTCTATGGAAGGAGGGAGCTTTGTTTTGGCTCCCGTCTGCTCCCCTAATAGCCCAAATAGATAGATAGCTAGACTTGTAATAAGCTGGCAAGATATGGGTGAATTCGTCGCTTTAATCGCCTTTTTAGGACCCTCTGCCCAACTTGATAGTACGTCGAAGTCGTGTTTGCACGAGATTTCTATCCAATCAGTAGCCAACTTCGGACCTGCTCTTTCCTTTTGAGTTGTCTTTTGACCCGGAATTGAATCCGCTGCCTAGAAAGGCAGATGACTCACGTAACACTAATTATATCTCGATGTCAGTTGAAAAACTTCAACCACGGGACAAAAATGCTGAGAATCAAAACGAGGGCGAATTGGCATTAAGAAGCCATCTCCGGACTATCATTGAGAGATATCGGGGCTAACGAATCACTTATAACAGCTGCTCAATTGTTCTCTAGTCAGTCTATAGTTCCGAGTTCCTGAGCTAGGTAGGCAAGTCAAGCGTTAATAGTATCCGTAAGCCTTCCCGCGGGTTGAGCTACAGAGGTTTTTTTTAAGTCGACAGTTTATCGCGGAGCTGCATCGCCCACTGAAAAAGTATTTATTAGTGATCTCGGGTCGACTATTGGCGAGTTAGTACATTAGATAATTCAAAAAGTAGAACAACCTTTTTCTTTTAATAAGAATTATCTCGTTTCCGGTAAGGGCTAGGCACAACGACGCAATTATCAGGGGCGCGCTCTACCACTGAGCTAATAGCCCGTCGTGCGAGCCTCCCGCTGGGGGCTAGGGCAGCTAGGCAACAACTCATATAAAGTAACATGAGGTCTTATATCATAAATAATGGATAAGCGAAGAAAGTCATTTTTTCACGAATTCTAGGCGGTTGTAGAGGTCTCTCGAGCCTCTACTGATTCTTTTATATGGGGGCCAGCAAGGACCAGAACAAAGGTAGCTCATTTGGCTGTTTATTTCCGTACATCTCTGGTAAGAGAAATACAAGAGCTCCTCTACATTCTTGACAGCCCATCTTTGTCTCAGTAGAGTCTTTCAGTGGCATGTTTCGGTCCTCTTCCCCATTACTTAGAAAAAGTGAGCCACCGGTTCAGAAAGCTTCCTCATGTTTGTCTTTTCCTCGCTTTCTCAGTCAATGGAATCACCGGACTCAATCAAAGGAACACTCCTTTCATAAAGGTCAAAGGTGAGGTGAGTCCAGGAACTCCTAAGCATCGAGAGATATTTTTTATTTTCCATAACCACTTTACCTGAAAGTGATTTAGCTCCGGCATCTGTCTATCTAGCCCCTTTGTTGCATCTGGCACGAGATGATAAAGAGAGAGCTTCGTTTATCGATGAACAAGGAACTTAGCCGACATCGACCACTCTTAGGAAACTAGGCTGGACTCGTTATCCTTACTTTGCTCTCTGCTGGGGCCCAAACAATTAATCGATTGGATTTCCTCATCAGGGTAAGGAGCTTGTTTTCTGATTTCAGGACTGTAAACGCCCGAGCTCCAGCTTTGCTTGCGTTCTTCACCGGCGCAAGATGGTGCGGACTGCTTCGCTCCTCAAAGGGATACATATTCAAGACTTGGTACCAATTCTCCCGCTTTTCGGCTAAACCGCAACCGGAAACTTAGAGCTTGTTGGGCCTGAATTCCCCTCGGCAGCAGAGCAGAGTGCTCTCAAAAGGCTTCCAAGACTCCTAAGCCGATCCCTTGAGACTAGCCAGATTTCCTTCAAGCCCAGTGCATGCAATCCAGGCTCCCGAGCATTCCCGAAAATCCATGCCGTGCCTCGTGCATTTAGAGCAGACGTGCGGTGTCGGCAGCGTTTGGCTTCTTCAGGTATTGTTCGCCGAAGAGGTCGATCATTGCTCGGCAAAATTTTTTGAAGCATTGCCGGCCCGTGCTATCTCCGATCTTCAGGTACTCGTCGAACACATCTGCAGCACCACCGGTGGCCAGTTGTCGCACCGCCATCGTGCATTTTTGCACCGACGTCAGCCCCCATCGGCCAAGTGCATCTTGTCGATGCGTAAAGAAGCGGACGTTGTCCTCCAACGTCTTGCAAATGCGCAAGAACAGATGTTTATGCATCCGAAAACGGCGTCGGAAAAAGTGCTCGCCGTAGTTGAGGTTGTCGACGAAGTAGTCGGCGTGTAGGAGCGCACACGCCGCTTCACGGTCGCGGTCGACGAACGACCTCGCCCTCGCCCTCTTATTCTTCTTTTCCTGCGCCGCTAAGTGTGCACGGATGTGTCGATCCATGTCCGCCATCATCTCTAGTACCTCGTCGTCGGTGCCGCCCTCGACATATTCGAACGACGAAGATGAAAAACTCGATGAAGACATTTTTTTAGAGTTGAATTTGAGAGAGAAAGAGGTTGTATTTTTGTTGTGGGATGAATGAGGGATGAGAGGTTGTATTTATAGTGGAGGAAAAAAAAATAAAAAATAAAAAAATCGGCATTTTAGCTGTTGACCCGCTCAATGTTCGATTTTTTCAATTTTTTTTTCCATTTAGCGCGTGTATAACACGCGCTTTTATTTTTATTTTTATTTTTTATTTTGAAAATGGAGCGCGTGCAAGCCACGCGTTGGCTTCGAGCCAGTCTCATGTGTTCGAGCCGGTCTCGAGCCACGCTGGCTTGTAACGCGGGGGCCTCGAGCTCCACCCGTCTCGAGCCCCCTTCGAGACCGGCTCCACGAGCCGCGTTGAGATAGTCTTAGTACTCTTTTAAGAAACCAAATAGTACTATGTTATTTCATAGCATGATACTATATGATGCAAATTAAATATAATTGTAATAATTTATAAACAACATGATTTATACAGCCTACCGTTCCTTCCGGAGTGACGGCTTAGCTTCCCTACTGGTTTTTTTCTTTTCTGAGTTCAACTAAACCCCCTGCGCTAACCCGAGCGAACATTCAAATATCTGTCCTACATTCATTCGTGAAGGTACTTCTAATGGGTTGAAGACCATATCAATGAGTTTTCCGTCTTGCAGATAGGGCATATCTTGTCTAGGCAAAATTTTTGAAATGATACCTTCATTTTCATGCCTTCTGGCTACTTTATCACCTACTTTGATTTCAGTCAAAATATATTTTACACTGTCACATTTTTTCAATTTTATTATGAAATAATGACTATAACCAATTGAAAAAACCCCAATTTCATATATTAAAAAAAAAACTTCTTTTCCTTTCAATTGAATGAAAGATTACGTAAATCTATGTCCCAAAAAAAAATTCGGTACCTGAAAGTTGAGTAAAATTGTTGAGAATATGACTTGACGTGGAAACACATATACCCTATTTCCTAAATATATTCGATCCCACATTGTTTCACAATATTGAAAAATTTGTCTGAAAATGAATTTGAAATAAAAAATATTAAAAATTATACTTTGAAATATATTTGTCTATTTTACTTACAAGAAGCTTCGATTAGATATTCATACCTCAACGTAGTAACTTAAAAAAAATAAGAACCCAATTTTATTTCATTTGAGAGCACAAGTAGCCAAATTACTATACAAGTTTATGCATGTGTAGGTCTAACCATAGTATAATTAATGCATGAAATCAAAATATTTTAAATTCAAACCAATTACTATAAAACGATCTTAAAATTAATATTACTATTTGTTTTATCCTTTAACAAAAAGTACAAATAATAATTGGAAATAAATAAAATATATGGCGTGGATTTGGATACAAAGTAGATTAGTCACTGCATTTTCCCTTTAGGTCCACAGCCTTGCCTCTACCTACACTAGTCTTGTGCCCTTATCTATATATCTATCTCCATACCTACATCTATATAGAATCTATTATCTATTTCTATACTCCTAAATTACCTAACTTTTACCATATTTCTTGGAAGATTAATAAATGCAGTGTGACACACTCTGGAAATTACACCCTCCAAAAAGAAAAGGAAATAATTAACAGAAGAAGAAGGGGAAAAAACAAAAATAAAAAAGTAATATTAGGTAAAAAAAAAAATGAAAAACCAAACCTCAACAGTGATACATGCACTGATATGAGGGGGACAGAATGAAGAGTTAGAATCAATGGAAAATGAAAGCCCATCATAAGTAGTCCCCCCACACACCATCCCCCACCCCCGCCCCTCCCCCCCCCCCCCCCCCCACCCCCCACACACACCAATACTCATATGTCTCTTTCTCAAATATTTAAATAAAATAAATAAATACGGTGATAAAAATAATAAATTATTATCATATTCATGTTAGATAGATAGTCCTATAATTTTAATTTAAAAAAATATTCCAGCCGTCTTAAGACTATCCACATCGCGGCTCGAGTAAGGGTGCTCGAGCCGATTTCGAGCAGGGGGGGTGCTCGAGACCACTGCGTGGCGGAGGAGACGAGCTCGAGCACAGCTCGAGCACGCGCGTGCATTACACGCGCTTACAATTTTTAAAAAAATAAAAACAAAAAACGTCAGGATCGTGCATTGCACGCGCCAACGTTAAAAAAAATTAAATATCCAACGGTTGGATTCGAAGCCGGCAACGGCTAGATAGATGCGATTTTTTTTTTTTTTTACCACCTATAAATACTCTCTTCACCTCTCTCATTTTCACACCTCTCATTTTATTTTCATCTCTCAAAATCTTTCCTCTTACACAATTCTTCAAGCAAACCTTCTCAAAAAATAATTATGGATCCCAACAACCCATATTCGTCGACGTGGTATCCCGACATGTCCGACGACGCGAATTTCTTCACGGGGGCGGGGCTTGATTCAATCAACCTCAACACCGCCGCCTCCGCCGAATCCTACCCGTCGTTCTCCCCGGACTCCGACAGTCCGGCGACAAACACCGAGGATCGCATAATTTTGGCCCCGCCGCCGTCCCAACCCGCTGCCAGAGGAAGGAAGAAGAAGGGGAAGGGCAAAGCCGTTGACACCTCTGCCGCCGCTGCCGCCTAAGATGACGAGGAACCCGTCCGGTCCAAGCGACACAACTACACGGACGAACAAGCCACCTACATTGCACAGATTTGGGTGGAGGAGACCAACAACTCCATCGTCAGATGCGACCAGTCCGGCGAGAGATATTGGAGCGCTATCCAAGAGCGCTTCAACCGGAGGTTCAACTTGGCTCTCAACAAGAAAGCCGTGAGGAGCTTCTTCGGCTGCATCCAGACCGCCGTGAAAACACTGGATGTCGGCTTGGCAGCAGGCAAATGCTCGCCGACCAAGCGGCGTCGATGACGAGTTTGTAAAAAACCAGGCCCAACAGATCTACCAGGCAAATGCTCAGGCGCCTGCCTTCCGCTATTTCACGGCGTGGGAGATCCTCAGAGAAAACCCCAAGTTCCACCTAGCCAATTTCCCAGTCCATGAAGAGGACGAAGACTACGGCGGAGGGCAACTACACATCCTCTCAATCCCAGCCGTCGGCAGAGGAGGCCCAGTCCACCGAAGGAGAAAGCGCGCCTTCCCGACTGGAGGGTCGAGATGCGGCAAGGGCCAGGGCAAGAGGCAAAGGAAAGAAGTCGGTCGAAGGGTCGTCCCAGTACGATTCCGTCATGGATCGAGTTAGCTCCCGACTTAGCCAGTTCGCCGAGGCCAAGCATGAGATCGCAGTGGCGATGCGGGAATCAGCTCGGGCGAAGATGGAAAGTGCACGCCTCAAGTCCGAGTATCTTCAGCAGCGACGTGATCAAATGGACCTGGATATTGTCTCCAGAGACACGAGATTTATGACGCCGGAGCAGCAGAAAGTTCACCGGAAGATGGTGGAGGAGTTGAAGGCACGTCGGGGGTGGGCGTAGTTTTTTTAAGTAATATTTAGTTTTATGTATTATTTTTTTAATTATGTAGTGTTTTTTTTTACTGTCAACGGCATGTAATTTTTCAATTTTCAAATATTAATGGAAAATTCTTATTATTTATTAATTAGTGTATTTTAATTTATTTACAAATAGATGAATTAATTTAATAAATGAAAATGAGGAATTTTTTAATATTAAAGATAGAGCACCCTTGCGTTGCAGGGGTAGAGTGCTCTAAGGGTGCTCTAATGCTAGAGTGCTAGAGCACCCCTTAGAGCACCCTAAGAGTGCTCTAAGGGTTGTGGATAGCCTAATAGCAAAAAGTAAAAGTAAAAAGATAAAATATAATAATAAGTTCCACAACTTTTAAAGTGTTATTTATTTTCATTTCTGGAACAATATTATGTTAATAATAATACAGATAAAAAGAAGGAAGAGGATCTTGCTGTCGGTCCGGAAAAATAACAATAATTAATAAGCACTCATGATTGAAAGTTGAAAAAAAAGGGAACAATTAGAAGTCAAGAATCTTGTGTGGTTTTTAATGGGTGAAGATGAAGTAAAAATTAACTTAGTAAAACATACGGATTTGATTATTCTCTAATTATGTAAACAATCTTTTAATTTTTTATTTTCAGTAATTAATTAATCAAAATTTATTGCAGTATAATTTTTTTTTATAAACAACATTATCAAGCAACGAATTTTATATTAAAATACGAGGAAAACATATAAATCTTGGAACTATGAATACCTAATTTTTTTTATCGGAAATTACATAATAATTGACTTTGTGAAAATTTTAGCTTGAAATGATATTTATGCACTTTTTTAATCCTATAGATTTACTTTGAAACAATGTTTTTTTTTTGTTTTTTTTTTTTTTTTGTTTTTTTGTTTTATTGACTTCGTAACAAGGTTAGTCCATTAGTAATTTTTGACGTTGGAAAATCCAATTAAAGTCAAATCTTGCACATTGTATTTTCTAAGAACTAGCGTAAAATCCGTCGAAAATCGACGGAAAATTATATTTAATAAAACTATTAAATAGTGTTAATATGTGAGAGATTAAGCAAAATATTATTTGTTAATTATTTTAAAGTTAATTCATTTGATTATTCAATCTACTAAACTCGTTTAAAATTTATATGCCATTGAATATATCTTAAATTCCATTAAAAAGTAATTTTACCATATGTATACTTCTCAAACCCATATAGTATGTATGTTAAAAAATCTAATCTAATCTATCCTCATTTCTTTCTATAATTTTCAAAACTCTATTCTTCTCCAAAATCAATGGGGACAAAAACATATTTGATTCTCAAAGAGATTGTTCCACGTGAAATTTGTCAGAAAATTTAGATGGATCCTTTTTATTGCAAATACTTTTGGTCCCACATTAATTTAGAAAGAAAAATATTTTTGAAGACTGTCTATAAGAATGAAAGTGACCCTAAATACCTTACATTATGAGTTCAACATAAGATTAAAGAAAAAAAAAGTTAAACTACCACTTCGCAATTATCCTCTCTACCCCCTCGGTTTCGGGCTGGAACCGGCCCTTTGACTACAATACAGATTTAGTAGAAAATAATAGTAGTAAAAGATTAAAAAGTGATTGTAATATTCATTCTTCTTCTTAATTCATATATATGTGTATATATATATATATATAAAATATTCACTAATTATTTGAAATCGTTTGAATTTATTAATTATGTATATAATCAAATATTATGATAAAATTCGTCACAATAAAAAATCAAACACATGTCCTTTTATTTAAGATGTAAAATAATATATATATATATATATATATATATATAAAATCAAAAACCTAAAGAAAAATCTCAAGAACGATTCACTATGCACAAAATGAAAATTTTAAGATAAATAAAATAAATAGTGCGGATGAGCTACATGGTACACCTAATTAATGAGTAAACTGTTAGAAAATATATGAGCGTGTGTGATATGTGTACGAAAATGAAAGATAGAAAAGAAATGAACCGAGGATAGATAGACTCTATCTCCGTAAGACAATATTGTTCCGCTATCGTACACGCGGTCTACAGCAATTGTCCCCAAGATACAACGGTTCTAATGAACTTCGAGACGTTGCACGACGTGTCGCAGTTCCGGCGAACAACTCTGTAATACCCCGGAAATTCCTTACGATTTCAAAATTTTAGAGTTAATTAAATAAATGGCTTTGCACGCCTAAGTTCACGATTTTGAATTCTAAGACTAACGGTCGAATCCGTTTCTGAAAATAAATTACGGAAGTCAGCTAGACGACTATTGTATTTAGGGTTAGCGCGTACGAAAAGTTTTTAGTTCGTGGACTCAGAACGGAAAACCGTCTGATTTTTACATTCACGAAATCGCGATACGAACTCGCTCGAGAAAGTTCGTTTTTATGATTTTCCGGAAAAAACTTGGACTGTGCCGTCCCGAGTTTTTGTCAAAATAAATTTTTGTAAATTTATTTTTCCAATTAAGTTTTGTACGTTAGAATTTACGGTCAAATCGGATCGCGACGATTTTGTGTCGAGCGACGTTTTCCGTAACGTCGGATCGCGCCGGAAAAGCGCGTAGTTTTCCTTTCTCCCCCTCCTTGACCGACTTTACCTCCCTTTATTGTTAGATTTTTGTGTTTTATATGTTATTTTAGAGGACACCTAATGTAGTTCCTATTCACTACTTTACACCTTAGCTAGTACTATTCATCTTTACACCTCATTGTATCTTATACCATAAGTTATCATTTAAACCAATCCCTTCCCTCCCACACTCACAACTCTCGGCAGCCTCCCCTCTCCATTCTCTCATCTTCATTTCTTCATACTCCATTGAAGAAACCTTCAAGAACTCCAAGAAGAAACACACAAGTCTTGATCCATCCATCCAAACTTCATTCTTTCTTCAATAATTAGCAAGGTATTCACCTCCTCTTAACTTCTGTCCATCCATCATTCTCTTCTTTTCATTTCTTCTTTTGGATCGAAAATTAGGATTATGGATTAGATGAATTGATCTTGAATTAATGAAATTGGATATGTTAGATAGGTTAATTAGGGTTTAAAATTGAACAAAATTTAAGAACCCTAATTTTCTATTAATACCGAAATTCTAGGATAATTAGTAGGATTTTTGGATTTCTTCAATTGATGATAAATTCATGCTTAAGAGATGTTTAATTAGTGATTAGAATAAAGAGGAATCGAAAGCCCCATATTTTTGTGAATTCGATTAGGGTTTGAAATATGATTTGGGGTTTTGTTGCATGATAGTTTGTAATTGGATTGCAATTGATTAATAGTTGTTATAATAGGTTGATTAATGAATAAATGGTGTTAATTGGAGAAGAAAATCACCCTCTTATCCATAGTATGAAAACCGAAATTATAGTAAGAATTAGGGGTTTTCATGTGTTCATGTTAATTAATGAATTGATGATGGAATTAGGTTGAAATTGATGTGAATTGACTATGGGAATTTAATTAGATTTTTCTAAAATTATTTATCGGAATGTAAGAGACGAAGAACACGTCATAAGTTGAAATATAGTGATGTTATGACATGATTGCATGCATGAAAGTGATTCACGTTAGACGTAGTTTAATGACGTAAAATTTGAAAAGAATCCGACAACTTTGAAAATCGCGTAAGAGACGAACAACTAGTCGTAACTAATAACCGAGAAGTCGAATGAGAATTCTAATTTGATAATATTGTCCATAATGAACTTGAGAACAACTTTATAGTTGATGTCATGAGCTTTCGAGCTATTATAATATGAGCTATAGTTATAGTCGAGAACTAGAACGCGTTTTGAATAACTTGTTGGTTTAGTAATTGTTAGTTGAAAGCCGACGTTTAGAACGTCGTGCTATTGAACGAGTTTTGAGAAGGAGCTCGTCACGTACGGGAGTACGTGGTGACTGCCTTGAGGGTCCAGTTTCTAAAGAAATCAAATACGAGAGCTTAGAACGAACCTAAGACGTTATACGTCGAATCTATCGAGCAACTAGGGTTTTCGCGGCAGTTTTGCGACCCTCGCCGAAAACTGTAATATCTTTCAGCTCGTTTATCGGATTTGCGATCCGTAAATTGGAGCGTAAACTAGACATCCCAAACTTTCCAGTAGTATAGGGCTCATCTCCTGTTTCCAAATCCTCTGTTCTGGACAGTCTCCAGAGTTACT
Source organism: Schizonepeta tenuifolia (assembly GCA_029490685.1). NCBI lineage: Eukaryota > Viridiplantae > Streptophyta > Magnoliopsida > Lamiales > Lamiaceae > Schizonepeta > Schizonepeta tenuifolia. The sequence goes on from CM055956.1 coordinate 8,387,764, forward strand.
GGTTTGCGCAGTAAAATTTCAGTCTAAGTTGTTTTGTTCGCAACTTAGTTTCTTTCGATCGTTTAAGCCATAATAGCTAACGAATATCTTCCTACTGACCCTAGAGTCAAGTACAGGGCCTTGAGTGATGAAAACCAGTCGAGATCTTATCTCTTATCCTTTCAATAAAGAAGTAGTAAGCGAGAAGTTTCATAAGTCGAAATGATCTAAAACGTAAATCGCCTAAGTTGATTCTTTCCAACTTAGTTCCTTGTGATCTTTTAAGTCGTTTAAGTTATCGACTACCTTCTCTATTGACCTAAGAGTCGAGTATGAGACCTTTTCGAATTCTAAAAGGGAGTAGTACGAGTCTCGTTCCCGATTAAGTAAAATGAAACTAGTAAGCGTGCAAATGCCTAAAGAATGAGACAACTAAAACTTATTTTGATTCTCTTTGATCGATTATCTTTTACGACCCGTTATTAAGTATTATTATTTTACGATGAAGAAGGAAGCCAACTGTAAAGAAAGGACGGAAGATCCGAAGATTGGAAGTTAGTGCTTTTAGTTCTGTATTTCGAGGTGGGCTTTTATCTATATCAAATAAAATGTGGATTTTTCCACAACTCGAAAGTATTATTTATCGCTTTGATAATTGTGTTTTCAAAGTGATAATCTTGGCATAAACTGTTTCAACTATTTTATGTGAGTTCTCTTGTACCTATCTGAGTTAACCTTCGGGTTTACCAGATTTCTGAGTTAACCTTCGGATTTTCCAGACTTTTAGAGTTAATCTAACTAGGTTAACTAAAGATCGGCTCTGCGTTAGCTGCTAAGTGCTTTCCAGAGTTAGTGCACTTTGTAACCTGTGGTGTATGTGGTATCCTGTTGAGGGGTAACCAGCCACGGTGAATTAGCTTTGGTCAAGATTGAACATAACATACTCTAAAAATGCTTGCGCAAGCTGCTTTATACAAATCAGTTAGAAAATGTTTAGTAGGCACGGGCCTTTTTTAACAAAACCCCGATGCGCTACGATTATAAAATGCCATATTATTTATACTTATGACTATGATTTCGGCATCGTGCCCACTAAGTACGTTTGTACTTAGCCCTGCATTATTTTTTAAATGTGCAGGTTGAAGCGACGGTGAGCGGCGACGGTTGATGTTGAGTTGAAAGATAGGTTGCTTTAGTTAGAACTCTTCCGCTGCAGAACTCTGAATCTTTTGAGATGTACCTTTTGAACAATACTCTGTAGTTTAAGTCTGTAAATATGAACTTAGTATCTTCTGTGTACCTTTGTCGAGTAATCCTTAGCGATTAACTCTTTCTTTTATATTCAAGTCTTGTTCATGGTTTATCGATGCCTTTCATGTATGTTTAGTCAGTTAGCCCCCCTTCTTCCCCGCTTCTTTAATCCAATCTCAGTCGCACCTCGGATTCTGCCGTCCCTCGGGATTTGGGGCTGTGACAAACTCGATACTCGGGACGAGTACTCGATTCTAGACTTTACTATATATGAGATGTATGTATGTAAACTCGTTATTGTGAGTTCGTTTTTTTTGTTTTGTGTTGTTTTTTCGTGTCAGATTCTGTGGGCTATTTATAGGCGGAAGGTACCCGTTCCGAACGGGTGCCTACGAGGTGGTTGTCGGCGTCATTCAACCATATGCTGACACGTGGCGTTGATGAAGGGATGTCTCGTGTGATGGCGACACGTGGCGGAAGGAGTTGATTCGGTTGAAACCGACATCAACCGCACCGTGCGGTCGGCCACACCGAACGCTCCCTTATCCGTACAAACCGCCTTAATCGCCTCTCCGTGCGCACATGCCACTTGTGTTCGAGTCCCTTAGCCGAAAAAACTTTGGCTCCTCAATTGCTCCGATCGCGACTGAGCGAAGTGCAAAGTGCGCCTCAAAGCGCCTATTGCGACAAGTGCGACGTGCACGTGCTCGGCGGCGTCGGCGTCGGACTCGGACTCGGACTCACACCGTCCTCGTAGGAATCATGGTCAAGCACAAAATGTGTCAACATTTGAGCCACTAAGGTGCATCATAGGTAGCACACTTGGATATACTCCCTTATAGTGTTGCTCCTTATATATAGCACAAAACATCCTTGAATTTTCGATGTGGGACAAACAAGATAGAATACACACAATTCTAGTTTCAAGTAGCCATATTTATGTATTAATTGCTCATTCATTCCTTAATGGAATTGAACAAATAAATACATTAAATCATAGTGCTCGAAACGTAGATTTCGTTTCTACCATTAGTTTGCACATACTCCTTATGGATTTAATGCTATAAGGTACCAAAATTCCAACATAAGCTCGATACAACCAACTCATAATATAATGTGGGATAAATAAAAAGAGATTAAAATTTTCAAATAAAAATATAATTATTTATTTGGACAACTACGTAATTAGAATTTCCTTGTCGGGTATATTCCGACTCGCAAGAAAAGCATTACGATCTGGGCCCTATCTCGCCACGATTCCGCATTAGAACTGGCTCGTTGATCACGGCTCTGATTTATAAGTGCGTAATTTATGAAACTCGACCAAAAATTTAATAAAAAGAAATTTAATTGTACTATTCCTTCTCATCCATAACCGTATAGTAATATTCGCTAATTACAATTTTTGAAAAAATTAGTGAATGTTTTGATTGATACCAAAATCCAATTGACCACAACCAAGTAGATGAAAGCCATCGGTCTGAACTTAGCTAGAGCTCACGGTTTGATCGTAGGGATTTTATCTTTACAGGTTTCAAGTAGATGAAGTCAGCCGGACTGAAGAAGACAATTCGTGAAGAACTCAGTTGAGACCCAAGATCAGTTTACCCTCAAACTCAGTTGAGACCCAAGCTCAGTTGTACCACAGATTCAGTTGGATAGCAACTCAGTTGACTCCTAAACTGACCCATGCAGCTCAAGCGTGAAGAGAAGTTGTGTCGAAGTCAGACGTCGCAAAGTTGAGAAGAGAAAACTTTGAAGACGTTGAAGACAGAAGAGTTGAAGTCCAAATTCAAATCTACTCGGAAACAAAAGTCAGCTGGAGAACTAACTATAAATGAACCGAAAATAGAGACGCGCATAAAGCGAAGCTCACAGTTGCCATTTTAGGAAAGTTTCCAGAAAAGCAGGTGGAGTGCCATGCTTTTGACAAAGATAAACGGCTCTTTCCAACGGCTAATTAGATCTCCCTTTATAAATAGAGGACTCCACATCTGAGCTCAGTGAGAGAGTTTTGGGCGAGAGAGCCAAGAAAGAGAAGAGAGAAAATCAAGAGTAAAGAAGCAACAGCAGACCACCACTCTCTCCAGTAAGAATACCTCAGTTGAAGATCAGTAGAAGTCGAGTGTCCACCCCCCTCATGTTCTTCCATCTAGCCTCTCAAAAAGTTCCTTCTTTGATCGGGTCTAGAATATAGGTTCTTGCTTAATTTGTGTCCAAGCAGACTCTCTCCCAAAAGATCGAGTCTCTAAGCCTTATGATGAAGCCTCCACTTCTCTCTGTGTAGAAAGCTTCATAGTTAGAAAAACCCCTAATCCCCAAACAATAGGTTCGACTTTGAACCCCAATCAAAGTCACTATGTCCCTTTGAACCCGCAATCAAAGACCAGCTCCTTTTGAACCCGTAATAAAAAATTAGGTCCCTTAAAACCCGCAATCTCAGACTAGGTCCCCTTAGAACCTATAATCTAAGCACAATCTGTACACTTGCCCTTAAAAGTGTTGTAAAGTCTTGTTCAAACCCGTAAACGTTTGATAAGCACGCCTAATATTTCACCCATTTTTGGTCTTATTTTGTATAGGTTTTTAGATGAGTTTTCGATGATAATTCGTTTGGTTTGTATTGTCTTAAGTCAAAAATTGCACTAATGTTTCGTTCGAGTCTTTTGAGTGGAAATGTAGGTTTTGAGCCGGAATTGCAATTTTAAAGAATAATGTAGGCTTAATCTGATCTCGAAACAAAGAGGTATGGAGGACAAAAAAGCCGAGCTAAGAGGCAGGGCTCCCTGCATGACCACGGATCCCTGCCTAAGTACTCATTGCGCGTCCAGGAACCAGGGGCAGAACTCCTTCGCTGACCAGAGCTCTCTGCCCTATTAATTAGATGTTTGGTGCATGAACAAGGGGCATCGCTCCATACTCTTCCAGAGCTCCCTGCCAGCGCGACTCAGCGGATATAAAATTCACGCTCTGCACACTAAAAAGAGGGGACCTTTTGTCTTTTCTTTTTCTAGGTTTTCTTTATTGTTAGAGGCGACGACTAGACACTTTCTCTTTAGTTTTTCTTCTACTTTCATCTTGTACTTTTATTCCAGAATCAAGAACAACACCACCACGAATTTATTTTTAGATTCTACTTCAACGTTTATTACGCAATTTTCATTGAAGTTTGTGAGTTCTTTAATTTCTTGTTTTTCAATTTCTTCTGCTATAATTTCTTTTAGATTAATTTCTTAGAATTTATGTTAGAATTAGAGATTATTATTTCCATCACTAGATTAGATTTCAATTCTTGCCTAGGGTTAATTCATGTTTGATTCTTTCTTTTAATTTTTGCCTAGGTTTAATTTGTGTTAGATTATATTTAACTTCTTGTCTAGATTTAATATAAGTTTAATTTTTCTTCCCGTAAACATACAACCCCATTGATTTACTGCTTTATTTTTCTTTTCTTTTTCGCAAATTTCCCTGCTAAGTTTTCCTTGAAAGACGATATTCGGGTTAGTTTATTTAATCTATTACGATCACATTAGATTTTAGAAAATACATGAAAAAAATGCATAAAATGAAAAATTTACCAATTTGAGGTACTAGTTGATTGGAAATTGACCGATCTATCACCACGGTTCCAGATCAGAATCGGCCCGTTGACCACAGTTTTAATTTATAAGTGCGTAATTTATAAAATTCGTTTAGAATTTATATAAACTCAAAACTTAATAAAAAAATAACTGCTTGTACTAATCGTTCTTGTATTAACCGTATAGTAATATTCACTAATTACAAGTATAAATTATGTAAAGTTGGAAACTCAATTACAATTAACGTAAAAATCAATTCATTGATGACGATTCTACATTTTCGAAAATACATTAACAAAATGAAAAATTTAAAATAAATAAGAATAAAGAATAGAGATGTGCCACGTGAGATCCCCAGTTGTAGTACCCATCATTTGAGAATTGGCTCGTTTACCTAATTAATTGGCAAATTAAAATTAATTATATTTTTATCAAATTAAAAAATTATTAGATTATTTCAAATTTTAATTCGGCCAACTAATAAATTAACCAAATAATTTTGGAACCATTTATTCGGCAAACTAATAAATTAGTTTCCTACATAAAATAATATTTTATTGGGCCAATTAATAAATTGGTCAAATTAAATTAAAATAAATTATAAAATATATATATAGTTATTTATTCGCCGACTAATAATTAAATTGGCCAAATAAAATTGGTGGAGCAAAAGATGATAAAATACACATTGATTCTAGGTATTTATAGACTTTTCAATAGGTGAAGTTTCATTGAAAATCGATGTGGGACACATGATTTTAGTAAAAATTTAAAATCTACTCCCTCCGTCCATGAATCATATCCCCATTTGAGTTCCGACACGAAAAATAAGAAAGCTGATAAAGTTGTTTTGAGTGGGATAAAAGTTAGAATGTAGGGGTAGTAGGATAATGACAAAAAAACAATGGTAATGACAAAAAAGATGTGGTATTGACAAAAAAGAGGTGGTATTGACCAAAAAGTGGGAATAAAGTTGTTGTGATGATCAAAAAGTAGGAATAAAGTTGTTGTTAGGTGGGACCACCGATGGCAAAGGATAGTAAATAAAGGAAAAGTAGAAGGATATGGTTGTATAAAAAGGTAAGTAGGGATTTGATTCATGGACAAAAAAATGTGGGTAAGTAGGGATTTGATTCGTGGACGGAGGGAGTATTATTCTACATTTAAAAATTAAATTTTTTGAAAATCTAGAAAAATAGGAATGGATGATTAAGAGGGGTGCCACGTAGGATTTTTTTAAAGCAAAAATTATTTTTCTTTTAGTAATATATAACTAGTGAGTGGCCCGTTGAAAATCGCTGAAAAATTGTTATTTACTAAAATTATAAGAAAAATATTGTTCATTAAATGTTTCGAAGATAAATCATTACATAGTTTTATAAGTAAATTTATATATGTATATTTGAACATGCATTTTTATAGATAATTTCAAAGCTCTATTTCTTTTCAAAATGATGTGAGATAAAAGTATTCATGGATGCTTTTGATATCAACTACCTCTTTGTCCCGTATTGATTTCGAGAAGTAAAATAATTATGAAGATTATCCAGAATAATAAAGTGACGCTAAATATCATACATTATGAAATTAACAATAATTTTTTTTTTTTAAATTGAACGGCTAACTTGGAATCGACCCGGTACACCCACGGTTTAGGGTCGGAAGCGACCTGTTGACCATGGTGTTCATCTTTTATGATTACAATTTGTTTAAATGATTCGGCTCATTTAACAATATCAAAACATCTCTTCCTCGCCACTCCGACGATACACCTCAACGCAATTAATCTTTGGAGAAACTTGGAGATCAACTTCAAATCTCTCTCTCTCTCTCTCTCGAAGATCTCAATTTTTCATTTGTCCATTAATTAATTACCATTGATGAAGGCTAACGAACTTGAGAATCTTCGGCGCCTATGACGCGGCGAGAGTGACTGGTCGACGATGGAGAGAGGGAGAGAGGAGGGGGGGGGGGGGGGGGGTTCTACGACCAGGGGTAGTAGAGAGAATTATACTAGAAATTTTTTGAATTATTTGAAATACAAATAAATACTTTGATGAACGTAAAAAATCTCAATTTTACATGTAATGAAGTTGTACATATGAAAATATCGCAACTAATCTTTATGCTAAAGATACCCAATTTGGGTCCACCATTGTGTTTTGCATTTCGTCCTGATTATCCATTAGATTTTGTGATTTGTGGCGATTTATTAATGGTGAAATAATCACTACTTACCATGTTCAAATTATAGAATTGCTACATATCCTAAATTCTAGGCAATAGATAATCACATTAGAAAGATATCACCAAATAAATTATATTTAACTTTATACTGAAATTGTCACATAATCAATTCATGAATCTATTGCATTTTCCTATTTTATTAACAAAAGATAAAATAAAACGATAGTATAGTATAGTGTAGTAGTCCCCAAAAATTATAGAGCAAAATAAAAAAGTGTGATTGTTGTTTAACCCTTTGTCTGTTCCATTGAATGTATATATATGTGCATTCACTTTTCTCTCACTTGCTGCTGTCTTCCTTTCATGAGAGTGAGAGGCCTCAGCTCTCTCTCTCTCTCTCTCTATACCCCCCTCCCCTAGGCTTAGGCTCATCAAACGAGGAACAATTTTGAGAAACGTCTTTTCCCTTTTCGACCTTTTCTCAACTTCCTTTCTCTATTTGATCTTTTGCTGTCCTCTCCTTTTTCCCTTCAATCTTCAATCATTGCTGTCAAAAACCATGTAATCGCAATTCTTGCTTCCGTTCATTAATCCACACTACATGAATGTTTTATCACCCGCCTCTCTCTAAAAATTCTCAGTATCTCTCTCTCTCTCTCTCTCTCTCTCTCTCTCTCTCATGATTTCAATGGCCTGCATGAATTTGTTACATACGAGATATAAGCATTTGATCGTGTTGCTGCTGGCTTTTGCGTTTTTATTGATGTCTACTTTAACTCCTTTTCAATTCATGGCTCAAGGTATAATTAACTAGTTACTTTTCCCTACTTCTTCCCATGTTAAATAATCTACTTACTTAATTTTATCTTAAAAATTAATTAATCACTTCTCTCTCTCTCTCTCTCTCTCTCTCTCTCTCTCTCTCTCTCTCTCTCTCTCTCTCTCTCTCTCTCTCTCTCTCTCTCTCTCTCTCTCTCTGTGCATGTTATTCCAGGTAGACAATTACACAACGCCCACATGGTAAGATTTCACAACCTTATTTGAACGTACAAAAATATATTACACGTTGTATATGTATGTTATGTGTGTGTGAAAGTGAACGATAGACCTAATGATTTATTTATTAATTAATTTAAAGAATATTATATGCAGATAAAAGATGAAGAAGTGATGATAGAAGGAAAAATGAGATTAGTGATAGGATCAAGACCACCAAAATGTGAGCAGAGATGCAGGAATTGTGGGCATTGTGAGGCAGTTCAAGTTCCAATTGCACCTGCTATCAAATTCTTGAATTTTGGGAAAAAACCAGCATATTCAATCCAATATTCAAGAGGAGATGATATCTCAAGTTATAAGCCAATGTGTTGGAAGTGTAAATGTGGGAATTTCTTCTTCAACCCTTAATCTAAAACACCCTAAAATTTCTCTATTTTTATTTTTAATGGGGTTTCTTACTGTGGTTAATTTTGCTTCTACCTGTCAAATATTTAGTTTTTTTTAATCCTTATTTTTGCCCTAATGTATAAATCTCATGTTGTGCTTTGGTGAACCTTTGGTTAAAATATGAGTGAAATTTTTTACCATGCTATTTCATTTTCCTATATATAATAATTGATGTTGCTAGCTCATCCATTTCTTGATTGTAATTTACAATTTATACATTAATTATGTAGTGGATTGTTATGATTTATGGATTTACATTGCTGATGAGAATGGTAAAAAAAAGCATTTTACTGTATTGTTGTAGTAGGAGTGTTTGTTATTTTGATTTTTTTTTGGTTAATTTTATTGGAGGTAGGTATTGAGGAAAGTGAGGTAAGAGGGATTTGGTAATTCCGATGCGGAAAAGAAGAGTCGTAGTTATTACGAGTGCAGACAACTGTAGATTTCAGTACTGCTTTTCGTATTTTACAAGAATTTGATAATCCAATCCAAAAATACCAAAAAAATTGAATTCTTATTTTTTTAATTGAAAATAAAATAATTATTTTTATTTAATTACTCCTCAACTGGACATGGACAAAGGAGGGCCACTCCACAGCTTCAGAAATTGAGTTCTAGAAGAGACATGCATGCATGGAGACCTCTGGCATAAATAAATAAACGTGTATTGTCATAGCAATTGTTTATTCATTTTGCAAATTATTTAGCAATTATTTATATAATAAAGATTTATATAAAATTTTCTGCAGTAATAATAATTAGTATATCCCCTTCAAAAATAATAATAATTAGTATATCAATGTGTACAAAGATAGAATCATAGAAGTGATAAAAATTCATAACTTATAATCAGAAATTTGGTTTGAATTTTAGTAACTACTCCAAAATTGGAAGCCATCATTATATGTTCATATATTCCGATTATTAAATAAAGAATGTTTTTTATTTGAAGAATGTTAAATACTCATTTAACTATAGAGCAAAATTTGGTATGTTTCATACATTTTTATTTATTTATTAATTTAATTAGAGTAAAATTATATCTAAGTGAGAATAATAAATTCTAATTGGCGATTTCTAAACTTCATTGGAATTTCTAAATTCTAATTGAGTTTAATTTGACATTCATGAATCAAGTTTTTGTCTTAAATATAACGTGCAATAACTAATTTATACATATTTGCTATATTTCTGATTTCGTTCAACTATTTGGAATGATGAATGCCAGCAAAATTCCATCAATAAAAATTAAAGCAGAGGTGGTTCAATCGTAAAGAGTAGCTTCAGCTTTGAGCATTCGAAGTTTTGACTTTGCTTTTTACTGTTGCATTATATTTTCTTCTGAAACTCTTATTATATGATTTTGGACAATATCATTGCTACTGTTTCAACAAGCATCAATCTTATGCTTGCATATTCATCAATGGGTCAAATCAAATTTATAAGTATTCAAAAATTTATTTGATAATATATATATTTAAACTTAGAGTATAGTCATTATCAGTACTGTGCACATCAATTTGACAACCGACGACGTTGTAACAAAATATTACATAAAGTAAATTCCCAATTGCACCAAATGTACTAATGATCGATTCTATGAGTTTATCGATTGACGATCCCAAACATAAGTTATCAATATAAAAATAAAAGAGTAGGTCTCCTGTGGAGACATCTGTATGGTAGAAATGAGCCGCGACCCGACCTAACCCGACCCGCCCACGCACCCAAATCGACCAGTGCGTGAGGTCCACAAGCCCACTTTTTTTTTTCAGATTTTTTGTTCCAACGGAGCCGTCGGCTCCGCCTTCGCTCCGATTACTAAAATAAGAATAATCGGCGGATAACAATTTTGACTTTTTTGGCTCGCTCCGAGGCCTTCGGCTCCGAGCGCTCAAATCTTGACCATAGAAAAAGCAGCAAACAAAAAAAGGGGTAAAAAAAATGAAATTTAAAAAAAATCTGGAAAAAAAAAATGGTCAAAGAGGAGTTGGCTCGGGTCAAACCAGGTCGGGTCGGGTCATGGGCATATGAACAGTAGAGACTTCCACGGGAGTTTTTGTCAAAATAAAAAGTAATGTATTTTTGTTCTTATGTTCTCTAGATAACTGATGTAGAAACTTTCATTGTAAAAATAATTAACATATACAGTAAAAAAAATTCAATACCGCTAGCATAATTTTAGATATCATTCGATGTGAATCTTTATCCCTCTCACTTTTAACACCGTCTCATACAAATTTTCTTATTCTCACAATTATTTATGTCCTAAAATGGTAGTTTTCGTCTTCCAAATTTCGGATTGATAGCTAACATATCTTCCAATCTAAAACCATTTCGGATTGATAGCTAACATATCTTCCAATCTAAAATCATTTCGAGAAAACGAACATTATTTATCTACACAGCAGACATGTACTAACATATTATGCCGTCCCCTAATAAGTGTCCCAACTTGAAAAAATCTTGTCCCAATATAAGTGACCTATATCAGAATCCTATAGTGTCAAATTTTCTATACCCTTTTAGTAATGCAAATTCTTTACTTATTAAATTTTCGATGCAATAATTATGAGTAAAGAGTGTTAATTTGCCAACTACCTTGGGCAAATTATTATGGGTGAAGGGAGTAGAGAATACTATGTGTCTGATTATAGTTGACATACAAAGGTGCATATGATAAAGACCAAGAAACGAACTCCACTAATGAACATTTTGATCCTTTATCATACAAATGCAGTATTAAAAAAACTCCAACAGATATATAGTTCTTACAGGAAAGAATCGTAGATCAATCAGCAGAATATCAGGAAACAGTAAGCAGATGATTGCTATCTTTAGAGACATTCTTAGTCCAAATACAAAAAGATGACCCTCTGTTTCCAGAACAAAACAAGCTCATCTACGGACCACGAAAATTGTTACAGATAGGCTGATATCATCACTAAGGATGGTGCACAATAGTTTTTGACAACTATCAAGTTACCTTGGCCAAAATGAAGTGTCGAAACAATTACTGGTCTATCTCACTGATGCTTAGTCTTGACTGGTTGATGTGAGTTCCACTGCAACAACATCCAGATAATGGACGTCCCTGAAAAGAAAAACATAATAAGTGAACTCCCTAATGATTATTAACAGATGATGATGTCCTACTTGCACCGTGAAAAAGAATTCTTCGACTTAGAATATGAAAAAATGATAGTTCAGTAGGGGAATCAACGCATGAATTTTCCTGTGATGGTGACATAGGTGTCTACTCAGAAACCTCAAAGATAATCGTATTATTAATTAAATATTATTAAGTCTCTATAAGATAAATAGGAGTAGGCAAGGGTATTCTGTAGTCTTTGAGTTCCAAATAAGAATGGAAGACATGTGAATCGACAACAACCAAGAATTCATAACCAGTATCCTGATTGCAAATGAACCATAGTGCCACTTCTTTTACATAGTTGAACAAAATCCAAATAGTTCTTATAGCGTCACAAGTGATAAGCATGTTCCTGATTTTTAGTCGTATAGGATTCAAGAGAAACAAAAGCAACAGAAAAACAATGCCATTGTCTTCGAACAAGAGTAACGATAAATCTTGATTTTAAGTTGACAATATTTATTTGCATTGGGCATACCAGCAAAAATGCCAACAGTTGTCAGATTCCCAATAGCCATTGTGTGGTAAATCAGATACTCCATCAGAAAATGGCTCAACGCATAGATGAAGGATAGAAACGTCGCCAAATATAGAGGTTTATTATCAAGGTTGAATGCGCAGAGATAGCAAAGAGTGCAAGTCAATAGTGTCCAAACTCCAAAAGTACGTCCATGAACTTCAGTCACTACAACGCCATAAAAAAAGATGGTGAAAGTTTTTACAATAGAGATAATCAAACACAATATTTGGAAAAATCAAGTAACCAAATCTTTTTTTTTTTAAATGCCAACATTTGCAGAGAGTAATAAGGATAAGGAGCATACACATATACAGCCACATAGTCTTTAGGTCTATATAAGAATCTCCCATCAAGATATAAATTTCCAGCTAGTTTAATTCAAGCAGACCACGTTAGTTGAAAACATGATTGCTCAAATGCATATCATGTGCCGATAAACATAATTGCATAACTAGTGATTTTAGCCAGCTTGCTTTGAAAAGCGACAAATCCTAATGATAATTGAATCCTTGAGGAAATGTCATGTTTTGGAAAACTATCCCTCTTTCACTACACACAGAAGTATTTGTAAGCCGTTTGTGGTCCCCAAAAGCATAACTAATTGATAATGGACTAGTATCATGTAGAGGGACATGAAAGCATACTACATGGATGCTCAGTATCTCATGAATCTGTTCATAGGAACCAATCTACATAGTCTATTACACTCCACCAAATCTTGAATTGTTTCCACTAATTATTATTTTTACACATGTGGTTGTGTATTCCAAATCTTAACAGATCACTGTATGTTTTTCAAACTGTTGAAATTTGGATAAATCCAAAAGTAAGACTTCCAAAATTAACATGATTAGGCTATAAATTGCTATTAACTCTGAAGAAGAAGTATCAAACCAGGAAAACCAGAAATTGCTCTCTTCAATTTTACATAAACTTTAAGAAAGAAAAAAGTTACTCAACTGAATTCCAAATCTCCATGAATTCCAGTATTGTATTCAACACATTTCTTCACAATAAAAACACTAGCTCATTTATAATACAAAAATCATTAAATCGAGATCTACAAATGATATATATAGAAAGAAAAGAAAAATTCCGCATTAGTTTCATTACAAACAATACAGCATGCAACATAGGGCGAATATTTTGGGATCTTCATCTCTACTTTAATCAAATCAAATGCTAACACACACAAAATAATAATGAGTGTTCCGGTCTCAATTAATTGACATGAATCCTGCATCTGAGCAAATAATGAAATTCGATAGACGACGACAAAATGGAAGAAATAAGGAAACATACTGGTGGTTTTAGAGTAAACGGCGAGGCGAAGAGCCCAAATGTCGAAGAATCCGAACCACACCGAAGCTAATCGGAGTGTTCCCACAATCATCAGCCACCATCCTAGTAACTTCATCTTCTCGCTCACACTCTGTGTTTCTCTCTCTAGCGCTTTTCTTCGGAGCGAGAAAATAGTAAATGATTTAAATAAGGGAAAATTTTTGATTAAATCATAAACTACTGGCCTTAGTGGAATATTAAATTAACTCTGCTATAAAAGAGAAAACAAAAGAAGAGGAGCCTTCAAAATATCGATGAGGAGAATCTGCGAGTAGATGCAGACGCCGTCGTCGCGGCGAGCGGCGGAGAAGAGAGCAATATTAGAACGGCGCCGCTTTATTAAATTATAAAAAGAAACTGTTTTGATTATTCTTGTTAATCGGCAATAATTTTTATACTAGAACAAGTAATCAGTTCTAATTAAATTTAAGTTTAATAGTTATATGTTTTTTTAAATAAATGTTCTAGCCTCTTTGTTATCAATGAAGAAGAAGAAATGCTCCCAATTAGTAGTATATGTTTAGCATATAAATAATAAATTCATAATTTTTTGTATTCTAGAAATTGTCCGGAAATCCATTTTCCGGCCAAGTATAATTAGACGCGGCACCGAGAAATGATCGAGGCAGTACCGATGCTAAAAAAGTACCCCCTCCCTATTTTTATAAATATCCCATATCACTTATTTTTATTACTCCATCCGTTCACCAAAACATATCCACTTTATTTTGGGCATAGAATTTAAAAAAATTAATAAAGTAAAAATTAGTAAGATAAAAATTAAGAAATAAGAGTAATGAGATAATGACAAAAAATAATAATAATGATAAAAAAAAGTGGTATTGATCAAAAAGTAAGAATAAAGTTATTGGTATGATAAAAAGGTAGAAATAAAATTGATGTGAAGTGGGGTCATAAATGACAAAGGGTAACAATATTTAGAAAGTATTGAGGGTAGTTTTGTACAAAAAAGTAAAATGAACATGTTTTGGTAAATATGGTTACTGTAAAAATGGACATGTTTTGGTGAACGGAGGGAGTACTATATTGCTATAAAAGTTCTACTTTATTTTTTTACTATCATATTCTCCTTACTTTTGAGAATTACTACCTTTTGCCATTCAGAATCCCACCTCACATCAACTTTATTTCTATTTTTTTATTATCCCAATAACTTTATTTTTACTTTTTGATCAATACTACCTCTTTTTTGTCATTATCACTGTTTTTTTTATCATTATCTCACTACCCCTATTTTCTAACTTTTACCCTTCTTTTCAATACTTTACCAACTTTCTTAATTTCCGTACCAGGTCAAACTAGAACATTTATATAAATACGGAGGGAGTACTACCTCCAGTCCCAAATCTCTTTTCAGGAGGAAGTGACACGGGTATTAAGACTGTCTGTATTGGTTGTCTCCATAGGTGTCTCGAGACAGTGATGTATTGACAAAATTAATAAACTAATTAGATGGAGACACTCCATAGAGACAGTCCCACTGCAGCTGACTGTCTCTATCGCCATCACACCCTATAGAGACACCTCATAAAGACACTACCACTGCAAATAGTCTAAGGAAAAAGTTGTTAAATTAGTTGTGAGTAGATAAAAATTGAATGAATATGTTGTGAGTGGAGAAAGGGTTCCACATTGAGGATAGTGATATGTTAATTAATTAAGATAGTGGTGAGCCATACATGATATTTTAGGTAAATAAATTGAAAAAGTAAGGGTAAGAGATAGGAGTAATAATTTATTATGGGGTAGTATCCAAAAGTAGTTATGAAGAAACTTGGGGACTATTACAAAAAGGAAAGATAGAAAAAAAATTGGAGACCGGAGGTAGTAGTAAACTTTCTAATTTGAATGATAATAAATAAAATAAAATAAAATGAGGCCGTTTTTTTATTTGCATTTTATTTTATGTGTAAAGAAATATTCTCTCCGACTCACTCATATTATCATTATTTCTTTATTTAGGTGTTCCATTATAATCTTTCAAACAAGAAAAATTTTAATCCTTTAAAATTCATCAAATGTAATAAGATCCATCCACTTTCTATCTTTTTACCCTTATTCTTAATCCATGCCCAACAACTAGGGATGACAATTTACCCGCGGGTACCCAACCTTAATAGGTGCGGGTTTGAGGGGCATTTGATATTCATGGATAGCTTCATGGTTAGAAAATACTATCCATTTAGTTCGCGGGTATGGGTATGGATAGTTACTATCCGTACCCACGATACCTATTTACCCGCTAAAAATACCCGCGAAATATTCACTAAATACCCGACTACTACCCGATTATACCCGACTACTACCCAGTAAATTTATAATTACTATTAATCTTAATTTTTTGTAATATTCAATTTCTAATGTAAATAATTGTTTGTTCGTAGGTCAAGGAAAGAATGGAAGTTTTTGGACATGTCTTGAAGACGAAGAAGAAGAGTTGAAGGAAGATTGCTCTATTTCAACCGTTGAGTTGGAATAATGTAACTTTTTATTTTAAATTTGGACTTTGAATTTTAGTTGATGAATTTGGATATTGGTATGGATTTGAACTTTGTAGAGTTGAATTTTATGTTTTATGGATTTGAACTTTGGTGGTTAATCTTTTATTTGTGTTAAATTGTAATTTATTTGATTAAATTCCGATTCGCAGGTGGCGGGTTAGTGGATATCCGCGGGTGGCGGGTTGATGGATACCTGCGGGTGGTGGGTAGGCGGGTGTAACACCCTAATCTAATTAAGGCGTTAAAATAAAATTTAAAAGAATATTTAATATTTTAAAGAATATTTAACAGCGAAAATATGAATATTTTTTTTCCCTTGAATAAAGAATAATAATTAACTTAGTTGAAAGAAGAAGAAATATTTTATTTAACCAAAAGATGGCGAAAATTCCACGTACATCTCATGCAACAAGTACGAAAAGAAATAAAGTAAATACAGAATATAGAATTCTAATGTCTTAGGAAAATAAAATAAAATCCCAATTTATTTTGACTCGTCATTCGACACGTCCACGCCTCCGACTTCAATTACCTGAAAAATTTTAAGTTTGGAGATAAGTATACGCGAATATACTTAATGTGGGCAGTTATACCAGAGATTGTCCAATTTAATAAAAATAGATGCACGTAGTGAATATTAAAGTCAAATAATACGCAACAAAGAGTGAGAGCAATTTAATGGACAACTCAACACGGTCCACTCAACACTAAATGTCAACGTACAATGCGTCAATAAGTAAGAGCAAAGTCAATGGACAACTCAACAGGTCCTGCTCGACAAATGATATCAAATGTATTGTACGCAAGTGAGAGCAAGTCAATGGACAACTTAACACGGTCCGCTCAACACTTAAAGTCAAATAAACACATACTGCAAATCACATCGTATTAGAAAGGACAAAATAAATCAACGGTATAAAGTTTAAGTAAAGATCCCACACCTTAAATTTGAGCACAAACGATCCAAACAAATCAAGTAGCAGACGAGAGTCCTAGTTGCACCGAGCCTAACAAAACATAATATAATAAATATTAAGGACCGTCTTTCTATCATAGATCAAAACTGTATACTATCCTAAACTAAAAGGAAACTATTAAATTTATAAATAAACCTTAAAGCAACCTAACACCAAGTCTGTACACATATGTATAATTTGAATTCATTAGTAACTGAGATAATAAAAATTTATTGAGCTTTCTCATATTGCTCGAAAGATCATAAACCCAAAATATAATTGCTGATAAAATTCTTATCAAAACTTATAAATATTATATAATATTAAACATCCACAGTAAAATTCATTAATAGGTCTTTGATAAGAGTGTTGCTTAATTACAAGTATATAAATATCGTGTATATATATATAATATATATTTTTTCATACTGAAGAGAAGAACAACCTATAAATGTTAAACTAGAGACTTGGCCCACCATAAAAAACTAGAACAAGAATAATTAAGTCAGCTAAAATCAACAACAGAGAGAGGAATTTAGCGGCTAGAAAAAGAAGAAAACGAACTGTAAGGGAAAAAGGAAATTATAGACTCCAGTAACAAATGACAACACAGATAAACGGAGAAGATATCGAGGGCACGAAGTAGGAATCGCTCAACTGCTGGGTTCGTTTCCAAACGACAATGGCTGCCGACACTGCCGATACGCCGCCACACAATTCTCCCTTATGTTGCCCGCTGTTGTTGCCATCTGAGTCATCCTCTCTCAAAGGAACAAAAGAAAAGAGGTCATACCTTACTCGGAAAATTGGTATGAGCAGAACTGAAGAATGCCAACTAAGGTTTCAGCCGTCAACTTTTGGGAGAAAATAAGATTGGGAAATTTTTGGTCTGTGGTAAAAGAGAATTCTTTGATGTAGGGCTAGAGTATAAATTAGTTGAAAGGAGTTTGAGAGGAATTTAGATGGGAGTAGGAGTCTGAAGTGATAAATACAAATTCATTGAAATTCCAATTTCTAATTATCCTATTTTCCCTTTGCTTGCTCTAGAGGTACCCAACGATAGAAAACAAAGAACGAAAAAAAAAAAATTCCTATTAATAATTGACTCTTATGACAAATGATAATCCTAACTAATTGTTTATAATAATAATAATAATTATTATTATTTCAATAACTTTAAGTCTTAAAATATAAAGTTCAATATAATTCTTCTAATTAGGGGCGCAACTCCAAACTCCCTCAAGTCCGAGCTAAATTATTCAAATTTATAAAAGTCGAAATATTTCATATTATAAAAGCAATAATAAGCTATATAAATTAAATTGGGCTTATTGAAAAATACGGGGTGTTACAGCGGGTACCCGATGGTGGCGGGTATCTGCGGGTAACAGGTATGGATGGAAGAAACTACTCATCGCGGGTATGGGTATGGGTATGGGTATGAGTTTGGCTCGCGGGTATGGGTATGGATATCTACTATCCGTGCCCACCGTACCGAATTGCCATCCCTACCAACAACAACATACAATATCAATAGATCGAATGGAGTAGTATCAAAACGACATTTATGACATGTCATTTATTTCTGGTGACACTTGCGATAAGGCAATGAGCAATGGCAAGCTTGCCCGCCGAGCTCGCTTGCCACTTTTTGGCCAACTTGTGCTTGCAACGGTGATGTGCAATTTATGGAGATTGTATATATATAATTTTTTTTTAAAAATTGTAGAAATGAAAAAATTACATTAATAATAATAGAAAAATTAAATTAATTTCTGAAGCGTGTTCATATTCTTCGATCAAATTATTTTCGAGCTTTGCGTGGACTCTTCTATCTCGAAGGTCTTCTTTCCTTTTCAAATACTCTTGAAAGTTCGGAGGGGCTACTCGATTCGTACTGACGTCGTTTGTAGAGGTTGATTCTTCGTTTGGGCTCCAATTACTTATAGAATCGCCCTCATCTTAAATTATCATGTTATGCAAGATAATACAAGCATACATGATGTTTGATAAGTCTCTCGGAACCAGGAATGTGTCGGCCTACTGATTATAGCCCAACAAGCTTCGAAGGCTCTTTCGACGTCCTTGTGTGCAGCTTCTTGTTTCCTCCCATATAAAGCTCTCTTCGGATTAGTCGAGCATGGGAGAGTCTTTACAAAGGTCGGCTAACATGGATAAATGTCATCAGCAAGATAGTAGCTCATTTTGTGCTGAGTGCCATTGGTGAAAAAACTCACCACCAGGCTTTTTCCCTGCAGAAGATCTTGGAACATGTCCGACGGATTGAGCACATTTGATATCGTTGTTTGAGTCGGCGACACCGAAAAATGCGTGCCAAATCCACAGATCTTGAGAAGCAACGACTTCAAGCACGGCCGTCAGGTGCCCCTTCTTCTGGTTTATGTACGCCTCTTTCCACCCATCCGTCGTGCTGATTTCGTCGAATAAAGTGGTGGTTTTAAAAGCAAACTCTCGCATTTCTTCAATTCTCGTGTCAAAGTAATCGTCGTCACCCGACATGATTTTTGAAGAAATGCAATCAAAATAAAAAGTAATTGAAGATTGGTGTGAAGAATTAGAGAGAGAGAGAGAGAGTAAAGAGAATGGTGTATGAAATGAGTTGGGAAGAGTTGTATTTATAGATGAGGAGAGAATAAAAAAAAATTGAATCAGCGATCGTTGGCGATCGCAACAGCTAGCGCTCGCTCCAACCAGCGATTGCCACGTGTCCGCTAAATTCAACGAGCTTGCTCGTGCTCGAGCTCAAACCACAGAGCTTGCACTTGCCAGCTCCACGCTCGCCAACAGGGTGCAACGAGTGCACCGCTGCTGATAGTCTAAAATTAGGGAAAAAAGTTGTGTGCAGGGCAATTCCAAAAGATACAAAATTTATGACTTATTTGACCAAATTAATAATGTGAGTGAAAAATTAAAATCTAATTAAAGTTTGTGAACTTAGGATCAATTTATTATTCATTAGGAATTTAATTTGAGGCTATATAGGTAAATATTGTATCTTTTAATGTAATAGTATTTTTTATATAGGAAACTTTGCAGAGAAAAAATAGAATACACATGTATTCTATATGGTATAAAGCCCACCCTAGGAACTGGCCCAAGTAATCATACTTCGCCCAACAACAACAAAAGCTATTTATGAAGAAAAGGAAAACATATAGGCCCAATTTCTGGAGAATGAGCCCCATTAGTTAGTTCAGCTACATAAATCACAACAATATCGTTTCTGCAATTAATGTCAAAGTTTTGAATATTATTGCTAGTTATATGAACTAGTTCATATTTACATCTACATGTGCTGAAATAAATATTAAAGCCTTATCAAACATGTATGAGTTGATAGAGAGAAATGAAAGCAAGAGTTATTTCCCTATAAAAAACAATTACTATAAGGTTATCTTTTAATTAACAACAACAAAAGTTCACACCACAAACATTATAACTTAGTGATATTCCTTCCCCATATAAGAGTATATAAGGTGAAAAACAGAGTAGTATGATATCATAATCTTCCATCCTCAGGTGTGTTCACTTGGAAGTATAAATTTATACTTCTATTTAGAGATAAATTGAGGGATAAACAAAAATCTCACCCTTTAAATCCTCTCTTCTTTTTTAAATCTCTCATTTCCACCACCACAAGGAGGGATAATATTATCATTCCAAATTTTAGAATGATAATATTATCCCTCCTTATGATGGTGGAAATGAGAGATTATGATGGTGGAAATGAGAGAGGTGATAATATTATCTCTCTTTGTAGTGGTGGAAATGAGAGATTTAAAAAAGAAGGGAGAATTTAAAGGGTGAGATTTTTTTTATCCCTCCATCTACCTCTAAATGGAAGTATAAATTTATATTTCCAAGTGAACATATCCTCAAACTAATAAGAAAGACTTGATTCACACATCAAATACTGTTCACAGAACGAGATAAAATAATATCAGTTGCTCTGTTTTTTTATCAATACAGTGGTAGGGGAGTCGTAGATAGGGATGTCAATTTAGCCCGAAACCCGGGTTGGCCCGAATCGAACCGAACCGAATCCGAGGAGGGTTAGGGCCAAAAATTTAGCCCGATTGGATCGAACCGAAATTAGCCCGAATCCGATAAGGCTAGCCCGAAAACCGAGTGGGTTGGCCCGATAACCTAAATTTTTCATTACTTAGTTGTTACATTTCATTACTTTGTTTATAAATTCAATTATAAGTTCTTTCTTCTCAAATATTATTTTGATTTTTCATTTGTAATTTGTATTCATCACATATATTATGACTTCAAAATTATAAATTAATAATTATTTTATAAAAAAAATCCACCAAATTATGAAATTACAATTATATATGTATTTAATATGGGTCAATGTTTTTTTTATAAGAAAACACTTTATATTTTTTTGCTATAAACATATGGTTATCAAAAATAGTTACACATTTATTTATTATATCATAAATCTCTTGACTCGACGGGCTAGCCCGAAAACCGAAGGGTTAGGGTTAGAGTCAACAATTTGTAGCCCGAAAAAAATTTAGCCCGATTGACCCTAACCGAAAATAACCCGAGACCGATAGAATTGGCCCGAAAACCGAACGGGTTAACCGATTGACATCCCTAGCTGTAGATGGTGCTCCATCATACCCCAACAAAGATTTCTATCCTTTTTATTTATGAATTTACCAAAAATACTAGTAATTGATATTAGAACTCCTCTCGCTCGTAAAATTTTAATTCTAATTTTAGCACATTCCCGAATACATTTACATTCCTTGTACAAGATCAATGCCATCTGTTAAGTAATAATAAATCATTCAATTGAAGCAAGGACGACATCATTGTTAATTCATAATTATAATAATTTAAGTCCCACCAAATTTTTAAAGCATGCATTACAGCTATCTTCCATTTCGTATTATACGGTAACCTAATTTTTAATTAATAGCATATCCATTATATAACTATATAGCTCCAGTTTTCAACGATAGCATGCACGCCAATCCAACTACATAGGATACTAAAAGAATTCAACTGCCCAACCTTTATTTAATTATGTTGTTTGACGTTAAGATTTGCTGTCAAATAATAATACTAATATAATGTTTTAAGAATACATATTTTGTGTTGAATTACACGTGAAATTTTATTTTTAATCAGAGAATACAATACAAACAAATACCTAATCTGGATTATAGATGCACATAATCAGTTCTTTTCTGAATAATCTCGAGAGAATGATGCTCTTGTTGCATTTTGACTGAAATCAATAAATTATAGTAAGTAATATACTTATAAGAAATGGCGAATTCTAAAGTGTCTCCATTTATTTAACACACTTTCAATTTTGATTCCTTAATACTCAACCAATTTATTTTATTTTTTAATCTACGATGATTCGATTTATTCTGTACCAAGAAATTCAAAAAAATGAAAATCGAGAGTTTCGTTTCTCAAAAATATCAAATCACGTCTAAAAAGACTAGGAGATAAGCATCATCGTCGAGAGGTCAATGTGTTTTAAGCTGTCAAGGGTTTAGGTAGGAGTACTAAAAAATACATCACATTTTAAATTTAAAAGCAAAATATATCCATTGAATATATTACGTCAAAGCCAAAAGTGTTTCAAATAATCCCTCCCTCCTATTTTGTCTACATACTGACGTTCCATTCAATTTGCTTCATATTCAATGTAGAAATAATTTATCCTTTAAAACCCTTTTAAAAAGAGCGACATCTTTCAGAATTTCAATTGCGGAAGGGAATTCTTATAAAGAAAATAAGCATCAAATTGAAATGTAGATCAATTCATCTTACCGAATGTTAGAATCATAATTTTATCAGTCCGCATTTATAAGCAAACATAGCCACCACAAAAACTGAAATCTACAAACAAGTTTCAACAAAAGAAGTAATATTAGTGAAAAAGAAACACTAATTTGATTGATGAGAAACCAGAGTATGATTTACTCAGTTCATACAAATTTGGGAACAAAAAACTCTCATCTACTCTTTCTAACTAACAAGAAAGGTGACAAAAACCAAAGCCTCACACTAAATAAAAAACACAGCGGGCCTTCCTTCTCTCTCTCTCTCTATACACTTCTCCTACTCTTGTCTTGGTTAGTGCTAAAACTTCCTAACACAAACAAATCCCTGCAACTCAAAATCCATCCCCACACCAAAACACTATTGAATCAATGGCCTAATAACCCCTTCAATTTAACCAAAAGTTAAACAAAACTACTCAAAACAGCATATCTTGAGCAGGAGGGCATAATTCCTTGCGCAGCTTATGAGAGAAAAGCCTGCAAGCATCCATGCTCAAGTCCAGCGCCGCCGACAGCGCCACAAACGCCGCTGCATCCTCCGTGCAGTTCACTTGCTGCACGCCCACCTCCACCAATGGCCACCCCGTCTTCCCACTTCCCCCCTCGCCTTCCATTCTAGTCGACATTACAAACCCTCGGTACATGCAGTAAGGCCACAGCCCATAACCAAAATCCCCGCTGCTCCGCGGGCTGCATGCCGGCGACGTGGCATTGCTTCTTGGAGTCGAGGCATTAGACCCTTCACCAGTGACATTCAAGTCTATCACGAATTTCCCTCCCTTGCTGCAGCTGAGGTTGGACTCAGCCAGCACAATGCCGGCGGCTACAGCCGAATCGGGAATCAGTTCGAAACGGTAACCGAGACCATCGGCTGCGCCACGCTCGCGCCACGCCTCGAGGCGGCCCCACGGCTTCCACGTTCCATCCCCAGGGCGAAGGATGAGCCAGCAGCCGGGGTTGGACCGGCTCACCCGGTCTGAACCGGGAGAGGCGACGAAAGGGGTCACCATCGAGGCGACAGCGACTGGTGAACCGGAGAGATCGTGGATGGTGACGGACCATCCTTTTCTTTCTTTACCGGGCCTTTCTCTTTCACTACCGAACGAACTTAACCAACCTCTAGCACCACTACAACTCGCTTCCAATGGCAGTGACCTATCAATCAATCGCAATCATCTACGGTTATAATTTATAAATTATGCATCTCTATTCAGTAAAGAATTCTTTTACTCCCATTAATAATCTATTAATTCAAAACCATCAATGTAATACACATAGGTAAATTCATCCTCATAATTTAATGTCGCAGTAAAGTTTCCTAGTTATGGAAATGTAAATTGGAAGATTTTCCAGTCAAATGCAACCACTTTCCATAACCACATATTACGAGATTATCGGTCAAAGTCCATTTCAGAAAATTCTAGCAAAACAGAGATGAAATTCGAATGAAATTAGGTAGAAAAATATTCACCTGGTGCGTTGATTGCGGTCAGCTGCTCGTAAACTGAACTTGCAGGTGAAAACGGGCTGCCGAATGTTCCCGCGAATTTGGAAAACCTGTGGACTGCATTCGGGCGCTCCGTCGAACTGGAACACAAACCTCGGGTCGGGCTCCGCCTGCACGTTCAAGTGAAACTGTGCCGACTTTTGCATATCGTTTCCCATACTTATCCACCCGTTGTGGAAGACCGCTGACTTCGATTCCGCCGCCCCCAAATCCAGCGGCACGGAAATTTTTCCAAGCAATCGCCCAGAACTGACCCCGCATGTGGCGCCGCGGCGGCCGGAGTAGACCGAGATTTTGAGCATTGGCTTTTTGGAGGTGGAGAACAGAGACGCTTTTCTCGTGAGCCTGTCGAGATCAGATTTCGAGAGGTGAAACGTCGCCGCCGTTGCCTGAGAAGTGGCGTCGGGGAAGTTGTTGTTCTCCGGCGGAATGTAGGGCACGACGGCGCTCTGAATCGAAAAGCTTTTCAGCTTGATTCTGCAGAAACACGGCGACGACGACGGGTGCACGGCGGCGCGAGCAGGCTTTGCCGCCACCGGGAACTTGAGCGCCAAATTCCCGACCGTTAAACGGACGAAGGGGCAGGGATCCATGAATCCGGTGGATGAATGTCGTCGGAATTTCGAATTGTTGGTTAGAGGAGCGGAAGGGCTAATGTGCGCGGGGGAGGGCAGCAGAGGAAGAGTGTTCTTCCATATGGATGGGCAGTGCGGCGCCTCAGCACTTAACACTTAACTGCAGTCGCCGCCCTCTCTCTCTCTCTTCATCGTTGTGTATTTGCTAACCTAAGCCGTGGGGTTGGAGATATGGATGACAGCTGTGAACAGGCTGGTTTGCTTAAATGTCCGCCAGTAGGACAGAGGTTGACAGATTGTAAAATTACGAGTTTGCCTCTGTGGTACGTATGGAAATGGTTGACCTTGTCGTGCGGCCACTGCCGTATACAGTCGCCCTGTATTTTTTATTTTTTTTTATTGTTGAACAGTTGAACCACTTTAAATTATATAGTACTAGTGTACTAGTAGTACTATTTAGTCCACTAATATAAAATTTCTTTTTTTTTAGGTTTAATATAAAATTTTATTTTGTATTCTAATTTTTCATAATGTAGAAAGCTTACATATGCACTATAGTGAATATAACTTATTTTAAAACTTTGAGGAGGTCTCCCATGCGACTTCTCATTTGCTGGGGTCCGGGCTGACCCGGTCAATCCGGGTTTGACCCGTTGACCCGGTCATTTTTTTTTTTTTTTCAGTTTTTTGTTATAGTTTCAGTTTTTCTTTTTATCTCCGCCTTCGACTCCGATTTTACGGCTCCGCCTTCGCTCCGATTACAAATATAAGGATAATCGGCGGGCAACAATTTGAACTTTTTTGGCTCGCTCCGAGGCCTTCGGCTCCCCTCGCTCGAATCTTGACCAAAGAAGAAACGGCAAACAAAAAAACGAAGAGGCAAAACAAAAAAAAAGTGAAAAAAAGTAGATTAAAAAAAATTAAATTAAAATCTGAAAAAAAAAACAAATTAAAAACAGAAGGAAAACAGGAAAATTAAAAAAAAATCGACAAAAAAAAAACTGAGCGCGTGCAACTCACGCGCCGCGCGTGGGTCAGGCGCATGCGCCACACGCGAGGTCGCATGGGTGCGATCGGTCGCACGCAAGTTTTTGTGTAAAACTTTCTTATGATTCAATTTCCCGTAATTAGGTGCTGACTAAACATACCGTGTCGAAAAGTTATATTATGAAATGTACAAAAGATCAATTTGTAATTTATGGCTGAAGCTTTCAATCTTTTTCATTTTATAGTCTCAACATTATTTGTACTAATTTAAATGATAAAAATATGGCTCTTCATGAAGAATATCTCCTAAAAAAAAGGAATGAAATTGAGACTATAAATAATAAAGGTTGATAGTTCATACCATAAACTATACAAAAGTAGTGCTATTTAAACATAGTCAGTCATACAAGTTAAAAATAGTAATGTAGATTTTGAAAATAAAAATATATTCCAATTGAGAAAATATAAACTCTAAGGAAAATATGATTTTTTTCTATTTTTACAATTAATTTTTTTTATGCGTATGACAAAATAATTTTATTGAACTATAAATTCGGTAAATTAAAATAAGGTTTATCCGAATAAAATTTCGATGTGCTATGCCGATGCTCATTGGTTGGAAATTGAATCATACTAGTAGTAGTATATAGATAAAAAGTTAGTGCTACAATGTTTTTCTTATTTTAATACTACAAAGGAGTAAAGTGGGTGGCATAGCTTAGGATGCTGTTTGATTAGGTTTGAATAGGAAGCACGTGGCGAGTGAGAAGAATTGCATACTATTATAATAGAGCCTCGTGCGTATTCAGATTTCTGTCAGTGTCAGCGTATGCCTATGCACGCGCATGGGGTTTTCTCTAATTTCATATACTCGATTAGTGCTTTGCAAAGAAACTGACATTCGAAAATTCAAATCGAATCAAATCGAAATATGAAATTTGTTTCGAATTTATTCAGATTTTAGATTGGACCGGATCTAAATTTTTCAGAATTTTGAATTTCGAATTAGGATTGAATTGAACTTTAAAAAGTCGAACAAATTCGAAATCTAAATTATATATAATATATTAGTAGTATGTTTTATTATTAGTTAATAGTTTAATATATCTACTCATTTTTAAACCGAAAAACTAAAATTCATGTTCATTCACTTTGCAGTCTTCGCTCCTCCTCGCCTGCCTCCGTTAATTTATGTATTCTCAATTTTTACAGTTTTAGCTTAATTTTTTAAATTATTTCAGTTTGCTTATTTTTGCTATAATAATGAAGAAGTTTTCCCCATTATCTTATTGTTTTATCCTTTTTTGAGAAAGTAATTAAATAGATGAATAATTACATTTATTTCAAATGTTTAGTTTTTGGAATTTTCTTGGAGAATTTCGAATTTTCGGATTGGATCCGATATTATTGTTCGGATTTCGGATTTGTTAGGTTCGGATTTGTTCCGATTTCGGATTGGATCGGATCCATTTTTTCGAAAATTCAGATTTCGGATTCAGATCGGATTGAGGAAAAATTTGATCCGTAATCCGAATGCTCACCCCTAACTCGATCCGTCAACAAAGATCGTAAACATATTACATTTTGCACGACTTTAATAAAAATGTAATATAAAAAGTAATAAAAAATTAAGATAGTGGAGAAAATTATCAACGGAAAAAATGTTCACACTCTTTATGAAAAGAGGGACGAAACAAGTGTCTTATTTCTTTTAGGCACGTATTTCTCAAATGGTTATAAGCTAATAAATCACAAGACTGACGAGATTGCTGGATTAATTAGTAAGCGGCTTCATTTAGGCACGAGTATTCAAGTAAAGGATATTGAATAAATAATTGTTTTTTTTTTTTAATATGAAAATGAGTCCTTTGTCAATTAGGACGGTCCAATATGATAAACGAACAATTTGTACGGAAGAGATTTTATTTATACTCTCTTTGTCCACGAAATGGTTGTTACTTTTGTTATATAAGTTTGTCCACGAAATGGTTGTCACTTTTGCTACTTCACTCACATTTATTGTGGGACCATTTACTCCACTCACAACAATATTCACTATTATCCATTACTACCTAACATTTTCTTAAAATTCGTGTCGTCCACAATGTGACAACCATTTCGTGGACGAGGGGACTAAAATGTATCTCGAATCCGAAATTTGAATAGAATTAGTTTTGAGATCTCAGATGAAATTTGTAGAAAATTGAATAATAAATCAATACTTAATAAATAAAACTAAATCTTATATTAATTAAAATAAATAAAAAATTACTTAAAAAGTACAAATTAAAATAAATTAAAAATTCTTGATCTAATCCTCATTCCGTATCGCCCCATACCGTTTCCAAAGGTGCACGGCCAAATATTTTGAAATTTAAAAAGCATAATAAGAAAATAAATAAAACTTAACATTATAAATAATTAGGAAAAGAAGCATTTACACCCCTATCGTTCACCTTTCTAACATATTTACCTTCCCAAGAAATGTTTATGGGCTGCCAGCACCCCCACATCCTATAAATAGTGCAAAATTCCCCTCCCCTCAACCTGAACTTTAACGCAATCCATGACGTCCATTATTTTCCCCTTTCTTCATTTTTTCAGTTTTCTTGTGGGCCCTCTATCCTTGAGTTGCATTCACCAAATAAAACGTACTCCCTCCGACCCCCATATTTATGCATTGTTTTGGGGGCACGAATTTTAAGAAAATCCTGAAAAGTGATATGTAAGTGGAGAAAAAGTAGTTGTAAGTAGAGATGAGGTCCCACATTATAAGGGTAATAAGTGGAAAAATTATTTCCTAAAATAGACTATGCATAATTTTGGGGGACAGACGAAAAAGGAAAACTATGCATAATTTTAGGGGTCGGAGAGAGTATAATGCTACCTTGATTAAATAAATCTCGTCTCCATTCATCATCTTTGTATACATTTCCTACTCTTGCATTCGACACATGCGTCCGCCTATCCGCATACACCAATACACAAATCAGAGAGAGAGAGAGTACAGCAGAGCTGAGCTAAAAGGATGTAAACCCGCCGCCATGCATACGACGCTACCGATGATGAGGGATTTATGAAGTGCTTTAGAGTTGGTAGAAATCCAATTGTAAAACATAGTAAGATCAACACATAATAGAAGGGTATATGCTACTTTTCCCTAAATAATTTAAATATTAAAAACAATAAAAAAGCCCAATAGAATTGAAAAAGTAGCCTAATACAATTAAAAAATGCCCAATAACTAATTAAAAAATATTATCCTAATTAAAAAGCAGTAAACTTCTTTTTCCACTTCTCATGACTGTTTTTCTTTCTTATTCAGCAACTCTTGTTCTCCCTCCCCTCCTTCCTCCGTCGTCTTCTTCTTTCTTCTTCTCCTCTAATTGTATCTTCTTCAGGGTTTTTTTTTAAGTAAGCGCGTGAAATGCACGCGCATGGTCAGTGAGAGAATGAGCCAGCTCGCTGAGAGGATTCGCGGCGCGATGGAGCAGATGCGTCAACTGGGGGGCTCGACACTGGGGTGGCTCGAGCCGGCGATCGAGCCCCCCACTGCGAATGGTCTTAGGAAAGTAGATCAAGAAGATACATAAGCATCACTCCGTTTCTTTGTAAACATTACTACATGCTATCTTTTACTTTATAATTACCTTTTTATCATAGGGTTGACATATTGTAATGGTTGTTTTCTAAAATATTGACAAGATAACCATCCTCACTTTGAGATAAATATTTATTCTCACACCATACAAGATACGACAACTTCACCAAATCAACGGCATGGCGGGGTGGTTTCTGATAAAATACAGCAAAAGATGCCCTTCCCGTTGAGCTATGAACGACACTATTGAAAGCAAATTCTGCCTGTGGCAAAGCATAATCCCATTGCCGAGGTTGATCTCCACAAATGCAATGAACAAGATTTCCAAGAGTCCGATTAACGACCTCAGTCTGATCGTCAGTTTGTGGAAGGGTCGTGCTGCTAAAGTTCAGCAAAGTATCCAACATCTTCCACAAAGTCAACCAAAAATGACTAAGAAACTTATAATCTCGATCAGAGGTGATAGACTTAGGTACGCCATGCAAACGAACAACCTTACGAAAGAAAAGACGTGTAATGTGTGAGGCATCAAAAGTCTTCTTACACGGAATAAAATGCACCATCTTTGAAAACCTATCCATAACAACAAAAACAGAATCAACGCCTCGTTGAGTACGGGGTAGAATAATTGGAGCCAATAGTAGCGCTCCTCCAAACTAACAGTAGTCTTCTCGCGACCAAGGTGTCCACTCAAACCACCACCATGCATATCACGAATCAATTTATCTCTCAAAGTGGTACGAGGGATGCACAATCGATTACCCTTAAAAAGATATCATTCGTGCACATAAAAGTCTGCAACAGGCAATCGACTCCATCTACCTGCAAAATCCTCATCGGCTGCATATAATTCTGGAAGAATTTCAAAACCGACTACCTCATGACGCATAGTCACCAATAAGGTTGCACGCCTACTCAAGGCATCCACAGGTTTATCCTGAACACCAGACTTGTGCTTTAACGTAAATGGAAATTGTTGCAAATATGCCATCCACCGTGCATGCATCTTGCTGATATTCTTCTGACTATTAATATACTTCAAGGTCTGATGATCGGTATAAAGAACAAACTGATCCTGAAATAGATAATGCTCCCAATGTTTCAAGGCTCAGAATACAACATAAAACTCTTGATCATAGGTGACCACTTCCGGCGTGCCTCATTCAACTTCTCACTGAAATAAGCAATCGGTCTTCCTTCTTGAGATAGAACAACACCAATTCCGACTCCACACGCATCACACTCCACAACAAATAATTTCTCAAAACTGGGAAGCGTAAGTACAAGAGCTGAACACAACTTCTCCTTAATCAACTTAACGCTCTTCCTTTGTTTAGAACCCCAATGAAATTTTCCTTTCTTCAAACAGTCTGTCATAGGCACTACAATGGTACTGAAATTGCGAATGAACCACCTATAGAAAGTAGCAAGTCCATGAAAACTACGCACCTCTGTCACAGATTTCGGGATCAGCCAGTCACGGATCGCCCTAACTTTCTTCTCATCCACTCGGATCCCATCTCCACCAATCACAAATCCAAGAAAAACAAGGCTCGTCTGCAAATAAGTGCACTTCTTCTAGTTAATATAGAGTTTATTAACCTGCAAAACAATCAAAACCTGCCGCAAATGCTCGATATGCTCTTCTTCGTTAGTGCTATAAATCAAGATATCATCAAAATACACCACAACGTACTTATCCATAAATGGTTTTAACACCTCATTCATCAAGCGCATAAAAGTACTAGGAGCATTCGACAGTCCGAACGGCACAACAAGCCACTCATAAAGACCCTCAATTGCCTTGAAAGCTGTCTTCCACTCATCTCCTGGTCTGATGAGGATCTGATAGTACCCACTTCGCAGGTCTATCTTGCTGAAAATCTTTGCCCCAGATAAGTTATCCAACATGTCCTCTAATCTCGGGATTGGGAATCGGTAGCGCACAGTTATCTTATTTATCGCACGACTATCCACACACATGCGCCAAGAACCATCCTTCTTCGGAGTCAGTAATGCGGGTACTGCACAAGGACTCATACTCACTCGAACCAGCCCCTTTTGTAATACATCCTCCACAATCTGCTGCAAGATGGCTCCTTCTTTCGGACTCATATGATAATGCGGTAAGTTTGGCAACGAAGCTCCAGGAACAAAGTCAATGGCATGAGCAGGAATCTGGTACCAAATCCTGAAAGTCCTTAAACAATTCAAGAACACGAGCAGGAATCTCGTTTCTCTTTGTAGAGTCTCCGACCACGAATGCCGTCTTCACCACCAAAGCATGAATTTGCCCAACATCTCGAGCTCATCTCCTTCATTGAACGGGTTAATGTCACAAGCTTCTGAGGTTCAAACTTCTGCTTAAACCCCAAAGGCAGCAGCGTTATCTTCCGCCCATCCGTGAAAAAACTGATAGATGTTCTGTCTTCCATCATGAGCAGTGTTGAGATTAAACTGCCAAGGCCTGCCAAACAGCAATTGACAAGCATCCATGTCCACAATATCACACAAAACCTCGTCTTTATAATATTTTCCAATCGATAATGGCACATGACACCTCTCTTTAACCTTGATACCCTCACCATTAGTAATCCATACTATACTATATGGTTCAAGATGTTTTTCCAAAGGTAACTGTAATGCTTTAACCAAACTTCGGGAAATAATATTCTCACAACTGCCACTATCAATAATTAACTCGAAAATTTGATTAGAAATTGTGCACCTGGTTCGAAATAGCGCATTCTGGGAATCGTCTCTTCGTGGTGCTAATAGAACCTTACGTAGCACAAATGCTGGACGCTCAACAAATTCTTCTCTATCAGGTTCACAAATCCCTTCTTCTTCATCGATTTCATGCTCAGCTACTTGGTCCTGACCATGCTCAGCCACGTTCACTGGTCGGCGTTGCGGACAGTTGTTGGATCGATGCCCAAACTCATGGCACCTATAACACTTATCTCCAGTTGGCTTAGCATACGGGTTATCAGTATGTTTCTTTGGAGGCTCCTTCGCAACAATATCCCATTTTTCAGAACTAGAAGCATTTTCAGGCTTAGGGTTTGGTCTGTTTGTTTCACCAAAATTTCTGCGATTCTCATCTCTCCCATAGTTACTCTTAAACCCCATAGATTCAGCCTATTGTGCCATATTCTGGGCTTCACTAAGGGTGATAATGACTAGACATCCAATCTTCTCACGGATTGTCGGTTTCAACCCATGAATGTATCTTGAAACTTGCTGCCCTTCAGTCTCTATTAAGTTATTGCGAGATGATAAGCACAGAAAATCTGTAGTATAGTCGGCCACAGATTTCTATACTTGGATCAGCGTCTGGTATTGATGGAACAAAAACTGTTCATAATCTGGAGGAAGAAAACGAGCCATCATCATTCTCTTCATCTTCAACCACAATCTCACCGGCTGTTTTTCTAAACGTCGTCGTTGGTTTTTCACCTGCTCCTACCAAGACGAAGCTCATCCTTTAAGGCGATATGCCACCAGTTTCACTTGCTTATTTTCAGGTATCTCTACAAAATCAAAAAATCTTTCAACTTCAGCAACCCAATCTAGAAAAGCCTCGATGTTGAAGTTTCTGTTGAAGGCGGAAAGATCTGCCTTCAAGCGGAACTCATCATGCCTCTGGTTTCTCCTAGGGTTAGGGTTTCCTGCAAAAAACTCTTCCTCTTCCTCATCAGATAAATTATCGTCATGGGCCTGCCTCACAATGATTTGTTCGAGATTTCCACGTCGAAGGTCACGAGCAATTCTCCTGTCTTCTTCTCCATCTGCTGGATTTCTCTGATGTTCTTCTACTCGTTCCACACGATCTATTAACGTATGGACGGCTGTTGTCAAATGTTGCATCTCTCTAAGCATGTCAGCGAGGGTAGGTTCAACTGCCTTGTCTTTGTCGTTAACCATTGCCGAGGAAAAACCTGGCTCTGATACCAACTGACACGGGAGTAAATAACGTAGAAGACAAACGCTCTTCATACGGGTGAGAAAAGTAATTTAATTATCAGAAAAATATCAAAGTCTGCCCCTCAATATATGTGAGAACGTATTTATAGGCCTAGAAAATAAACCCTAGATCGAAAAAGAAACAAAATCTCAAAAGAAAACAAATAGAAAATAAACAAAAATAATTAAAAAGTCAAAAGTGCCTAAAAACAAAGGAATATGGGCTCAGGACCACTTATGTCATTGTCGTTGTGCTTCCGGAAACATATTATAATAGGAAATCTGAGCCCGGAAATAAAAGTTACGCCCGATTTAAATCCTGCCGTCAACGACCCTTTTCACGATCTTTAGCTGCCAAATAATCCACAGCTAACTGCGCCACATCACTCGAGCCGGCGATCGAGCCCCCCACTGCGAATGGTCTTAGGAAAGTAGATCAAGAAGATACATAAGCATCATTCTATTTTTTTGTAAACATTACTACATGTTATCTTTTACTTTATAATTACCCTTTTATCATAGGGTTGACATGTTGTAATGGTTCTCTTCCAAAATATTAACAAGATAACCATCCTCACTTTGAGATAAATATTTATTCTCACACCATATAAGATAATAGTGTGTGATGTTCATGAAAACATATGCTAGATATACCCAATACTAAGTTAATAAAACTACCCTCTAACAAGAAGTATGTAATCCCTCAATATAGCATTTCTTTCCTATCAATTTTAAATTATATCATCTTTTATAATCCCTTATAATTATAGCAGTTCTTAACTTTTTTACCCTTCCTTCTTGTTTTCACATTTTTTTTTATTTTCCTCTTAAACTCTATTCTCACATCTCTCTCAAAACCCTCACTCCTCTCTACCGCCGACATCACCTCCCCGCCGCCACCACCTTCCCACCGCCGCCGCTACCAGGTCCTCGCAGTGACGGATCCAGAAATTTTGTATTGGGGGGCACAAAATAATTATAGATATTAAATATGTTAAGAATTTTTTTACTACATATAATAATTTGAGGCTATTACAAAATTAAAACCTATAAGGTCTTTTGCAATCAAAAGTGTCCCTACTTGATTTGACACAATCATCATTTTTTTCAATAATAATTGGTGGTTCTAATGTTTTTTTTAGAAAATTTTCTATAGCTACAAAATAAATTAAAATGTCATACTTTCTAAGTTTCTAGCTACAAAATAATATACAATCTTTTGAACAAAAACAAAACGAAAATCCTAATATACATAGTTCAATCTCTTATTCCTAAAATCCAAATCATACAATCCAATAAACTCGAATGGAATTCCTAGTGGCTTAATTGCTTAGAAGTTATGAGTAAATAGAAACCCTAAAAGAATACAATCCAATTAATTGATATTGCAATATAAACTATATAATCAAAGTTGAAAATTGGAATGAAATGAAAATTTCAAGTTGAAGCTTGATGATAAATAAATCTAAGACGTGCACGTATTGAGATTTCACATATAAAAGTATGAGTCGAGTGGAATAATTATGAGGTTTACACTTTAAAGTTATTTTATTATATAATTTATAAAAATATATAAATATATATACTAGATAGAAAAAAATTTAAAAAGTTATGGGAGCATGCCCCCCCTCCATATGGGGTGCATAGCTCCGTCCTTGGGTGCTCGGCCACCTTCTCTCTCTCTCTCTCTCTCTCTCTCTCTCTACCACTGTCTCGTAGCTGCCGTTTTCTTCTTCTTCTTCTCCCACCGCCTACATCTCCTCACCGCCACCGCCACCACTTCCGACGACGAGATGACGCTCATCACCACCACCAACACAAGCGTGACGATGAGACGAAGCTAACTGTGTAATCCCCGACTCACAGAGCCGGCGCTGGAAGTTACCATAAACTAGACGGCGGCGGCGGCGCCACCACTACTCTGACAACGAGATGGCCTTCGCCACCACCTCCAACAGAAGCGCGAAATGGATATAAAGCTAACCGTGAAATCTTCGACTCTCGATTCACAGATTCGGCGCCGGAATCTCCGAAAAACCAGATGCCGCGCTACCACCACCACTTCCAGATGTGGAATTTGATTTTTTTTTATTTCACTATTTTTTTTTTGTGCTTCACATTGTAATAAATGTTTCTTCACATTTTATTTTTTGTTCACATCGAATTTGTTCTGACTCACAACTAATTTTGTTTGTGATTTACGCTGTGATAAAAATATTGTTTCCCAATTTTCTTTTGTTCATGTCTAAATTGTTCTGGTTCACAACTATTTGTTTGTGATTTCACTCCAAATTAGTTACAACAAGTTCGCACATTTTTTGTGAGTAACATATTCAAAAGTGTAAAAGAGTAGATGGCGGCAGCAGGAAAATTGTGGTGGTGGTGAAAGATGGCAACGTCGGCTCGTTGGTGGTGGCAGCGGTGGCGCAGTGGCAAGCTCGCCGACAACGGCAGAGAACTCGTCGGTGGTGGCGGCGGGACAGCAGTAGCAGAGCGGCGGAAGCGGTAACGTGGTGATTACTGTCGGTGTTGGAGGAGTCACAAAATAATTAATGTGATTTTGGTACTTTGGTTGTTTGCATGTGGTAAAAGGAGTAAAAATATCTAAAAGTGCCAAAATTATAGCAAACTAAAAAAGGTGCCAAAATTTAAAATTCACTCTTAAGAAGTGTTATTCCAACTATACTCTCATTTAATTATCTGAAAAGATAATAAACCAACATATCTCAAATGAAAAAAGATTACCAATTTTAAACAAGGGCTGATAATTTTGAACACCAACATATCTCAAAAAAAAAATTACCAATTCTAAATAAAGGCTGATAATTTTGAACATAAGTCACGACATGATAATGTGATATATGAACATACACGAAATTAGTGGATTAATGTCACACCTTATTGTGTTGTTGTCGTTATTGTGCCGACGCGATAAGAACATGAAATTATCTTGCTGTGTTGGTCATCTAGCGTACAATAATTGAGTTGGGCTAATAGCAGCAAACTCAGTCTTTGAATTGCACACATAATTAAGTTCAATAGAGATGCACTTTACAAACTAAATTTGAGAAGTAAATACACATCTACACCACATGATACGATACGTAGAGCGTTGCACGATTAACCCAACATATAAGGGGTCTTAGGTAGGAGCTCCTACAAACTTCAGATGAAATTTATAACAACTCAATTATAGCAACACATTATAACAATGATATAAATCATCTGCCAACGATCTGCTATCCAAATCCAACAATTATATAGAGAGATACATACATATATATATATATAACTTCCTTGCTTTGATAAGAAACCTACGGTGAGTAACTCATCGAATACCAACATATACTGCTCGATTGGAAATGATCATTGCATTAAGAGCATTATTTCTTGCTCTGGCTTTTCTGGATGGCTCTTGGAGCTGCACATAAGAAAAGCCATCCAAAATAATTTCATAAGAAAATCAAGTTTAATATCAACAACATTAGCAGCAAAACTAGGTCATAAAGATTTTATTAAGAGATGCAAGAGTTAAGAGTAAAATGTCTCTACATAATGCAATTTTTCCACAAATCATGTTCTTCAGATACATATGGAAAGATTACTATAATGGAAAAAAAGTATACGAAGGTATGTTTGGAATCACTTACACACAGAATATTGAATGAGATAATTTCTAGAAATGAGCCCATGACCTAATCCTAAACCTCAAATTTCAAAGCATATACACTATACCATCTATATATCTTAGATATCATACTATTTATTATATGTTCAAACGTAAGCAAATGAGCAAACCAAATGTGTACTAAAAAAATGAAATGCAATAATCGTTCTACTCAACTGATCAAACTATACAAAGCACTATTTTACTATAAGGCATTCCCACAGTGAATCTTCTCAGAACAGTTTCTGAAAGCCGATTTAGACATATCCAGATAATTTAAACAAATAATAATTGCATAAAATTTACAGGAAATGATGAAAATGTAAACACACTAGTTCCAGACTATAGAAGAATAGTGTGCTGAAGTCATGTTAACAGCAAAAACACATAGTAAATCGAGATTATTAAATAGATTACCGACATGTGTCTATGAAAATTTCCACTTTATCATGCTCTACTTTTCGTAAGACTCTGCTATAACTAGTATTCAATGCATATGCCTAAATAAGGTTAAGTGGTTCAAATATTAACCAATATATTCCTACAGCTAGGGAAAGTAATGCAAGGAAGGATAACTTGTCTACATGAGAACCACTGGAATATCTGGAAATACAACATCCTTGTTCAGATGGATGATTAATCGGTCATGTAAATGTCCATGAATATATGAGACAGGTAGAAAAGGGCAGGATTTATCAAACTATGATTAGAAAAAAAGAACTCACCTAGCCCAATTGCATCTGAACTCTTCATGATCCGCAGCCTCTTACATGTGCCAATAAACATCCTGTAAGCAAAGCAAAGTGATGTCACATGGCACAATTTTTTTTTCCAAAAAAAGAAAAAAGATATCATGTTG
This sequence comes from Schizonepeta tenuifolia, assembly GCA_029490685.1. NCBI lineage: Eukaryota > Viridiplantae > Streptophyta > Magnoliopsida > Lamiales > Lamiaceae > Schizonepeta > Schizonepeta tenuifolia. The sequence continues at coordinate 8,425,703 of CM055956.1, forward strand.
CAAAAGTGATTTCATGGCATCAATGGGGAAGCATGAAACATTATATAGAAAATAACCAGAACAGATCCTAGGCCTCGACAATATAATAACCAAAATCATATTTAGGTTTTGCCAATCAAAGAACGAGAAAAACATCCATTACACTGACTCCATGCACTACCTTGCTACACATAACAAAAAGTTAAAGCCATTGCATCTGAGAGTTAGTATAAGGGTCTTGGAACTGAGGAAACACTTACACATAAATATGTTGTCTGTTATATAAGTCAAGTATTAGGAAAAAGAAATATTTTGAACTATACAAAATCAATGCAAACACCCAAAAAAATCAGTAGAATAATTTCAAATGATAAGCAAAACATGTGAAATTAAATAGCTCGTCATTGAAAATAAGAACAATAACTATAAATATTTTATGCAATAAAAGATCAGCTACATTGGACAAAACATTCCTAATAGAAGTTTAAATGCAAGTAAAATACTTTTCACCACTCAGTATAATTTATAAATCTAAAAAAAAATTGTAAAATAAAGTTAATAGGAAATTAGGAATCCATATATATGTTTATTCAAAAAGGAAAGACAATACATGGCTTGAAGAGGATCAAATTTTATTAATGCAATGAAGGAGATAATTGACTTTAATGAAATAGAATCTAATAAAAAGAACAATTTGTTAAATTTACAAAATAAACATAAAATCACAAAAAAAGGGGAGTTTGGTCTAGAAATGAAAATTTCGAAATGTTTTAGAGAGATATTGCTCAAACAAATTATGATTATTAAGAAAAGTTTGTAAGAACTTGAGGGGCGACTCTGTCATTAACTACATCAAAGAAATGGGAAATAAAGAAAATTTGGCCCCTATAACTACTATCTACACTTTACTTAACTTTCCAGCCAAAAGGTATGACAAAAGTAGCATGCAACTCTCCAAGCTTCCTTCTATAACAACTGAAACGAACTATATTTAAGTCCCTCCCCCAAGCCTACAGCTCCATGCCTCCATCATTTATTTCCATATCTGATGCTTAATGAGTAAAAGCAGAGCAAACTACTTGGGCAAGTAATTTAAAGTTCTACTAAGTGTTAACTAATGTGAGAACTAGGAAATTAAGCCATCGATATAAGTATTAATCAAACTAGCAGATAAAAGCAAACCAAACTTTGACTAGAAAACAGAAGGTCATTGGATCTTACACCCAAGGAACATCACCAACAAGCATCCAGTCGCCATCTTTATCCTCATAAGTTAGAACATATTCAGATCCATTCAGCAAATCCTTCAATTTGCTCTCACTCAACATCTCCCCTCCAGGAGCCCCATGGGAACCATACTGGCCTGCATCACACAATGGCAGTGACTTTTGTATCTAGAAAGAAATTTAAACTAATACAGAATCACCCCAAGCAACATAACTCACCTATTGTAAAGCAGCTGAACATCTTCTCAAGAGCCGATGAGAGCCCCTGGTAGGCAGAGTAATTTCTGAGGTCTACCTTCCTTAGGTATGGGGCACCATCCATGCTCACTTTCACAAACCATGCACAATTTGATGCCTTACCAGCTACCTCTTCATTATTCTTGGAGGTAGACATCAGAGCATTTTTCTTTAACTGTCTGACAGGTGGCCAACCAACAACTTGTGCCCTGGCACGACACGAGTATAAAATCAAGAAATTAAATCACGAATTTTATCATCTTGAAACAAAATATACAATTCCTACCATACTATTAGGCAGCTAATGAACAGCAAGGACACGGAAGATCATCAGAGACGAACCCGTGATTGTTAATAATAATGACTTACTTGGTAGGAGGGGTACTAGCATAGTTATTTGTAACAGCTGCATGCCCCGGACAGCTCTCAGTCGGAGCACGGGGCATCTCTAGCGCAGCACCATGGTAGATGGTTTCTTTCACCTTAATTGGTTGGGCTGCAGAGACTTCTTTTGAAGGCTTAACATTTGGGTTCAAGGAAGGCCTAGGAGCGAGCATGGTATTAACTTCTGTAGCGGCGACATGTTTCCCCTACATGAACGATTCAGGATTTACAATACAAAACACGGAAAAGAAAAAAATGGGTCAATCACACTTCCTAGTTACCTCTGAGGTTCCATTCATAGCATCGGAAAACCCTCTTTTGTTGCCTGTAACCAGTGCCTTTAAGGGATGGAGAGGAAACAGCAGCTTCTCATCAATTGTTGCAGAACTTTCCGGAGACAGGGATCCTGGGGGCCCAAGCCTTAGTTCGGTGGCCTTTAAGTTCAGACTCAGTCCACTACGATTGTATTTTGAGGTGCTGGATATTGTCGAGCTATCAACTGATGAACAGTCACAAAGCCCCATGTAGTTACGCTCCTTGAGTTCTGATCCATTTTGGCAGACACTTTCTAAGGAGGTTGAAGAAGTCAGCAGGGTAATGTTGCTTTGATACTCGTCCCCACCAACACCAAGCAGAGGCGCATACATCAAGTTGTAAGGTTATAGTCCAAATCTTAGCTTAGTAAAACTACAAAATAAAATGAAAATTCAATCAGATGTATTCGATTCTCAATGCAAATTGAACTGTTTTCAAGAAAATCTGAAAATTTAAAAAACAAAATTGTTTAGTCATCAAACAGTTTCGACAACCAAGCTGAACGCAACCAATTATCAAGAATCACAATTGCATCCATTTAAACTCAACTGGACACAACAACTAGACAAAAAAGAAATCTCAAAATCCTGCCTCGGCATAACGTAAACACAAGATGTTAGCCTTTTCATAGTCTCGTCACAGAATAACTTGTCATGCCGAAACCCTCATGCATTACATAGATTCAAAAAAGAAAAGAAAAAGAACACTCTCAAGAAAAAGAAAAAAGAAAGCTCGCTGAGACTCTCATGTCAACTGTTGAATAATTATTTTATCAATAGTTTGAAAGTTAAATGTATTAAATTATGCAAGAGCTTATTCCCTAAAAATATCATTAAAACATTCCCTCTTTGTTTAATGTCACCAAAGATTTTGATTAAATGGAACATAAAACTGTAAAGTGAAGACATCAGAGAAAATGCACACATTAAACCAAATGAAAATGTTCACAACCTTAGCTGGTGCTGGCATAAAAAATTAAAAAAACAAAATCACAACAGGAGCACAAAATTGCAGAAACTAGCATAACAAAAACACGCTAAACAGAAAACCGAGAAAATTCTCTCAAAAAATAGTCTAATAAAAACAAAGCTAGCAGAAGCAAAAAACCCCAAATGAAGCAGCTCATATACTTCGTATCTTCGAAATGAAGCTCAAAAAAGGTAGTAAGGAAGAAAGTTACCGGAAATTAGCGGCAGAGAGGTTTGAAGTTGAGATTTGCAGGAGAAATTCATAAAACTGAGAAAGCTAAGGACCTTCCATGTGTGACAGAGAGCAGAGGGGGGGAGGAGAGAGAGAGTAGAGAGAGAAAAGTTGATTTGGTGTCGAATGATGGACTCTACGCTTAATAATATAATGAGTTATTCCGTAAAAAAGGAAAAAAGAGAGGGAAAAATAATAAAAAGGTGAAATTATATATTTTTCTCGACTTTGGAAAGACAAACTTTAACATAATAATAGCTAGGTTTAATAATGGCATAACATAACAATATTTTGTAGTACTATAAGATGAAATTGTGCGATGTGGATTTTTTCAACTGCTTTGATACTAGTCAAATGGTACTTGTAACAAGAAATAGTATCTCTGATTTATTGCTGTCGTACATGAATTTCAAATTCTCTCTCATGTAAAAGATAAGATGTATCTCGATATAAACTCAAAATATAATGTATTATTATAAAAATTTATTATAATATTAAAATGTATTTGCAGGTTCAGTAACTTAACACAGTACTACTAATCTACTTTATAAGGATTTTTTTATTTTATTTTTTTGGGAACGGATTGGTATGTGTTTGTTAAATAAAGTTTACAAAAAAATCACATTATCAACATATAACACATGAACAATTGGCAAAAAAACATAACAATATAATAATTCATGAAATAGTATATTATCGATAGTTAGTGGTAGTAGCGAGTCACGCTATTCGCGAGCGATTTGGAGCTCGACTTGAGAAGCTCGTCTGAAATTTGTTCATTTTTTAAACAAGCCGAGCTCACCTCAAACCAAGCTCGACAATTTTTCGAACCAAACTCAAACTTACCTTTATTCGGCTCAAGAGGCTAGCAAACACATTCGAATTGATACTAAACGAGCTAACTCGTAAACATGTTGGCGATCTTTTTTTAATACTTTTAGTTTTAAGATATAGTACTATATTATTAGTTTAAAACTTTTTTAGTTTATGTATTAATAAATTTATATTTTTTACTTTTAATGCTCATGGGTTAGTGAAGAAATAATTAGTAAACAAAAACATAAATTGGTGATAAATTGAGATTTTTTTAGTTATGATATTTTTTCGAGCCAAGCTTGTACTCGATCTAAACTACTAGTAATATTTAGCGGCTCGAGCTTGGTTCTTACATATTGAGGCGAGCTCGAGCTTGAAACACATACAATTGTTTTTTAACGAGAGCAAGATCCAAGTTCAAATCGAGCTCGACCGAGCTAGAGCCTTTGATTTTTCTAACGAGCAAGCTCAAGCTTGATAGTATTCGGCTCGGCTCGGCTAGTGCATGCCTCTATCTATTCTACACTTAAAAAACGAAATTGCAAGTAAAAGAGCTAGAAATGTTTGCTTCATTTGTCATGCTATTAGTGACTCAACTTGCTTCATTTGTCCTGCTATTAGTGACTCAACTTGGAAGTGCAAGTAAAAGAGCTAGAGATGGTTACTTCATTTGTTCTGTTGTGACAACTTTTTTAGCACGAGAATTAAAAAGGTGTAAAAGATAGAGAGAATTCACGTATTTAAAATAGTGTTTTTTTTTTGTCTGAATTACTAATAGCCAGTGGCTTATCCACTTAAGAACAAAGGGTACAAATGTACCCCCAAAAAAAATTAGTAGTTATATAATATATATATATATATATATATATTAAAAATATAATTATTTAATTAATTTTACTACTTTAATTATTATGTATTTTTTATACTAGAAAATAGTAAAATAAAAAAATCACGAGGAACACTCTAAAGTTGTTTATCTAGTCTGTTGTGACGTGTAACTATTAACTACAAAGTGTCAAGTCATATTTAACCTACAATATTATTTTTCAGATATAATGAAAATGCACCTGAATCTAAAACAGACCATATGATAAGTCCAAAAAATTCTTCGAGGGCTTCAACCCCAATCCCCCAACCAACTCCTCATGTTTCTTACTCATTTCGCATTCCCAAATTCAAAATCTTGGATATGCCACTGCTAATAGCGGGAAAATATAGAAATAAAAATGAGCCACTAGTAGGTTGACGGATGAAGTTATTATTATTATTATTATTATTATTTAGTACATGTCGAAGTGTGTGTTTGAATGAGTGACACATTACGATACTAAGAGAAATATCAATATTCACGAAAGGTGCTTAGAGAAGTGATTTAGCCTGTGATCACACCATCCATGATAACAAGTTTCGAATTTCAAGCAAAAGGTCCACGCCTCGCAACTCTTTGCAACCTGAAATCTCAAAGCATGTAGTATTTGTTTATTAACTACAATGAAACTGATTTATAGACATTTTAAAATGGATTTTCGGGATTAATTTGAATATGAAATAATGTTCCTTTAAAATGGAGTAGTAATTTTTTTATAGTGCTTCTTTATATGCCTTTAGCCCTTTAGATCATGCACAACTGGGGGGTCAATCCCTGGTGTCGATCGATCCCTCGACTCCATGGATCAACACACCGGGGTCGATCCCCATTGCAAGTGACGTCGAGAGACGGGGTCGAGGGAGAGGGTCGACGAGGGTGTCTTTCCATCTACACCGCTCTCGACTCTCTTCTTACAGCTCTTGGGGACACGTGGCGTGTCCCCATTCGTCCATTTTTTTTTTAAATTTCAGACATAAAAAAAAATTGCAACGATAATTTCTTCAATTCAACGGTTATTTTTACTTCTTCACCTATAAATACCCCTTCAATTTATTCATTCTTCACACCAAAATCCACTCTTCACTCTCAATTTCTTTCTTTTTCAATTTTTACTTTCAATTGTTGATTTTTTGTGTTGAAAAAATGAGTTACAACGATAATCAATTCAATTCATGGTACCAACAAAAATTAGGTTCAAATCCACCGAACCGGAGTCCCAATCCAAACCCTAAATCCTTCCCTTTCTCCCAATTCTTTCCGTCTGTTGGGTTCTCCCAATTCCTCCCGTCTGCCGAGTTCTCCCAATTTCCCCCGTCTGGTGGTTTCTTGCAATTCTCGCAGTCTCCGGAGTTCTCCCAGTCCTCCCCGTCTTCTAGGTTCTCCCAGTCTTCCGGGTTCTCCAAACTCCCCTCGTCTTCCAAATTCTCCCAATCTCTCAGATACTCCCAATTCCCCCCGTCTTCCGGGTTCTCCCAATTCTCCACGCCACCGGGTGGATATCGTTCGTTCGACACGACGCCCTCAGAAATAAACTGAATCAAATGCATCAACCTCAACGACGACGATGATCATGTTGAGGGGGAGGACGAGGCGAAGGACAAAATCGAGGGGGAGGAATCGGAGGAAGCCGAGCCATCACCGCCTCACCGTAAGGGCAAAGCTCTGGCAACAAGCAAGGTCAAATCTCCGACCAAGGGGAAGGGGAAGGGGAAGGGGAAGGGCAAAGCTCCGACAACAAGCAATGGATCCGAAGTAGTTCGAGGCGCCAACTACACACCTGACGAAATTTTCTGGCTCGCCAAATGCTACATTGATATAGGGTGCAACGGGAAGACCGCCAACTACCAAACCCAGAAGCAATTCTGGAACAAAATTACTGCCCGCTTTAACGAGTACATAGCTCCCGCCAAGACCCGCCAGAAGGGTCCGATGAAGTCGGCGTGGGGCCGCGCCAAGAGAGAGATTGCCCGCTTCTATGCTTGCTACCTCCAGCTCAAGAGAGAGCACACAAGCGGGCGGAATGACCTCGACATGTACACGTTGGCCCAAGATAATTACTCCAGCCTGTACGATAAAGAATTCAAGCATAGGAAGTAGTGAGAGCTCTTGAAGAATATCCCTAGTTTTTGCAACCCAAAGATTGAAACAACTCCGAAGCGGACGAGGATTAATGAAGACGGCGACTACACTTCAAATTCTAGCTCCAACACATTCGCCAGCGATGCAAACTCCACCCAAACTCGTCCCATCGGAGTGAAATAGCTCAAGAATGGAAAAGGCAGGAAGGCGGTGGCCAAGACCGAATTGAGCACCATCGTCGAAGAATTGTCCAAGGCGAATGAAGTTAGTGGAATGAAGTTCGCGTACGAGATAATTATGCGAGACACGACCGGTATTACTCCAGCGCAATTGGAGGCGCATCAAAAAGTTTCTGCGGGGCTCGCCAAAAGATATGGTTGGGAGTAGTTGTTGTAGTATTTTTTTATTTTAATTATTGTATCGTTTTTATTTTCATTCAATAAAACTGTTTGTTTTTAAAATTTTCTATTTAATTGAAGTATTTTAATTATTATTATTATTAAAATTATAAAAAAAAATTATTCAATCATTGTCAATCATTGGATAGACTTAGGTCTATATATCAACCCATTATCAAATTTTTTAGCTAATTCTATCCAATCATTAGTACCCCACCAAAATCACAAAAACACCTAAATCTATCTTTCTACCATAGTTGAACATTGTCCCAATATTACTAATGCTCTTAGTAAAGAAGACATTAAATGCTTACATGAAATAGTTGAACATTGTCGCAATATTTAAGAATATTAGTTAGAAAATTAATTATTAATTTGTTATTACAAGGAAAATCATAATTTTACCACGGTAATTATTTTAAGACAAATGATTGTAATAATTTGGGTCATATATTCTCATGATATATAGTTATTTTTAAGACAAATTAAATTCTTCAAAATTCCAAAGTTCGTCATTATAGTTGTACCAAATAAAACATAATTGTCAAAATGAAGTTTCCTCCATTTGAAAAAGCATACGATAAATTAAAATCAAAATTAAGTACTATGTGATTATTGGCAAAATAATAAGCTACACGCATGCACAAACATGAAATGGAACCCACAAAAATGCTGTCAGATGCTGTAACCCACTCAAACCTCAAATTATCTTATCCCCCCTGTCCAAGGCAAGGAATACCAAAAACAAATTATTAGTATTTTATTTTTTAAAATCAATTTTATGTCCTTAATCTCTGGCTTTATTTTTGTTAGTCGTTATTATATACTTATCAATTCTTTTTCTGAAAATTGTTATCCTTAAAATGTATCGGTCACGAGATGAGAAATAAAATAACTACTCAATTAGAACAAAATATATTTTGGTATGGAATTAAATAACTCAAATTATAACGAAATGGTTCAAAATTAGTAAAAAGAAAAGAGAAATCAAATAAATTCATGGCACTTGCTCTCGATTTACCAATTTGTCATTTTAATAACCAGAAGGAATCTTAACGGGACACTCAAATTGTGCGGCTTCAGTCTATAAGCTGTAACGTCTTGGGTCCTCTCCCATGTAAAAAAAAAGAATGTTAAATAACTAAATTTAGGTTTTGTTTGTTTTGTTGATATTAACTATAATATCATCAAATACTTAAAAAAAACTTAGATACTGAAAATAACTGTAAATCAATATAATTACTGAGTAATGCATTTGCATCCACGGCTTTTGAAGAAAATCATGAAACCTAATATTTTGTTTTTTTCAAATTTCAAATGTTGCAGAAAAAACACAATGGAGTATGTATTATGTATCAAATTTAAACGGTTTTAATTACCTTTATGATTTTAATTTCCTTCATATGTGGCAAAGATAATTTTATATGAGCGCATAAAAAATTAAAGAAACCAAACTTGTTCAAGAAGCTATACAAAGTGAGCCAACTTTTGCGAAAGGAAATATTAATAATTGCTTCCACTTTTACTTAATGGTGACTTTAATCGATTATTTGGGGGGAATAAAGAAACGTTTTTATTGCATTCGACTATTCGTTAAAGCAAAAATTATTTTGAAACATAACATGCGAATGTAGCATATAAACTTTACTTCACCATGATATATCTATTTACCAAATTATTACTATTATAACTTGACGTATACCCAATTCCTCTACAAGTATTTTTTATGTAGTATGTTTCCTACTTTCTTTTCATCGTTTCCAAAATGTCTTAGCAGTTTTAGCTATAAAACATACATTGTTTGATGTTTCTCTTTTCAAGTAGGATTCCATCAATTAGTACTTTAAGTAAAAGGAAAAAGAAAATAACGCTCTTATAAATTAATTAATTAATTAATTTATTAATTAATTAAGTACTCTTCATATATTCAAGGGGAAAGAGATCTGAAAGACTATAGCAGGGTTTGATCGAGCCAAGCATGCTCTTTCGATATATTTTTTTACCCAAAACTCTTAACTCATTTAGTAAATAAACAAGTATGGTTCGAGCTTGAGTCGTTAGACAAAAAACTGCTATTAAACGACCTGTTTTGAGCTACGATCAAGCCAAATATTATATACTTCCTCCGACTCACTTATATTGTCATCATTTTCTTATTTATGTGTTCCATTCATATTGTCATCTTTCAAATATATAAAGTTTTAACCCTTCAAAAGTAATGGGACTTACCCACTTTATATCCTTTTACCCTTATTCTTAATCTCCGGGTCGAATAGTAATATGACAATGTCAATGAGTCGGAGAGAATCGTACTTACTAATAATTTTAAATGTTTATCAACTATATACGAATGATATGATTATGCATAAATAAACAATAAATACTAGTTCGTTTGATGTATAACATCTAACCGAATGTGAATTAAGTTAGCCACATTTTATAAACCCTCTCGTACAAAAAACATGCCCTTATTTATGAAAATCAACACATCCGTATTTATGTACTCCTTCCATTCACGAAGAGAATGCACTTTTTTCTTTTTTCGTCCATCCAGAAAAAATATGCATTTTTTATTTATTATAAACATCACCCCACCACTTTTTGCTTACTTACTTCACTCAAAATACACTTAACTAAAATTTTAAAACCCAGATTATCTCTTATAAGGCATTCTTTTGTAAATGGAGGGACTATATAATTATAATAGTATAATTTTAGCCTCTTAATTTGTTTATTTGTTTGGTAAGTTCATTTCCAACTACTTATTCCTGCGATAAACGTAAATATGTGTCCATCTCCCAAAAAAAAGACGAAGTAAATTATGTGTAACGTAAATAAAAGACGTCATACCAAGTTACCAACTAATTGAGCCAAACATTTAAAAAGTGAATGAATTGTGTTAAATAGTTTATTTTCGACATTACTTGTAGGTTAATTAGGCTTTCTCTTCTATCTTCCCTTGTAATTTACAAATTAATTTACAGTTAAATTTGACACAGTCTATTGTATACTGTATATTTTATTAGCTCTAATTTATATCGTGGAAAATATAATAAAACCCATATTTCGTGTGCATGTCTTCTTCTTCTTTGTCCGTTTCTTCTCCATCTGCTTTTGTTATGTTCTTTTCAAAATATCTTACAAATCAACACGTATCTCTAATTAATTGAATTAATATTAGAAAATAGAATAGAAATTCTAACTATTCCAACAAGTGACATGCAGACTTTATAAATCCCCGTTACACAAATAAATTGGGAAAAAAGAAAAAACTCTTTTAGAACTTACTTATTGCAATTAGGTAGGAAAATGAAAAAAAGAAAGAAGAGAAATACTAATAAGGGTGAGGAGGAGGGAGAAGCGTGTGTGATTGGGGAAAGAGGGGACAAAGTGGGAAGTCATATGGTGCAGTTAGGAGACAAAAAACCGCCTTTTCGAATCTCTTTGCCGCTTCTTGAACGCGACATCTAACAACCACTAGCAACTCTTTCAACCACACGCGCGCCTCTAACATTGTTAGGGGTGAGAAAAAAATCGAAATTCGAAAATTCAAATCGAAATATAAAAATCGGTTCGGATTTTTCGAATTTCGGATTTGATCGAATCCAACTTTTTCAGAAATTTGGATTTTAAATTTGGATTGGATCGGTGTTTTAAAAAACAGAACAAATCCGAAATCCGAATTATATATAATATATTGTTATTTTATTATTAATTATTAATAATTTAATATATGTGTTCAATTTATTAGTATTAATTAATTTTAATTTAATATATTTCAAATTTTTAGTTTTTTTTCCTTTTCTTGTTGTTGAGACTTTCGGATTTTTGGATCAGATCGAATCGGACTTAGTGTTCGGATTTTGGATTTTTTCGGTCGGATTTTGGATTTTTTCGGTCAGATTTGTTCGGATTTCGGATTGAATATGGTCCAATTTGTTTTTTCATAAATTCAGATCGGATTGAGCAAAAATTCGATCCGTAATTTGAATGCTCACCCCTACGTCTTGCTTATTTACTGATTGGAATACTTTATCCCATAATACTTTGTACTTTTTGCTATTACACATTTTCTATTTGATAAAATTAATACAAAATTAACATAATATTAGAATAGTAGTATTAATATTTGGATAAGTTATAGTTGTGATCCCAACTTTGAGCGGATTTCGATTTGTGGCCTCAACTTATATTTATTTAAAAAATACCTAACTTCATGTTTTTCGATTTATGACCTCAATTTAAATTTCTTTATAAAAATACCCCAACTTTGAGCATTTTTCAATTTATGGTATCAACCTAAATTTATTTGGAAATACCTCAATTTTGACAAATTGTTGAAAAAGGCCGGTATGTTATCTTCAGGCAATCGAACGTTGACTCAACCTCTCGGATGTAAAATGTGGACATTTAAATGTCACGTAATGGAAAACGACTTTTTATTTAGAATTAAAAATAAATATCAAAGGAGCGTGAATGTAAACCTTCATCATAAGTGTACGCTGCGTACGCATACAGCCACGAGGGTGGGTAACCCATATTCACCAAGTTGTATGAGTCGCCTGCTTCCCCTTTGCAGCCAAAAGTTCCTTTTATGATCCTCACTAGTTTAATCACACCCCATTATTGTGGCGACCATAGATAGGATTCATAAATGAAAAGCGACCTAGAATTAGACTAGAGACTATAGCTTCATCTCCCGTCTCCACACTCCGTCAACTTAGGGGCGTTTACTAAACGAGATAAACCGAATAAATAAAAATAATATAGGCTAATCAAACGTTTGCTTTTAAAGATTAAATTCAAGAATATATCATAACACATAATTATTGTTTATATTTGGAACTACACATTTGAGATTGATGCGGCCAAAAGTTACGCTGCCCACAGAAAAAGACGAGGAAAAAATTAGCACATGTTTACATGACCAACCAATTAACTCTTTTGTGTGAGGAAACACTATTTGGATGGTAAAGGTAATGTTTTGAGGCTTCTTGCAGCATTGGCTGTGGTACTTGTCCAACTATAAAGTTTGATTGCTTTATAGTTATCGGATCATAGCCCAACCTGTGGATAAACATTATGTGACGTTTAATTATACATATCACACATTCAAGAGGTTGAGTCAGCGTTCGGTCGCTGGAAAATAAAATACTGGCAATTTGTCAATTTTTTTTTTAAAGTTGAGGTATTTTTCCAAATGAAATTAAGTTGAGGCCATGAATCGAGAAGCGCTCAAAGTTTGATATGTTTCCAAATAAATTGAGGTGATAAACAAAGAGTGCTCAACGTTGGGGTGCTTTGTAGAATAAATTTAAGTTGAGTTCATAAATCGAAGATCACTTCAAATTCGGGGCCACAAGCTATGAGTTACACTTAATATTTTTACTAGATTTGAAGCTTAAGAAATTATTTTCTACTAATTATAAAATAATCAATTCTAATAGTTATAAGTTATTAACAAAAACTGAAAGTCAAATGTTAAATATAATAATAATTTCTAATTGGATATAATGAATTCTAAGTAATAATAGTATAAAATAAATTAACAGTGTGACACCAAAAGTGGAACAAATAATCCCAAATATGAGTGCACACGTCATCATTATTTTTAAACTACGTAAACTTTTTTTAGAGTGCACTCTAATCTCACGAAAAGATAGGTAAAGGTACTAGGAAAATTATAGTAATATTAAGAAAATATTAAAAGCAACACATTTTCTATATCTGTGTATTTTTTATGGAAAGAAATAATTTCGTTATCAGTTCGCATTGATTTCTTAATTTCCATATTCATTGCTGGAAATTTCAATCGAAATAAAGATTACGAAGTTTTTTTTTTTTTTCCAAAAATTCAATAATTCCCTCAACCATTTTTTAGATTATTTTTTTTTCTTCATATTTACCATCTTGCCTTTGTAGGATTCTATCTATCCAAATCCAATCAATTAATATTAATGATTAATTTTCTAGCTGATATATATGGATCGATATGATTAGAATCGCTCACTACGTATATGAATATTAAGGATCTTGACATAAGCTAATAATTAAAGACATCCTGCAAAATTTTTTGAAATATGTTTACAACTCAAATAATCCCTTGACACAAAAAGCTCAACAACATAAACGATAATTACATATCAATCCATCATCCTCGCATGCTGGAATATTAATTAAATGATGCTTAAAAAACCCAAAAAATTAATATCACATCATATGACATACATTAGCTTTTGTTGGCCAATTGAAGTAATCACCATCATCATCATGGTCATGAACATCCACATAATGATGGTATAATGATGTTGCTTGATTTCTCCTACGTCATTGTGTGGTCATCATCATTGTCGTGATCAAGAGGTTTGTCATGAAAATGTTCATGCTAGGTCGATCTTAAAAATATCGTACCTTATAAAAAATTAAACAGTGTATGAAACGATCTTTTCAAACAATTTTAATGGTAGAATAAATAGTACAAATATTTATTTTGGCAATATGAAAAAAAAATTCACTTTCAAATAAATATTGGGCATACATATATATATATATATATATATATATATATATATATATATGGGAAATAGATAATTTTATTTACCGAAAACGTGACAAACTACCACTTACAACCAAAAAAATAAGAAAATAAAAAACCCTAGTTCTTAAACAATTTCCATACTTTGAATTGTTGCCGACCTCTCACCACCATGGCTAACTGAAACTTCCTTATCACACTCTCCACAAGAGACTCTTTCCCTTGAAACCGCCGTGCATTCCGTTCTAACCATATATGGTATACCGCCGTGGATACTAGAAGCCGATACATTAATTGCCTCCCTGTAGGACGAACCATGATTCTCCATAAAAACTATTTCATCCTCCCATGCAAGACTTTGAGTTCTTGAACCACACCAAGCAGCTAGTTTCTCCCATACTTCCACAGAAAAAGGGCACAAGAAGAAAAGATGAGAGTGAGACTCATTTTCGAGTTTGCAGAGGCAACGTAGTTGGTCACATTGCACCCCTAACCTTAAAAGCCTATCACACGTAGCAAGCCGCTTCTGAATGGCCAACCACACAATGAATACACACTTGGGAGCTGCCAAGTTCTTACTAGTAATAGGGTGCCATTTCACTTTCTCCTGGTCTCCACGCATGGCTAGGTAGATATTCCTGATAGATAAATGAGTTTGTTGCATCAAGTTTTTCCCCGTTTCTAGTTTTGTAATATTATCCATCGCTCCCAATATTTTCTTGACCACTCATGCTGCATGAGAAGGGATTTGCATAGTCTTCCAATTCTTCCCCTTAATATAGTATCCATGAATCCATCTCACCCAAATTTTATCTTTCTTTTAAGCAAATTCCAGAGCAACTTGCAGATTGCTGCTTTGTTCCAAGTCTCTAAGTGTATTATATTCCAACCCCTAGCTCCCTTGGAATTACACATTTGGTCCCAAGAAACTAGATTTCGCTTCGTTATAGTAGCTTTCCCAGACCATAAGAATGCACGGCAAGTAGCTTGTATAGTCTTCATGACTTTCTGAGGCAAGAGAAAGACAAGGCTCCAATAAGTTTGGATACTTACCAGCACAGATTTGATAAGTTGTAAGCGCCCTGCATAAGATAAGAGCCGAGTAGACCAACACTCAATCCGAGCTAACATCTTGTGAATAAGTGGTTGGCATTGTGCTATAGATAACTTTCTGGCAGAACATTAAGGAAACTAAAAGGTGATCTCCTAATAGTAGTATTTGCTCCTATATCCAACAGTCGTGGACAATGATGTGATACATTCCTTGTCAATAACTTAGACACCACATGAGGAAATTCCTTAAACCAGTAATTGTTGCCAATAGTTCTATCAATCATGGAATAAATTCTAGCATCACCTCTTTGATTATTGCACCATGAGTAGTCATTGCCCATTGACCTGACTATATTCAATTCATTTTCTTCAAGGCATGCTTTAAAATCTTTGCATTCAGCTTCAGAGACAACATTACCATTTAATCTATCTGTACTAGAGAGCACAAAATTGAAATCACCAAAAAATAATGTTGGTCCTGTAGCCTACTGTGTTATTGTGGACATTTCCCTCCACAGAGCCTTCCTAAACTCTATTGTGTTGTAAGCATAAACCGCCACAAAATGGAATTGAATTCCAGAGCTTATATGAGTCACAATGCAATAGATTCCTTGCTCAAATTCCATTTCCACTCCATTTGTACCCTCTAATCATTCCAACCTAACCACACTCTTCCATTAGAAGCATGAGAGTAGTTGTTTAGAAACATCCATTTATTTGCAAGCTTTCCAGTAACTTTAGGAAACTTATCTTTTTTCACCCTCATTTCCAACAAGGCCACATAGTCAACTTTATTCTTTTTTAAAAGGAGTTTTACCTCCTTTTGTTTGAGGGGCTTGGTACAACCCCTCACATTCCATACTAGTATTCTCATCTCCTTTTGAAGGGGATAGGATCCCCGCCCCTTCTTGAACTGGATTCTCCCTCAACAGCAGAGCTAATTGCTTGATAAGTGTTAGCCAATTTGACTTGATCTGGTGGTGCAGGTCCAACAACTTTAGTAGCCACTTTCCTTGGTACTGCCCAAGATTCAATGCTAGGAAAACTTGTGCTAGCAGTAGCATCTCCATTTATCTTACTGGATTCATTTTCTGGTACTTTTTCCTTTCCCATCTCTAGATCATCACTATGTTCTTGCTCTGGAGCTATTGGTACAGTTTGTGGTGCAGGTTCCTTCTTTTTCCATTGATGTTGCTTTACCACTTCCTGGTATGTTTTTGGCTTCTCTTTGATATTGCAATTATGCCCAACCATGTGGCACTTCTTGCAGAATGGAGGAATTCAGTCGTAAGTAATTTTCTGCTCCATCAATTGTCCATCCTTGCCTTCTATCATCACTTTGTATTGAATAGGTTGAGTGACATCAACCTCTATCAACATACGAGCATAAGAAATTTTGTCTTGTGAAGAGGTGAACTCATCAGCATATAAAGGATTCCCAATTGTACTCCCAATTCTACTCTAAGAGCTTGGACCCCAATAGTTTAAGGGAAGATTAGGAAATTGTACCCATAGTGGTACTACCAGCATAATTTCTTTTTCAAAACTGAAATTGGGATCCCAAGCTTTCATTATCACAAGCTTTGATGCAAATGTATGAGGACCAGTAAACAGAACAACATCTCTATCCTCCACACTTTGAAACCTCACAATAAAATACCCTTCGTTATGAAAAAACACCTCAGGTTTGTTTTGGATCTGACATTGCTTCAACAAATACGAACTCACAAATGAAATCGTAGGAGTATTTCCAATAACATAAAGGATAATAACACGTTTCCACTTTTCATTTTCCAGTTCAATATCATCTTGCTCAAGACAAGCAGTCACTATTCCATTCTTAAGAACATGAGCCACATAATGAAGTTTCATACCTGTATTGACTGGCTTCTTCCCTCCATTTTCAGCTGCGTGTGGTGGATCCAGCTCCGGCTGTTGCTGCCCACCATTATCGAGATTCACATTTGCAACCTTCTCTTTCTCATCACTTGAAGTCACTATTTCATTGCTCGTTCCTTTTCCAGTCTACATATTCGGGGGAAAAGAGCTCAAATCTCCTATCATAGGTGTAGATCCGGGTGGTGTCGGAACTCTAGTGTTGATGACCAACGGATTCTTCCATGGCCGGCCCTTTTTTGCCGCGTTGTACATCAGAGGCGTAGGTTAATACTCAGATATTAACGTGCGCCACAGTCCGTACATATAGAAAGAAAAGTTTGGGCTTGTATATTTCTTAATTTTTTTTCATGCATTTTCTTTGTATCACCAAAATATATACAATATTAAATTTTATTCTAAGGTTGTGTTTGTTCTTTATATCTCTAAATGAAGGGATAATAAAATGAGGTTTATTTATCTCTAATAGTGGAGATCATAAGGTTATATATTGTTTCGCTGGAATAATAGTACTACATATCATTTGAATTTATCACATGAGGGGTACTGCATTAATGTCTTGTCTTTCAATTATTTATTATTCCATGTTGATTTTGTTTATTATGTTTTACATACTTTGCAAGCGAAGAAAGTGAAATAATGTGTGCATTTCAAAAAAAAAAAAAAGGTGAAATAATGTGTAGAAGTCTAGAAGATATTGTAAAGAATTTAACGACTTCGTATGGTCACATTAGAAGTAGCAAATCTCTTTTTCACATGTTCCTCAAGAAAAAAAAAAAAAGGATGTGGCACAGTACTAAAATACTCGTATTGAATAGTATAAGATAAAAGTGAATACTTGCTTATACAATACATCCTCTATTATTAAATAAGTGTTCACCATCGTCATAAAATGCATATGACGAAAGTCGATAAATTACTCTTTTTACCCTTAATTAAATGCACAAAAAAATCTAGAGTGTTAATAATTCATTAGTTTGCTTTAATAGCAAGGGTAAAATAGGAAGTTTTACACAATTTTACTATTGGAAAACAAAAAAAAAAGCGCTAAATGAGAAACTTAAAAGAAGAAACGGCGGGAGTATACTATTTGAAAAGGAAACACATTTCTATATAGACTATGAAAGTTTGGGCCTCTAAAAGTAAGCCCATTAGGCCCAGATATACAAGCAGGTAATTTTAAGTTACAATATCGGCTCATCTTGTCATATATATATTTGTTTGAATTTTCACCTAAAAAATTATGATAAATGATTTTTTTTGGTAAAATAAATTTTTATTTCACCATTTTAGAACATAAAGGCTACACCACAACACCTAACAACTCCTATTACATGAACAATGCCAGAATCATGAGATTCTATCCACTCCTATCATAAACATAGCAAGTTTTCTATCTTTATTGCAGCTAACAGCCACATGACACTTACACTGTTTCAAGACCTCATTAACATCCTTTTTTATTCCTTGGAATCGCCTCTCATTTCTTTCCTTCCACACAAAATAAACTGCAATAGTCAAGAGCAATCTGTTCACCTCATGCATTCCTGAATTAGTATGTCATTGACTTATGATATAGTGCAGATCCTTTGTCCATATGGAATCTCTCCTTGGCAACTTGCACCACTCATTCAAGCCTCTCCAAATCTGCTGAGAATATTCGCATTCAAATACAGGTGTTCCAGACTTTCATCAACTCTCCCACACAAGTTGCACGTAGTCTCACACTCAATACCAAGTCCTAGCAACCTGTCACATGTTGCCAATCTCTTCAAGATTGCCAACCATATTATGAAAACACATTTTGGAGGAGCCTTATTGTTGCAGATCATTTTCCTCCAAGTTACTTTTTGAACAACCACCCTCATGTTGTTGTAAAGTTTCTTAATACTGAATTTCTGCAGCTGATATACCTTTGTCCCATTCTCCACTCTTTCCAGATATTCTCTTGCTTCTATAACTTTCCTAATTACCCAAGCTGCATTTTGAGGAATCCTCATAGTTGTAATATCTTGCCCTTTAATGTAATAACCGTGCACCCATTGCACCCATAATGTATCCTGCTTCCTTGCCAAATTTCATAATAGTTCACACACCGCAGCTCTATTCCACAATTTTACTTGGATCAGATTCCAACCCCCTACACTCTTTGGCTGACACAGAAATTCCCATGCTACAAGAGCTCTTCTTGTCACAGTTGAAACACCAATCCAAAGGAAAGATCTGCATGCTGTTTGTATTAAGTTTAGAACCTTCTGAGGTATCAAGAAAATCTGACACCAATACGTTTGGATACTAAACACCACAACCTTAATCAATTGGATCGTGCCTGCATAAGACAACATTTTAGAAGTCCAACAATCCACCCTAGTTAGAATCTTCCTGATTAATGGTTCGCATTGCACTACAGAAAGTTTCTTGGAGGGCAGAGGGACTCCAAGATACTTAAATGGCAACTCACCTCTAATCATATCAAATTCACTCAACATTTCTTCCTGCAGATCTCTATTAACCCCTCTAAAGTAGATGCAACTTTTCTGAGGGTTTGCTTTAAGCCCAGATGCTTCTGAAAACTTCTGAAAGGATCTCATTAGCTTTTTGATAGAAGTTTTATCACCCATTGAGAAAAAAAGCACGTCATCTGCAAAGCAAAGATGGATGAGGTTGAATTTTCTGCACTTTGGGGGGGAAATTGAAATCCCCATCCTGTCTAAGTTCTATTAAGCACCTGTTAAGGTACTCCATGCACAATACAAAGAGATAGGGTGATAAAGGATCTCCCTATCTCAGACCCTTTTGAGCTTTGAATGGTTCTGTCAGCTCCTCATTCACATTTATTGTGTAAGATACTGTGGAGATGCGTGCCATTATCCATCTTATAAACTTTTGGGGGAAACCAAATTTCATTAGTAGATGAAAGAGAAATGGTCATTCCACTGAGTCATATGCCTTTTGCAAGTCGATTTTGATCATGCATCTTGGAGATACTTATTTCCTTCCATAGTTCTTTATTATTTCATGGTTGAGCAGAATGTTATCCACAATCTCTCTCCCCTTGACAAATGCAGACTGGTTTTTGCTTATAATTCCATCTAGAATCCCTTGCATTCTCTGAACCATGACCTTAGAGATGATTTTATATAGGACACCGCGACAAGCTATAGGTCTATAATCCTTTACTGAGCTAGGGTGAGAGGTCTTTGGTAACAGAGTGATTAGAGCACTATTTACTGTATTAGGCATGAATCCAGTAGCAAAGAATTCTTGGATTGCATCCGTAAAATCTTTTCCCATAGTAGGCCAAGCTCTTTTATAGAAATATAAATTAAAACCATCCATACTTGGGCTTTTGTTGGGATCCATACTCCAAACAACTTCCTTGATCTCAGAATCAGTAGGCATGTCACATAAAAACTCAACATTCTCAAGCTTAGGACCTCTTTCCATTACTATCTTATCCACCATTTCAAGAAAGTCTGCTCTACTTCCCATCAAGCTCACATAAAAATTTCTAATCTCCTCTTTAAGCTAATGTTGGTTTGAGCAGCTAGATCCATCAAGTTTCTGTAACATTCCAGTCAACCATTACTTTCTGATGCCAGATTCTTTCTTCAATATTACTCCACTTCTCTAACTCCCCCAATGCTATTTTCTCCTGCTCTATCAAGGAATCATTTATGATAAATGATTAAAACATAGTAGTAATATATAAGGGTATTTATGTTTGATATGTAATTCAAGAAGAAATAGAATATAAACCTCTCATTTCTTGGATTCAAATTTGCAATTAATTACAAAAAGAATTACAATAAAACAATATCCGACACGTTCAGTAAAATAATGTCTACCTCCTATCTCTTCCAATCATGAAACTGTTTCATACAATCTTTGATTTTTTGTGTTTATTAAGGTGCATTAAACAACTTTATTTTGTATATGTTAATTTAGAATGATTAATTCGAAGTAATTAGTAGATAATTGTTCTGGGTACCATTGGTCTTTTCTCAAAGCCTTATTATAGGTACAATATTTTGACTGTTAGAGTAAATTTCTTGTCTTACGACTTAATTATATTTAATTAGTTTTATTAGGTAAAGTGGCTAGATTGAATCCACCATAATAAAGTATCGTAATGCATTAACTCTTTAGGCTCTTTATTTCTTTTTATTGGGCTTGGGCCAGCCCAGATAAGTCCCTCACTTTATCCCACGTTTTAAATATTTTAGGAACGGTTCGGATCGTCCGATCCATAATTTTCAGGGTCATGCCCATATATTATTACTCCCTCGCCCCGCTATAGTTGTCGTGCTTTTCTAAAAATAAAATAATTTATTTTTTTAAGTTGTGCTAAAAAGAAATACTATGATAATAATAATAGCGGCCTGGAGGAAATATTAATTTAGACCAGTTCAATAATTTATATTGTAGAAACAAAAATGATTGATATACAATTAACGATAACTTATGTTTATATTACTAAACAAATTGAAGCTTACATAACTGTGTAACGTATCAATGAATCCGAATAATTAATTTTAACTAAAAATTAATAATAAAACGTTATAACTATAAATCATAATAATTGAACTAATAAATCATAATTTTTTTTGAATGTACTAATAAATCATAATTAATAACTGGAAAAGTAAATAAAACGAAAGAAACTGAGTTCAAAGAAAAGAACGCACAAAAAAAAAGATAAAATTATATATATTGAATAATTTCAGGTGAAGAAAACCACACTAACTGAACTCTTAGATTAAATAACTTGTTTTAGGGTTTTAGCCAATAGTTTCTCACTACCACTTTTGTTGGTCGGATCGGAAGGTGATTAGTTTATCAAGAACATGGTTTTGCTCTAATCAAATTTCAATTATAACTAATTGACAATGACTGTAAATTGATTTATCGTTTGGAAGTTGCACAGAATACAATGAAGCAGAATAAAAAGACAATTTTAATCAATAATTCCAACTGGCCCATGAATTTCCAAATTTCAATAGTCTGCATGCCACGTACGTTTTCATGTGATATTTTCTTAAATAATTGAAAAATAAATTTGTTTTGTAGGCCAGCCATATACTTTGTTGGTGGCAATTATTGTTTTGGGGTTTTCTTCATCATATCTTTGGGATTTTCTTCCCGGAAATGTTTGATTATTTTAAGTTTGATGGTAGTGATTAATTTGTTAAGTAATTTTTGTTTAGACAAGTAGTGAGACAATTATATAAGGGCTCGTTTGGTATCCATATACGTATATTAAGTATAAGTATCAATATGGCTGTACCCATACCCTGTATTTGGTATATGAGTATATGGGTATCAAATTGATATACTTGATATACTTCATATGCTAATTATCAATATTTTCATATACCAATTTTTGTTAGTATATGACTTATATCTCTACTTTCCTTCCATCTGATATCAATCGATATCTTCAACATATAAAACACGAATACCAAATATCAATTTGATACTCATACCTGATATCGGATACTCATACCCATACCTGATATCTGATATACTGGTATATGAATACCAAACGGGCCCTAAGTATATAAAATAGTAGTATTGATTTTGATCTATATCGACAATTTAACCAATTTTTTTAATTAGTTAATCCTTAAATAATATTGTTAATCCAGTGGTGAAGATATTTTTGAATGTGACCAGACATGGCTGTCTCCTGCAGTTAAACAAGGCTTACATCATCTGCAGATGGCTACAGTTTAGATTTATTTCCTCTTCAATCAATAATAGGCAATGTGTTAATTTGCTAATATATGTGCGGATTTTTTTTTTTGGAAAAGGTATCCAGAATATTTATATATGTCGAATAAGTACTTCGACCCGTCGAAATTCTTATCCCTTGTCATATGCTCCCTACGTCCAAAAATCATGTTCACATTTAAGTTCTGGCACGCGGATTAAGAAAAGTTGAAAAAAATGTTTGAGTGGGTAAAAGTTACTAATGTAAGGATAGTGGATAATGACAAAAAAACAGTGGTAATGACAAAAAGATGATGGTATTGACCAATGAGTAAGAATAAAGTTGTTGTGTTAACTAAAAAGTAGAAATAAACTTGTTGTAAGATGTGGCCATCAATGACAAAGGGTAGTAAATAAAAGAAAAGTAGGAGGGTATAATTGTACGAAAAGTTAAGTAGAAGGATAATTTGTGGACAAAAAAAAAAAGTAAGTAGGAAGATGATTTTTGGCCGGAGTGAGTTCTAATATATCTATGCGAAGGCTATGCCAAACTTCATGATTTATCTTTGAGTATCTCCAGCAACAAGTCTCACCTTGTGAGACAGCGCGTGTCGCGTGCACGGCACGCGTGCGCGGTTTTTTTTTTAAGTCAGTCCATATGCACTGTACTATATAATGATATGAACAACAAAGAGCATTGATATGCAGCAATTTATTTATTTTTTTCCAGTTTTTTTTACTGTTTTCTTTTTCTTTTTCTTTTCCTTCCGGTGGAGCCTTCGGCTCCGCCTTCGCTCTGATTATTAATATAAGGATAATCGTCAAGCAACAATTTGGATTTTTCTGCTCGCTCCTAGACCTTCGGCTCCCCTCGCTCGAATCTTACAAAGAAGAAGCGACAAACAAAAAAACGAAGAGGCAAACAAAAAAAGGGGAAAATTGAATTTGGAAATTAAAAAAAAATCAAAAAATAATGGTTGTGCGTATAGAAATACAACGTGGTGCATCTCGGTGAACATGATTGTGCATATGGATATACTTTGTGGTACATATGGGCTGATTGCAAAAAAAAAAAAAAATCGAAGAAAAAAAGTCAACAAATTTGACCGGGTCAACCCGGGTCCGACCCGATCTCACATTGTGAGACCTGTCTCACACAAGTATTTGCCTTTATCTTTTTACTTGAGATAAAAAGTTTACTTTTCATTTTTTATATAATAATTAGGAGTGAAAAGAATAATTTTATCCACTATATTGATATATTTGGTAAATAATTATTTTATTACCAAAGAGCCAAAGGGCAAGAGAATACAACACAATTATACAACTCTCAAAACGAAAGGCAAACACACTGCCTACAAAAAAACTATCCATGCACAAACCTAGCTAATTTGGGGTAAGATCTACATCTAGTAGCTATAGTGAGTTGGCAAATCCTCACCACTTGGTTAATATCTCTTGATCGAGCTTGAAACTTCCTCAAATTCCTTTCTTGCCAAAGAAAATATATGGCCACCGAAAGAAGGAGTCTATAAAACTGTTGCACCCTCGTTTTTGATCGACAATGAAGAGCAATGTATTCTTTTTCTTCCTCCCAATTGCATGTAATTCTCTCCACTCATACCCAAGTTTTCAAGGTTGTCCATACTTGACTGGAGAAGATACATCGAAAGAAAAGATGATCCAAATCTTCGTTTTCCTCCCCTACATAAACAACAAGTGAGATCTGTAATGATTCATATCTTCAACAGCTGCGCACAAGTGGTTAATCTCCCAAGAACTGCAAGCCAAGTTATGAAGATACTTTTGGGGGTTGCAGGGTGTTATTCAACAGTTTATTCCACCCCACTGGCTGCACATCTCCATGTAGCACTCCGTACATTTTCTTGATGAAGAAAGCCTGCTGGAGCATGAGGTTTTTTCCTTCATCAGTTTGCATAGCATAAGACCTAGCTTCCAAGATTTTCCTAACTACCCATGAAGCAGTTTTAGGTACTTGCATGGTAGTTATGTCCTGTTGTTTGATGTAATAGCCATGAATCCAACGAACCTAAGTTTTTTCTTTCTGTTGAGAGAGGTTCCAAAGAAGCATGCAAATGGTTGCTTGATTCCACAATTTCATATTGGTGAACCCCCAACCACCTGCAGCCTTGGGAAGCTGAATTTGCTCCCAAGCGACCAAAGCACGTTTTTTAACCCCAGATCTCCTGTCCATAAAAAAGCCTGACATGCAACTTGTATTATCTTTATCATCTTTTGAGGGATCAAAAAGATTTGGCTCCAGAAAGACTACACTCCAAATAGAACAGATTTTATGAGCTGTATTCTCCCTGCGTAGGATAGGAGCTTGGATGACCAACAATCACTCTTAGCCAATATTTTTTGCATCAGAGGTTGGCATTGCATGATTGAAAGCTTATTTGTTGTGAGTGGCACCCCCCCTCCCTCCCCAAGTACTGAAATGAGATCTCTCCATGACAAGGCCAAATTCAACAAGTATCTCTTCCTCGACCCTCAATGAACCCCCCACCACCCCCATCCCAAAGAAAATATTACTCTTGGATTGGTTGGCCCTTAAACCTGATGTTTCTGAGAACTTTTGAAACACTTGCATTAACTGCCTCAAAGAGCTACTATCTTGTCGTGTAAAGATTTCATCTGCAAAGCAAAGTTGAATCAAGCCAAACTTTTTGCAACGGCGGTGGAAGTGGAATGCTTGATTTGCACGCAATTCTAGTAGGCTCCGGTGAAGATACTTCATACATATCACAAAGAGGTAAGGTGAGATGGGGTCACCTTGAATCAGTACTCTCTTAGCAGAATATATTCATTTTGATCATTCAGAACATTTAAATAAGGACGGACGAATAAGGAGTAAACGTTTTTTTTTTAAAAGAAATTTCATTAAATAAAATAAAGAAACGTCAGATTGAACAATCTCTCTCAACCAAGTAGGGAAATCTTGAGTCCAAACAATCGACAAGAAATATGTGCAACATATTGCGCTAGAAAATGAGCTGCTCTAATAGCAGTTCTATAAGCAAGAGAGACTCCAACAACAAACACTCTTCGTGTATCCTTCATGATATCTTGCATTTCTTCAGGTAATAGCTCATTTGCCTCATCTTCATCATTTAAAATCCGAGCTACAGTGAAGGAATCTGTAAAGATCTCAATAGGCCCTAACTGAGTTGTGATACATGCAGTGATAGCATGAATTAGGCCTTTGAGTTCAGCACTAACCACCAAGCTCGATGGTGTGACCCGATGAGAAACTGCAAGACATATAGTATTCGCATCGTCCCTCACAATTACACCAACTCAAAAATTCCTTGTATTCTTATTAAATAAGGCATCAACATCTCTAAGAATTCCTTTTCTTGGGGGCTTTCCACGACCTCTCTCCCAGAACCATTCCCAACATTGCGGCACCCGCAAAAGTCGGTTTAGCTTGCTGATAAGCTTTCCAGGATAGTCTTGCAAGATTTTCCGACGGTACCACACCCTTCTCTCCTTCCTCATGTTTCAGACAACATACAAAATCCCACACCATCCATAACAAAATAACCCAAATCTCATAATATGACATCCAACTCATGATGTCTCATCATTGAACTTATTTCTAACAAGTTAAAAATATGGCAGCGTTTCAACAAAAACCACCATCTACTACCTTTCCAAATGTTTATAACTTCATCGCAAAAGAATAGACAATGTTTTGATGTTGCCCATTGATTCTTACAATACATACACAAACCTGATGTTGGAACATGATGGCGCAAGAGATTAAGCTCTGTTAGAATGAAATTATTATTCGCTTACCAAAAAAAGATCTTGACCTTTGGTGGTACTGAAATAGACCAAACGAGCTTCCCCCAACACTTCCTATCCTCCCAGCTTAATGACGGGTGCAAATAATAAAATCCAATCTTTGCCAAATATCCTCCTTTAACTGAGTAGTTTCCTTTATCATCAAATTTCTAAAATCCTCATCCGATACTCCCCTCTCGCCAATCGACGTTTTAAGCACATATTCTTTTTCAAATTACCAGCAACATTTATCCACCATTTCATCATCCCAACTCTTGGTTCCCGATATCAACTCAGATACTCGAAGCTCTTCGTTTTGAAAACGGGGTTCATAAGGAGTCGCCCCGATGGTGCATCTATAAGCCAATTATACTTGAAGACTCTACTACTCCTACCATCTCCCATACATCCCCTTATGCAACACCGATCTACCCAACATAATGAGCGCCAAACATATGACGATGTAGAAGTTATTTTGCCTTCCATAAAATCTCCATGTCTAAAATACCTCGCTTTAAAGACTTTACATACTAGAGAAGTAGGGTTCTTTATCATTTGCCAAACCTGTTTGGCTAGCAGAGCTTCGTTAAAAACCAGTGAGTCGCGAAAACCCAGCCCCCCTAACTCTTTCGATTAACACAACGCTCTCCATTTTACCCAATGATCCGCTGCTTTTCCACCTCATCACCCCACCAGAAACCTGCACAAGTTCTGTTAATATCAGACCATATGGAGTCAGGAATTCTAAGACATGACGTTTTTATTTTGTAAATACTTGTTCATTTTCAACCATAACATATTAATACTCATTAAATCGAGTGTGTTTCTAAGTTCAATTAATAATGGGCCAAGTTTGATTAAACCAAAAAGAATAAATCTATGTAGCCATATTATGGCTAGCCATAATTTAGTTTAAATAAGAGAAAAAAATTGATTTATTTATAATTTTAAGTTCTAAATGACTTCTAATAGTTTACATATTCAGTTTATACAAATTTATGTCGATAGTATTTGAATTTTGAGGCAACAAAAATCTCGATATAGATAATAGAGTGAATACAAAGTTTTTTGTCGAAAGATTGAAAGAGTTATATATTTACATCACTTATGACAAAATTTAAGTCAAGAATATGATAATAACATAAAATATATGTTTACACTTCTTAACTAAATCAAAAAATTATTTAAATCGGTTTATTTTCACATAATTAACTGAATTATGGCTACCCATATCATTATGGCTAAATAGCATCACTCAACCAAAAAAGGGTAATCGGAAATCAGCATTTACTATCATTTATATATGCAGGTTTCATTTATATTTGACATAAGAGACCAAAATTCTTTTATAGGAGTACATTTTTTACTTTAATTAATTTATAACTCTTACATGTGTTGTGCTATACCATTTTTCTAGCATTATCAAAACATGTGTAAGAAAATTAATTGAATTTTTACACATGATATAGTGTGGTGCTCCGTACGTGTAATACATGTGAAATATTTGGTAAGAGCATCCTTTTAATTTTCAGATAATTCGTCTTTAATTTCTAGGTTTTAAGTGTTTGATATACTTCAAAATTTTGATATACTTATGAGATACATTTAGGTTTTGGAATGATTGAGTTTTATCAATCTTATTTTTTTTAGGGTGAATTTTATCAATCTTATCTATTGATTATGTTTCCGGAACACATCATATTTTTCATGTTTATCTATAAGAGAAGCTTGAAGTGAAGACGAAATGAGAGTAGTCCGCAAAAACTTTTGTTACCTAAATATTTGAATTACTACTTTTTACAATATTTCTCATTTGCATGTTGTATACTTAGCTTCACTTAGAGCACCCACAACGTGGTGAGCGCCGTCGAAAAATACTCCTCTGCTAGTGGGCTTCAGAATTCCCATTACGGCGCTAGCGGCCTGTCGTTGACATTCTTCCCCTTAAATTAAATAAAAAAATTAAATAACAAAGTAATTGTCGCCACATCAGCAGTGTCTAAGCGCATGAGAATGGCGGCGTTACGCTAATTTAAAGAGCTAGTGAAAGGGCTGCAATGAGAACGCCCATGAAAATATTGAGCCCACAACGAGCGACAGCGGTTCGGGACCGCTGTGGCTCGGCACCGTTGTGGATGCTATTAATAAGTGTACAATAATAGTAGTAATTTCTTTGTCACAGGAAAAAAAAACAACCTAAGCTAGCAACCAAAAGCTAC
The DNA here is from genome assembly GCA_029490685.1 of Schizonepeta tenuifolia. Taxonomy (NCBI): domain Eukaryota; kingdom Viridiplantae; phylum Streptophyta; class Magnoliopsida; order Lamiales; family Lamiaceae; genus Schizonepeta; species Schizonepeta tenuifolia. Next base: position 8,454,430 of record CM055956.1, read on the forward strand.
CTGACAAACACTACGGCACAACGAACCGCGGTTTTGAGTAACTCTGTGGGCTGCTCATCATAAGTCATAATTACATATATAAAACCTTACAAGTATAAATTAATTTCTTTGGGATTGTTGAAGGAGGCCTTGGGAATAAAGAATATTGCATGTTAAACAAGATACTGGCAGTAAAAAACATATTTAACCTATTTATGTTTCAGCTATCAACTTTCAAGTTCGATATTTATTGTATCTCAATTAGTTACAAAATAAAATAATTAATGAATAAGTATATATATTTAGAATAAAACTTTGGTACAACGATTGTACTTAATACACCGATTTTTGTTTTTTCTGCACACCTATTCACTACGGGAGCAAGTGGTACACGCGCGCATCCCCAATGCACGGCGCGTGCACCCACGCCCACACACACACACACACATATATATATTTAATTTTTTTATTTTTCAATTTTTTTCATCTCTTTTTTTGTTTGACTTTTCGTTTTTTTGTTTGCCTCTTCTTTTTTGGTTAAGAGATCGAGCGAGGGGAGCCGAAGGCCTTGGAGGCTTGGAGCGAGAAGAATCCAAATTGTTGCCACTACGATTATCTTTATACTTCATCCGTCCCGTTCAATATGTCTTACTTACTTTTTTGGGCGTCACGTTCAACATGTCTCATTTCCTTTTAAGGAAATAATTAAGAAATAACTTTATTCACTTTATATCACTTTATGTCACTTCAAAAATATTTTATATCATTTTATCAATTAAAAAATATTTTATATCACTTTATTCACTACACTAAATACACAATTTACATCTAATCCTTCTTTTCTTAATCTCCGTGCCAAAAGGAAATGAGACATATTGAACGGGACGGAGGAAGTATTAGTAATCGGAGCGAGGGTGGAGCCATAAAATCGAAATCGAAGGCTCTGCCGGAAAAGAAAAACTCTGAAAATTAAAAAATAAAAATAAATAAAAAACATGCCCACGCTCCTGTGTTGATTAGGTGTGCAGAAAAGACAAAAGTGAGTGTATTATGTACAACTGTTGTACCAGAATGTCTATCATATATTTATTATCTTAGTCTATGGATGCACCTTTGCTTTGATAGGGAGAACTAAAATAAAATTGTACAATGAGAGTGAGATAACAAAAGAAACTGTACTGGAAAATTTGAAATAGACATATGCTGAGACGTTGAAGTAAGATCTATCAATGCAAGACGAGTTATGCCTCGATTGGTCTGACATATTGTCCTAAAAGATAAAGTGATTTCGTTTGTTTGATATCGACACTGCACAACAAAAAGCTACGACGAACTAAACCACGGTTGAACTAAGAGCTTAAAATTTTGATTGTGTTTTGTAGGCAAAATTTGTATGCATAATATTCAATAGCTAAAATAATTCATGGATTTAACTGAAATCATTTAATTGAAAAAAAAAAATTCTAGTGCAAAGTCAAAATTAATTGAGGTAAATGGTGATATGTCATTAGTGCTCATGTAATATAAAAAAAAGTCACTTGTTCAAATTTTATCAATTTTTGTCAAAAGTTCATTTTTTGGACATTTTTACTCTTAATTTTGTCCTTTTCTCATGTCTATCAACATTGTCTCTCTTACTTTTTGACTTTTATTATTCTTCTCTCACATTTCTCTCTCTCTTCCCTCACACAATTTCCCTCTCATTTTCTTTGTCTTCTTTCTCTCTCCCTCTGCTCTCTCTCTTTTTCTCTGTCTTCTTTCTTTCTCCCTTTGCTGTCATTTCTTATGTATTTATATGGTATGCAGTACATATTTAAATACGTATTGCGTACCTGGAGGTGTTTTCATAGTACGCAGTACGTATTTAGAAATACGTACTGGTACTTTAATTTGTTTATTTGGTAAGCAGTACATATTTATAAATGCGTACTGCGTACTTGAATGTGTTTAATGGTACGTAGTACACATTTCTAAATGCGTACTACGTACCTTAATTTGTTTACTTGGTACGCAATACGCATTTCTAAATGCGTACTGCGTACCTGAACACTACTTTGTTATATGTGAGTACAAATTGTGTAATGCGTACCGAGTTTGTTGTTTAATGGTATGCATATACAAATTCATACCTTGTGTAACGAGTTCTAAATGCGTGTTGCATACCATAATATGTTTACTTGGTACGCAGTACGTATTTGCAAATACGTACTGCGTACTTGAAGGTTTTCGCATGGTACACTGTACGCATTTGTGTATTGCGTACTTGAGTGTGGTTACATGGTACAGAGTAAGCTAGAAATTCAATTGAAGAACGATAAGAGTATGTATGTGTTATGTAAATAGTTTAGTTCAATCACGTGCTGGTGAAACTATGAGAATGAAGATTATGTTTTAGCTTGTTTCTCTATCTCTATTGCTCGTGTAATATTGCATTTAATTCGTACTGCATACCAATTCAAGACCTAGTACAAATATGCTTATTTGTATCACTTACTAGTTCAAAACACCGTATAAAGACAAAATATGCGTACTAATAATACTAATATTGTTGCAAATTGTTTACAAATCAGAAATTAAAGCAAATTATTTACAAATCAATGCTATTACAAGTGTTCTTTTCATACATGCTATAAAAATAGATGCTTTCTGCCACAACATTGATTTATTGAGTTCTTGTAAGATACTATCAGCTACTAGTACGAGTTATTAGTAGTATGAATATGCTCATTTCGTACCGACAAGTTTTGACATCAAGCAGCAACCTCTAAATTATAAATCAGCTCAAAAATTTCAAGTACACTAGGTTCGAAATGCAGAATGCAAATAAAATAGGTACGCATTTGTAATTATGTACTAATTTAACAAATATATTATTCGTACAATCGGTACGTATTTGCAAATGTGTATCATGTATACCTGTAAAATATGTACGTACTTGCAATTACATAATAGTAAACAAAATATTACTGGTACACTTGGTACGCATTTAAAAATGCGTACCACGTGTATCTCTATTTTACTTGATAACTCGGTACGTATTTACAAAAACATACCAAGTTTACCAGTAATATGCCAAGTTTACCAGTAATATGCTTGGTAACTTTGTACGTATTTGCAAATGCGTACCTCGTTCTCACTTTTATGCTTCGGAATTAGGTATGCATTTATAAAATTGTACCAAGTTTAAGCATACAATCACATAAACAAATGCCAGATTCACAAAAATTCATACAAATGCGTACATTCACATCAACCGAATGCAAAAACTCACCATGCATAATCTCAGAAAACCAATAATGAACTATCCCCAATTATAAACTAAAATGTCAGAAATTAAAGATGTATGTGTACCAGTACGTATTGAACAAAACGTACAAGTACACCTAATTCGAAATTTACCAAATCAAGCGACTCGTTCCCTAATCGAAGAACAAATTCATTATATACAACAAACTAGGTACGTATTTCTATATGCGTACTGCTTACCGGAAGGTGTTCGCATGATACGCAGTACGCATTGCTAAATGCGTACTGTATACCTTAATTTATTTACTTGGTACGCAATACGTATTTGTAAATGCTTACTGTGTACTTGAAGGTGTTCGAATGGTACGTAGTACGCATTTGAATGCGTACTGCGTACCTCAGTGTGGTTATTTGGTACTCAATACGCATTTCTACATGCGTACTGCATACGAACACCTTCAGATACGCAATACGTATTTATAAATACGTACAGCGTACCGACGGGTTCTTACAGCAAAATAGCAGCCTCTGCAAAACCAGAAATCTGCATAAATACATCCAAATTGCTTAGAATTCAATCCAAATACACTAAAATCATTAGAAACTATACGAAAATCCTATAAATAACTAAAAACAAGTTTAAAAAAATATAAATTGAATTTTTTTTTCAAATAAACTCATTTACTCCAATTTTAGATCTATGGATTTCCGACGACAATAGTTGGTGTGGTAAATCTGGATGTTGCAGACGGCGGCGGAAACGAACGGGGATGAACGGAGATGGACGAAGAATGGAGGAGAAGAAGAGAAGAGAAGAGTGAAATCGTGGTAGATGAATAACGAGAATGAAGAAGACGACAACGACGTTGGCAACAACGAAATGGAGAGACGATGGTGGTGGTAGAATGAAGACAACAATGATGGTGGTAGGGAGAGAATGGAAGGAGAGAGAAAGTCCGAGGAAGGAATGTTGCATAGAGAAGAAAAAGGAGAGAGAAAGTGGGAGGAAGGAAAAAGGGAGGGGAGAGATAAAATAGGTAGAAATTAAGAGCATTTTTATCCAATAAGGTACAATATTACTTAATTTTTATTAAAAGTGCACTTTGACAAAAATTGATAGAAATATGTACCTTAATAACATATGATTGTATTTCATCGAATTAAATAGGGACCGAAGTCACCCGACCCCATTCTTCCATTTTTGTGCGTACCATGTCAATCAGCATTTTATTTATTTGTTTTTGAATATCTTTATGTTCTAATACTTCAAAATTTAATCTTTGGATCATCAATATTAGTACAAATTATGCAAATTATATGTAAATTATACTCAATCCATCCCGGCATTCATGATCCAATTATTTGGGTAACAAAATTAAGAAGAGAGTGATTTAAAGGATAAAAGTAATAAAAATAGAGGAACTCATACTTTTTTGTGAGAGAGAATATAGTTTCAAAAAAAAAAAAAAAGAACAGAGGAGAGAGAGAGTACTTGATTTATGTTATTTTCCCCTTAAACTTTAATGAAATAATACAAAGTATAAATCGAGCTTAGAGCTATAGGTTTACATAATCTATAAATATATATTTTTATTAAAAAAAGTATTCCCTCTATCCAGCGATAAGTGTCCATATTTTCTTATTGGGTTGTTTTGGGAGAAGTAGTCACTTTTCTTATAAGAGCATGTCCAGCAGGAGTCGAAGGGGGGAGTCGATAGGCGGTGTCGAAGCCTTCGACATACCCTCCCACTCGACACACCCGGGGTCGATCCCATAGTGGGAGATCGACATACCCCGGAGTCGATGGCGGTGGCGAGGCCGGTGTCGAGGCTTCGACCCAGCCTTCGACTCCACTTGGCTGAAAAATGGGAACACGTGGCGTGTCCCCATTGGTCCTATCCTATATTTTTTTTTTCTGATTAAAAAATAAATAAATCAACGGGTATATTCTTTTTGTGTCGAACGTATATATGTGAAGTAGCAACGGTAATATCTCCAACTTTTTCCTATATATATCCCACCACACCACCACATCAATTCATCCATATCACACCACCACATCAATTCATCTAATTCATTCCTCATCATACAAATTCACTCGTTTTTTCAAAAAAAAAAAATTATGAGTTGGCCGGGTGCGAGCTACAATCCTGAAGAGGCGGAGGCGCGACGCCGCCAATGTTTGCAGCGAGCCAGGGAGCTTTACCAAATAGTGGCCGAGTCTGATTCGTCAGACGACGACGACCAGGATACGAGGACGTACCTGCACCGGAATCGTGAGGAGGCCGAACAACGCCTCCGACGGGATTATTTTGTCGACCACCCTATATGGGGTGATGCTGTCTTCCACCGGCGGTTTCGAATGAGCAAGCGCCTATTTTTGAGAATTGCTCAAACTCTTGAGGATTGGGAGCATTATTTTCAGCAACACCCGGATGCCACTAGAAGATTGGAGTTCCACCCCTGGGTCAAGTGCACCGTTGCTCTGAGGCAACTAGCCAATGGTGGAGCAGCCGATCAGTACGACGAATATCTGCACTGTGGCAATACAACGGGCAATAACATCCTCAAGAATTTCTGTCGAGCCATCAGATCTGCTTTCGGTGACTACTATTTGAGGCGGCCAAACGAGGCTGACATTGCCCGGATCACTGCATTGCACGAGAGGACGCACGACTTTTCCGGAATGCTTGGAAGCATCGACTGTATGCACTGGCAATGGAAGAATTGTCCTACGGGTTGGAGAGGACTGTACATTGGACGAAATAAATCTCCAACCCTCGTCCTTGAAGCTGTCGCCTCGCAAGATTTGTGGATTTGGCATGCTTTTTTCGGTGTCGCCGGCTCTCTGAACGACATCAACGTGCTCAATCAGTCCACTGTCTTCAACGACGTCATCAATGGTAGAGCGCCGTCAACTACTTTCACTGCAAACGGCCGCCCGCACCGTATGGAATATTATCTCGCCGACGGCATCTATCCGAAGTTGGCCTCTTTCGTGAAGACACTCAATGCGCCAACAAATCCGAAGAGACAACGATTTGCTCGGATGCAAGAAGCTGCGTGTAAAGACGTTGAAAGGGCTTTCGGCGTCCTGCAAGCTCGTTGGGCAATCATAAAAGGCCCTGCTCGCTTGTGGTTTCGGGAGCATTTATGTGATGTCATGTATGTCTGCATCATTCTGCATAACATGATTATTGAAGATGAAGGACCGAGGACAACTGAATTCCATGCTGAATCGAGCGCAAGGGGCGATGCAAACGTGAACAGGGCACCAGTCCATCAAGGGGCGCCAGTGCCACTCCGCCAAATTATTGAGAGACAAGCTCAAATTCAGGATGCACGTGCCCACGACCGCCTTATGGAGGATATGATTGAAGAATTTGGGCACGTTTTGGTCCACTCCGCGAATAGTTATTGTGTTTTTATTTATTTCCTAATTATTGTATTTTTTTTAGTTATTGTCTTTTTTTTTAATTCAATAAAATTGTCATTTATTAATTTCTGAATTTAATTAAGTTAGTTTTTATAATATTTATTACAAATAAAAAAAACAACAAAATAAAATCTATTCAATCATTAAAATCACGTTTCCCAGTGCTTAGACCTAGGTCTTACTCAACCCCATTGTAGTGGAGAAATCAACCTATGTCTAACTCAACACCACTAATCATTAAAATCACGCTTCCCAGTGCTTAGACCTAGGTCTAACAAGACCCTTGCAGTACATGCTCTAAGGAAATATGCTTATATCACAAAAAGTTGTGAGCTTCATTATTTTTTACATTTTTATCCTTTAAATACTTTTTTTTAATACTCATGTCGAAAAGAATGTGATCGCTTATTGCGAAAATGAGAGATAAGTGATTACTTTAGAATTACTTAGTAAGTTAGTAGTATTATTGATGGAGCCTAGGATTGACGTGTTGGGTACGTGACATTGAAATTTGTTTGTAACCTTTTGCTCATGTTGAGGGGAGGAAGTGCATATACAACCAAGATAAGTATTAAAAAAAAATCAAATGCAATTTATTTTTGTTTGTTTAATATATGCACAAAAACTGACAGGTCTATGATGCCTCCATCCTTTTCCCTTGAGACACAAATGAGACTTTTCTCAGTTTTTCCGATTTAATTACTCTCTCTCTCTCTCTCTTTGATATATCTGCATATTTTCATGATAAAGACATTTATTAAATCACCTTCACACACTAAAACAAACATCCACGTATACCTATAGATCTTATTTATTGAACAATTATTAAATACTACGCTTCGTCCCGCGATTAAGCGATTCAAAAGTTTTAGGCACGGACATTTAGTTGAAGATTAAAAAATGGTTGAATTGAATGTTCAATAATTTTTGAAGAGATAAATTATTTTCTTTTTTGAAATGAATCACTTATACTACTACTCCTTCTGTCCTATTCAATAAGTCTCATTTTGCCATTTTTGGTGTTCCACTCATTAAGTCTCATTTTCTTTTTTGGTAAAGATTAACACACTAAAATTCACTTTATGTCACACTTAAACGGGAACAGTGTTGTTTACTTTATTGTACATTGTTTTTTCACTCAACTCACTTTAACATCAATAATAAAATACTACCTTAATCACACTTTAACTCTCTTTTTCTTAATCTACGTGCATATTTCAAATGAAACTTATTAAGTGGAACTGAGGAAGTAATAGACAATATGAACCACTTATTACGAGACCTACGAAGTAGCAACGTGATTAGAATTGAAGGCAGAAATTTATCTTGAAAAAGATAACATAGTTTTGTAAACAAAATTCGAGCAACACACGCCAAAATGAAGGGGAAAAAAAAACCATCTCTCTCTCTCTCTGCTTCTCTCTCATCAGCACCACCACCCCTAGCTCCCCCACCCCCATCTTCCTATATATATTGCAACCATCATATCTTGAAAACCAACATATGTATACATCACTCATCACTATGTGTTTTTGTTTAAATTGTGCGATTGTCTGAGCTAGCTTTTATCTGTGTTTGTGCGTTTGTAGAGAGAGAGAGAGAAAGTTTTACTCAAAGCTGGAACAACAAGGTTTGTTGGAGTTACTAGGTCTAAGAGAGATGGAGTGCTACACAAATCAAGATCTCAGCACTAACATAGCAGGTTGGAACATTCTAGAAGATTTCACCACCTTCACCAATTCTTCCTTCCAAGATTTCTATCTCCCCATCTACGATTGCGTCCCGTTTGGCGACGAGCTGCTCTCTCCTCTCTCTTCAGATAATTCATCCATCACTAAAATCAACTCCCAAACACTCCCTTACTACACTACTTCCCAACCCCAACATTGCTACAACTCCTCCTCCTTCTCACTTGTTGATGATGCCGCCATTTTCGGAAATGGGTTTCGCGATTTGGATATCGGGGCTCCATGTAAGGTCGAAACCCTGCCCGAACTGCCCGCCTTCGACGTGGGTTATGAAAGTGAAAGTGAAAGTCAAAGGAAGAAGAACAAAATGAAGAAGAAGCTCAACGTCACCGGTCAGCCCTCCAAGAATCTCATGGCGGAGCGACGGCGGCGGAAGCGCCTCAACGACCGCCTCTCCATGCTCAGATCAGTTGTTCCCAAGATTAGCAAGGTTAACTTTTTACCTATCTATACTTCCTCCGTCTCTCTACGGTAAAAAATGGGACACGTAGCGCAGATGCACTTTTTATCCTTTTTTTTTTTCGAAAAATTTTATCCTTTTTTTTATTGCATGAAAAATTGAGGAATATCATATTTAGCGAACAATGGTAAAATGATAAATTTTGACATTTTTGGTTATAGAATTCGGAAATTAGAAACTTATCTATATTTTTGATTATTTATAGATACTAGTATATGTTTGATTATTAATTGGCCTCGTTTTTATTTCTCATTGTTGTCAAAGTTGTTTATCAAATTAATATAATTGCCATCCATGTTTGTCCACGTCGACAAAGTAATTATTTGTGAGATATACTCCCCAATCCGTTCAGCATTTCTGTATACTTTTTTGGATCGTTTTATTCAACATGATAAGATTCCTTTTATAGAAAGAATTTGGATTTTTACTAGCTAAAAATCATTTTATCTAGTTATACCAAACAACTTTTATAGTTAGTTCTCTTCTTTTTTGTTTATGCGACGAATAGAAACATGACATGTTGAACGGGATGGAGGGAGTATATTTATCAACTATAATTACAAATAATTATAGTTGAAATGATTTGCAGATGGATAGGACATCTATACTCGGAGACACCATAGATTACATGAAAGAGCTAATTGAGAGTGTAAATAATTTGCAAGAAGAAATGAATTTGGGAGAAAATCATGAGTTGGGGCTGTTAAGCTTATTCAAGAATGCCAAGTCTGAAGAGATCTTGATTAAAAATTCACCCAAGGTACATTTACATTTACTTCTTGATAAAATGGGAAATTATTATCCTCAATTTTTTTTTGTAAAGAAATTAATTAAATGATAAATTTGGGGTTGCATTGCAGTTTGAAGTGGAGAGGATAAATTCAGAGACAAGAATAGAGATATGTTGCGGTGGAAAGGCAGGATTGTTGCTATCAACAGTGACAACTCTAGATGCATTAGGCATTGATATTCAACAATGTGTTATTAGCTGCTTCAACGATTTTGCAATGCAAGCTTCTTGCTCCCAGGTATATATGATATATCTATATTATATTCTATTTTTAGAAATAATATTAATGTTCGACTTCTACTTAGATGTTACATCAAGTATAATATTTTGAGATGCGTCTAATTATACATTTTCATGTCTTAATTTGATACAAAAGGAGTATATTGCTCGGTCGGAGTTTGCATGATTAAATGTTACAAAATAAGTATATATTTTCACACGCGTCTAATTATATAATAATTAAATGTTACAAACTAAGTATATATTTACATTCATATAATAATTTTTCATTATTTTAGATGAGATGTGGGGCCCATACCATGTTATACGAAGCCAAGTCATTACACGACAAAGTAACCGATAGAAGAAGTCATAGAACTCATCATGTACATTTGACAGAAATATAATACCAAAACAGGACATTTGACTGATTAATTTGGATATATGGCAATTTTTTTTAATCGCGTTTTGCTTTCTTTTCCATCAAAATAGGTTTGTAATTCATGGTATTTATGCATATTTTTCCAACAAGTTTTTTGAATAAGGGTATAGTTTTTATTTCTTGTGTTTTCTTTTCAGTTAATTTGTCTAAAATGCACCAATGTATTCAATTACTAAAATTTGACATGACTTAAAAAAGAAAATTGTATCGTTATATTCGTTTGATCTTTGACATGAATTCCCAAACTTCTCAAATTATATTTGATGTAGTAGTTGTCACAATTTTACACGTGATTTTCTTCCGATGATAGAAATATAGTCATTTTTACTTGACCACGTTTAAAATTCTACGTGTAAAATTCATTTTCATGTTAACCACATCAGGTATAATTTGGGAATTTTAGAAATTCATGTCGAAACTCAAACGAATATAAATTAAAGGTTATGTATTTACTGATTTTTTTTAATAATAACGTCAAATTTCAAAATTTCAAAAAAGTTATTGTATTGTAGGCAAATTAATACTTTTCTTTTTCATTTTATTTTTATTTTTGGAATTTTTGGATTATATATGCAAATTAATTCGCATATGTGATTAGCAGGATTTGAAGCAGAGGGCAGTTTTGGATTCAGATGACATAAAACAGGCGCTGTTTAGAAACGCAGGATATGGAGGGAGATGTCTATGATAATCATTAATCAACAACCAAATTATTTTATTGAAAATATTTTGCTTTTAACTCTGTTGATCTAGGATTATGGATTTTGCGTGGCATAGGTATTAATCTCGTATTTTTAATTAATTTTCAAGTCAAGGAAATATTGTTATTTTGATTGTTTTGATATATTCAGAAAACGAAAAGATAAAAGGAATGGGAAATGTGGTTCTCGTCATGGCCTTTTGTCGTTATCGTTATTTAAATGTCTAAGAGCATTTGTGACGGTGGTATTGAAGAGGGTATCAATCCTCCTACCTTCATTCGATATAGGGTATATCGAGGTCATTGTGAGTGTAGTATCAATGGTGTGGTGTCGATGGTGGTATCGTTTTTGCGATACCGCCTTTAATACCTGTGGGCATCCTTTCGAGGACACATGGTGCGTCCCCATTGGTCCCGTTTAATTTCTTTTTTCTTTTTTCTTTTTTCTGATGATAGATACTGGTATCTATATCAATACCTATAGTAGAATTTTGCACCAGTATTTATATTAATACCGCCAATTATTAAAATCACGCTTTCCGACGATAGATCCCAAATCATTGACGATATAAATATATTAATTTATGTTAAAGAATGAAATATTAATCTAAAATTGCATAATTACGGAAGGAGTATTTTGTTTACATAACAAAAAAGGCTTTTTTAGATCATAAAAAATAAATAAATTACTAAGATGATGACATGAAATAAATTACGTACAGTGCATAAAGCATACTATTCGCAATAACAAAATCTCCAAAATCAAGTGTATATAAAGTAAACAGAAATATCAGGATGAATAATAAATAATGAATTTCCTACAGATAAAAAAAAATAATTATGGTTCTTTTAGCATATTATGGATAATATTCTTAATTTTCCGAGATAAGTTGCGTCGGGCCTAATTAATTTAACTATAGAAGTCCAAATCACTATTCCTATATTGGGCCTGGCCTTTTAGGATTTTGTAATTGGTCTATTAAGAGATTTAACCTCTACCTAAAATTTAAGAATAATTCACTTTTTTCTCTACCTAAATTTGAGTATTTTCAATAAAGTATTTTAATTAAACACATAATAAAGAATTAATAATATTTTATTAAATTGCAAAAATGCCCACAAAAAATAAAATTCTCAAAAACAACCACATATGCATCCCATGTATCAGGTTCTTGCTTTTCTCTCACGAATCGCCACGGGCGAATTCCGTACGAATCCGATACGAATCATATTTGAACCCTGCACATATCCGATAATGTAATGTGCTAATTTTAGAGAATTCGTACGTCATAAGTCAACGTTAACATTAACATAAACATCAGTGGATCAAAATTTTGTGGCAATGAGAATGGCTTTGGATCACGCTTTCCTCAAAATTTTTTCCTTTTTTCTTTTTGATATATTGCTTTTGAAAAATTAAATATAATTAATGTACATGTATGTATTTCAATAAGAATTTCCCTCAACCAATATCGTTGATGAAGTGAGTGATTATCATATGTAATTATTGTTAATTTATTTATGTCCCACAAACAAACGTTAGATGTGGGTGCTGGATCGATGTGTCACTCGTTTGTCAATTACTTATAGTACTCTTTCCGTCCCGTTTAATATGATCAATTTTTTTTTGTCACGTAAACTAAAAAGAAGAAAATTAGGTATAATAAAGTACCAATAAAGTGTATTTTTAATTAATAACGTGCTAATGATAAGTTCTACTAATTCTTTCCATAAAAGGAAACAAATCATATTGAGTGGGACGATTCGAAAAGAAAAATATGTCATATTGAACGAGACGGAAGGAGTATAAGACTACCTGCAGTGGTAGTGTCTCTAAGAGGTGTCTCTAAGAGTTTTTTGGAGAAAAAGACTAGCTGCAGTAGAACTGTTTCTATTAAGTGTCTCTATCTAATTTCTGAATTTGTATTTTGTATTAATTTTAATAATAAAATCTGAAATTTTCATTAATTTAAATAATAACTACAATACATTAATTAATGTAAATTAATTACATTAATTTTAAAAGCCGCACAACGCATCACCTACACTAAGTTTCTCTCTCAAGCGATTTTACAAACACCTTCCGCGCATTTCTCTCTCTTCAAAAAGTCCTCCACAATTTCGCCATGGTGCCGGCGATCTCTCTCCTCTTAGCCGTCGAGAACTGTGAATTCGCCAGCCCAATGAGAAATCGCTCCTCGCTGCTAAAATTGAGGAGCTCGAAGTGCAGAAAAAGTGTCGTGATGAAGCGGAGAGTCGGTTTCGGCGGCGCGCGGCGGCAAAACACCATGGAGAGGAAGGTGAGGACGCTGAAGAAGCTGATACCCAACTGCGAATCGATGGGAGTGGAGCGGCCGGTCGATTTTTTTTTTTTTAATTTTCACGTCGAGCGCGTGTCCCGCACGCGTCGGATCGAGACAGTCTCGACGCGGCGGGACCGTCACGAGCTCTCGCCTCCTGTAGCGCGGTGTCTCGTCGATGGCTGTGTCTCGAGACCGCCAACGAGACCACCGCTGTGGTGAGTCTAAGCCTATTTTTTTGTGGTTAAAAAGCTTTTGTTTTCAACCAATTGGCAACAAAAGTATAATTAAACTACTTATATCAACAAAACAACCGAAGGAAATGAAAACTAACTCCGCCAAAGACTGAGTGTATGGTGTTAGTTTCAAAATATATGGGGTGAGAGAAATAAGTGGAAGGAATGTAGGGAGTTCGAAAAGTGGGAATTGGGAAGAGGCTCAATCTGGTTGAGAGACCTAATTGGTTTGTGGAGAACTTTAGTAAGAAAATTAGGGATGTAGACAATACAAGTTTTTGACATGATGTATGGGTAGGTGATAGCAGCCTTCGAAGTAGATTCAACAGGCTCTTTAGAGTAGCAACAAATAAAGAAATATGTCTCGAAGAGAAAGGAAAATGGATAAATAACTTGTGGAAGTGGGAGTGAAGTTGGAGACGAGAATTCTTTAAGTGAGAAAATGAATTATTTTCTTCTTTAATCTCTTTTATTGACAGGTTCAAGCCAAGTCCAAATATAGAGGACGGTTGGAGGTAGGTTGCAGAAAACATTGAAAGTTTTTCCTCAAAGTTGGCTTACAAAATGATAAAAAAGAAATCAAATCAAAAAAATTGGTCGAATGAAAGTCTGCAAAATGTGGTGCAAATCCGCACCGAGCAAAACAAGTTCTTTTTGCTGGAAAACTACTTCAAAATAGGATTCCAACTCGGCAAAATTTATTGAAAAGAGGAGTGCTACTTGAGGGTGTGATGACACATGTCCATTTTGCTAAAACAAGGTAAGTCTATTGAACACTTCTTTTTTTTTTCCTGCTCGTCCGCACATAGAGTTTGGGTCAGCTGCTATAGTTGGTTTGGAATAAACTACGTCGGCCCATTGTGTCATTTGGTGCAACACTTGAGAATTGCTAGGGGGAAAAGTTCGGTAGTGTGGTAGAAAGCTCTTTGGATTTGTGTGGTTTGGCACTTGTGGCTTCACCGGAATGAGATAGTGTTCAAGAAGTTGTCGAGCTGCTGCGAGAATCTTATCAAGATGATTAAATTGATGTATTGGTTTTGGGTAATGAGTCTAGTCCCTAGAGTTGCGTGTTATAGTTTGAGAGATTGAATTTACAATCCATCGTGTTGCCTTGAATTTTTGTAACTTGGCTTATTTTATTTTCAATAAACTTGTCTTGAGTTGCATCCCTCCTACTTTTATAAATAAATTTTATTTACCAAAAAAAAAAAACTGTGCCTAAGACTGCATGAATCGAGCTAATTTCTTATCCTTGCAACTCAATGCAACATGCAATTGTCAGTGCCTCACAACTACATCGAAAGAGATTTTTTTATGCTGAAACCGATGAGCATTCTCTCATTCCAAATGAAATATATAGCCACATAAGCCCACTATCTGAGTATTCAAATCAAATTTAAATGGGAAAAGTAGTGAATTCTTCCTCGACGTTCACCCCCTATCATACTTACCTCCGTAACGAACGTTTAAAGGCTGCCAACACCCCAACTTATTCTAAGTTGAGCAAATAGCACCTCTGCCCAAACAAAATCTTAACACCGCTAGTCATTTTCTCTTTCTTTTTAATTTTTTTATGACTCTTCTTTGAGGGGTTTTATCTGGAGTGTATCTCCAAAAATAGCAACAATATAATGAATAAAAGAGAGGAAATGTATCGTGGAATATTTCTATTACCCTCTTCACCCTACTACGACTCTCGCCACATTACTTCTTATCCTCACGCTATGAATTGGGCACCTCATTGCCTACAATGATATATATAAGGATTATTAATAAGAATATGC
The DNA here is from genome assembly GCA_029490685.1 of Schizonepeta tenuifolia. Lineage (NCBI taxonomy): Eukaryota > Viridiplantae > Streptophyta > Magnoliopsida > Lamiales > Lamiaceae > Schizonepeta > Schizonepeta tenuifolia. The sequence continues at coordinate 8,469,770 of CM055956.1, forward strand.
ATGCTTGCAAATTAAGAGAACCAAGAACTGGTATCTCCATATGCTACTACTCTACAACCATTTAATTTGTCGGCTTTTGAAGACATTAAGACCAATCTGAGTTGAATCGTTTGCTTGCATCTCGATCAGGTCCAGCTCACTCTTGAACATGTCCTTGGAGCTTGCAAGTTGCAACAATGATGGTCATTTCAATTTGTGCTGCCGCCGGAGCTTCTATCGGAGAATGTGGCGATGCTCACGTGCGAGTCCTCCACTGACTGCGGTATTTGCAATGTCTATTTGATCCGATCTCGTCATGGATCCCCGGTAATTTAGTAATTCACTCTTAATTGTTTTCTGTAATTCTCAACTAAGTTTTGAAGCAACTCATTTTTCCAGTAGGAATTGATGTTGAATTTAATTGTTCTACATTATTCAGGAATCTATCCGTGGAGTTAAGGATGTGAACCAATTCCTGAAACCACATGTATTTTATTTTATCTTTCTCTATTAAATGTTTAACTAGGCAATTAAATTTAGATTATAAATCGCAAATATATAAATATGAAACCATAAAATATTAGTATGATTTTTATTATAATACAATTAATACTCTCTCTCCATGATATATTTGCCTATCTTTTTTTTTTGGTGGATATTATCCCACAATAAATTATTAGTATTCACAACCAACTCATCAATATTTTTTCTTAATCTCCGTGTCACTCCCTCCTAGTAAGATATATCAAGGATGGAGGGAGTATAAATCTTACATGAAACTATATACTTGTGTCATACACAAAGAATTTAGTAGAATTATTATTCCCAAGATATAAACATGAGTTTGCGAATTATTTTACTATCACTTGTATTTGGAGCTAAATTGATCCATTTGGTATTTACTTGGTTGATTCCCGATTGAGCCAGATTCTTGGACTGTTTGTACCCTAGTTGAAGGGCTGTGCAAGCCATCTTGAAAGGGCGGAAAAGATTATTCGTGATATTTCACCATACACCGTGCTAATTGGAGCTTATCTGAAGGAAGGAAAGGTTAAGTTGTCAAGTTTTGGAAGATTATTATTTCACAGGCGGGGTTCGTTCCATATTCAAGGGCTTATAGCGCTTTAATAAATGGTTTATGCAAATGTGACTGTTTGAACATTGCAAAATGTGTTTTTAACAAAATGAGAATCTCGGGTCTCAGTCCTACCTTGTCCAACTACAACTTGCTGATGGCCGCCTTATGCAGGGAGAGTAGTTTAGAGCAAGCTGGAGCTTTGTTTACAGATATGGTCAGTGGTAGTTGTGAGCCTGATGTCATTTCATTCAACATAATGATCGACTCCACCATGGAAGCAGGGGAGAGCTACTGGTTGATATGCAGCGCAGGGGTCTGCATATTGATGCTTTGACCTTGTCTGTTTTGATTAACAGCTTCTCGAAATTAGGAATGATGACGGAGGCCAAATCCGTGTTGGAAAGGATGAAAGCTGCTGGCTTCCCGCCACATTCCGTTGTTTATGATTCTTTGCTCAAAGGCTTGAGAGCACAGGGCAGCACTGAAGAAATACTCGATTTGATACAGGGGATGGCGGCAGCAGGTGTTATTCTCGACGATGAACTGACCTTTGCTATCTTAACGTGCGTGTGTGATTTACCTGAAGGCCATGATATTTCACAGCTGCTGCCAAGTTTTACTCGAGAGAAGGTGAATGGCACTAGCATCCCATGTGATGAGTTGTTAAGGAGACTCCAAAATATCATTCCCGCGCTTCAAACCTTGTCCCCCCAGCCACCTTTATAGAATACAAAGCGTTGTATCTATGTTTTCTGATGTTTGATTAAATGCGCCTGTAGTGGTCTCCGGTTATTGATATCCATCTCATTAGTTGCCTGGTTTGTGGAGGCCATTTTCGTGGATCATCCGAACAACTTAAGGTTTGCATTCTACTCTTTTCTGTATAATGTCAATGGTGATCAACTATAGGTGATTTTTTTATTTATGTTATGAATTTTGTGGAGCGGGGAAGGCATTGTTAATGGCTCCCGTGCAATGGCCTTTAGTTGAATTATAGTGGAGAAAGGAGAAAATTGAATATTTGTTCCAATGCAAATTCAATGACTTAAGGTACTCTCTTTTTGTCTCCCTCTTGCTTCAATTTATATTGCCATGATAGACTACATTCCATAAGCTGCATCAATTTCTTTTCTTATGAAAATTAGTCTTTTTTTTTTTTTTTGCAAATGTCGGAAAACAAAGATATGTTGTGGTTAGCCCAAGATCCGTACTTCATACAGCTTATGTAATGAAACACAGCCAAACTTGCCTCTAATAATACCCTCAAGATTCACCTTGGTTAAGTATGGGATTAGGATTAAATGGAGTGATGCCTTTAGTTTTTCGCCATATCCTAGCTATTTGCGGTAGCGATGCTGCATAATACATATTCATTGCTTTAATCCTGTCATATTGAAAATTATCCTTGTTGACTAGCTAATCGGCTACTGAAACATTAATAAATTCGTGGTGTTTTAGTTTCTTCCACTCGTATCTAGTTCTCTTCTGTTAGTTATTGGTTGCGTTAAACCTACAGCTTACTTATGACTGCGTTTGTTGCGGGAGCAGAGATCTTTGCAGATTTAGCTGCTGTGTCGTACAATATAAATTTTCGAAACATGGAGGAGAGTATGTTAGTTGTATGTTGAACATGTGAGGATGAAAAAATCTCAACTTTGTGTGTGTGTGTGTTTTTTTCTCTTTTTCACTAAATCTTCTTAACTTATAAAAGGAGACGGATGGCATCCTTCACGTTGCTTCTTAGCCTTTTGAACCAATCACTGTATTTGAGACATGTTGCTCATCTGAAGCAGGTGTGTTTTTGTACATCTTTTACATAACAAGATTCTTTTAGTTAGATTACCTTTTCGATTGATGTATGATGTATCTTGGCATTGTCTGTTGTAGCTACTAAATTTGTTGGACGTTGTTATTGAGAAGAAATTTAAACCCATCTAATGAGCCAGGTTCATCTGCATCTGAGCAGCCTTCTGACCCTCAGATCTGTGCATCGGCTGCTGAGATGAATGTAGTTTCTACCGCAGCTTCAGGGGAGGGTAATTCTTCGATGCAAGCAACATATTCTGATGCAGCTAACGAGCAAACTGATGAAAGTGTTGTGAACAGTTTGCCTAAGACCACGATCATCACCACAGTCCTCTGAGAATATCTGTTAGAAGAGCTTACATTCTTGAATATTATTCGTACAGCCAGCTGCGTATGAGATCGACACAATATTTGAAGGGTAGATTGACTGTTCATGCTCAGGGGGAGGAAGGGATTGATGCTGGTGGTCTTACCAGGGAATGGTATCGGTTGCCATCGAGAGTAATCTCCGACAAGGGGGCGTTGCTATTTGCAACCTTTGGGAATGAGTCGACTTTCCAGCTGAAGCCGAATTCAGTTTGGCAAACAGAGCATCTTTCTTCAAGTTTGTTGGACGAGTTGTAAGTATTTCTAATTTTCCTCAAATGTGAAATAATTTGTTAAAAGATAAGCTGGTGCTCAACCTCTGATATATATATATACCTATCACTATCGGTTCATTTGTAATAAGCTGAGTTTTTTTTCGTTTTCTTCGCCTTTTGAAGGATTTATGGCAGTCCCGATCACTTGCCTTGAGAGCTCATACATGGTGAACTTTCTTTATGTTATTTTGTTACTTTGGTTTCTATTCTATAATAATGGCTGAAGCTTTGCGTAGCTGTAGATTTTAAACTTGAGCTTTAGAGGGTGTTTGGCTGAGCTTAAAAGCTCCTTAAAACAGCTTGTAAGCTCCTAAATCCTTAATAATGAACAACTTATAAGCTGTTTTAACGAGTTTAAAAGCTCAGCCAAACATCCTCTTAATCATCTACTTACATTCTCCAACCAGTTGGATCTACATCAGTAAGGTATTAAAAACATCAGTAATGTGTTGTCTGATAAAATGAGGCACCATATTATTTGGGGACAGAGAGGACTACCATTATCTTTGCAAACTACTTTCCAAGTTTCTCCCAATATATACTACTGTAGCATTAGTTAGCTTCATACAGAAATAGATGTCATGAATTTATAAAGAAGCATAAAAATATGTCCACTTTCAATTCATATGCATGTGGTCAAACAAAAGAAAATTTGAGAACTAGCTTCCATTTATTGCTACCAGCTCAAGCCCCATAATTCCTTACAATATAAATTGTCTTCCAACTAAATGTATCAGAGTAAATTTGGTCAAGATTTTATACAAAACTCCAAGACAAATGTAATATCATAAATAAATTAAGAGATGAAAAAACCTAACCCAGGAATATTACAAGATGATCACTTAGGGTTCTAGCTAGCTTCACTAAAACCCATTAGGCGAAAACACCAAATAGGAAAAAGGGTAATCGTCAGTGACGTAGTTAGAAAAAATTTCTACCCAGAGCTAATTTTTCTATTTCTTCTAAATGTTGATTTTTTCTTATGATTCGATTCGGGAACGGAGGCTTATGCCACAAAAAATCACATAAAATATAGATAATTTAAAGATTTTATATAATACAAAAAGAATTTATAATTTTGATTTGGCCCCCTTCATGCTCCTTATAATTTGTACTACAAACGTTTTTAGCATAGAATTTCCATGTCTTCCACCAAATTCCATCATGAATTTTCTCAAAGACAAAGTCTTGCGTGAGATCGGTCTCTTACTAGAGATCGGCGCGTGGAGTACACGCTCGCGCATCCACGCGCGGCGCGTGCACCCCACACGCTATATATATATATATATATTTCAGATTTTTTTTTTAATTTTCAGAATTTTTTGTTTATTTTCAGATTTTTTTCCCCTCTTTTTTTTTTGTTTGCCTCTTCGTTTTTTTATTTAATGCTTCTTCTTTGGTCAAGATTCGAGCGAGGGGAGCTGAAAGCCTCGAAGCGAGCCGAATAAATTCAAATTGTTACCCGACGATATCCTTATATTAGTAATCGCAGCGAATACGGAGCCGAAGGCGAAAAAAAGAAACTAAAAAAAGAACCTGAAAAAAAAAATTGGTCAACGAGTTTGACTCGGTTTGACTAGGTCAACCCGGTCTCTAGTAAGAGACCGGTCTCACAGGAGACAAGCTCTTTTCTCAAATAGTACAAATAGTGTTAGACCTATATATCTAATAAATAAGTACATTAGTAAAGTTTTAGTTAAAACTGAAAATATTATGATTATGTCAAACGGCCAAAGTGTTATTTTCTTTAGAATCACATGAAGATCTACAATACAATAAGACATACGCATAAATTCTTCTGCGTTCATAAATGGATTTTGTTTTCGAGGAGAACATGTGTACATGCGTGTATACAAAAAAAAAAAAAAAAGGCCTACAACTATAGGAAAATTGGACTCACAGCAGAGAAATATGCCACCTAAAACTTGTGCAGAGCTAGGGACCATTTTATAGTTATATCAATGAGGATTAGGATATTCTCATCCTATATAATTGGCCAAACATTGCTAGTCAATCCTCATAACAACAATTACGTCCTATAAGTCTCTACTTTCATCATAAAATAAAATGAAGAAAAATTTCAAAGAAAAAAGAAAAGAGAAAGATACATGGAGAGACGTTGGAATAAGCTCATGCAATGTAATTGACACGTTGAAATTTGTCACTATGTCTGAATAATTGAACTAACTATTGTTCATTAAGTATAATTACGATGCTTGCACAACTTTAAGCCAATTTCAAGATTTTAACAGAGGTGCCTCACCTAATGAGTCATCAACCTCTGTAACAATATAGATTTGGAAAATTGTTGAGGCTTCCTAGATTGGAAAACATAGGTATATCAATGACACAAAGAAGAATTCAAACTTGCATATAGGTTAAAGCGAAAGCAAGAGTTTGATACTTGTTTCTCCGTATGATATATGCTCCATCCGTGTCAAAACAAAAATCAGTGCACACAAAAAAAGACTTACGATATACTATAAATCATACTAATCGCAATAAGAAATGTTCCAAAATGAAGTGTAAATAAATGAATAGAAATATCTACGAAAAATACAAAACTAAAGAATGGTTGTTTTAACATCTTAATTGGGTTGACTCGGTGCAAATACCTATGACCCGACCTGATCCAACCCGGTTGACTCGGGTTTGATCCGGGTTTGACCCGGGTCAATCCCTCTTTGACCAGATTTTTTTTTTATTTTTTATTTTCCAGTTTTTATTTTTAATTTTTTTATCCTTTTTTTTTTGCCGCTTCTTCTATGGTCAAGATTCGAGCGAGGAGAGCCGAAGGCCTCAGAGTGAGCCGAAAAAGTCTAAATTGTTGCCTGCCGATTATCCTTATTTTAGTAATCGGAGCGAAGGCGGAGCCGTAAAATCAGAGCCGAAGGCTCCATCGGGGCAAAAAAAACTGGAAATTAAAAAAAAAAACTGCAAAAAAAAAAAGAATAGTGGGGCACGTGGCGGGTCAGGTCGGGGCGTGGCGGGGCTCCATTTCCACGGTGCAAATCTGCACCAGAGACTTGCTCAATTAAATTTAATTATAGTAGTCCAAATCACTATTCTTTTATTGGGCCTAGCCTTTTAAGATTTTGTAGATGATGCATTAAGAAATTTAACTTGTACTGTTTTTTTTTTTTTTCAATGTATTTATTTATTCAGTTTATTCTTTTGATTTAGGGGTGGGACCATTACTAATTTAGAAATGTAGTTGAACTACGTATCGTGATTGAAGAAATTTTCATTTTATTAGAAAAGAAAAAGAGACATATTTTGAAATAGCCATAATGATCATTAAAATATAAATTTTGGTCCACCTTGTTCAAAAATATAAATTTTAGTCATTTTTTTCAATTTGGGACGAAAATACCCTTAATGAAATGCGGAGCAGGTCGGGTTTGACGCGGGCGGGCGCGGGTCGGGTCGGGCGGGTATAAGGCATTTGGTACTTTTGGTACAAATTTAGTCTTAGTAGTACCAATTGTTTTAGTACATCTGGTACGAATTTAGCCTTATTAGTGCAAAAGTATTTGTTAGTGGTCACCAGATCGAGACTGTAAAACACTCCATAGTTACACTCTTAACAAACAACAAGAGAACAACATATCTTTCAAGCTCTTGGCCCCTTTCACAAACCTAAGGGGACGAAGTGGCGCTCGACTATAAAGAGAGGGGACGAAGGAGAAGGCGAAGAGAAAGAACAAGTTCTTCTAAGCTACCAAAACGAAATCCAATTGTTCCAGATTTGGTACAACTGGGATGAATTATCAAATTAGTTCCAGATGTTCCAAGTTATGATATGGTACTCTTGGGACGAACATTCCAATTATTTCAAGTTATACTACTCCGATTTTGCGGCTCCGCCTTCGCTCCGATTACTAATATAAGGATAATCGTCGGGCAATAATTTAGATTTTTTCGGCTCGCTCCGAGGCCTTCGGCTCCCCTCGCTCGAATCTTGACCAAAGAATAAGCGGCAAACAAAAATTTGGAAATTAAAAAAAAATTGAAAAAAAATAAAAAAAAAAACAGAAAAAAAGGAAAAAATATGGAAAATAAAAAACACAGAAAAAAGAAAAAGAAATCTGGAAAGTAAGAAAAAAAATCTGAAAAATAAAAAATAAAATAGAAAAAAAAAGAAAAAAATTCTGGAAAATAAGAAAAAAAAAGAAAAAGAAAAGAAAAAAAACTGGAAAATAAAAAAAAACAGTAAAAAAAGAAAAAAAATTGAAAAGGAAATTAAGTATCAATAAAATTGATCAAAGAGTGATGGATCACAAATAAAAGAGGGAAAGGGGTATTTAGGTCCTAAGTTCAAAAAAATGGCTATAATTTATATTTATGAAAAGGGTGGGCCATAATTTATATTTCAATACTCATATTGGCTATATCACATGATATTCTCAAAGAAAAATATGCATTTTTCATAGGATGCATCAGCAGTTCGTTAGTTATGTAATTAAAAGATTCAAAATATGCATCTAAAATTCCAAGACACGTTAAAAAAAATGTAAATCTATTAATTAAGTGTCATAATATCAATTCTCATTTTGGCCAAATGATTTACCATGGTTCAATGCACTCTACTAATAAACTTAATTAAACATCATGACAAAACAAAGACGGATGTCTATAGTTGTTAGTAAATTCGATTTATCATCATATTGTATTATTGATCCTATATAATTATAGGCTTCAAGGGTTTTGTGCAAAATGAAACTCTAAAATTTCTTATTCGTGATAATGTGATTGTTTCCGAAATAATGTTGGTAGTGTTTCTCACGAAAACTAATCGTAATTTGAGATTATTATTAAAAAGCAATAAATGAAAATTACAAGAAAAGGGAAACAATAAACGAGAAAAGAAAGCTATCTAAGGGGCTAATTAAAAAGGGAAGCAATAATCGTTGATAACCAATATTTACCGTAATACGTACGATAATAGTTAATCCGTTGATTCACGCATGAATGTCGGAAGAACATCACGAGAAGGAACAATCCCAAACTTTACATTTCAATTCAAATTCGACCCCCTAAAATCATAACAAAAGGCCTTATATATACTAAAAAGAGACAAAGCCATAATGATCATTAAAATATAAATTTTGGCCCACCTTCTTCAAAAATATAAATTTTGGCCATTTTTTTCAATTTGGGACAAAAATACTTTTAGTGAAACGCGGAGCGGGTCGGGTCTGATGCGGGCGGGTGTGGATCGGCTCGGGCCGGGTATGAGACATCTGGTACATCTGGTACAAATTTAGTCTTATTAGTACCAACTGTTCTAGTACATCTGGTACAAATTTAGTCTTATTAGTGCCAATTGTTCCAGATTTGGTACAATTGGGACGAATTGTCGAATTAGTTCCAGATGTTCCAAGTTATGACATGGTACTCTTGGGACGAATATTCCAATTATTCAAAGTTATACTGCTCCTATTTTGCGGCTCCTCCTTCGGCTTTGATTTTACGGCTCCGCCTTCGCTCCGATTACTAATATAAGGATAATCGTCGGACAACAATTTAGATTTATTCGGCTCATTCTGAGGCCTTCGGCTCCCCTCACTCGAATCTTGACCAAAGAAGAAGCGGCAAACAAAAAAACGAAGACGCAAACAAAAATTTGAAAACTAAAAAAAAATCTAGAAAATAAAGAAAAAATCGAAAAAAATCTGGAAAATAGGAAAAAAACATAAAAAAGAAAAAAAAACTGGAAAATAAAAAAACAGAAAAAAAAGAAAAAAATTGAAAAGGAAAACAAGTGTCAATAAAACGGGTCAAGAAGTGATGGATAAAATAGAGAAGAGGGAAAGAGGTATTTAGTCCTAAGTTCAAAAAAATTGCCATAATTTATATTTATGAAGAGGGTGAGCCAAAATTTATATTCTAATGTTTATTATGATTAATATCACATGATATTCTCTATTAAAAACCTATAAGTCTAAAAGGAAACAAATAACTTATTGTTCAAGACAAATAATTAATAAGATAAATACAATATATTTAACAATCTTATCTATATTAGAATGGTTTTAGACCCCACACTTTATTGCTCTTTTATTTATTTACTTATTTGCAGTTTGACCTATTTATAAAAAAGAAAAATTGTCATATATCATTAGGGTATATATTCCCATCAAATTTTATTAAAAGTATTCTTTTATAAAAAGTGGGGAATATTAAACTCAATTGGACAAAAATACCCTTACTTTCCACATTTTATTTTCTCTTCTTTTTCTCTTTCCTTATTTTTTTCTCCCCTTCCTTCTCCTGAGTAGCTTTCTTTTCTCTCACTTTCTCTCTCCTTCCATTCTCTCCCCACCACCACCATCACCGCCTTCATTCTACCACCACTCTCGTCGCTCCATTCCGCCATTGTCGTCGTCGTCGTCTTCTCCATTCTCGTTATTCATCTACCACGATTTCACCACATTTTGAATTTTCTTATGCATATTTTCTCTCTCTTCTTCTTTCTTCTCTTCTCCTCCGTTCTTCGTCCATCTCCGTTCATCCCTGCTCATTTTCGCCGCCGTCTGCAACATCTAGAACCACCCAGGGGCAGAGCCAGGGAGGGGATGGGGGGGGGGAGGCAGTGGGGTCTCTGGATCCCCCTGGATTAAAAAAAAAAAAGTTTAGCTATATATATGTATGCAGTAGGTCTATTGCCGACAAAGAAGAAGGGGGAGGAAGAAGAAGTAGATTTGCAGCAGAAGAGTTAGTTTCAAATGTGTTTGGAGGGACTTGGGCTTCAATGTTGGGCCTAATGGACATGAAAAAAGTCCAATCAATAGTAAAAGTTATGAGATTTTATAGTCTTATATATTTACAATAATTTTGTTTTACTATAAATTAGAAAATAGAGTATAATTTTACAAGTTGTTATTTGTACTCACTTTTTATTACTCCCTTTTTTTACCATAATTATGATTTCCGTGTCTATATCTTTTGATTCTTTTCTTTGTTTATATATTAATAAGTAAAATTATCATCCATATATATTATTAATACCGCAGATTGAAGCTCTCTCCTTAATTCGAGATTCTACATGGCGCTCTTTCCATTCAGTATTCATATTTACCTTAAATCACATCTTAATTTTTTATTCAATTTATTTATTTTTAATTCTTTAATATTATGAAACTTGGATTTGATTTTTTTAGATTTTAAAAAGATCGTTTTATATTTATTTTTGCATAATACAAATATATTTTCAAAAGGATGCATACTAGTTTTCACATATTTTAATTTTGAATTTTAATAGAAAATTTTGAAAATTTTGAAATTAATTTTATTAATGTATACCAAATTTCCTTTCATAACTTATTTTTCACTAATACTATGTTTTATTAATCGAAAATAATGTTGCATAGCTTATTATGTGTGAAATATAGTGTAAAAAAACGATATTGCTTAAATAAAGAAAATTATTGGTGTATACATTGTTTCTTTGACTTGTTATGTAACTTAAAAGACATCATAATTATGTTAAAGATCATTATTGAAAAAAAAAAAATTGGACCCCTCTGAGACCATATCCTGGCTCCGCCCCTGGAACCACCACACCAACTATTGTCGCCGGAAATCCATAGATCTCGCCGAAAAATCCCTAGATCTAAAATTGCGGTAAATAAATTTATTTGAATTTTTTTCAATTTATGTTTCTTTTAGACTTGTTTTTAGTCATTTATAAATTTTTCGTATAGTTTCTAATGATTTTTAGTGTATTTGGGTTGAATTTTGAGCGATTTCGATATATTTGTGCAAATTTCTGGTTTGTTTATGTTGTTGCAGAGGCTGTTGTTTGATGTTAAAAACTCGTCGGTACGCACTACGCAATACGCATTTACAAATGCGCACTGCGCAATACGCATTAAATGCGTACTAACTAACACATTAGGATTGGAAAAAGATATTACAAACAAACAAACACAAATAAATGAATGGGTACTATATGCAAAAATGGTATTTTATATATAAATCCAAAAATGTGAATTCTTGTTTAGGTCATCTCATACGAGATTTTCCACTTCTTATAATATGCCCTTAGTAGCTAGATACAATGATTAGTGAATGGGTACTATATGCAATTAATTAAAAATAAAATAACAGAACGAGAAAATGGGAGATCCATTATGCCAAAAATAATTCTATTTTACTTACTACTATAGTATGAAATTTGGAGTCATGATTATGGATTGACTTTGAGAGTGAAATATTTTGATTAATTAAAGAAGAATGTGAAGATGCCTTTGCAACTGACAACTGGGATGCGGCCTAGCGAAGCCTTTACTCTCTCACTCATCACAGATATATAAATGATTCTAAACAAATTTTTTATTTGTATTTTGGAAAAAAAAAGAAAAAATCGATTTTAGCCAATCAGACGATAAGATTACTTTGAAAATTGACCTTAGGTTTCCACGTGTGTTTCTTTCTTTCTTTTATTTATTTCCCAAAAAATCGTTGTCGACATTTGAGAGGGAGACATCTACCACTTTAGCAAAATGTCCTAGTAGTTACATTTGTAAATCTCATAATTCTTCAAAATCTTAAAAAATAAAATAAAAAATGATAAAAAATAAACCTATTAAGTTTGAGAAGCACTTGGGTGCAGATATTGCATCGTGCAACACCCAACTGCCCGACCCGACCCGATCCGGTTGACCCGGGTCAACAACCTTTGACCACTTTTTTTTTTGTTCTTTTGTTAAATTTAAGTTTTTTTCCGACGGAGCCTTCGGCTCCGTCTTCGCTCCGATTACTAATATAAGGATAAACGGCGGGCAACAATTTGGATTTTTTCTGCTCGCACTGAGGCTTTCGGCTCCCCTCGCTCGAATCTTGGGAAACAAAAATTGGAGAGGCAAACAAAAATTGAAGAGGCAAACAAGAAAAAAGAGGGGGGAAAATTTCTGGAAAAACAAAAATCTGAAAAAATAAAATAAAATTATGTAGCGCGTGAGATACACGCGCCACACGTGGAGGCGCGCGCGTGCGTCTCACGCACAGGGTCGGGCGAATCTGGGTCGAGTATTGCACAGAAATGTTGCACATGAGTTTTTGTCATTAAGTTTTCAATCCTTGTGTCGTATAGACAATAACACAAGCAATTTCGGTTGGTTTGTTATTTCTTTAGAAATTAATATTGTCTATTAAAATCACCCATATATATTTTCTACGCAGGCATCAAGAATGTGTATATATAATAAGTTGCATTTGATATTTTTTGGTATATATACATAAGGTATAAAATAAATAAAAATAATATTTGCAGCATGAACCTGGTGAGGAATCAATAAGGATGTTAGAATAACAAATTATTTATGACAAGCGTGTGATAAAATGTTGATAAGAATTACTTTATAAAGCTGTCTTATTCTTGAATTTGCTACCCAAATCAACATCTAAATAAATTAGCTTTAAGAAAGTGGGCATCTTTGCTTTGCACTTGTGATGCATACATGGGACCTCAATCCATTAACAATTCTAATAAATATTTGGAATAAATTTAAAAAGCTATATAGATAAGAAATTGAGATATTATTATTATTATTATTATTATTATTATTATTGATATGTGTATATTTTTATTTTATACCTAATATATTGAATTAATAATGCAGAAAATACGATAATCAAGATAAATAGGAATGAAGAATCGTGAGTGTCTAGACGAAAAGCTCCCTATTATATACACTATATATATGATATGATATTATGATATGACCTGAATGATGAATTTTATAAATTTAGGAACTCGATGAAATTGAAACTTATAAATCATGTATTTCATGAAGTTATCTAGTACTCCTTCCGTCCCGTCGAATACAGCCTAGTTTATATGGGCATGGAAACTAAGAAAAAGGATATTGGATATAAAGAAAGTGTTTAGTGTAGTGTGAATGCAATATTTTATAATGTTAATAAAGTTATAGATGTGATGGTTGAGTGTGTAGTGGGAGTAAGTTAGTGGGGTTTAGATGGGATAGTGGACAATGTATATAAACTAATTATTTCCTTGAAAGGAAACATGCCAAGTATAGTGGGACGTTCTAAAATGAAAAACAGGTCGTATTCGGTGGGACGGAAGGAGTATTATTTTTGATAATTTTATAAAATTAAGAGATGATTGATGAAGGAATTTTCATAAAACTCCACCCAACTTCGAATTCAACACACGATAAGAGTAACCACATACACCCATTTGACTTCAATCAATAAAACTCCACCCAACTTCACTTGACTTGTGAAATACTTGAGAGAGACAATTCATCTAAGTACACTACATATACCAACCTTAATTAATTACAGAAAATAAAAGTTGTATTAGATATAGTATTATAAACAATTAGACCAATTATATAAGAGTCCAACTATTGAAATAAAATAAATTAATATTATTATTGTTGGGAAAATTAATAAAAATTTTGATTTATCCCAAAATCCAATTGACTCCGACCGAGTAGATGAAAGCTATCAGTTTGGACTTAGATAGAGCTCACTGTTCGAGCGTAGGGATTTTTATCTTTACAGTTTTAAGCAGAAGAAGTCAGCCAGACTGAAGAAGACAGTTCGTGAGGAACTTGGTCAGTTGGACCACAACTCAATTGACTCCACAACTGAACCATGCAACTCAAGCATGAAGAGAAGTTGTGTTGAAGTGAGACGTCACAAAGCTGAGAGGAGAAGACTTTGAAGACGTTGAAGGCAGAAGAGTTGAAGTCCAAATTCAAATATACTCGGAAGCACAAGTCAACCTGGAAACTTACTATAAATGGACGACAACAGAGATGAGCAAAAAACGAAGGTCGCAGTTGTCATTTTATGAAAGTTTGCAGTGAAGTAGGTGGAGTGCCATACTTTTGGCCGAGATCAAACGGCTTTTTCCAACGGCTAATTAGATCTCCTTCTATAAATAGAGGTCTCCCAATTGAAGAGAAGAGAGAAGAGAAGAGAAGATTCAAGCAAAGCAGCAAACAACCACTCTCTCCAGAGCAAGACCAACCAGGTCGAAGAATTAGTAGAAGTTGAGTGTCTTCACCTCCTCCTGTTATTTCATCTAGCCTCTGAACAAGCCCTTTCTTTGATTGAGTCTAGAAACTAGGTTCTTGTTTTATTCTGAACAGACTCTCTTCCAAAATATCGAGTCTCTAAGTCTTAGGAAGAAGCCTCCACTTCTCTCTATGTAGAAGGCTTTATAGTTGGAAAAACCCCCAACCCCAAAACCTCAGGTCTGTCTTTGAACCCACAATCAAAGACACTAGGTCCCTTAGAACCCGCAATCTATGACTAGGTCCCTTAGAATCCGTAATCTAAGACTAGGTCCCTAGAACCCGCAATCTAAGATCAGGCTGTACACTTGCCCGTAAAAGTGTTGTAAGGTTTGGTTCGAAGCCGTAATCAAACTGGTTAGATTACTTGGTGCCCGCAAACCAAGTAGAACGTTTGATAAGCATGAGTAAGCTTGTCTAATGGATTACTTCCCCGAAAAAGGAAGTCGTGGATGTAGGAGGTTAATCTCTGAATCACGTAAAAATACTGTATCTTTTACTTTCAGTATTTACATTTTAGTTATCTAACCAACTGACTCTGCATACAAACTGCATATCTACAAACTGCACTAAGATTTGGGAACTTGACCTTCCCCGTTTTCATAAAGGTTTCAGTTTAATTAACAAGCTTTAATTTCCACCAACTTCCGCATAGCTTAACTCTTTGAAACCTCAATTAGATTACACAGCTGACCCTCAGCCAAAGAAGTCAGCTGTGGACCTGACTGTGTGATCAGCTACAATTGACTTTCTCAGCTGTTGAGCAAACTGACTTGAGCAGTTTCCTCAGTGAAAAGATTTTGAAAGCAAAAAACTGCTACTGGTGTATTCTCCCCCATACACCAGATACTCGTTACCGGAACCATCAAGTGGTATCAGAGCAGTGGTTCAAAAGACTGCTGACTCTGGTTCACAAGATGTGAGTCGAGTAAATTTTTCAGTGATCAACTGAACAGAGATCTTTTCTGAAAACCTATTTAGTGCATTCTGCTGCATATTTGCTTGTTTGTCTCTTTTGGTGTTCAGGAAACATGAATCCAATGTTGCTAGAAAGGTTATCGGAGTTCTCCTTGGATGACTACTCCACGTGAAAGTTTCGACTGAAAATGGCACTTACCACGAGACTTTCCAGGATGTGGGAGTCCATTGAAAACAGTCCCATCTGAGTAACGCAGTCAGTATTAGTTCCTTCCACTACTCTTGGAGATGGAGAAGTGACCACAAAGTTAGAACCTAAAGATCCAGAAGGGTACACCAAGGAAGAAAGATACATTGCGCAGCTCGATAACATAGCAAAGCGTGTCATCTCTTCCACCGTCAGCAAAACCTACCTGCCGAAGATTATATATTGCTCCACAGCAAAAGAAATGTGGGAAGCATTAGCTGCACTATGTGAAGGATCTGACGAGATCAAGGAAAATAAATTCACCTTAACTTGTCAGAAGTACGAGAACTTCTCTCAGCTCACCGACGAGTCCATCGACAAGATGAAACTGAGATTCACAGAGGTTATAATGGACATCGAGAGTATTAGAAAGGGCAAATACTCTCAGTGTGAGATGATCTTGAAAGTTCTCTCCGCACTAGGCAAAGATTTGGTGGTTTACAGAGTCGTCCATCAAAATTGGAGTGACCTTAGTTCGATGAAAACTGAAAAGTTGTTCTCCATGCTCAAGGTGAATGAGTAAGACATCCTCCGAGTGAAGCACACCAAGCTTCAGAAACTAGAACAGACCGAACAAAGCTCAGTGACTAAAAAGACCCAAAAAGTGTTCTGCTCTCTCCAAAAAAGAGAAATATGCCCTCCGAGGAAAGGCCAGGGAGAAGACCACAACCATGATCGTTGAGGACGATGTCAATGACACTGACGTGTTCACAGAGTCAGAAGGAGATAAAGCTGACTCTCCATCCAGGTCCGGAGAAAAAGACCAATGTCTCATGGCACTGCCTGAAGAGTCGACTGGCGAGATAAACTCTTCTTTCCATCCCTCTCATGATATTCCTTCTGCTAACCCATGTGCAGGAGAATTAGATGAAGAAATTGAACCGTCTTGGGATGAAGTAGAAATTTTGAGCAAACTGTGCAATGCTCAAGTTAACCAATGCAAAGCCCTCCAAGCTGAATGTGACATCATGACAAACGAGCCGATCATGAAGGATCAAGATATAGAGAAGCTCGTGGAGGAAAACCAAAGACTCCATGAAGAAGTTGTTCAATCGATGAACAACCAGGTCATCAACTTGATCAAAATGACCAGGACTCAGGCTGAATAAATCTCTCAGTTGCAAATAGAGCATGAAGCTGGTACTTCAAGAGATGCTAAGAGATCTTCAAAGATGTCTAGATCCCAACGTCGCAGAGCGAGGGGGAACAGATAAAGAAGACCTTTGCAGCTAAGGCAGAATCAGCCCAAGCGCAGGTCAAACAACTCAGCTTAACATCAATGTCAAAGGCATCCAAACTGCGATAATCCTCACTTCTATCATCAGACATTCCCAGTGCCTCATCACTACCAACAAGCATATCAAGAACATGGAAACTATGGTGATCAGTTTAATGATCCTAGTTATCCACAGTACGGGTATGCTCAAGGAGTTAGACAGTTTAGGTCATCTCCCAGACAATTTTCACTAAAAAGGAATCAACCAAGTCAACCGGGTCGACACCAAGCTCCGCAAATAGAAGGATATCCACCAAAGAATTGGACTGCTCGCGCTCCAAGGCCAATCATGTCAGTAGTCTACGTGGATGAAGAAGGGAACGTAATTCGAACTGACCACACAGTTCGAGTATTCAAGAAAGCTTCTGTTCCTTCTAAACCTGGATCCAACTGAGCTTGGATCAAGAGTTCATCCTGAGGGCTGCAAGAACAAGATCAATTGAGAGAAAATTATCCTGCAAGGTCAATATGCAGTGTTGGGAAAATTCATACTGATCTTCGAACTTGAAGAAGATGGAAGTCACAAGTTGAAGGGGAATCTCAACTTGAGGGGGAACTAAGACAGTCAACAATGATGTAGTTCGATGGGAGACATCAAGATCAAACCTCAACTGAATAGACTAACTTGAGTCAGTTGAGTGTATGCTGATCCAGTTGAGTTTCAAACCAACTACGAAGATCTGAAGATCTATTGCATCTCTAATAATTAAGGCAGAAGTTTTGAAATAAATTCAAACATTCTTTGACGTTTTGATCACAACCCCAGCGACAATATTCAATACAAAGCATGTCTCATTCATTAGGTTACGCTTTTGAGACTGCTAGTGGGCTGACATGGCCATTCTTTACGCCTCAAGAGCGAGTTCCCCTCACCGTAAAACCCACGATCTTCTCCATGTCGCCACATCATTGATCATGCAAAATGACACTCCATCTCTACTGAAGATCCTGATTGAGCGGGAATAATTCCTCACCGTCGCTCTCTCATTCTTCCTCACATTGAACGGATTTT
This sequence comes from Schizonepeta tenuifolia, assembly GCA_029490685.1. Lineage (NCBI taxonomy): Eukaryota > Viridiplantae > Streptophyta > Magnoliopsida > Lamiales > Lamiaceae > Schizonepeta > Schizonepeta tenuifolia. Next base: position 8,487,781 of record CM055956.1, read on the forward strand.
CTAAACATTTATCCCTTTTCACAAACGATTCTCCAAAATCCCCTCTGAAAGTCACAACTCTTAACAGACCTTCTTCTAACATTAATCAACGAAAGAAAAATCCCTCTCATCAATGGCAAATCTTCGAACTCCCAATTCCATTTCCACCGATGTGTTGGGTATTGCTAGCAATCTCTTAAGCATTAGAGATGTCATTATGTTTTAGAATATTCTATTTCTTGCTAAAAAAGAACACGAGACTCTGAAGAAAGTATTGAATCAATTTCGTTCTGCTAAACTCAATAGATGGATCACAATGGAGCCAAGATTCTTTCTCCCTGCTGCAGCCACATAATTTTTCTTCCATCTCGAAGAAATAAGCAGGGAAAGCTCATCAGGAAAGTTCGCCTACCCATCAGCGATGGAAAAGGAAATTTCATCGGCCAAGAAATCTTCATTGATGTGGATGAATGCCTAGATAAATTATTTCATCTCCCAGTGGAAGGGCAACCAATCTCTCATATCAGCGACTTAGAGGTTGAAGAGTTCATTCATAGTATCACTATAGATGGATGCAAGTTCAAAGCAAGCATGCCAAGATCCTTAATCGAACCAGAAATGCATTTGTTGTACGACGTTGTGGCAAACTGTGTCCACGTTTTGTCTGGTGCAAAGACTGATGTGAGCAAGCCCAAGATACGGATTGCAAAGATGTATGTGAGAAACCTCTTTCTTTTTGAAACCACAAAAATAGAGATGGGAAAGGATGAATATATTGCAACAAACAAAATCATGTATGGAACAAAGGCTAGCTACATCATTCAATATGCAGTGAAGAAATAAGGCATTCTGGTGGAATGGGTCTACGCTGAAAAGGAGAACATAACTGTCAAGGATCGTCTCTTTAGCTCTGTAGAAAGAATTGATTTTGTTTTGAGGATGACTTACAAAGGAGATTCTCCCTCAAAACAAAGCAAGAAAAGAGGTCAAGCAGCTCAGACAAGATCTCAGTCAACCCACGGTCAGGAGGGAACTTACTCACAGGCAGATTCTGAACAAGCTCCCTTTCCAAAGAAGACAAAATCCTCCAAGAAGAAGGCAGATATTCCAACTGCCTCAACCGAAGAAGATGATCAAGATGAAGAACCTCCAGTTGTGCCTTTGGTTACCAAAGGACGAAGGCTTTTTCAGTCAGAAGTCACTGGAAGCAAGTTTGTTCAAATCGACACTGATCATATTGCAACTGAAGAATTAGTAGCTACATCTACTGCTCATTCACATCGCCTTGTTACCTCTAACTCATCATCCTCAACAACTAAAAACTTTGAGAAGGATCTAGAGAGCATGGCACATATATATAATGACACTCAGCTGAATAAACAACCTCAGTCAGGTAGTTTGTTTGCCAGCAAGGAAGGAAGTGCTCCTTCTAAAGACGAAAAGAAAGCTCTCACCTATCCAGAGGAATCAAATGATAGAGATGCTGAGAAAAGAGGCAACACATAACTAGAAATTTTCTTGATTCCTGACGAGGTATCTCCGAAAAATCCTCAACACACAGTTGAATCAAGAGTTGGTGAGCATCAGTCCAACCCGACTTCAATTGAGGAAGACACAAAGCTGGACTTTCTCCTATTCAGTGACGACGTTGACAACGACCCTCTCTTGACGGAAGCTGAAATTGAGAAGAAAGCTCTCAACCAATCTTTCACCAGGGTTCAATTGGCTACTTTAAAAAAGGCCTTGACCCTGTATCCAGAATTGAGAAAACATCTCAAAACACTCTCTACACTGGTTGATCTTTACATTTACATCTCTATCAGTCTTGGAGATTACTACGTTCTGGCAGATTTCCTCAAGTTGCATACTATCTCTGAGCTACAGACTTCCGAGGGAGATCTGAAGGAAGTCTTCAACTTCACAACAAAGCTTGAGCTGATTCAAAAGGAAAAAGAAATCATTCAAGCCTATCTGGATTCACGCTCCATAGCAAGATCAAAAGATCCCCAGTGTGAAGAAGTTGATCCTGACCGTGTCAGTCTCCACCTCAAAAGCAGTGAAGAGTGTGGATGGGTACCTCCGACTGAAGACACAGAAATGGTTGCCACTGAAGAGCAGCCAGTAGCGAATGATTCCATTTCAGCATTGGATCCTTTGGTGGAGAATCAGACCGATGAACTTTCAAAGAAAGATCCACAACTGATCAACCCAGAAGCAAATCATCTCAATGAACAAGTTGCAATTTTCCCAAATCAAGCCATCGTAACAGCTTCTATTTCCGCATATGCTGACCCCTCCATATCCGCTCAAGGAGAACTCTAGGCCTTCACTCAGGATATTGATTTGATCAGAAAGACTGTTGAGAAATTGCTCGATCTTCGAAATGAAGTCAAGGAGGATCTTGACTCTTTCAAAGCTGAAGTCCAGAAGAACTTTGATGAGAAGAATGAGACTCTCCTAAGGCTCAAAGATTTTCTTGGAAATGTTCGGTTGCAATTGATTAACCGCATCACCAAGACAGCTGAGGACATGTCTGCAAAGTACAATGCATTCTCTGAGGATATGAATGTCAAGTACGCAGCTTAAATGTCTGTCATCTCGACAGAAATAAAGATCAGTCAAGAAAAGTTCCTGACCAAACAAGATTTCCATGGCCTCTCCGACAAAATCCACGACAACAAGCTCAAACTGGAAGATTTAGACTACTTAACACAATATAATTGAATTATTTAATATATGAACAAATATTTTGAAGCATAAAATGTAGTAATGCTATAATGTGATAGTATAACACAATGAACAACATAATTTGTTTTTATAATATTTGCAAATGATGCAATAACCATTACCCAAAAATATTTTAAACAAATAATATTTTGAAGAATATTATTTAATATTGTTGCATCTGTAATATAATGCACATATAAAATATTACCATTATTAAACAAAAGATAATAGGTCACGCAACATGATATTGGATATATATTACATACTATGACAAATAATGGTTGGAAGAAGAAAATATATTGTTGTAGCATTTATAATATATGCAAAAATTGAAACATTAAATTCAGTAATGTTTCGAAGAATAGGATGCAATGTTGTTGGATTTAGTCATCAATATTGATATGTAATATAATGCTTTCTTATAGTCAATATAATGTTGTGGAATCAACATTTTGATGTTTTCTCATCTTTTAATACGCAACATTGTGTAGAGGTGGCCAAATTTGGTTTCGGTTCCGAACCGGAACCGGAATCGATGGTTTTCGATTTTACTTCGGAGGAACCGGAACCGAACCGCCTATCTTTTCGGTTTCGGTTCCAAATTAGAACCGGCGATTTCGCTTTCGGTTCGGTTCTTTGGTTCCTGGTTAAATTTGAAATCGGAGTCTTAATTATATGTATTTTTTTCATTTTTTGCTATCTTTTTCTTCTATAAATGTATATTTATGCATTCTAATAATAGTATTTGGGTGATATAATATGAATTATAATATAAATATAAATAAAAATAAAATAAAAAATAAAAAATATAGAGGAATCATATAAGTAATAAGGTAAGGTTGCTTCCTTCTTCTTCTCTTACAACTTCGCAAGTTCGATATTCTTCTTTTCAACATTCGATTGTTGTCCACCACTTACTGCGCATTGAGTTCATATTCTCGTGTGGAATTTTACAGCTTATGTATTGTATATAACCTGTTTGATAGAATTTCTTAATGAACTACTGTTGTCTTCTTCAAATTCCTATTGTGATTTATGTAATTTTTTTGTAGTACATCATGTGACTGACTTTTCTTTAAGTGAGCTTTTGCATTCGCACAATCTGATTTTGGGGCATCGAACAAATTACTATCATGTTGTTGCTGCTCTTGAGCATGTTATTTTAGCGAGGAATTGCTTTTTATTGGCAGTGTGCAAATAAATTGATTGATTTGAGGAGATAGGTGGTTTAGTGGTGGATATAAGGGTGAATATGATATAGTTTTGGTTAATATGAATTAGGGAAACAGCCCACAAAAACAGACGTGTATGATATCTAGCCTTATTATTCTTATACAACCATAATATTAAAAATGACAGTAAGATGTATTTATTCAAGCTTTAAATTTGTAGGAGCACGTTAATTAATTTGGGTAAATATAATAAGGATCCATACGTAGTAGATACTAACCAAATAAGGTGTAAGTTATCAATTGCGTAGCTAATTTTTGTAGTACATAGGACTGACTTTTCTTCATAATAAAACCATTCATACTTGCCTATATGTTGAATATGATAGACTTACTTGATTTACATCTTTCTGTGTGCTTATTGTTATCATAGGAAATGTCGACGGTCAACACACTCATCCCTCTTAGTGCAATAAACGGTAAAACTAGGAACAAAACTATCATTGTGAGAATTTTATGATTGTGGGTCCAAACTGTATACGGAACGGAAGGAATAGAAATGATTGTGGTTGATGATATGGTAACCATCTCCTCTTTCTAAAATTAGAGAATTACATTCAACTGTGCATGCAATCAACCTTAGCACTTATGTGATTTTTTTTTTTTTCAGACAAGGCATCAAAATTCAGGCGTCTATCTCCACAGGGGTAAAGAACATATTTGGGAAATTTATTAGTATAAGTTTTGATGAATTCCAAAACCGGCTGACCCCAACCGAGTAGATGTTGCCAGGACCTAATGTTAGAAGTCAGGCTCGCTGTTTGAGCAAAGTTAAGATTTTATCTTTACAGGTCTCCAGCTGAAGATGGCAACAAGACGTCACTCAGACAGAACATCAGTTGTGAAGAAAGACAACTGAGAGTTCATTTGTTCAGATGCAAACAAGGGGAAGTCTTCAGAACATCAGTTGAAGGAAACCAACTGAGCGTTCATCAGATGAGAAACAGTTGAAAGGAAGAGAACATCAGATGAAAAGGAAATCATCTGAGGGTTCAAACCCAACTGAGTAAATACAAGGAAGGCAACTGAGTGTTCAGTTTCAGAACCTCAGTTATAGAATCCGAACAAGGAGTTCATCTGTTTGAAGTTCAAAGTCAGCTGAGAGCTCGACAGATCGGAACATCAACTGAAGATCACACAGATGAAGGTCAAGACTTTCAACCGACAAACTGAAGTTGACTGTCAAAGATTTGAATTTCAAAAGGAAGTCACATGAGGGTTTGACCGTTCAGTCATTACCCCATCTGGCCCAACACAAGGCTGTCTCAGATGGAAAGCAGAAGAGCACAGATGCCATATCGGGAAAGTCTGCAGAGATGAGAGACAAGCCATCGCTTTCAACCGATCAGAGATCAACTGCTCCTCCAACGGCTAGTTGATTCTCTCCGCCTATAAATAGAGGCATTCTCTCATTCGAGCATAGACACACATGCAGATAGACACATAGATGACGAAAAATTCAAGAGCTTTCTCGAGAGAAATCAAAGCAAATATGCAAAATCATCATCTAAGAGCATCAGCAGCTGAGAGTTCCAATTTGAGAGAACATTAGTAGCTGAGGGTTCCTAGAGTTCGAAACTGTTTTTGATCTTAGGTTGAGTGTTTATTCGTTCAAGCCTTAGATCCAGCTCTCATTCTTGATCGAGCTGTAGTTGGAAATCCTACCCTTTCTCACACCCTAAAAAGTGTGCTAGGACCTTACTCTTCCTGTAATTGAGTAGTCAGGTCGTCAAGTACCCGCAAACTTGACTTAGGCTGTTTAGTGCCCAGAAACTAAACTGTAACGGTTGCTCAGCCCGCGTAAGCTGAGTGGTTCTGTCCAGAAGAACTTGAACTGAGGTGTGTGGACTCACATCTCCCCATGGACGTAGGAGTTCTCTCCGAACCACGTAAATCTTGTGTGTCGTGTTTATTTTTATTCAGTCCATATTGCATTTTCTAACTGACCGAACTAACCAGCATTCAAACCTCTTTTGCATTTTTTCAACCGAGCTGTTTTGGTTCTTGACCAACCGAGCTGGTTTGCGTGAGTTTGTTTTTACGAGTACATTTTCCACCACATTCCGCACAACACCACTCTTCCAGCTGAGGTTGCTTACTCAGCTGTGAGATCCCAACTGAGTCCTTTTACTCAGTTGAAGTTGATTTCAAGTGTTAAGTTTTTAGAAAGTTGAAAAATCCTAACTGGTGTATTCCTCCCCCCCCCATACACCAGTAACTCGTATCGGGACCATCAAGTGGTATCAGAGCAGTGGTTCAAAAGACCACTGTCTCTATTTCACGAGGTGTGAATTCGAGAATTTTCTTCAGTGGTCATCTGAACAGATCTTTTCACGCTAGTGCATTCTTGCTCGCATTTTTGTTGTCCTGTGTTTGTCTGTGTAGATGGACGTCAAGGACAAGATCACAGTCATGTTCTCTGTTGTCAACTATACATCATGGAGAACTCGAATGAAGAAGATCCTTTTGTCCAAGCATCATAGGATGCAACAAGTTCTCACATCTGGACCAATCGTCATATGAGACAGAATACTTCGCACTCCCACAAATCCCAACGATGGAGATGCAGTGGTGGAGTATGTGGAGAAACAGCCAGAGGACTACACTCTGGAGGAGGCCAAGGTGAGCCAGCTGGATATCTGGGCTCAGAGCACAATAATGTCCACGGTTGGACAAGATTATCTGCCCTGGATAGAGGAGTGTGAGACCGCAAAAGAAATGTGGGACATCCTGGCCTCGCTAAGTGAAGGAAGCGACGAAACAAAGGAAAACAAGTTCTCGCATGCATGTCAAGATTTTGACAATTTCAGACTGCGACCTGATGAGATTATCAATCAGCTAGAGTTCCGGTTTATGGACATCATCAGAAAAATCCAATCCATCCGGAAAAGAAAATACACTCTAAGAGAAATAAACCTCAAAGTGTTGCAAGCTCTACCGGCTGAGTGGGATACTTTCACAAATATCCACGAGAGCCGAGCTGACCTTGGTGAAATGGGAACTGAAATATTGTTCTCAATCTTAAAAGGGAATGAGTATAAGGTCAACAGAAGGAGGTCGCAGCCCTCAAGTCAGAAAAATAGAATTGAGGATGTCGGCTCAGCATCAAAGTCAGTTGCCCTCCGAGCTGACTACTCAAAGTCGAGATCATCAAGGCCAACCAGGTCGGCTGACACGACTGCAAAGGAGCCGAGCAGAGAAGAACTGCAACAGAACATTGCAGCATTGTCAAAGAAGTTAGCCGATATGGATACTCGGTTCGGCAAATATAAACGTTTCTATAAATCAAACCGAACTTGAGACAGTTCGAAGCCAGTCACCAATGGTTGTTTCAAATGCGGCAAGGAAGGACACTTCAAAGCTGATTGCCCAGACCTCTCAAAGAAGGAAAGAGAAGCACTGAGGGCGAAGCAAACTGCAAAGAATAAGGCCATGGTAGCTTAAGAGGCAGCTGACGATATGGACATCTTCACAGACACTGAAGATGAGGATGATCTGACCTCTACCAACAAAGTCATCAGTTCGGATCAATGCCTCATGGCACTTGGAACCGACCAAGATGATATTGAGGTACAATCTAATCCTGCTCGCTTAAATTCTTCCAATACTTCTAACATGCAGGAATCTCTGAGCGATGAGTTGGAACCCTCCTGGAATGATTTTCAAGAACTCAGTGAGGAACTGCATCAGCAGTCGGTTGAGTTTAAGAGTCTTCAAGCCCAGTTCGCCAAGCTTGAAGATTCCTTAACCGAAAAGGACGATCTGATCAAGAGACAAGCTGAAGAAATTGACCAGCTGAAAAGTCAACTGAGTACAGCCAACCAAACTGAGGCTTCAACCGATGAACAGTTGAAGGAACAGATCAAGGCACAGAACGAACAGTTGAACAAGCAAAAGGCTCAGATCGACCAGCTGATGAAGACATCAGATGCCCAGACCGAGCATATAGCTGTTCTTCTCAAGGATCTTCAAACTGAGAAGGACAACCTGACAAAGCTATATCAGTTATCCGAGATCATCGAGAATCTCATCAAATACAGACGGCAAACGGATGATGTGTCTGGACTCGGATACGACGTGGCAAAGGACACTGGAATTCCACCAACTACCTTCACCAAGGCTGAGGAAGTCATGGTTGCCAAACCTAACACAGTTAAGTATGCAACTGAACAAACACCCTCACAACCGATAAAGGCAACTACGGCTGAGAAAGGCAAAGGAGCTGCAGATGGAGCACCAACGAAACAGTCGGTGGAGTCTACAACTGAGGGGGAATGTTCCAAGACTCAACGGAGGAACCGAAGATGTCGGAGTCGCAATCAGAACCGAGCTCAAAATCGACAACATATCCAAGCTCAGAACCGACGTGATAACCGACCAACAAACCAACCACAGCAGAGATGGAACCAACAGAACCGACCGAGCTTCAACCGACATAATCAACAACGGTTCCATCACCACAACTATCAGAGGTTCCAACAGAGTCAACCTATGTGGAACAGTTACGACAACTATGGTTACTCATGCCACAACATGAATCAACATCCGGGCATGAACAACTATCGTCAACAGCCAAGGCAATGGAATCAGAATCAGCCAAGAAGATTCCACAATGGCGTCCGACCTCACAGACAAACTCAACAGGATAAGAATCGCCATCAAAACAGGGGGAAAGCCTCACATCCTAAAGCCCAACATGGGAGAAATCCAACTCCTCCCAAGAAACAGAGCATTATTTCAAACAACAAGCCTAAGGATAACCGGGGTGTTGTTATAGTTGATGAAAATGGGCAGATCATTTGGAATGACAAGGCTATTCGAGTGTACAGAGAAAAGCGACGCACAGTTCCAGGGGGAACTAGTTCTAACCCTCCAGGACCCAACTGAAATTGGGGACCTAAGCGAGTTTCTCTTTGCAGGTACAAGAGAAACAACTGAGGAAGAAGAAGGTGTCTATAACAATGTGGGTGATGGATAGTGGATGCTCGAAACACATGACAAATCTGAAGGATTTGCTTGGAAGTTTCGTGGAGAAAGAAGGTCCATCAGTTACTTTTGGTGATAACTCAAAAGGTTACACCAGAGGTTACGGTATCCTTGAAACCAATCATGTTTCAATTTCTAATGTCTTTTATGTTGATGGATTGAAGCATAACCTGCTCTCCATCAGCCAATTCTGTGATAATGGTTTCTCTGTCAAGTTTGATGCACAGGGTTGCAGAGTCAAAGATGTCGGATCAAAGCAGGTGATATTGTTGGGAAATCGATCTCCAACAGGGAATGTATACTACGCAGACTGGAACAGCAGCCTCCCCGACACTTGCCTGTTATCAAAGAGCAGTTCGGATGTGAGCTGGCTGTGGCACAAAAGGCTCAATCATCTGAACTTCAAGACGATGAACCGACTTGCCAGACAAGAACATGCAAGAGGCATACCTAACCGAGTGTTTTCAACAACACACATCTGCAGTTCATGCCAGCTGGGAAAGCTCGCTAGAACCTCCTTCCGGTTGAAGTCAACTCCCTCAACCGACCGAGTGTTGCAGCTGATCCATATGGATCTCTTCGGGCCAGTTACACCAAAAAGCATTAATGGAAACGAATATACTTTGGTTGTAACTGATGACTACTTAAGATATACGTGGACCATCTTATTGCGCCACAAGAGTGAAACCAGAGATGAGCTGCCCAAGCTAATGGATCGGATATCGAACCAACAAGAGATGAAGATCATATCTATCCGATCAGATCGTGGAACGGAGTTTCTAAATGAAACCATCATTGAGTATTGCGAAAGGAATGGCATAACCCACCAGACATCAGCCGCACGCACTCCACAACAGAATGGCGTAGCTGAGTGAAGAAATAGAACTCTGAAGGATGCAGCCACATCCATGTTAGCGAGTTCAGCACTACCTAAGAGATTTTGGGCTGAAGCGATCAACACAGCATGCTACACACAAAATCGATCTCTTCTCACCAAGCGGTTGGGAAAGACGCCCTACGAGCTGTGGAGACACAGAAAGCCAGATATTTCTTATTTTCGTGTTTTTGGATCTAAGTGTTATATTCACAACAATGGGAAGACTCAGTTGAAAACTTTTGATGCCAAAGCTTCGAAGGGCATATTTCTTGGATATGCAGCTCGGATCAAGGCATATAGAGTTTTCAACAACAGCTCTCGTGTTGTGGAAATAACACCTCATGTTAGTTTTGATGAATCTACCTTTGAGTGCAGGAAACAGGTAAAGGAACAACACGCGGATCCAGCTGTTCTACCAGTTCTCACCAGATCGCAAGCACTTCGGGAAAAGAACCGAGCTGAACCACTGGTATGGGCAACTGAGGATGAGGACCCATACTCCTCTGAAGATGAATGCGAAGACCTCAGCTCGTCCCTAGGGGGAACTTCAGCTGATGTCCCTCCAACTGCATCAGCATCCGATGCCCAACCGAGCTCAGTTCAATCTATTGTAAATGTTGAGGATCCAGACTCAACAGCTGATCAATCACCTGCTCTGAAGACTCCAACTCAGAGGTCTGAACAGCCACTGTTGGAAGAAGAAGGAAGACGCAACCAAAGATGGTATGAAGTTCATTCCACCAACGACATCATCGGAGATCCAACCGAGGGTGTGCGCACACGGAGCAGAGTTGCAAATCCAGAATCAACCGAGGAAGAATCCAACTCTTATACCCAATATGCTGAGGAATTGGCAATTCTAGAGGAGTTCGAGCAAGCTGGAGATGTTGCCATGATTTCTTGCTTTGTAGCTGATGTTCCAGAACCAAAGAATGTTGGGGAAGCTCTCAACTGTGTCCACTGGACAACAGCTATGCAAGAAGAATTGAATGAGTTTCTACGCAACTGTGTATGGGAGTTGGTAGAAAGACCAAATGGTGTCAAGGTGATTGGACTAAAGTGGATTTTCAAAAACAAGAGAGACGCCATTGGATTCATTGTGAGGAATAAAGCAAGGTTGGTAGCTCAAGGATACTGCCAACAAGAAGGAATTGACTTTGAAGATTTCTTTGCACCAGTTGCAAGGCTGGAAGCCATCCGCATCTTTCTAGCTTATGCCGCACATCACAAGTTCAAAGTATATCAGATGGATGTGAAGTGTGCATTCCTCAATGGGGATATAAAAGAAGATGTATATGTTGAACAACCTCCTGGTTTTGAGACTGGAGATGGAAGAGTGTACAAGCTGAAGAAAGCTATCTATGGTCTAAAGCAAGCACCAAGAGCATGGTATGACACTCTTTGTGGATTTCTTCTGGACTCGGGGTTCAAACGAGGTTCAGTTGATAAAACTCTGTTCACCATCAAAGTTGGAGAAGATATACTTGTCGTGCAAATTTATGTCGATGACATCATTTTCGGGTCCAAGTCGGAGGAGCTGTGCAAGAAATTCTCCGATCTTATGAAGGAAAAGTTCGAGATGTCAATGATGGGCGAGATGAATTATTTCCTTGGATTACAAGTGAAGCAGTCACCTGAAGGGATTTTCATCAACCAGTCTAAATATACAAAGGAGCTCATCACCAAGTTCGGATTGCAGACAAGTAAGACAACCAAGATCCCTATGAACACGAACTGGAAGATCGAAACAGGAGCTGAGGGAAAGCTCATTGATGCCAGCCAGTATAGATGGATCATCGGTTCGCTGCTCTACCTAACTGCCAGCCGACCAGACATTTCATACGCAGTTGGAGTGTGTGCTCGTTTTCAAGTCCAACCAAGAGAAGCACACATGTTGGCAGCAAAGAACATCATTAAGTATCTGAAGGGAACTGTCAATGTTGGATTGTGGTACCCAACTGATGACAATATCCAGCTGTCTGGAAACTCAGATGCCGACCTAGCAGGAGATCGGTTGGACAGAAAGTCTACTTCTGGACACTGTCAGTTCATGGGAAGCAAGCTGGTTTCATGGTTCTCCAAGAAACAAGCGTGTGTTGCTACTTCGACAACCGAGTCAGAGTACATGGCTGCCGGAAGCTGTTGCATGCAAGTATTATGGCTGAAACAGCAGCTGAGAAACTATGAAGTCTCAACTGGACAGGGTTCCCATTCATTGTGATAGCTCGAGTGCCATAGCTATCTCTCTAAACCCTGTTCATCACTCTCGGACTAAGCATATCGATATTCGTCATCACTTCATCCGAGATCATATTGAGAAGAAGGATGTGTCCATGGAGAAGATTCCAACTGAGATTCAGAAAGCTGAAATCTTCACCAAACCTCTTCCTGAAGCCCGGTTCAAGATGCTGTGTGATCTTCTAGGACTTTTGGATCCGAGCTAAAAACTCATCCGAGCTAAAAAGTCATCCGAGCAGAAGAGTCATCCGAGCTGATAAGGATTCATCCGAGATGACGAATCGGATATCGAATTAAGAGGGAAGCTCAGATGAAGGGGGAATCTCAGATACGAATTGCCAACTGAGGACATCAAACGTCAGCTGAGGAGATGAACTTGAGTCAGCTGATGGTATGCTGCAACAATGGAACAGACGTCAGCTGAACAGACGAACTCGAGTCAGCTGATGGTATGCGGCAACTGAGGAATTCAACTAATGAACACAGCTGATTCAGACATCAGCTGGCAGGTATCATTTATGACTGAAGGTGTTATGATATTAAATGAGAATGTTTGAAATAAATTCAAACATTTCTGAACATGTCAGCTAGACTAAACAAGCCATCATATCGCATTTAATGTAAAGTCTGGCTGAACACCTATAGCCTTACTTTATAGTGCGACTGGGCTGACACCTCAAACTATTCACCTTCTCACTCGCGCGCGTGGTATATCAGTCAAAATTACTCAACAGTCGCGAAATCACAGCCGTCAATAGATTCGCGCGATTTAACCCCAGCCGTTGATTTTATCCGAGTCAAAGATTATATGATACGGCAAATCAGGAAGTGATCCTTACCTTCTCTTTTCGTGCATATCTTTACTCACTATTCATCATCTTCTCAAATCTTGTTTCGCCATTTCCAGTAAAGTCTTTCACTCTTTCTTTGCATATATATCTCCTCGAGATGGCGCCCAAGTCAAAAACTTCTAAGAAGATGGTTTCCTCAGAGCCTGCAACGTTCCAGGAATCGTTCGACATGGTGATGTCGAAGATTCATTTCGAACTGATTTTATCCAGAGCGGCTCTCTCATCACCTGAGCTCGCTCCAATCGCCGCCATCCTCTCCGACCACCATCTGCTTGATTGGGCCACCCTCTCTCCGGCCCTGGTACTCAGGAAGCAGATCGTACATTTCTACCGGAATCTGCAACGAGTCGCAAATGACGGGCTTGTCACGATCATCCCGTGCAAGCAACGCCACAGAACCTCCCGAACAGTAGAAGACTCCGTTGTGGAGATAAAGGTGTCGAAGGAGTTGGAGAAGCTCATCCCCAGAAACCGTGAAGCCACAGACGTGGTGGGGAACTTTTCTGACAAGGAAGCTGATGCCTTCCTTCAAACCATTCTTCTTGTTCCCGAACCATTGAAGGGGAGCATGCAAAGGACAAAGTTGAAGCCGGAGCACCGACTTCTTTTCGATGTAATCTCCAAATGCATCTTCGCATATGGTGGAGCCTTCGGGGACATCAACCGCCCTAAGCTCAAGCAGCAGAAGGCCCTGGAAGAGATGCACCAGGTCGACTGGTTGGGATTTATAGAGAGCCAGCTGTTGTCGGAGAAGCAGAAGATATCCGAGACGACAGCTGAGTCCGGAGATGTTCTATTGAGTGTCAAGGGGACTCTCAACTTCGGGACAAAGATATCAGCCCTCATCCTCCAAGCCACAAAGGGTCTGCCGCTGACATGGGAAGGGAGTGAGGACACTCCAGTCAGCAAGCTGTCACTCTTCCCCTCAGCCAAGAAGGCCAGGGATGTTGTAGAAGCTGTCTACACCCCCAAGGGTGTCCCCAAGCCAGCTGTGGAGGCAGCTGCTCGTCGCCCTTCGAGGACCAAGCCGGCAAAGAGCCAGCTGGAAGAGGTAGCTGAGGAGGAAGAAGACGAAGAGGAGGAAGAGGAGGAACCTCTGCAGAAGAGGCCAAGGATAAGGATCATCCAGCCAGCGGCTCAACCATCCACAACAAGTCCAGTGGTGGTCAAGCCGGCTAAGGCGAAGGAGTCAACCGAATCCAGTCAATCGGTTGACCCAGCTGGATTTATTCTTCAACCTCGCCAGGAGGACGTGGCTAAGGAGGCAAGTGAAGACGTGGAGGTCCAAGTGGTGGATGCCAGCTCCTCCTCAGATGACTCTTCTTCATCTGAGGAGTCCCACGACAGTCGGTCTAGAGCTGATGCCAGCCAGGTTAACCCACCTGTGACTGAAGAAATCCTCCAGCCAGCCAACTCTCCATCCAAAGAGGATCCAGTTCTCTCAACTGGTCCTCAGTCAGATATTCCGAGCCTCTCGCTCGATGCCAACGTTGTGACCACTTCTTCGGCCAACGTTGATGAAACCATCGAACCCATAACCTTCGATATCAACCCCCCTCAGATCAATGAAGAAGCCAACCGTCAGGCGATCCTGGCTGAGTATGAAGGAAGACTCAGCTACTGCTTCCGCAAGCTGATTGGTATGTTCCCCGAGGCAACATCGATGGTTGGGACAAGTTAAAGGTCGAAGGAGGAGACCCTCAGGATCCATGGTTGGGAGGAGACCCTCAGGATCCATGGTTGGGAGGAGACCCTCAGGAGGAGACCCTCAGGATCCAGTTCAGTGTCATCTTCAGCTACTGGTACGTGAAGGAGGAGACCCTCAGGATCCATGGTTGGGACAAGTTAAAGGTCGAAGAGTCCAACCTGAGGGAGTACTTCGACTACCAGAGCCTGGAGGTGGCTTACAACCAAAAGGTGGCTGTGCTCCGACGACGTCTGGACAAAAGCATCCAAGAAGGGACAGACACCAGGGAGCTGTGCAACAACCCTGAAGCTGTTCACTTTCTTGATGACATGCTCGCCAAAAATGCCTCCTGCATGGACGACGTCGACGCAGCTGATGAGGCGGCCAAGAGAGAAGAAGACAAGCTCAAGGCCTACCTCGCCAGCAGATCTGCCATGGTTGTCGCGGAGTCTGCTGCCCAGCCACAACCACAGCTTCTGCTCGGACCCTCCGATCAGCCAGCTCTCTCAACTGACGCCATCTGCGAGCTGATCTCGGAGAGGGTCAACCAGCTGAGGACGGAGATGCTGTCCAAGATCCAGCTGGGCAAGGAGGAAGAAGCTGACAGGATGCAGCAGCTGATGGCAGAAAATGCCAGCCTGAAGAATCAGCTAGATCACCTCTCCTCTTCTCTGCAGCACAAGCTCGAAGATCTCTCCACTTCTTCCAGCTCAGAGGTCTCGGCTCTAAGGAAGGCCGTTCAGAGTCTCAGCTCGGATTTCAACGTGTTCAAGACCGTTGCTGAATCTGACCTCGCAAAGTCCTAGCAGACTCAGGACCAGGAGTGGATGGCTCAGTTCGCCTCTTTCCGAGCTGAGTTCGTCTCCCTTCACAAAGAGGTCTCTGCGACTTTTGCAGCTGTGCAGCGAGCTGAACAAGAGCGCCAAGACCTGGAATTGGCGAAGAAGGTGGAAGAGAAGGACGCTGTTGAAGAGCTGTTTTCCCGCATTCAACAAGCTGAAGCCAAGTTGACCTCTCTGGATGGCACTGTTGCCACCCTTTTGGATGATGCCAAAAAGGGGGAAGACAAGGAGCCAGCAGCTGGGGAAGACAAGGAGCCGGCAGCTGGGGATGGACAAGGGAAAGCTGTTCTCCAGCAAGGAGAAGGAGTGCCAGCTGAAGCTGAAGCTGAAGGGTCGCAGCCCGAACTGGAAGCCTCCCACGACCTCGTAGCCGAGCTCACAGCCGAGCTCGATACAGAACTTGACGGG
Source organism: Schizonepeta tenuifolia (assembly GCA_029490685.1). Classification (NCBI taxonomy): domain Eukaryota; kingdom Viridiplantae; phylum Streptophyta; class Magnoliopsida; order Lamiales; family Lamiaceae; genus Schizonepeta; species Schizonepeta tenuifolia. The sequence goes on from CM055956.1 coordinate 8,503,605, forward strand.
ATATCCGTTGAAGACTGTATCGAGGCTGCCAAAGCTATGGAGGTGCCTAAGGAGAAGTACTTGAATCCCTCTTGGATCAAGAAGTTCGCTGCCGATCAGGCCAAAAAGGTAGCCAAGTTCGAGAAGGAGCTCGCCAAGGTAGAGAAGAACATCGATAGAAATAAAGCCAGCCGGAGTGTGCGAAGAATCAACAAGCACCAGATGAAGGCTGAGGCTAGAAAGTCGACGCATCAGCTGCAGAAGAACGCTCCACTCCCGTCTCGATACCCACATGTTGACAAGTGGATGAATGCGGAGTGGAACGATGACTGGGAACAGTTCAAGCGTGAGTTCGTCAATGACTTCTATTACAGGAAAGTCTACTCGACTGAAGACCCAAGGCTAGCCTTCAAGGAAGCCCTGTGGGAACTCAGATCTGGAGACCCTGGAATGTTTAGTCAGTTCAAGCGAGCTATGTTGAATGCTCAGCTTGATCCCAATACTGTTCCAGTTCCAAAGAAGTGCATATACCGCCCTCCGATGATCAAAGGCACGAGCACGCCAAATAGAAATGCGATCTTGGCTGAGGCGAGGCAAGTCTGCAAGGAACACGACGTCAACACTGGAATTGAGTCGGAAGCGAAGAAGGAGATCTTCAACCGTATCTTCAACAAGTACGGTCAACAGTATTTCTGGGCTGTCAAAGTTTTTGAGCTGATAATGTTTTTGGATGTTGTAGTTTTTGAAGCAATTGTTGCATCTTTCTATGTTTTGCGCTTAACATTGTAACCTTCAGTTGTAACAAAAACTTCAAAGTATATAATACGATTCACCTTGATGAACAATTCCTCATTGTCCAAGCTCTGAATCACAAAGTCTTTCAATTTCATGTTATAACTGTGCTAACCCTTTGATGTTTTATCTTATAGATTGTCTAGAATTTCAGCTGAGATTTTAGATGAGTTAATAAGGTTTAGATCAGTAGTGGTTTCAAGTTGTATGTAGTTTTGGCATCATCAAAAAGGGGGAAATTGTTGGGAAATTTATTAGTATAAGTTTTGATGAATTCCAAAACCGGCTGACCCCAACCGAGTAGATGTTGCCAGGACCTAATGTTAGAAGTCAGGCTCGCTGTTTGAGCAAAGTTAAGATTTTATCTTTACAGGTCTCCAGCTGAAGATGGCAACAAGACATCACTCAGATAGAACATCAGTTGTGAAGAAAGACAACTGAGAGTTCATTTGTTCAGATGCAAACAAGGGGAAGTCTTCAGAACATCAGTTGAAGGAAACCAACTGAGCGTTCATCAGATGAGAAACAGTTGAAAGGAAGAGAACATCAGATGAAAAGGAAATCATCTGAGGGTTCAAACCCAACTGAGTAAATACAAGGAAGGCAACTGAGTGTTCAGTTTCAGAACCTCAGTTATAGAATCCGAACAAGGAGTTCATCTGTTTGAAGTTCAAAGTCAGCTGAGAGCTCGACAGATCGGAACATCAACTGAAGATCACTCAGATGAAGGTCAAGACTTTCAATCGACAAACTGAAGTTGACTGTCAAAGATTTGAATTTCAAAAGGAAGTCACATGAGGGTTTGACCGTTCAGTCATTACCCCATCTGGCCCAACACAAGGCTGTCTCAGATGGAAAGCAGAAGAGCACAGATGCCATATCGGGAAAGTCTGCAGAGATGAGAGACAAGCCATCGCTTTCAACCGATCAGAGATCAACTGCTCCTCCAACGGCTAGTTGATTCTCTCCGCCTATAAATAGAGGCATTCTCTCATTCGAGCATAGACACACATGCAGATAGACACATAGACGACGAAAAATTCAAGAGCTTTCTCGAGAGAAATCAAAGCAAATCTGCAAAATCATCATCTAAGAGCATCAGCAGCTGAGAGTTCCAATTTGAGAGAACATTAGTAGCTGAGGGTTCCTAGAGTTCGAAACTGTTTTTGATCTTAGGTTGAGTGTTTATTCGTTCAAGCCTTAGATCCAGCTCTCATTCTTGATCGAGCTGTAGTTGGAAATCCTACCCTTTCTCACACCCTAAAAAGTGTGCTAGGACCTTACTCTTCCTATAATTGAGTAGTCAGGTCGTCAAGTACCCGCAAACTTGACTTAGGCTGTTTAGTGCCCGGAAACTAAACTGTAACGGTTGCTCAGCCCGCGTAAGCTGAGTGGTTCTGTCCAGAAGAACTTGAACTGAGGTGTGTGGACTCACATCTCCCCGTGGACGTAGGAGTTCTCTCCGAACCACGTAAATCTTGTGTGTCGTGTTTATTTTTATTCAGTCCATATTGCATTTTCTAACTGACCGAACTAACCAGCATTCAAACCTCTTTTGCACTTTTTCAACCGAGTTGTTTTGGTTCTTGACCAACCGAGCTGGTTTGCGTGAGTTTGTTTTTATGAGTACATTTTCCACCACATTCCGCACAGCACCACTCTTCCAGCTGAGGTTGCTTACTCAACTGTGAGATCCCAACTGAGTCCTTTTACTCAGTTGAAGTTGATTTCAAGTGTTAAGTTTTTAGAAAGTTGAAAAATCCTAACTGGTGTATTCCCCCCCCCCCCCCCATACACCAGTAACTCGTATCGGGACCATCAATATTTATGCCGTTATTGAACAGATTGTATTCAATAATTTTCTATCTATTCATGCTAATTCACATTCATTATGTAGATATTATTGGTGAGGTTAATTCCTAAACTATCACCATAGTGTCGCTGGAAAGGGGATGCAAGTGCGATGTGATACTCATTGATGCAGAGTATGATATTCAAATATAATATAATCGTTTCATTGATATTCATTTATATTAGTATTTTATTCTATTTGAATGTTGTGTCTTATCCATATACCAGAGGCAGAAAAATAACTTTGCACTATGGGATTCGTTTGCCCATCAACTCAAAGCGTTTATGGACAAAAGGGATAGCGAGAGTAAAGAGCCAATAATAATAGCGCTGCAATTTGTGATGATATCCAAATTCAAAGGTTAGAAAATTCATTAACTGACTTATATTTTCAATCATAATCTGGAATCTGAAAATTTTAATATTATTTTAGGGGTTGACATTTCCACGATGAAGCATGCAACTAAATTATTTATCCATCTTGATATTGAAGAAGTTAAAACTTTTATTTCAAGGTATTTTATTATATATGCTATGTTCATATTATGATTGTCAAATCAAATCTTTATACTGTTACTAATATTCTGTAATGGTTTGCTTTATTATTAAATTAAGACGTGGTGTTAGTGGAATTTCGAGCAGTCGAATAATAACTGACAGTTCTACCAGTATGAGAGAAATAAAGAGTGATGAGTGGTTGAATACTACTTCTATGAGAACTATTGGTCAGATAAAAAACTCGGATGGGGTAAATTTGTTTTTAATATACAAATTGAAACATGTGATCCATATTTAATTTTAAATATACATATATTAATTACGTTCTTTCAATTTTTAGTTAGGAAACTATACATGTAAGGGGAAAATAATTGATTTTAAGATTTGTGGTACCATGAAGCCTGTGGAAATTCAAATTCAAGAAAGATGTCCCAAGATGAGGCAAAATTAGGGATTATTGTAAAAAGTGCAAACGACCAATTGGATCGATCACTATAAGGTTTTCTTCTTTGTTATCAACTACATAAGATATAAACAATATTCATTTCTTTTAGATTTATATGATGATTATATTACATGTCATTCCTTTTTGTTTTTTGTATTATCATTAGATACAAGATGAAAGTGGTTGTGGAAGATGAGAAGGACTAGGCGTGCTTCATGTTTTTTTAGGATTCTGCATTTTACTTTTTGAAGAAAACTGCTATCCAACTTGAAAAATCTAACCGAGCAATTTATGCATATAAATTGATTCTGTCACAGCAAAACTTAGCACGAAATATAATACAGAATATAATAACTGAGCTAAGTAAATGACACACAAAATGATAATCCAGTTCGGTTAATCAACCTACATCTGGGGGGCCACGCCAAAGAGAGAATCAATTCACTATCGTAAGTTGCAGTTACAGGTTCTTGTCATATACTTAGTCAACTCTATGAAGCCCTTTCCCTCACACCCTTCCCGATCTAACGTGAATCAACGATTGCTCGAGACGCACTCTTACAGTCTAAGTTCGAGTAACAACCCGACACTCAACCCCCTTACAAAAGTGTTTAAATATGAAAAGAATACTCTCAAGAATATACTCTCACGAAATAGTATAAGCTATTAACAATAATAATAGCTGCGACGGCCACCCTCAATATGTCTTGGTGTAGATGTATATATAGGTCTTGAGAAACCCTAGATATGTTATCCACCATGATAAGAAAACTTCCTTTGAAGATATGCCTTGTGGAACAAGTAGATATATCTGCAATATAATATCTTTTTCACGTTGTATATGGATAAGGAAAATATCTCCGCAAAATCCGCATAAATGTGGAAAGAATCTTTCAGATCTGTTCCATTATGTTCCACATCAAAGTAGCTCAGACTGAAGCACATAAACCAATTACTGTTTTCGCATAACTCAACACACTTCAGTCAATCTAGCTTCTACATAAATATGCTAACACCATTAGAGCTAACAGCTCGAATCCAACATTCTCCCCCTTTGGCATTTATATAGACAAAACTATCATCCAAGCTTTCAATAAAAAATTAGAGTAAAAAATATCTTCATACTTAACTTCATTCATGGCAGTACGTATGAAGACTAAGACGAAGCTCCCTCTCAAACTGAAATAGGAATAAACATCAGCTCCTTCAACATAACTCTCCCTCGAACAAGCACTAGGAGAAACAATTGCTTGGATCTTAACTCCCCTTTAATCAAGCACTAGGAGAATTTCAATCTTTTAGTGAATAGGAGATCACACTCCTTCACAGCGGAATTAACTTCAACTTTTTACTCCCTCTTTTTGTCTTACAGAAATGATAAAATACCGAGAGCATCATCATCGTCTTCATCCAAGTCCATGTCTTCTTCTTATTTGTCAGAATTTGTTTTAGCAACACCAAGCTCAGATTCTGGCTCAACATCAATTGTCAATGGGCTTCAAGAACCTTCCCCAACATGTTCCAAGAAATTATCTTATGAACAACACGTGGAACGACTTTAGGAACAGTCACTGAAACACGTTCTTCAGGAACAATAGAAACAAATGCATGATCCTTTCCAGTAGAAACTGGATCAATTATTGACACAGTAACTTCTGAAGAGGAAACATATGTTGAAGTAGGGGCACCATCATCTAACAACTGAGAAGCTACATCAACATACTTGAAATCTGAAATACCTACAGAAGAAACACATTTTAAAGTATTTTGAACATTAGCAGCAACGACATCATGCTAAGATGAGATTTCTGCATGTGTTCCAACATTATCAAGAACAACTTTAGGAACAGGTACATGCTTGCGTACCCACTTCATTTGACTTCTTCTCTCCTCTTGTTTATCCTTAAAATGAGATCTGCAATTTGGTCTAATATGACCTGGTTTGTCACAATAGTGACCTATTGGACGCCATGTACTTGCAAATATTCAATGAGATTTTGTGGCCATTAAATCCTCACTTCTAGGAACAGATTGTATCTTGTGTGCCGCTTACCGAGCTCTGTCTTTCACCTTATTAGAACAAGATTGATTGGTCTTTCCTCCAGAATTACCAGTATCTTTCTTGCCACGTCCTCCAATTATAAGAATTTTATTGGACCAATAAGTTCTTGTACTTATCATTTTTCTTCTATCATCAAGATAAAATCTGCAACGAGGTCTGATATGTCCAGACGTTCACAATAATGTCAAATAGGAACAAATGAATTATTCTTTCATTGAGAAGAATATTGAGCATGCTGCCTTAACTCAGACTGTGGATTTTGAGTTTGAGTCTGAGTCTGTTGCCTGGTGTCAGAATGTCGATGTTTCTAACCTTGAGGTTTGGCTCCCTCGTGCTTGTCTTTCTCTTCCTCTTTGGCGGGAACAAAAATGCTTTGTGTGTTGGAATCTACAGGTTTTCATTGATGATCTCGATAACCAAGACCAGCCTTGTTTGTAGAACTTTGACCTGCCTCTAAAATTTGATCTAACTTTTCAGTCCCATTATTCATCACTTTTACAACTTTGTTAAAGTGATCAAGCTCGTTAGTCTTCTTCGCAATGTCTTCTCACATTTGACTGACTTCAAATAGAAGAGCATTAATTTGAGCTTTTAGACTATCTCGTTCTTGATAAACTTCACAAATTAGATCCTTCATGATGTCTCTTTCTTTACTGATCTCGTTGATCTTCACGTTCAATTCACCATTGATACCACCCACTTCTTCACACTTACTCTTAAGTGTTTCATAGTGTTTGATCAAGAGATCTTTATCCACTTCATCACCATCATTGTCATCTATTGAATCCTGATCCTACTTCTGTCCTCCCATTGTTGCAATGTGAGCCACCAAATCTTCCTTTTTTCTTTTACTTCTTTCTTGTGAAGAAGTAGATGAGGGACTATTTGAAGATTTTTCAGAGATTTCTTTCTTCTCAAATCGATCAATGGCTACTTTAGCGATTCTTGAAATCATAGTCAAGAATTTTACAAATAATTCAGGACTTTGTAGCACGGATTCCAGCACAGACTCTGGCTCCTGCTTCGCAGTATCTGCTACAAAAGCAACTTTTTTCCACTTTCATACTTGTCACCTTTCATGCCCATTTCGAAAATTCTCAATGATCCAATCAATTCATCGAGCTTTATAGTAGACAAGTCTCTGGCTTCTTCAATAACTGCAACTTTGTAGTTAAAGCTTTTAGGAAGTGATCTTAAAACCTTCCTCACTAATTTTTCTTCAGAAATCCTTTCCCCCAAAGCAAAACTCTCATTAGAAATTTTGAGAAGCTCAGAATGGAACTTGCCAATCGTCTCATATTCTCCCATTTTCAATATCTCAAATCTGGAAGTGAGTTGCTGAAGCCTGTGACCCTTCACATGATCAGTACCTTCAAAACATTTTGAAGAGTATCCCAAGCTTCTTTTACATTCTCACGTGTAGATATGAGAGAGAACGTTTCCATATTAACAGCTGATTGAATAATATTGATGGCTTTTTAATTCATACTTGAAGTTGTCAATTCCCTTACAAGCCATTTATCTCTAGGTTTCTCACTCTCGTCAGCTTTTAAAGGAACACTCCATCTAAACTCCACAGTTGTCCATGCACTCTCATTGATGGACTTGATATATGATCTGAGACGAACCTTCTAATAACAATAATTAGATTCATCCAAAATTGGGAGTTTCCCAAAATCATCATCATTCGAAGCCATTGTAGCTCAACTGCTGCAACAGGTTTAGAAATTTGTCCCTGTATAATCGGTGTACCGCTCTGGTACCAATTGAAAAATCTAACTGAGCAATTTATTCATATAAATTGATTCTGTCACAACAAAACTTAGTACGAAATATAACACTGAATATAATGATTGAGCTAAGTAAATGACACACAGAATGGTAACCCAGTTTGGTTAATCAACCTACATCTCGGGGGCCACGTCCAAGAGAGAATCAATCCACTATCGTAAGTTGCAGTTACAGGTTCTTGTTCATATAATTAGTCAACTCTATGAAGCCCTTTCACTCTCTAACGTGAATCAATGACTGCTCGAGACGCGCTCTTACAATCTAAGTTCCACTCACAGCCCGTCACTCAACCCCCTTATAAAAGTGTTTAAATATGCAAAGAATACTCTCAAGAATATACTCTTACGAAATAGTATAAGCTATGAACAATAATAATAACTGCGACGGCCACCTTCAATATGTCTAGATGTAGATGTATATATAGGTCTTGAGAAACCCTAGATATGTTATCCACCATGATAAAGAAACTTCATTTGAAGATATGTCTTGTGAAACAAGTAGATATATCTGCAATATAATATATTTTCCACGTTGTATATGGATAAGGAAAAGATCTCCGCAAAATCCGCATAAATTTGGAAAGAATCTTTCAGATCTATTTCATTTTGTTCCACATCACACTAGCTCAGACTGAAGCACAGAAACCAATTAATATTTTCGCATAACTTAACACACTTCAGTCAATCTTGCTTCTACATAAATATGCCAACACCATTAGAGGTAACAATTCGAATCCAACACAACTTATGAAAGAAATGGTCGAAAAAGTTATTCATTCTAATAACATGCCACCCTTTGATATTTTTTTTGTGGGGACTTGCATATTATTACATTTTGTTTTATACTATCAATTATTTGCTACTGAAGAGTTTATTTTGGTTTCAAAAGTACAACTATTTACATATGATTATTAGATTTTGGACCTCTGCTTGAATGGTTTTAGGGCTTTCGTGTCATGTAGACCTGTAATTTTATAATAGTAGGATAAATTCAGTTTTTATTTATAATTATTTCCACAACTGCATGTGATCTTTAGCATATTATTATATTGAATTAATTTTATTCAAACAGCTGCATTAGATCATTAATTTAGGTAGCTAAAGAGATTAAATTTAGTTATACAGCAGCCATATTTGAAATGTATGTTATTATGATTTTTTGCAATCAGACGGGTGATAGGAATGGCATACCTGATTTATTCTGCACCATGCTTGAAAGAGAATGTCTCTTTAAAGTTGAGGCGAGTGTGAGGTTCGGCGAACGCGTCTACACTATAAAGAGTGTAACAGAAGACGTTGATGTGATGTCTCAGGTTTTGTCCATCTCGCCTGTTGACTTAAGTTTAAATTTCATATTGTAACCGATAAATTATGGAGGTTATGAATAGTGATACATAAAATTTAATCTTTGTACATTAATGTATTTCTATTAATCATGACATGTCAAGTTACATTACAAAAATTTCAGGAAGTGGTCTCTAAATTTAAGGATTCTTCCAAATCGATAGATGGAGATGCTAAAGAAGAGGTAAATTAATATTAACAACTCTTATGGTCCAAATTTTTATCGAGAGATAGTTCTTAGTATTTTAGCTTATATTTTAATTTATATATTTTTATTGCAGGATTTTACTAACATACATGAAGAAACCAATTTCACTTCCGCAAGCACTCAAATCAATCCTCAGAAACATACTCACCCCACTGATTCACACGGATCTGATCAAGATGATGGCGATATTCAGTTCTCATCGACTAAGAATTTTAAGAAATAGATTCACATACAAATAATTTCAAATCTTGGAATAATGTTTTTTTTTTGTTTTTTTTAGTGAATTGATTAATTCATGTTTGAATTGTTACAATACTTCGCATTTCTTTCGTACTTAATAAGGATCTATAATGTTATTGTGCTTTTAGGACATAATAAAATTTAGTATTGTGCAATTTAATTTGAGTTTGATTTTTGAGGCTTTTTACTATTATCGATGATGTAAGGTTGGGTTTAAACTCTTGATTTTGGCATGCATGGATTCTAAATATTCTACTATTTGTTACATTTATTATTATTATTATTATTATTATTATTATTATTATTATTATTATTATTATTATTTATTCTATTGTAAGGTTGGGTTTAAAATTACGTAATACGCGCATATAATCAACATAAAAATACAAAATAAAATCTTGCCAGTGTGAATTCAGGTTTAGCTTAAAAATAAAGAAAAGTTTAAATATAAAATTATTGTAAATTACTTTATTTTATTTTCTAAAGAATTGAAATAAACAAAAGCTAAGCACCCACGTTGTAAATCGAGATATACAAAAGTGAAATACACATTTCTCTCCCTCGTGATATGCCTGCTATCTTAGTGTAAGCTCTATCCTAAACCGAAATGGTGAAAAAAAGGATCCCCAAATTACCTCCTTCATAAATAAATAAAAATAGTTAAATGATAAGAAAAATCACATCACATAATGTACTCATTTTTTCCTCAGTAAGCAAGCCAACCGCAAAATAATAATAATAATAATAATAATAATAATAATAATAATAATAATAATAATAGTGGTTTTAGGTGGCGATTTCAGACAGATCCTGCCCGTCGTTCCTAACGGAAGCTGACATGACATTGTGCATGCTTCAATAAGCTCATCCCGACTATGGAACTCGTGCAAAGTTCTAAAGTTGACTAAGAACATGCAGTTGCAGGTAATTAATTTAGATAATTTTTTTGACATTATAAATTAATGCTTCAAAGTTTAAGTTGTTTTAAATGTAATGAAATTTCAAATGTTTTTCATATAAGGGCAATGCGTCTAACTCTGATGTCGAAGAGACTAGAGAATTTGCAGATTGGATACTTAATGTGGGTGACGGTATTGCTGGTGATAGTATTGGTGATGGAAAAGCTGATGTGACTTTATCTGATGATATTCTCATAAGATATGCATCTGATCCAGTTGCATCCATAGTGGAAAATACGTACCCCGACATACTGTACATTGGAGAAAATCCAAAAATTTATTCAAATAGAATTATCTTGACCCCTACCAATGACATGGTTGATGCTATCAATGATCATGTCATGTCACAAACGACTGGAAAAGAAAGAGAATACCTTAGTTCGGACAGCATATGCAAAGCAGATGGGGAAGTTGATGAAGATGATGATGTATTCTCAATTGAATATATCTAAATACGATCAAGTGTTCAGGGTTGCCCAGCCACAAAATTAAATTGAAGGAAAGATGCATCATCATGCTTATTAGAAATATGGATCCGTCGAATGAGCTTTGTAATGGCACCAGGATGATAGTGACTAAACTCGGGGATCGTGTAATTGAAGCCAAATTAATTTCCGGAAACAATGCTAACAAAAAGTTTCCAATTGCAAGAATGATCATGACTCATTCGAATTTTACTAAATTTCCAATTCTATTTCAGAGGAGGCAGTTTCATGTGAACGTTGCTTTGCTATGACAATAAACAAAAGTTAGGGCCAATCCCTTTCGAACGTAGGACTGTACCTGCCCAAACCCGTGTTTAGCCATGGTCAATTGTACGTTGCAGTCTCACGAGTCACAAGCAAAGAAGGTCTGAAAGTTTTAATCTGTGACGATGGTGGTAAAGCGCAAAGCACAACACATAACGTGGTTTATGATGAAATTTTCAACAAATTTTGAGGTAACTAAAAATATATTACTTTAAATTTTTAATTTTTATTATACAGGATTTGTCTTTTTATATTCTGTCATGTTTCTTTGTTCAATTTCTTTACTGGAAAGCTGGATTGCCCGTTGGTCATAAGGGATGCCAGTTCAATAGAGCAATCAAGGACTTTATGCTTCAAGCTGATGTTTTTCTCAAGGTCTCTCATTCTCCTTTGTGATATTAAGATAATAGCATATATTACTATATGGGCATAAGATACGAACAAACTATATTTTTAATTAGATATGAAAGGTTATGTATATATAAACAAATGTGTTTGGTAAACTAACATGTATGCTAAACGAATTTTAGAACAAATCGAGAAGCTATATTTTAATAGTTTTACAAATAATCTATATACGAAAATTTCCGTCGATATTCGATGGGCAACAAACTAGTATAATATTATAATCACATTCTTCATATTGTTGTACATTAATTTTGCTAGGTAAGAAGATATATAAAGAGTAAATCACGGATGTTGTTAGAATAGAGATATGATGTACCCTAAAATACCCTTACACAAATTTTCATCAATTATTTATAAAAGAAAGTAGAAAAATCAGCAACTAATTTGGTCCATTGATGATATTGTGATCAAGGGTGTAGATGTTTTAGTTAACACATAGGGGATGGTTTATATATATATATATATATATATATATATATATATATATATATATATATATATATAGATGGACTTGGGTGCAACCAATTGCGTAGTATGTAATCGGTTTTTACTCATCAACCCGACCCACCCCCACAAACCCGACCCGGACCGCATCTTCACTTAAAAACAAATTTCGCAACTCAGCTCCTAAAGAGACTCGAACTAGAGTCTCAACGGAGGTAACGCTCTAACAAGGAGAATGGTACCACTAGGTTACAACAGATTTCATTCCTTGTTGGGTAGAGAATTTTATTTATATACACACTGTTTTATTATTTTATGCAATATTTGTATTTATATTATATTTTTCGTTTTTTCATTTCTTTCTTTTTTAATTTTAATTTTCATTATATTGTGTCCTAATTATCATTCAGTTTTTTTTATATTTCAGTTTTTCTTTTCAGTTTTTTTAATTATTTATTCTTCATGTTTTCTTTAAGGATTTTTTATAAAAAAATTAATAAAAAATATTACTTTGCTTAATGACAATATTTAGTTTTATTAACGACAACATGTAGTTTTAGTAATTTGATTAAGTAATTATTTTCAGTTTTTTTTTAATTATTTATTCATTTTCTTTTTTCCACAAGAATTTTTTATTAAAAAAATTAATAAAAAAATATATTACTTTGCTTAATAACAATATTTACTTTTATTAACAACAACGTGTACTTTTAGTTATTTAATTAAGTAATTATTGTCGTGACTAAAAATAATTATTGATATGAAGAAAAGTAATGTTTCAAAATTAGTATTACTTTTTTCCACAACGATTATTACTTTTATTCACGACAACATGTACTTTAAGTTATTTTGTTAAGTAATTATTGTCATAATGAAAAATAATCATTGATATGAAGAGAGGTAATGTTTCACAAATATTACTTTTCTTCACGATAATATTTACTTTTGTTTACGATAACATGTACTTTTAGTGATTTGGTCAAGTAATTATTATCGTGATGAAACGTAATTATTGATATTAAGAAAGGTAATGTTTCACAAATATTACTTTTTTTTACAACGATTATTACTTTTATTCACGACAACATGTACTTTTAGTCACCACAACCTTATTTTTAGTTAAGTTTATAAAAAAAAATATTTAAAAATAAAAATAAAATTATAATTGTATATTAACAAATATTATTTAAACAAATAATTTAAAAAAAAATGAAAAAAAACAAACTAAACAATAGCAATTGGGACACTTCAAAGTGTCCCAATAGATTATATATTTAGAAATACATAATTGGGACACTTTAAAGTGTCCCAATAGGTCAAATATTAAAAAAAAAAGGTACTCCCTCCGTCCCAGGTTAGTATGATTACTTTCCTTTTTTAGCCGTCCCTGGTTAGTATGGTGTTTCCATTTTAAGACATGTCTTTTACCTTTTTACCCTTAAAAGTTCAATATATTTACTCCAATAAAGTTTCTTCATCCACTAAAAAATTAACAACACATCATAAGTGAGTCCCTTCATCCACTTAAACTATCCCTACCATTTATTTATCTATTTTTTTTTAAAACTTGTGCACGGCCCCCGCACCATACTAACGGGGGACGGAGGAAGTATAAAGCTTGCAGCCACCAGGTTTCAAACTTGGGCAAACAGGGGGTGAGCAAAGCTCTAACACTACTCCCCCAACCACTCCACCAACATACACATATGTATTAATGTTTGTAGATAATAGTCTATATAATGTTAGCCGGCAGTTTTTCGTTTTTCTTTTTCAACTCGCGGGTCGGGTTCCGGGTCGGGTTGAGCGCGGGTCAAACCGGTTGCATTGTATGCAACCGGTTGTAGGGAAGTTTTTGTGATATATATAAGTGATGGATGGTCAGATTTTTTTTTTTTTTTACGATCAGATCATATGCACCACAACGTATATTTATATGCACCACACTGTATAATGAGATGCACCACAAAATGTATTGAGATGCACCGGATTTTAATTTTTATCAATATTCTTTTTCATTATTTCTTGGAGATGCACCACATAGTGTATGCAGATGCACCATCATGTATAATGAGATCACCTCCATGTAGATTGAGATGCACCACAATGTGATTTTTTTTTAAATTTCCATTTTTTTTTCCTCTTCTTTTTTGTTTGGCTCTTCTTTTAATTTTTTGTTTGTCTCCACTTCTTCTTTTGCTAAGAGATCGAGCAAGAGGAGTCGAATGCCTTAGAGCGAGCCGAACGATCTAATTTGTTGTCACTATGATTATCTATAAATTAAATTCGGAGTCGAAGGCGGAGCCGTAAATTCGGAGTCAAAGGCGGAGTCAAAAAAAAATCTCCATGTATACTGAGATGCACCATACTGTGTAATGAGATGCACCACAATATTAAACGAGATGCAAGTGTATGCAGATGCGCCACACTTTTTAAAAAAAAGTCGAAAACCAAAATCTGATGCATCTCAATACACAGTGTGTGATGCATATATATATATATATATATATATATATATATATATGAGAGATCCTATAAGAATGATCTTATCTTAAGAAATGAAAATAAATTTCCACCATTCATTTCGTGCATCTTGCTAAGTAGTATGGTGCATCTATGCATCTCGCCATGTTTATGGGTTTAAATGAAGTTTCTAATTAAGACATAAGGTATTCACATCCCATATATATATGGGTGCAAGTACTGTTCACAAATGTTGGCTCCATTCATTTAGTATTATATATCATTAATGATGCAATATTGTTCATTTTCGACTTTTGTAATACCTTTATTTTCGATACAAGCAAATCAATTTTTCTTAAATAAAGTGCCTCTCATCTCACGTTGATCATCTTATTCTGTGACAGAATTAGTGGAGGTATAAACATAAAGCTTCTTTATGCAAAGATATGCACACACAATTTTTATTTCAAATTTCGAACCTCTCTCTCTCTCTCTCACATCATACCACTTGTATATATTTCTCCCTCCCTAATCTCCACCACCTTTGTATCCATGTGGATAACCATTTTCCCTCTCCTCCATTTCCATCTCTCAAACACCAAAAACCACACTCCCCCTCTCTGATCATGGTTCCCAACGCTCTCTTCTCCGCCGCCGCCACCTTTGTCGTTGTTCTTGCTGCTTGTACTTCCTGCTATGCCGCTGGTACCACTCAAGCCGAATTCTTCTCCGTCATGACCAAGTCCGTTTCCGGTAATCTTATCTCCAACTGGAATTCCGGCGACGGCCAAAGCTACTGCAACTTCACCGGAGTTTCGTGCGACGATCAACAAAACGTGGTCGCCCTCGATCTCTCCGGCTGGTCCCTCGCCGGAAAACTCCCCGGAGAAATATGCTCATATCTCCCTCGCCTCCGCAGCCTCCGTATCGGAGCCAACGCCTTCGACGGCGTCTTCCCCGCCGGAATCACCAACTGCTCCTTGCTGGAAGAGCTCAACATGAACGCCATGCATCTCACCGGAACCCTACCGGACTTCTCCCCATTGAAGCTCCTCAAAATCCTTGATCTCTCCGTCAACAAATTCTCCGGCGACTTCCCGACGTCGATCTTCAACCTCACCGATCTCGAGGTTCTGAACTTTAACGAGAATGCGAATTTCAAAATGTGGAGATTGCCGGAGGAGATAACGAAGCTCGTCAATCTCGAGACGTTGATTCTGTCGACGTGTAACCTCTACGGCACGCTGCCGCCGTGGCTGGGGAACATGACCTCTCTCGTCGACCTCGAGCTCACCGGAAATTACTATACCGGCAGAATTCCCGGCGAGCTCGGGCGGCTTCGCAATCTGCAGCAGCTCGAGCTCTACTACAACCAATTGGAAGGAGAAATTCCAGCGGAGATCGGAAACCTAACAGAGTTGAGGGATTTGGATATGTCCGTCAACAAATTCACCGGCGGGATACCGGAATCCATTTGCCGCCTCCCGAAGCTCGAGTTCTTCCAGCTCTACAATAGCTGCCTCACCGGGGCGATTCCGGCCGCCATCGCCAACTCCACCACCTTGAAGATGCTCTCTCTCTACGGCAACTTTCTCACCGGAGAAATCCCACAGGATCTCGGCCGCTCGTCTCCGCTCGTCGCTATTGAGCTGTCGGAGAATAATCTGACGGGCAGGCTGCCCGACGGGCTCTGCAGCCGCGGGCAGCTCAACTATCTTTTACTACTCAAGAACATGTTGTCGGGCGAGCTACCCGCGAGCTATTCAGATTGTAAGTCGCTGATCCGATTTCGGGTTAGCGACAACAATTTGGCGGGAAAAATACCAGAAGATATTCTTTCCCTGCCACACGTGTCGATCATTGACTTGTCATATAATAATTTGACTGGTTCTATCGCTAAATCCATCGGATTTGCTAGGAATTTGTCGGAGCTGTTCTTGCAAGGAAACAAGATTTCCGGTGCTATTCCGTCGCAAATCTCTCTTGCAACAAGCCTTGTAAAGATTGATCTTAGCTATAATCTTCTCTCTAGTTCTATTCCATCTGAGATTGGAGATTTGAGAAGGTTGAATGTTCTTCTTCTCCAAGGAAACATGCTTACTTCATCCGTACCTGAATCTCTCTCCAAATTAAGCTCTCTAAATCTCCTTGATTTGTCGAACAATCATCTCTCTGGAGAGATTCCGGAGAGTCTGTCGAGATTGCTTCCTAACTCGCTCAACTTCTCCAACAACGAACTTTCCGGTCCAATTCCTCTCCCGTTCATGAATCAAGGTTTGTTGGAGAGCTTTGCAGAAAATCCAGGCCTCTGTGTTCCTGGAAAGCTCGATGCATCGGGGCCGGTTTTCGCCACGTGTCCTCAATCTTACAGCAGGAAGAAGATAAACAACATGTGGCTGATAATCGTCTCCTTAGTGGTGGTAATAGTAGGAACGATTCTATATATGAAGCGATGGCTAAGCAAAGATAGAGTGGGGATGGATAATGAGGACTCTCTCTCGTCTTCATTCTTCTCGTACGAGATCAAGAGTTTCCATCGCATCACGTTCGATCAACGGGAGATCGTGGAAGCCATGGTTGATAAGAACATAGTCGGATACGGAGGGTCGGGGACGGTGTACAGGATCGAGCTCAACAACGGAGAAGAAGTAGCGGTGAAGAAGTTATGGAGTCGGAAATCGAAGAACTGGGCCGCCTCTGATGATGAGGTTGTTCTTGACAAGGAGCTCAAGACCGAGGTCGAGACGCTGGGGAGCGTCCGACACAAGAACATAGTGAAGTTGTATTGCTACTTCTCGAGCCTCGATTGTAGCTTGCTTGTTTATGAGTACATGCCTAATGGGAACCTGTGGGACTCCCTGCACCGCGGGGGTGTTGTCCTGGATTGGCCTATACGGCATCAGATCGCGTTGGGAGTAGCCCAAGGGTTGGCCTACCTCCACCACGATCTGATGCCGCCAATCATTCATAGAGACATCAAGTCAACAAACATATTGTTGGATGTTGACTACCAGCCCAAAGTGGCGGACTTTGGCATTGCCAAAGTCCTGCAGGCTAGAGGATCCATGGATTCCACCACCACCGTTGTCGCAGGAACGTATGGCTACTTAGCGCCAGGTATATATATATATATATATAGTAGTTGATTTAGGCTAATAAAAAAGTGTTGTCTATGAGTGTTTTTCTTGTAATTTAATTTAATTTATTTATTTTGTGATAGAATATGCATTTTCTTCAAAAGCAACCACGAAATGTGATGTCTACAGCTTCGGAGTGGTACTGATGGAGCTCATAACGGGGAAGAAGCCCGTGGAAGCGGAGTTCGGGGAGAGTAAGAACATTATATATTGGGTTTCGACTAAAGTGGAGACGAAGGAAGGGGCGATGGAGGTGTTGGATAAAAGAATTTCGGAGTCGTTCAAGGATGAGATGATCAAAGTGTTGCGCATCGCCATACGTTGCACGTGTGGCAGCGCAGCGCTTCGTCCCAGCATGAGCGAGGTCGTGCAGCTACTCATGGAGGCGGACCCTTGCAGATTTCAGTGTTGCACCATTTCAAATATGATCACCAACACAAAGGCCCAGTTTTGATTAATCATTATTATAACAATACATGCATGATATTAAGTAGATATATTCATATATAGTATTAGTAGCTAACTACTCCAAGACAAGGGATTTGCACTTTTGTAAATATTTGAGTATTATGATATGTATAAATTAAACTACTTTATGGCAACGGTTAGCATCTATATAATGCATTGGCCCCAAAAAAGAGTTACTTCTCTGTTTCATTTATTTTATAGTACATATTAAATTGATTTTCATATATGATGAAAAGATGAGGATCGATGCTAATTCGAAGAGAGATTGATTGCATGAAAGTGGGGTTTCTGATTCTGCAATCAAACAAGTTGTGGAGGGTCTCTTATTCAGCCTAATCTTCCATGCAAATAATAATATATAATATAAATATATGCATTTATTAAAGTAAAATGGAGACAGCTTATTGAATGGAGCATCTTTACTTAATACTTTTATAGAGTTGGGGCACAAGCTAAAGCATATTAGCCATTTCTTTTTCTCTTTTCTTCTTTTCTTTTATATCTTTCTTTTTTATTTTCATTTTCTTCTTTTTTTTTTCTTTCTGATTTGTTCTTTTGCGAGTTGGATTGATGATAATAATAATATTTGTTGAACCAGAAAGTGCAAGAAGAAAGAGAACAGAAGTATTCTACAAAAGAAACCATAAAGAAGAAAATGAAATTATACAATTTTCAATTTACAATTCAGACTAGTAAATATTCATAATGAAAGTTAACGATGCATATTATGTGTGTGTGTTGGGGGGGGGGGGGGGGGTACAGTATCTTTTGGCATTGTAGAATACTTTTGATATTTTAGACACTGAATAATTAATAAAGGTATCTAAAAATATTCAATAAATAGTACTACTAGTATAAATTTAATGTTATACTCCCTCCGTCCCAATCAGGGCTGACCCTGAAATTTCGGGGCCCTTGGCGAAAAGGAAAAAATAGACCCCTTGAGCAATAATTACATAATGTGCTAAAATACAATTTAGTATTGGTAAAATTTTCCATGGGGTTAGAGGCTGCAGAGCACGTAAATTAAAGAAATAATAGAAATAATAATGTGCATGAAATTAATTGAACCCAAATCATAGAAATAATATTCTCTTATACCAATTTAAAATTGACTATACTAAGTAGACTTTTATAACATGAAAAATATATTATAAGTAAATATTTTAATATCGCAACTGCTAATTTGAAATATTTTGCGCGTCACATTAGATTGTTTCACAAAAGGTTACTATCAACTATGCGACAGTTTATTTACATTTGTGATGAAACATATGTATCACACTTAGTGCATCGCCAATTTAATTAACGTGTAATTATTTAGTACGGTTGTAAATTGTGTCAACTACAAGTCAGAAAAAAAATTATATTATACTCTATTATGATTGTATCCACATCTCTTTCGAATAGATACATTGATTGTTCCAAACAAAATATGGAATTTACAAAAATTGAACTCATATAAAAGGATACAAGCACACGGGTGCAAGATTGTGTGTGCGTGTGCGTGCGCGCGTGTATTTGTTTGTTTGTTTGTTTGATTTTTTTTTTCTTTGGTAATTATGAATTAGTTTAGTGGTGGGCTGGGGTCCTTCTGAAAGAATGAGATTCATTAAGAGAAATCTATTAATTTTTGGCATGGTGGACAACCCATAATAAAAAAAAAAAAGCAAGAAAGCATTTTATCAATAATTCAATGGAATTGTTCTGCAGCAAGAATTGACAGAATAGGCGTAGTAGCTATGAAACTTTTTAAGGATAAGAAATTTAATTTTCAAGAAACAAATGTCTTTCAAGTGTACCATGACCAAGAAAGGTGAGCCTTTGCATGATCATTTTTCTTCTTTAAACCAACACTATATATTTTGTAATGGAAAGAAAAGTGAGTAATAATAACCCCACTAGCTTACAAAATTGTGGGTTTATCCACCATTTCTTAGTCATGAATCCACCTAATTGTAAATTGCTAGATGCCGTTTTATTTTTCACCACTAGGAAACACATGAATTTTGAATCAAATAGTTAATTTAACGAATATGTAGATGCTATGTTGGAATATATGAACAAAATATATACGTAATGAAGTATATATGAATGAAATTGTTGGAGTATGTACTCTTGAACGTACTTGAATACTCTTTTTGTTTTTTATTAAGTGGTCATATTATAAAATTTGATTTGTTCTTTTTTGGTGTGTATTTTGATGGTTGGAGACACTTATAAGAAAAACGGAGGGAGTATTTTGGATTGTCCCTACAGTCAGTTTTTAGAATCATATTGCGACTAGAATTATGTTTTAATTAAATGCTACTAGTATAAATTGTTGTTCTCACTATTACAATTGTATCCGAAGATCATATAATGAATTCCATAGCTTAGCATTGCCTCAGAAATAGTTACCCATAACATACTTGGTAAATAATTCTCGTGTGTTTTTTAACTATTTTCGTAATTTATTGTTGGCGTATTCATAGAACATGCTAAATGTAGTATAAACTAGAGCATATTTTATAGTGTGCCAATTTATTAGTAATACTTGCTAAAATGGACCAAGCTTCTTATGTCATTAGCTTATTAGTATACTATGTATTTATCTTGGAAGCCAGCGAAAACAAGAAACTTCTTTATATATTTATATTTAGTTTGGAATTGACTCCAATAATCTTACTTAAAATGTTTTTCTCCTTTCCAAGTCATTGATCAGTCCACGAAGTTAGGAACTCACTTTTTTTTTTTTTCTTTTTTTCTTTCTGTTTTTAATACTCATTTACATTAAAATGAGAGGTTTGCCGTAAAACCCCAGAAACTTATTCTAATATAGAAATACTGTATGCGTATGGTATACTTTGATTAAAAAAAAATATACAGATCAATCGGCTCCAGGGTGGAGACAAAAAATATTAATTATAATTATATAATTAATATTTTTTCACTTTACATCCTCTAGCTTTCAACCTTCTTTTTATGTTAATCTTTTATATACTCTTTGCCTTTTTCTCTAGAAAAACTAATAAATTAAGGTACTAACTGAAAGTATTTTATTAGAATAATATATACATATAATTAACGAATATACCAACAAATAAACTTTGAGGTTGGGGGCCAATCGAATCGCCCAAACAAATTGAAAAATATAGAGACCGTTCACTGAGACAGTAGACGTAGTACAACCTCAATTGCTACAGCTTAGAAAGAATGCTACACACAAATATACAACAAATCGAAACTCGAGAGACAGTAGGGTACCTCAGGAACGGGGTTCATCGTTACAGAGCAAGCATTCCAATGGCCACTCTCTCTGCAAAGTACATGTTCAATCATCCGTTGGGCTAGAAGCAGCAGTTTGTCGAGTTGACTCAGCTCCGTAGTTCCAAAGCAGATTCAGCTCCCCCCTTTTCAGACCCAATAGGATACAAGTTCCTGAAGTTAATACAGTTATATAACTCATAGTTTTATAAAAATGTAACAAATATATGAATCTTGAAACGTATGATGTTAACAGATCGCTTACCCAATGTACACGGGACGAGGTAGAGGAGAGCGGGCTGACCGTGCCCAGCCATCAGATACAAGCCTAAGTAAGTAAAGAATAGGCCTGCAATCTCCAGTTTTACAAATCACTTCAACCTATCCCTTTTTCCTCCAAATGCAGCTTCAGCCCGGTACAAATCATAGTAAATTTTTCTAATGATCACGACAATGATGAATAAACTTTGAATGTCATTTAGTTATTATACATATCAACCAAGTGAAGCAATAGTAGTCTGACTCGAGAAATAAGGTGCTGATAAAGAGAAAATGATAATAACCGAAGACCAGAATTTCAGCTGCATCCCCTGCATCAGCACTTAAAATACGATGGTTCAAATTATTTGACACCAGTTACAGGCAATTAGACACCAAATTCCAATACTTTAGTCACATTATCAAGTGATTTTGGCCAGTTCCATTCCAGAAACTAACTGCAACAACAAATTTCAACATTGCAGTGCTAGGTTATGAGAGTATATTTTATCTTACAACATTTTCAGCATTACCATAAAAAGTAGACATGAGTTATTGATACTTATTATAGGAAGAGTCCACAAATAATCTAAAGGATCAGATTAAGAATTGTTGAAAGTATAAATGGGAGCTGGTCTCTAAAGATCAAGTCGTTATTGTCTCATCTCAATAGTTAATTTAATTGGTGAGGCCTTGACACCGTTTACTTTCCATATAAGTATCCACTTGCCTGAACTGCGATATTTGAGCCAAGAATCATACACTTGACAAACAGTTTTCTAAATTTCTTGCATAATATTACAAGCACCACTATCAACTCTCCGACATATTCTTTAATATAAGTTTTTAATTGGATTAGCAAAATGCTCCTCAGAAAAAATAGATTGGAAGTATTCGCCAAAATAATTTAAATTATCCTAAAACGTAAACCATTTCATACTTAATATGCATCTTGCTTCTCCTAAGCCCACCTACTTATTTTATTAATCATCATCTCTATATATGTCATTGATTAAAATATCATCTTTAGTGTTTATTAAATCTTAATCTAGTCTTGGGTTTGAAGTGGAAGCTTGAAGCTTGAAAAAGCAATGTTTTCATTACTGGTAGTCCTACAGATGTACGGAATGAGCCCCAATTTACAAAAGAGGCAATCTTATGAAAAGAAGAATCAGGAGATGTAAGGAACAATATAAAAATCACATACGAAACCAGAAGACCAAATCAGATCTCCAATTACAGGATACAGTCATGAATGAAAATAACTCACCAGATCCATAGCCAATTATCAACCAAAGAAAATATCCATTTGCTCCTCTCTTACCATGGGCTTTGTCAAATCTGACAACAAAAGGATTCCTCAGTCAGATACAGAAGGTGAAAGCTACGAAAATATAGCATATTGAATCTATATCTTTCTGGACATGAAGTCTTTCCATTTCTTAGTGCCATTTGAACAAAATACTAATACGCTCACGCAAATGACTTCATGAGACATGCATAGGTTAATTCAATCTTGCATCAGCAATGACAGTACAAATGTACAATGCAAGTAATTTTGTATTCGGAGTAAAAGTACTACTTCGAATGCACCTGTGTGAGAAGAATACTAACAAACCAGGGAATAGAATGTCCCCGAAACCTATCATGTTATAGCCATAATAAGGATCAGCAAGTTTAGGAACTCTCAGAAGCATGGGGATTGATTCTCCACCACTATTATTGCCTCGAGCTACCTATACAAAAACAGAAAAAACAGGTTGACGAACTGATACAAATGAACAAGAATTAAAGACATATTCGGGGCAGTTTTTGCTACTTGATAGAGCAAAAATCAAGTTGATGTTTCAAAAGTTGTACAAAGTCAGAATTTCATGCCCATGCACTTGAATATGTGAAGGAGAGAATGTGACCAGAAAGATTGTTGACAAGACTTAAAGTTGAGGTACAAGACTAAGCCAAGAGATCGAGTGACAGCCTAGCAGCTATTAGCATAGCTAACATCATACATACATGAGCAAAGTTTTCGATTGACACTTCATCTCAGAGAACATCAACAATGGGATTGTCCAGCTCACCTATATTCCAACACAAAAGATTGCTGATGTACTTACTAAAGCACTTCTAGCTCAATTTTGATGAGTTAAATTTCATGCTTGGTTTGTATATACAAACCAGTTTAAGGCGGAGCGCAGAAAAGGGATAAATCTAGAGTAGAGCTGTCAATTTATTTAGTTTCTCGTTTAGGTGATAAGTTTTACTTTCTCATTGTTATGAAGTTATTGTAATTTATTATTTTATTGGGATTCCTAATTAAAAGGAATTATGTTTCCTATTTTAGTGGACTGGCTGCCAGCCACTTGGTAGCACTTGATGTAAATTCATTTCCTTCAAGAACAAGAAGAATAATCAGATCTTTCTTCAATTAGTAATACATCAGGTGGGCCCATTGACCTTCAAAAAAACTATAGCGCCCATGGATACACACACATATAGAGAGAGAAATTCATGAAAGATGCAATGAATAGATTTAAATGTGACAAAGGACTCATCAAGGATGAATGAGGACATGTAAGTAAAACCTTATTGCGGGAAGTGGATATCTCTGAAACATAAATTGATGTTATCGGTGTGTCTAGAATATGAAAGGAAGGGAGTAAGGAGAAAAAAAAATGTCCGGAAACCTACCGCAATCATAACACTGTCACGGAATATCAATGGAGATAGGAAGACCCAAAAAATGTCATATATGAATGCGCAACACAAAAGCACCGTGGCAACCTAAAAGAAAATTACATTAAGCATGAGATGAAAATATGAAATATTTTTTATTGACTAAGCAAACTTGGCTGACTCAAATACCTTTATGTTTGGTAATTGAGCTAACTGCAACACGCTTATCATCATGAATATACCCTGATATCAAGAAAATTGTTAAAATAAAAAAAAATCCATCTTTGTCTGTACCTTCACAATGGTGTTGACTTTATAACCTGAAAGTGCATGAAATTAAAGGTTTTTTTTTTTTAGTAACAATCAATTATTAACTAAAAATTTCAAGTACAAGAATACAATAAAGGGCAAGGGCTTATTGGGGTCATCAGTTTTTGATTAAAGGAGTTCTATTATTAAGATATGCCAGAGCACATGATGAACATAGAGACTGCTTGGTTTATGGTGATATATAGCTTACAAGAATATCTTGGCCAATCCAAGAGAATGATTTTTTCCGAGTTGCAGCCCAAACAATGGCAAACACCAAACAGATTATCAAGACAACTAGTGAGAGAATTGTCATCTTCCCCAACATTGGCAGTTTTAATGTCTTCTGTCCACAACCTTTACATTTGCTGTTCAAAACAAGAGAGAAAGCACCATTTCAATAGCGCCAGAGTATATCAGCAAGTTCTTAAAAAAACAACTTAACTGTACCTCGATATCAACGATACTATACAGCTATGCATTCCCTGATTACCAAAAGATTATATTAGTGAACATCTACTTGATGATAAGCACAAAATGTAATCACATTGAAGTTCACCTATCGAGTTCTACAAACAATGCATTTTATTAGTTTTCGCATTTAGGTAAGTTTTTATTAATCATGTAAATATAAGTTTCGACAGACCACAAATCCAACCAATTACATTGTATGAAACATAAGAAAACATCTTAAAATACTTTAAAGCTATACCGCACACACCATTGAACATCAAAGAATTGGTCAACTTATAACCACTGTATCCCTAAATATCTTCCAATGACGGGGCAAAAATGCAAGAAAAATACTTCGTTTTGTAATAGTCACTGTTTGCGCTATCCCAATATTTAATCGGAGGACAAAAGTATTAAATGTATAAAATCACTCTATTCCAGAAAAGGTGAAAGTCACTGTTTGTCATTGTCTCTTAACCTATTATTAAAAGTGAAAGTAATAAATGGAATAATTTATATGAATACTCACCTCAACACCTCCTAGGCAGAAAAGTACAATTAGCACCCAAACCAACGATGCTGACATAAAGAAGTAGAGTAGCAGCAAGAAAGTTGATGCTGATATAACAAAAACTACTGTGCTTTTTGTGGTAATATGGAGAATCGCATCACCCTCGTCTGTGCCAGCATCAGATTCCTGATATGGTGATTGACAAATATATAACTTAGTATCAGATTCAGCAAATATAAATGAGTACTTAATGTAAAGACTGCGATGTTTCTTGCATAACACCTTTGGAGATTGCTTATTACTGGGGTCATGGTGTTCCTCTGATCCAACTATTTCTGACCAAAGTGTAGCAGAAACTACCATGCCAACAGACATCATCCACAGGAATACCACCGAGTAATCTACGATTGGGCGATTTGGAGAATATATCAAAAGTTCCACTAAATTGTAGAGAAGTTAGCATCAGCATTTATCAACAAAAGGTATTAGAACATGCATAGAAATCATGAAAGATTAGGAACAAATTGCAAAGGCCAACAGTGTTACAAAACGGACGACATCTAGAAGTACCTGACCTTTCATCCCATCAGTTATGGATTTCTTTAAATCCTGTCCCTCTGACTTTGAAATCGTAATAACAGAAATTTTAATATTCGACTTAGTATTATTAGCACAAGCCATCTCTGGAAGACCTATAAAGTCAAATAGAACAAGAATCAAATTGAAGAACAAACTGAAATTCAATTATTCAATGTAGGAGATTTAGAATATAGACAAACTATAGAAATTTGAGAACATATGTCATAAATGAAGCTACCATCATCAGTATTTATCATCACTAGTGCCGCTGATCCTCCCTCTTGAGCAATTTCAGCCTTAGTCGTAAAGTCGCAATCACCACGCAGTACCAAAGCAACAGAGCCTGGCAACTACAAGATAATAGCCAATACTCTTTTGCATTGCCTTTGAAAAGAAATGAAATCATAATAATAATAGTAGAGATAATTTTGTCCTTTCCAACAACATTTACTGAGATCAAGAGTTCAAAAGTGTAAAATTCATCTAGAGCGACCTTAAAGTTGAAGGAGCCTACTTCACTAGAATGTAAGTTCTTCATTGTACTTTGAACTTCAGCTCATTTACCAATATGATGTAATGTGTTATTATACGAGTTGTTTGCTTCATTTTACAGTTAAACTTTCACCAGGTGTCTGTATAAGATAGAATCCGTATATAGTACTTCATAATGTTTCTTATCAACTCTCTCGATTTGTATATTCAGTTTTCTTCAAACTTCAGTTTTACCATCAAAAGCAGAATGCAATTCATCGTCTACGCACATACAATCAACAAAGCACCAAAAGAGAGAAAAGTGAATTAAAGGGACAATAAAAGTAAGAAAGCAAAGTTTTGAACGTTTTATAGACTTATGGTGAGTAATATTTTCCTGGCCTAGAAATAGTTTTAGCTATTCCATAATCGGGTCACGTGGATATGCATAGATATCATAAACAAAATACGTGCACTGTCTTTCTCGAATGGAAATGCAATCACAAAAGTAAGTTTAAGTGGATTATTGTTCTATATAGGGACTATCATATTCGAAAACTTTCCAGTATCTTTCTTGACTAAGCCTTCAAGTACTGGTCATTTCTTAAGCA
Source organism: Schizonepeta tenuifolia (assembly GCA_029490685.1). Classification (NCBI taxonomy): domain Eukaryota; kingdom Viridiplantae; phylum Streptophyta; class Magnoliopsida; order Lamiales; family Lamiaceae; genus Schizonepeta; species Schizonepeta tenuifolia. The sequence goes on from CM055956.1 coordinate 8,530,550, forward strand.
CCATTAGAAGCCACGACACCTAGCACATTTATACTATCAAAAATGCTAACAGCCCAATATACCCGACCATGTCGCCAGATGGTCAAAACCTAGTTTTCAGATAGGTGAGATGCAAACAATCCAACTAGGTATAATGGTCGTATATTAACAAATAATCCAAAGCAACAGAAGATGCACAGACAGTACCATAATCCAAAGCAACAGAAGATGCACAGACAGTACCTTCGAGGATGAGGGTGAACAACCAGTAGCGGGTTCCAGAAAGTTGGCTGGCAATCTTTGTGCTTGTATTAGTTGCTCAGGTAAGATCGAGCCAAAAGCCGCATTTAATCCAAAAAGTGGCTCCTTTTGATCACCATTTACCCACTTCTTAACCTTAACCTAGAAAACGAAATAAAAACTTGCATATCCAAAATGAGTATATCCTTTTGCTCAATTAGCTACTTTCTCAACAACAAAAAATAGTAAAATTTGAGTTTAGTCACCAAAGAAAAAAGTAACAGACTCTTGAAGCTTGCATAAGTTGATTACACAAAATTTTACATAATTAACAGTACAATATGTGTTATTCTCCACGCAACTTCAATGGAGTTGAAAATCCATCAAATATGGAATATTTGAACTATTTCTTCCCCCAAATTCCTCTATCAATTCAAATCCAATACAAACTAAATTAATTTGCAATTCCTTCTGCATAGACAACATCTGAATCCAAGGCCATCAATACACCATTCATCAAGTAATTTTCAAGTATTTCTTTTCTTTCTTAGTAAATAAATAATTCCTCATCACATCCTAGAAAATCAAAGGAAAAGGAAAACCGGCTAATAAAAAGAATACAGCATAAATGCATAATTACGCCGATACTAATGCGATCAGCAATGCAAACAAAATAATTTTGACATATATTCTTTGTTAATTAGGTTAAATCTAATACCATGGGGAAACCATTTCTGCAGGCGGCCGGAGCATCATCACCGGCAGCGATCGGTGACAGTAACAGCAAGAAATATCCCAGAGTCATTGCAGGAGCCATAAATTCTTCTTCCTTCGTTTCTTGAAATTGAATTGGATTAACGGATTTTGATGTGTATAAACTTCACTCTTCGCGGCAAAAGGAAAAAAAGGTATGATTAAAATAGTGGCAAATGGTGTTATGTTATTACGGTACACCCTAATGCACGAAAATATCCTTAATCTATGTCAGTTTTTTTACAGTTTTTATTGTTCATTTATTATTTTCATTTTCTCTCTCTTTCCACTCATTTCTCTTCCCGCTCCCTCCTCTCTCATCCTCACTCTTCCACGCCGATTCGAATTCTCCACTGTCAACCAGCCACGAAATCTACCATTCTTTTCCTGCATCCCAACTTAGATGGCGTCGTGCTCGAAGAAAGCGAAAATTGCCGAAGCAACAAAATCAGTAGCGAAGGAGAAAACCACTCGACATGCCAAGAGCCTCCGCCTCCGCCTCTGACCAGCGTCTCTGCCTCCGCTACCGCAGAAGAGAACACTGAAACAGAAGCGCCACCACAGCAGTCGCCGCAGCGGGAAGAAGCCCAACAGTCGCCGCAACAGGAAATGGCAAACCGACAAACCGCCGTCAACGAGCCCGAACAACAAAACTCAGATCCTTATAGTGATTTAATGGTAAGTTTTCGCATTATTTAGTGTGAAGAATTCTAGATCTGAAAGTTAGGGTTGGTTGCATGTTTGATTATTATTTAATTCTTCGATTTCGCGGATTTGGTATGTTTTGATTGTCGAATGCGTACCTAGTTTGTTGCGTACAAAGAATTTGTTCTTCAGTTTAGGGTACGAGTTTTGCTTGATTTGGGAAATTTAGAATTAGGTGTACCGGTACGTTTTGTGCAATACGTACTGGTACACACACATCTTTAATTTCTGGCATTTTATTTTGTAAATTGGGGATGATGGTTCGTTATTATTTTTCTGAGATTATGCAGGATGAATTTAGCATTCGGTTGATGTGAGTGTACCCATTTGTATGAATTTTATGAATTTGACATTTGTTTATGCTATTGTATGATCAAACTTGGTACGATTTTCTAAATGCATACCTAGTTCCGAAGCATATAAGTTGAAACGAGGTACGCATTTGCAAATACGTACCAACTTCACTAGTGTATTGCTGGTAAAATTGGTACATTTTTTGCAAATACGTATCGAGTGTACCAGTAATATCTTTGTATGCTAGTACGTACTTGCAAATGCGTACCGAGTACCTACTTTACTGGTACACTCGGTACGCATTGTCAAATATGTACCGAATGTACCAGTAATATGATTGTTTGCTAGTACGTATTTGCAAATGTGTACCTACTTTACAAGTAAAGTTAGTACATATTTATAAAAGTGTACCACTTGTACCAAGCAGAGTATGACTAAACAGTGAATATGAATTTGTTATTCATTTGTTGTTTCTCTTATTGCAGCATAACTGGACATATAAGAGGCTTGACCTCAGTAAGTTGAAATCCAAGATAATGACTCATGGTTATGAGTCAATTGTTCCTGACATTCGAGGATGTCTACAACAATGTGACCAAGCTGTGATGGACAAGCTAAAACAGTCCTATTTCGGTCACTTTATGGAGATGCAAGACTACAACACGCGGTCGGACAAAGCCATACACTGGATGGTGCTCCGTTATGTGAAGTCATTCCTGGAATACGATGAATCTTCTGTATGATTCAAGGTTGGTGAGAAGCTCTTGCGCTTCTCCCAGGTAGAGTTTGCTTTGGTGACCGAGCTGAGATTTGGCCCTACTGAATTCAACCCATACATGCACCATGCTATCCCGTCGTCCTCGCTGTCCATACGACTTTTCCGCAATGAAATGGTGACCCTTGCAGAGGTCTGGACACCATTTGTGGATAGAAAATTTGAGCACAAAAATGTTGTTCTCCACGTGAGCGACGAAGACTACCTGAAGTTGGCGAAAATTATGTTGGCGACGTCGTACATCATAGGCTATGAGAATGCACGAAAAAAAATCCTCGAATGGATGTGGGTGTTGCTCGAGGACGAGCAAGCATGGGAGAATTTTCCATGGGGCAGTTTGTCCTTTCATATTGTTCTGGAATCTTTTAAAACAATTAACACCGAAGGAAACAAATTCGGCATTGCTTACCACACTCGAGACTGCAATTTCGCTTTATTGGTAAGTTCAAGAGTGGTAAAATTAGTACGCATTGTCTAAAATTGTACCAAATATAAGTATAAGAAAATGGAACACTTGGTACAATTTTATTAGTGCGTACCAAACATAACAGTTTGATACTCAAAAACTTGTTACGCATTGACAAAATCATACCAAGTGTACCACATTAGCATATTCTATCTTCTATTTGATTACTATCTAACAAAGTTTATTTATCAAACAGGCTTGGATATTTGAGGTTGTACCTGCTATTGGAAAGAAGGTTGCATGAGGTCGACCGAGCTGAAATTGTATCGCATGTTGAGGTACACATACATCAGTGACACAGAAATCCCCTCAGAAGAAATATTGGGAAAATTAGTAAAGGTTTCGAATGATACCAAAACCCCAACTGACCCTAACAGAGTAGATGAATGCCTTCAGTCTAAACTTAGCAGAGCTCATTGTTTGAGGATAGGGATTTTATCTTTACAAGTTTCAAACAGAATAATACAGCCGAACTGAAGAAGACAATTCTTAAAGAACTCAGCTAAGACCCAAACTCAATTGAGACCTCAACCTCAGCTGAAGCATGGACTCAGTTGGATAGCAGCTCAGTTGACACCTCAACTAACCCATGCAGTTGAAGCGTGAAGAGAAGTAGTGTCGAAGTCAGACGTTGCAAAGCTGAGAAGAGAAGACTTTGAAGACGTTGCAGTCCATATTCAAATCTACTCGAAAGCACAAGTCAACTAGAGAACTTACCACAAATGGGCCGACAATAGCGACATGCATAAAGCGAAGGTCGCAGTTACCATTTTAGAAAAGTTTCCAGAAAAGCGGGTGGAGTGCCATACTTTTGGCAGGGATCAAACAACTCCTTCCAACGGCTAGTTAGATCTTCATCTAAATAGAGGTCTCCATATCAAAGCTCGAGCGATGGGCAGACACAAGCACGCAGAAGTGTCAAGAGAGACAAAATTAAGAGTGAAGTAGCAGCAACAAATCACCTCTCTCTCCAGCAAGAAGACCTCAGTTGAAGACCAATAGAAGTCGAGTGTCCAAACCTCCTCCTGTTCCTCCATCTAGCCTCTCAGTAAGCCCCTTCTTTGACTGAGTCTAGAATATAGCTTCTTGCAGATACTGTGTCTGACCGGACTCTCTTCCAAAAGATCGAGTCTGAAGCCTTAGGACGAAGCCTCCATTTCTCTCTGTGTAGAAGGCTTCTTAGTTGAAAAAATCTCCCCAACCCCCAAACCTTAGGTCCGACTTTGAACCCACAATCAAAGTCACTAGGTCCCTTTGAACCCGAAATCAAAGACCAGGTCCCTTGAAACCCATAATCTAAGACTAGGTCCCTTAGAACTCGGAATCTAAGACTAGGTCCATTTACAACCCGTAATCTAAGCCCAGATTGTACACTTGCCAGGAAAAGTGTTGTAAAGTCTTCTTTGAACCCGTAATCAAACTTGTTAGGTTGCTTGGTACCCAGAAACCAAGTGGAACGTTTGGTAAGCACACCTAAGCTTATCTAGTGGATTACTTCCCCGAAAAGGAAGTCGTGGACGTAGGAGGTCAATCTTTGAACCACGTTAAAATACTGTGTCATTTACATTCAGTATTTTATATTTAGTTCCTAACCAACTGGCCCAACATTCAAACTGCATACAAACTGCACTTGCACACAACTGTACTAACTTTGGGAAACTTAACCTTCTTCATTTTTACAAAGGTTTCAGTTTATGTAACGAGCTTTCAATTCCACCATCTTCTGCAACGCTAAACTGTTTAAAACCTCAGTTGGTCTACACATTTGACCCTCAGTCAAAGAAGTCGGTTGTGCACCCAACTATGTGATCCGCTCCAACTGACTTTCCCAGTTGTTGAGTAAACTAACCTGAGCAGTTAACCCAGTGAAAAGATTTTGAAGCAAGAAAAATTGCTATTGGTGTATTCCCTCCTCCCCTTCCCCCCGCCTCATACACCAGATACTTGTTACCGGGACCATCAAGTGGTATCAGAGCACTGGTTTAAAAGACTACTGACTCTAGTTCACAAGGTGTGAGTCGAGTAGATTTGTCTGTGCTCAACTGAACAGATCTTTTCTGAAAACCTTTAGTGCATTCTGCTGCATATTTTCTTGTTTATCTCTTATGGGGCAGGAAACGTGAACCCAACGTTGCTAGGAAGCTTACCGGAGTTCTCCGTGGATGACTATCCCACGTGTAAGTTTCGGTTGAAGATGACACTGACTGCGAGGCATCACAGGATGTGGGAGACCATAGAAAATTGTCCCATCCAAGTGACTCAGTCAGTACTGGGCCCTTCAACTACTCCAGGAGAATGAGAGATGATAATGAAGGTCAAACTAAAAGCCCAGAAGCAGTACACCAAAGAAGAAAGAGACATCAAGCAGCTAGATGACATAGCAAAGAGTGTCATCTCTTTCATTGTCGACAAAGCCTACCTGTCGAAGATTATCAATTGCTTCATAGCAAAAGATATGTGGGAAGCCTTAGTTGCACTCTGTGAAGGCTCTCACGAGATAAAGGAGAACAAGTTCACCTTACCTTGTCAGAAGTACGAGAACTTCTCTCAACTAACCAGGGAGTCTATCAACAAGATGGAGTTGAGATTCATAGAGGTCCTAATGGACATTGAGAGAATGCTTTAAATCAAAGCGAAGGATGCTTTGAATGCAGGAAGCCAGGGCACTTCAAAACCAACTGTCCTGATCTCTCTCTATGAAGGAGAAAGAAGCCTTCCGAGGAAAGGCCAAGGCCATGATTGTTGAGAATGACATCAACGACATCGACGTATTCACAGAGTTAGAAGGAGAAGAAACTGACTCGCCGTCAAGCTCAGCACGAAAAGACCAGTACTTCATGGCATTGCTGGAAGAGTCAACCGATGAGGTAAAGTCTTCTTTCCATCGCTCGCATAATATTTCTTTTGTTAACCAATGTATAGGAGAATTTGACAAATTGAGCCGTCTTGGGATTAGGTCGAACACCTGAACAAATTGTTAATAGAACAAGTTGCACAATACAAAGAGCTTCAAAGAGAGTTTGACATCATGAGCAATGAGCTGATCATGAAGGATCATGACATAGAGAAGCTCGTGGAGGAAAACCGAAGACTACATGAAGAAGTTTCTCAATCAACCAATAGTCAGGTCATCAACTTGATCAACATGTCCAGGACTCAGGCGAAATATATCTCTCAGTTGCAAATGGAGCTGAAGTTTGCAAATGAGAAGTTAGTTTCCCTTCATGCCTCGAGCTCAGCTCTAGAGAGCATGATCAGCCACCAAAGACCTCCTAAATGCATAGAAGGTCTTGGATACAATCCAGCTACGGATACTGGAGCTCAGACAGCTCAGTTCGTCAAAGCAACTAGATCACTGACTGAGGCACCTCAAGTTCAACTGAACTTAGTCGAAGTTACAGTTTAAGAGACTCTAGTCATCCCTCAGACTGTCGAGACTCCTGTGAAGGATAAAGGAAAAAAGGTTCTAACTAAAGAACCTAAGGAGCATGAAGATGGTACGTCAAAGGATGCTGAGAGATCCTCAAGGAAGTCAAGATCCCGAGGTCGCAGAGCGAGGGGGAACAGACAAAGTGGACCTTCGCAGCAAAGGCAGAATCAGCCCAGGTGCAGGCCAAACTACTCAGCTCATCATCAATAGTAAAGGCATTCGAACTGGGACAATCCACACTTTTACCATCAGACGTTCCCAGTACCTCGCCACTACCAGCGAGCATATCATGGACTTGGAAAATATGGTGATCAGTTCAATGGTCCTAGTTATCCTCAGTTCGGGTATGCTCAAGGAGCAAGACAGTTTGGGTCTACTCCCAGACAGTTCTCACCTCAAAAGAATCGACCACCTCAGTCGAGTCGAAACCAAGCTCCTTAGAGACAAGGTTGTCCACCACTCAAATGGATTGCACGCGCACCCAAGGAATTCCAGTCGACAATCTATGTGAATAATGCAGGAAAGGTGATCCGAAATTATGACTCAGTTCGAGTCCTGAATCCAACTGAGTTGGAACAAGAGGTCGTCTTGTGGGTTGCAGGAACATGATGAACTGAGAACAGACTATCCTGCAGGGTCAGTATACATTGTTTGGAAAATATATGCTGATCTCGGAAAAGTGAAGAAGATTGGAGATCACAAGTTGAGGGGGAATCTCAACTTGTCAACCGAACGTTACAGTTTGATGGAGGATGTGAAGATCAAACCTTAACTGAACAGACAAATTTGAGTCAGTTGAGTGTATGCTGATTCAGTTGGGATTTAGAGCGACTGAGAAAATCCAAATTCTGTCACATTTGGTTAAGCAGGAGTTTTGAAATATGATCAAAAGTACCTCTGATGCTTTGATAATTTTCCCAACACGAAAATTCAATGCAAAAGCATATCACATTCAATGGGTTACACTTTTGAGATTGCGAGTGGGCTGACATGAGCACTCTTTCACACCTCACACGCGAGTAACTCTCACTGCCCAACCCATGATCATCCCCATGATTCCACATCAATGAACATGTGAAACGACACTCCATCTCAACCGAAGATCTCTGTTGAGAGGGAATGACTCCTCACTGTTGATCTTCCCATCTTCCACATACATAAGGAATTCCCAAAACCCTTATTCCCTTTCACAGTCAATTCCCAAAATTTTCTCTGCAATTCTCCAACAAATCTTTCTTCATCCAAGTTCGACGAAAGAAAAATCCACCTCTTCAATGGCATATACACGAACTCCCGAACCCATTTCATCTGACATGCTGGGTATCACAGTAACATCTTAAGCATTAGAGATGTCATCGTCTTTGAGAACATTCTCTCCATTGCTCAAAAGGAAAATAAAGACATAGCACAAACGGATGATGAAGCTCATCTGGACAAACAACCTTTTTCAGTTAGCGTGATAGCTAGCTAGAAGAGAAATGCATCTTCTTAGGTTGAGAAGACTCCTCTTAATTCCGCAGGAGAACCAAAGGAGAGGAATGCTGAGAAGAAAGGGAACTCAGAAAAAGAAATCATATTGATTTTAGATGATGTTTCTCCAAAGGATCCCCAGCCTATCATTGAATTAACAGGTGGTGAGAACCAGTCCATTCAAACATAGACTACGCCAGATACCTCACTGGATCTTCTCCTACTTTGTAATACAGCTGAAGATTTTCCTCTCCTCACACAAGCTGAAGCATAAAAGAAGGCCATTACTCAATCTTTCCATAGAGTTCATCTTGCAGCTTACAAGAAGGCCTTGACTCAGTACCCCAACGAGAGGAATGACCCTAAAACACTCTCCTCACTAGTGGACTTGTACTTGTATATCTCAGTGAGTCTGGGAGATTGCTATGTTCTGGGTGATTATCTAACGCTTCATGATATTCATGAGCTTCAGATAACTGAAGGATGTCTGAAGAACGCATTCAACTTCAAGACCAAACTCGAGCTGATTCAGAAAGAAAAAGAACTCATCCAAGCTTTCTTGGAATTTCGCTCAGCTGAAAGGGCATGATGATCCACAATGTGAAGAAGTAGATCCCGACCTTGCCTCCCTACTTCTCAAAAATATTGAAGCATGTGGATGGGCACCTCCGTCACAACGAGACGAAACCATGGCGTCAACTGAAGAGCAGCCAGTAGGAATTGATGCCACCCCAGCATTAGAACATTCAGTGGTTGAATCTGTGCCAAAGGACTTGAACCACATCAAGAAGTCTATTGATGAACTGCTAGCTTTTCGAACTGAAGTCAGGCAAGACATTGACTTGTACAAAGTGAAAGTACAGAAGGACTTTGAGAAGAAAACTCAAACTCTCCTCAAACTCAAAGAGTTACTTGGAAATGTTCGAGACCAGTCGAGCAATCGCATCGACAAAGTTGAGGAGGACTTAACTGCATTGTATCACACATTTGTCGAAGACATAGAATTTAAACTAGTAGTTCAGTCGTCTCTTATCATGACTGAAATTGAGTCAAAATCCATGCCAACAAGCTTTCTTTAGAAGACCATAAGAACCAAATGGCCCGCATGGAAAGAGAAATTGCCATTTTGCTGAAAAAAGTTCAGGAGCTCAAGACTCAAAAATCCTCTGCTCAAGTTGATGAATTGAATTCTCTTTAGCTCACTCAATCTCTGAATGAGTCATTCACTCAACTGTGCATTGAAGTTGATAACCTTAAAGATTCAGTTACCCTCCTATTTAATGCTGCCAAAAAGGGGGAAAAGAAGGATTTGACAACGCAGACAGAAGCAGAGATTGCTAAAGATGAAGAAATTGCTAGACAACTGGCAGAGAAAGAAAGCTTCAGACAAACTGAAGATGATATTGCCAAGGACGCTGAGGTTGCGAGGCAACTGGATGCATCGATGAACACTGGCGTCAAAGGAGAAGACAAAAGTCAGCTTCAGGAGGAAGTTGCTCGGCTTGAAGATGATATGGCCAACATTCAAGCAGGACTTTTCTTGATAAACTATGTTGAAGAGCTAGGGCTAGATAATGACAACGAAGAAACCAACAAAGATGTTCCTCCTTCGTCACCAACTCTTGTTGAATATACTTTAGCTACAGGAGCTACAGAAAAGTAGGTGAAAAGTGCCACATGGCTAGCTGACGTTAAGATGGAAAAGATTGTTGTCTTAGACAAATTCTCTAAGGGGCTTATGAAGAAAGTTAAGGGAAGCTCTTCCAAAATAAAGAAGGAAATATATCAAAAACGGATGAGTCAAGCCAACGAACGGTCTCAAGCTCATCGTGAAAGAACTCGGCAAAGAAAGAAGCAGAGCCCTAACACGAATCTCCCAGAGGAACTCAATGATCACTGGGAGTTTTTGAAGATAGAATTCATAGAGAAATTCTACTATGAAATGGAGTACCAGGGTTTGGAAGCTGATGAAGCCTGGTTAGCTCACCTTAAACTACTCAACAACTGATGTAGTAGGTATTCGAATTCTATTAGTCCTTAAAGAAAGAGGTCGCTATCCTCCGACTGCTCTAGCCAAACGGGTATTCACTCACCCCAAGATCAAGGGAAGCCGTGAGATTGACTTTACTCTTATTGAGAAAAAAGCTGAGAGGTTGGCAAATAAACACTATGTTGACCCTTCAAGCAAGTTGAAGTCTTCCTGAACATCAGGAAACACGTCCATGAAAAATATGAACTGAAATTGGAGGTAGTTCAACCCAAATGATGCTACGAAGAGAAGACAATGCAACTTATGCATTCAGTTTTTGATATTTTGAATTCATAAATTCAGTTGTAATGTAATCTCCCCTTTTTATTATCCTTAATGATAAGTTGTGGTTTTAGAAGATATTCTTGAGTCATTAACTTCACTTGATGACCACTATCTCGTTGTCCAAGTTTGAGGTTAATTTTTTATCTTGTGCTAACCTCTTTCCTCTTATAGACTAGAATTGAGTTTATCTTTTAGTCTTCTTGGTATCAGTTTATGGTACCAGTTAGGAAAGTTAGGTGGTGTCAGTTTAGAGTTTTGGCATAATCAAAAAGGGAAAAATTGTTGGTAAAATTAGTAAAGGTTTCAAATAATACAAAAACCCCAACTGACCCCAACCGAGTAGATGAATGCCTTCAGTCTGAACTTAGCTAGAGCTCACTGTTTGAGTGTAGGGATTTTATCTTTACAGGTTTCAAGCAGAAAAAGACAGTCGGACTAAAGAAGACAATTTGTAAAGAACTCAATTGCGACCCAAACTCAGCTGACCCTCAAAATGAGTTGAGACCTCAACCTCAGCTGAAGCATGGACTCAGTTGGATAGCAACTCAGTTGACTCCTCAACTAACCCATGCAGCTGAAGCGTAAAGAGAAGTTATGTTGAAGTCAGATGTCGCAAAGCTGAGAAGAGAAGACTTTGAAGACGTTAAAGGCAGAAGAGTTACAGTCCATATTCAAATCTACTCAGAAGCACAAGTTAGCTGGAGAACTTACCATAAATGGACCGATAACAGCGACGTGCATAAAGCGAAGGTTACAGTTACTATTTTAGAAAAGTTTCCAGAAAAGCAGGTGGAGTGCCATACTTTTGGCAGAGATCAAACGGCTCTTTCCAACAGCTAGTTAGATCTTTCTCTATAAATAGAGGTCTCCACATCAAAGCTCGAGGGGGAAGAGGGTAGACACAAGCACGCAGAAGTGCCAAGAGAGATAAAATCAAGAGTGAAGTAGCAGCAGACCACCTCTCTCTCCAGCAAGAAGACCTCAGTTGAAGGAAGTTGTGGGCGTAGGAGGTCAATATCTGAACCACGTTAAAATATTGTGTCATTTACATTATGTATTTTATGTTCAGTTCCTAACCAACTGACCAGTATTCAAACTGCATACAAATTGCACTTGCACACAACTGCACTAACTTTGGGAACTTGACCTTTCCCGTTTTCACAAAGGTTTTAATTTATGTAACGAGCTTTTAATTCTACCATCTTCCGAAATGCTAAACTGTTTAAAACATGAGTTGTTCTACACAGCTGACCCTTAGTCAAAGAAGTCAGCTGTGCACCCAACTGTGTGATCCGCTCCAACTGACCAACTCAGTTGTAGAGCTGCTCCAACTGACTTTCCCAGTTGTTGAGCAAACTTACCTAAGCAGTTAACTCAGTGAAAAGATTTTGAAGCAAGAAAAATTACTACTGGTGTATTCCTCCTCCCCCCCCCCCACATACACCAGATACTCGTTACTGGGACCATCAAGAAAAGATAAAAGCGATAAAATTTCTTAGCTCTATTAATATTTTAAACATAGTACGCTTTTAGCAATGCGTACCAAGTGTCGAAGTTCGAAATTGGTAAACTTGGCACGCATTGGCAAAATCGTACCGAGTTTACCAATACTAAACTGGTACACTTGGTACGCATTGACAAATGTGCACCAAGTGTGCATAGATAAATTGGTGAAGCTGGTAAATTCGGTACGCTTTTGTCAATGCGTACTAATTTTGCATAAATAAATTGGTAACTCGGTACGTAATTATCAATGCGTACCAAGTGTTGAAGTTCGAAATTGGTAAACGTGGTACACATTGACAAATATGTACTAAGTTTACTAGAGTCAAACTCGTACACTTGGTACGCAATTGTCAATGCATACCAAGTGTACCAAGTTTTACCAACAAATAAACTGTTACACTCGGTACGCATTGCCAAATGCGTACCAAGTGTACCAAGTGTACCAAGTGTAACTGTTAAACTTGGTATGCTGTTGTGAATGCGTACCAAATGTACCAAGTTCAACCACATTTTAATCATCCATATTGTATCCTTTTCAGAAACTTCGGCAGGTCGTCAAGCCATCTCAAACTGAGAAAGAAGCCCCACACTGGCTGTCTTTAGAGCAGGACTCAAAGTTGGGGAAATTTGCATTTGAGTACGATCCCAATGACGTTAAAAAGAAGAGAAAAGGAGATGTAGCCGACGTTGATGAAGAGCTTCCTTCTCTGCTGCCTGCTACCGAGACTAACACTGCATCTACCTCTGCCATTTCTCCTCCGCCTGCTCCGTAGACCATTATTGCATCCACCTCTACCGCATCTCATGTCGTTGCTCCTTCAGATTTCCTTGTTAACTTAATGCAAGGTCCGGAGAGAGTTGTTCCAGTGCAAGAGATAGCCGAGGCAGCAGCAAATCTGCTCATCTCCTGGATCAAGGATGAAAAGGCAGCAGCTCGTGAAGGATGTTGGCACCTACGTTGTGAGCCAACTTCAGCAAGAGGGGATAGTGCAACCCTTCATGAGCGGGCATTATATGTCTTCTGGCTTGTGTCCACGTGTCGAGAGCGACTCCGCAGCAGCAGAAGCAAAAACTGGCACCATCCAAGTCGAGCAGGGGCTCGCACAGGAGGCAACGGAGGTGCACATGAGCGCAGAGAAAGAGGCATCGGAGATGGCAAGGAAGGAAGCAGCAGATCCAGCCATGCAAAGGACGTCTGAGAAAGGAGAGGCAGCACAGGAAGAGCTCATCCAGCCTATTGTCACTGCTCACGATAAGGTATAACAAGACATGCAACATCTCATCATGGGGTGATTAAACAATTTCATTTTCAAATTTTTGTTTCATGAACAATTTACATTTATGTTTGTATTTGTTCTTGATTGTAATTGAATTTTCAATGTATGTTGGATTGAATATTTTACATCAGTTGGTATGTATTGTAATTTGGGTACGCATGGTACGATATATATAATTTGTACCAGCGTTCATCTAACTGTTGGTACGAAATACATAAAATCGTACATGTTTTCATGTATACGTATGGTACGTTTTTCTTAAATACGTACCATGCGTAGCAACAAACATTTGTCCAAAATGTACCGAGTTTGTGATACAAGTCTGGTACACAAATGGAAAAAACGTACCAATAGTTCTCTTTTCTCCAGTAGGTCGATGAACAGGAAAGAAAACTAAACGAGCCGTCAGACCCGCAAATCAACATAATTTGGGACAAATTCCTGAAAACTGGTGAAATAACACCTCCACAAAAAAAAAAAAATTGTTCAAACAAACGCAGATTCAGCCAGACCATCCAAACCTCATCCACAAGTTCAAGCTCCAGAAGCTCCACAAGCTCAACAAGCTCCACAAGCTCAACAAGCTCCACAAACTCAACAAGCTCCACAAGCTCCATATCCACAAGTTCCAGCTCCACAAAATCAAGCTCCTACAATCCCAGTACGCATCTTGAATCCGATGCCAACCTGAAGGAGATTTCCAGCTCCACCTTTACGCAGTCCGTTTTTCTAGGATGACATGCGACCAGGCCGTGACTCATTTGAGCACTGGTTGAGCTCGGAAAGGGCACCACAAGTTTACTTTTTCATATTCAAATATCAAAATTTACAAGTTTAATACGTACGATTTTGTCAATTCGTACCAGGTATACCATTTTACTATTGATAAACTCTGTACGATTTTGACAATGCGTACCAAGTGTACCAGATAAACTCGGTACGATTTTGGCAATGCGTACCAAGTTTAATTAATATAATATTCATTCAAAACAGGAGGAATAATTACAGGCTTTTGTGGTGCGGAAAATAGCTCTTTTGAGGCTATCATGGATCCAAAAGGCGAGCTAGAATTGGAACACATTGAGGCTTACCTTGTTGTTCTCGTGTTGAATCTTGTATTCGCCGGATTGGAAGAAGTTGACACCAAGATTGTAGTGACGTCTTGCTATTTTATGGTAATTTCAACTATTTAAACTGATTTTAATTGTTTACACTAATACTTCTAGACAAATAAGATATATTTTACATTTATTTGTAGGAAACGGTCGAGAATGTGTTTGACTCGATAAACCAATCTAAGAGACTCAATTCTTTTGATCTGTACAATCATAAGATATTTAACCTGACTCTTAAAGAGATTTTCCCTAAAAAAGAAATGAATAGATTGCTCTTGTTTGCCGAAGGAGTTCAGCCAAATTGGGGAGAGAACATGAAGCATTGGGTTGACTGCGACAAGGTACGATTTTATTAATACATAACAATACATTGTGGTACACTCGGTATACATTGGTAAAATCGTACTAGTTTTACCAAAAGCATATATGGTAGATACAGTACGACATTATAATTTCGTACCGAGTGTACCTGGTTTGTCGGTACGCATTAACAATTACGTATCGTGTTTACTTCGATTTGTGGTACGCATTTACAATAACGTACTATGTTTAATTGTGTTTTTAGGTCATTGTATTGTGCTTCTATAAGGATCACTGGGGCACGTTGTTGATAGATCTGAAAAAGCAGAAGCTCACTCTCTATGACTCCAAGCAACATACATTCGAAGACCACCACTTGGACAATCGACAAGATCTCTTCCCTACAATGGCGAGAACGATGCCGCAAATCATGAAGACAATTGGCTACTACAATGAGCATCGCATCAAAAACCCAGAATACAGCCAGTGAGAATTATGCTTTCCACCAAAGACAAGCCACAAAAGAAACAAATTCAAGCAAGATAACGGTTATAATTGTAGCATCTACGCGCTCAAGTATATCGAGCAACTAATTTCAAAAAATCCACTCGCAAGATGTTTGCAAGAGAGTGAGCACCGTGAGTAGTACCATGACCACATTGCAAGGACGATTTATGCCCACAACACGGAGGAAGTGACCCCGGCAATCCTCATAGATTTAGATACAACCAATGAATGAATGGTAAAGTAGTATTTTGTGGATGATAGTATTTTGTAAATGTATGAACATTAATATATTGTGAATGTGTATTTTGGATGACTATTAGCATGTGCTACTCGTACTCTGTATATTTTGATCTCTATTGGTATTTCGTATAAGATCACTATGTAGTTGCATAATGGTACGCACGATACGCACATGTAAATTCGTTCCAGTTTTTCTAGTACGCAAGGTAAACAATTAAACAAAACGTACCAAGATTTACTTACCTATCTGCTATAACATATGTAAAAACGTATCAATCTTTACAATAATATTTGATACAAAATTCATAAAAACGTACCGATGAATACCACAACTAAAAATTCAAACAAAAACTATAAAACACAGTACACATCTAATCAAATTCAATAAATCTCCATAATACAAAAATTATCAACCAAATATATGTGGATCTTTACATGTTTGGCGAGTATGACCGCAACACCACAAATACAACATTTTTTGGTTTTGCGGGTTTGCGGTTTTACGCTCAGTTGGTTGCTACTTAATTCTTCTCCCGGGTTAATAGAGCGACGTTTTAGAGGGCATGTACTCACAAACACCCCTGAGTGCATTTGGTATGAGATCCAGTGGGAATCCTCTTTGTGCGCGGTCGCCCAGCTTGCTTAGCATCATTGGGTGTAAGAATAATCCTTGAAGCAACATCCGGCGGCACATACCACGAATCTTTATTCGAAATAGGCATCACATCAACAACATAAATCTTGTGCCACGTCGCATTAGAATAATATTCATGCACATATGACAGTATGAATTCCTTCTTAAACCTACAAATTTCTAACAAATTAATACTTCGTCGAAGGCATATTTGATACACAATTGTAACTGCGTACCAGGTGTACCACATCAGAACTTGATACGCAGGTACGCATTGGTCAATTCGTATCGGCGTACCAAGTTCTAATGTGCAAACTTGGCACGCAATTGTAACTGCGTAACAGGTGTACCACATCAGAACTTGGTACGCATGTACGCATTAGTCAATACGTACCGACGTACCAACTTCTGATGTGCAAACATGGTACGCAATTGTAACTGCGTACCAGGTGTACCACATCAGAACTTGGTAAGCAGGTACGCATTTGTCAATGCGTATCGGCGTACCAAGTTCTGCTGTGCAAACTTGGTACGCAATTGTAATTGCGTACCAGGTGTACTAGGAAGTTTGACACAATAGGTACGAATATTCAATTAATCCCAACACAAAAAAATTCAACTTTACCTGATTGCTACTGTAGCTTGAGATCAAGGTATTAAGTCCTGATCCCATGCCCGACATGAACACTTCCTAGAAGCAACATCAACAACATTGCTCTTTACTCCAGAAATGACATCAAACTTCATGTCAGATATCGGTTCAACTCTCATCACACGCCCTGCCTCAACTGCTTTACCTAATTTCCTTGTTGCGTATACCGATAATTCTTCATTTCTAGATCCAGATTTTGTGCGCCACTTGAAGAACCAATATTGGACAACATTACGACAATATTTCAGAAGAAGTTTTCTAGCCCACCGAAGTCTAGAATTAATATTCTCTACGGAGTTGGAGGTACCAAACCCAAACTTCCGCACGGGCCATTGATAAACCCATATTTGTGTTCATTATTCGTGACTTTTTGTTGCATCTTTTGCATCGTTTTCGAGTCTTTATGTGTCTGGAAGGACACAAGTAGGAGGAAGTGGGTGCAGGGCAGAACAAATGTGATTGTGGGCATAATCTGGCGCAAAACTGTTTTTCTAGCGTTGGCAGCGATACCATGCAATATGAGCATAGGGCTGATGTCTGTACCTGGGAATGAAAAGGCGTATCTTGAGCAAGTTACAGGTGAAGGAGTACCTTCCCATATCATTTTGGCCAAAGCAGCAAAGTATCCAGAATTACGCGCGTCATGGGCAAGACTGACACAGCCGTGACCAAGGCAGAAGGAATGTGGTCGTGGGCAGCGGACGTTACTTTCTCTCCAAGGAAGAAGATGAGGAAAGTAAATTCCATCCTTATCTTGAAGAGTCTGATCATCACCAAATCCACTATGGAGAAGGAAAGTCAATCCAAATCTATCCCAACAAGGAATGGACGCCGAACAAAGGAAGAAGTTCAAGCCCATAAGGAAACCGACTTCAACCCTAATTCATGCCTATATATATGGTTGCATTCTCTTTTGTAATCTATTTTTTTTTCAGCACCCTTTATTCGATTCTTTAGTTAAGCTTTCGTTCTGCAAATTTATTTTCGAGTGTTAGAAGGAGTAGATAGGTCCTAAGGGCAACACCCTTTACTTTTCTGTACTACTTTCTGCTGGCCATCATGGCCAAGACGTTTTCTGTTTTGTTGGAGTAATATTGATCTTTTAGTTTTAATTCCAAGTATGTTTTCTTTTATATCTTTTGCATTGATTTCAATTTATATTATGTCTAGCTAAATTCCTATGCCTGGATTGGTGAGATGATTTGAGCATAAACCAAAACACTCGTGAGGTCTAATTTGAATTATTTACTTGCATGCTTTTATTCCCAAAATACGAGCTTTGTTTACCAATGCTTTTGTTGAATTTGAGTAGTTAATAGGCCGTTAATTACTAGGGCAAGATAAAAGTACAAATAGTGATCAAGAGTTCACATAGAGAGTCTCTTGTGCCTGAAAAGTATAACGAGTATTGGAGAGCAGTCGATGTGTTGAGTATCTCTTAGTTGATTTGGGTCTAAAACGTTCCTAATGCTTCTTGGGCAAGATAGTTGCTGAAAAGTCTTCGTGGTTGTCTTGATCAGGTAAGGGGTTTTGTCTAGAGTGTCTCTGGCATAATCTAAGTTAAAAGGATAGATGAAGAGTAGAGTATTCTAGTCGTGACTTCGTGACCATAGGGCTAGAATTAATCTGCTTGGAAATCGAATAGTAATTGCATATGACCAAAATCTTTGCACCAATGACCGAGTGAGTGTTTATGTTCAATGATTCGATCCCAATCCAGGTATCTTTTATTATTGATCGAGTTTTTGTTTAGTTTTCAGTATTAGTTTTCAGTGCTTGTTGACCATGACGAGTGCAGTCTATACCAAAGCCTTATTTTGTCACACTGGTTACGTGGAAGAGAGACTACACCAATTTCCTTGGGTTTGACCCTGCTTACTGCTAGCAACCGCCTACTGTGGGTATAGGAGTTATAAATTTATTTGTGCGAAGTGCAAACGTCAGCTTCGTAAAATTTGCGCCGTTGCCAAGGAATTGGTTCCAAGATAGTTAATCTTCAAGTTTTGAGTTCAGCTTATGCCCAAGACTAGAGCGACGGAAGGATAATTGATCTACATTGAGGATCCTGAGCGTGAGGCTAGGGCATTACGAGCTGAGAAGAGGAAAGAGACTTGATTAGTATTTTTCAGAAAATTTAAATTATATTATTATATTGTATAATTAATACGGGGTTAGTTAAGTGATTCTGTTCATTAATGAAGGGACGGTTACTTCATTTCCCTCTGCGCAACGGTTGTTAATTCATACTCTCTTTCTACAATTTTAACTTCTTGTAATTTGTTGGTTTGAAAATTCATTAGATCTTGCCTGTAATGAGTATCTCAGGTGATGATATATTTGTTTTACTATACGATGTTACTACTTTTATGATTCATTTTTATTATAAAGTTTGTTGTATTTATATATTAATAAGAAAAATTATGTTATTCATGTTCAATTGTATAGTGAGCGTTTTCATTTTGTATTTATTCTGTGGTATTTATTATTTGGATTGATATCTCATTGCATTATAATAATGTAACAAATGCATTGTGAATACATTTGTAATTTAACTTCGTATGTCTAGAGTTTTATATAATGACAAGCACATTATAATACTAAAATGATGCATAAAACAAATAACCAATAATGCATTATAAATCCATCTTTATAACTTATTTTAGTCGCAAACAATTTCATATTGCACTTATGAAAAATAAGTGCATTGCAATGCAACGCAAATGCATTATAAATTTGCACGGTGCATTATGACAAGTACTGCAACCAGAAAATTATTGTTTCCCCTAGTTTAACGTAATGCATAGATCAGCATTTCTGTAATTGTGAAAAACGTATCTCTAATTATGTGAGGGGAAAAGGTTCTAATTTTCGTGAATTTTGTTTCCCAAATTTCTATATTTCTGCCTCTCCTTATAATTACGAAGTGATTATTTCTTTTCTTACTAAATTGCCCTTTATTGATACAAAAAGTTGGCAGTTAACTAGAGTTTAATTAAAAAAATGTTTTTAAACATTGAATCTTGACGGTTAGATTATGAGTAATCAATGGTTCAAGATGCTTCTTATTTCTCACTTTAAGGGTCAAGAAAAGGGCGGGCCATTTTTTTTGGCGATTTTTTCTTAAAATACAGTGCATTTAGATACACTGTGTGGTGCATCTGGTTACACATTGTGGTGCATGTTTGATTTTTTATCTCGGCACCGCCTTCGGCTCCGATTTTATGGCTCCGCCTTCACTCCGATTACTAATATAAGGATAATCATCGAACTATAATTTGGATTTTTTGGCTCGCTCCGAGGCCTTCGGCTCCCCTCGCTCGAATCTTGACCAAAGAAGAAGCGGCAAACCAAAAAATATTTTCGTAAAGCATAGTGCATTTCCTTACACCTAGTGGTGCATCTGATTACATTGTCCCGTGTATATCAGTACACGTAGTGGTGCATCTCATGAACTACAATGTGGTAGATGCACCACACTGCACAATGAGATGCACCACAACGTGAAACTAGATGCACCATACGTTGACATAAGATGCACCCAGCTTTATGGAAAAATCAAACCTAAAAAAATATCGAAATTAAAAAAAAAACTGAAAATTTTTCGTTTGGATGCACCGCCCTTCTTAGCGAGATGCACCAGATGAGTGGCTGAGATTGATTCTCATTTCTTAGGATAAGGGTCATTCTTATATGATCCTAATCCTATATATATATATATATATATATATATATATATATACTAGTAAGTAGCCCGTCGAGACTCGATGGGAAATAATTTTATATTTTCATCCATGTAAATATATTTTAAAAATAGTTTTTTGGGTAATAATATTGTATTTTATCAATGTGAGTAAAGGAAGAAATACAAATATCTTGCCAACGATAAAACAAAACAATATATCATACCATTATAACTTTGAAAAAACTTATTTTTCTCTCTCAGCGCTCCCCCTCACTCTCTCTTTATAATTTCTCTCCAAAGACTGACTTATATTTAAAAATAGTTTTATTTCTTATGTTTAAAACTTGTTTTCCTCTCTCAATTGTCTCGTTAGTTTATGATAAATTGATATCTCTAATCTTAGTCAAAGGCCGAGAAAAATATATCTACATTTTCAAGATGTTTTTTTTTTCTTTTTTTAGCTTTCTATTCATACATTAGATTCAATGTGATATGAGTAGTATTTTCTAACAGACACTAATAGTAGATTTTAGAAAAATATAAATGAAAGATAAAGATAATTCCATATAAATATATTTATTAGTTTTCATAGAGATTTTCGATTACAAAATTTTTATTTACCTCTTAAATGCTAATTTGCTTATGTTGTTGCTTTAAATTTTATTATT
Organism: Schizonepeta tenuifolia; assembly: GCA_029490685.1. Classification (NCBI taxonomy): domain Eukaryota; kingdom Viridiplantae; phylum Streptophyta; class Magnoliopsida; order Lamiales; family Lamiaceae; genus Schizonepeta; species Schizonepeta tenuifolia. Next base: position 8,551,557 of record CM055956.1, read on the forward strand.
GGCGCTACTTATAGACTAATTTAAAGAATAATTTCACTTTTCATAATTATTAAACATATAATTAATAATGAAAAAAATGAGCTATATAATTTGTGTTTAGAAATTGACAATATATATCTATTAAAAATTCAGATATAGTATATAATATTAAAATTATGATTTTTTTACAATAATATTATTAATAATATTATGAATTAATAATACATAAAGCTTTAAGGAAATGTGAAGAATAAAGATAAAGATAGTAATAACAGATATACATGAGACATGAGAAATTATTATATGAATATAATAAGTAATAATGAGTATTCTTATTATTAATTAATAATACCGAAAATACGAAAATAAAGAAAAATTAGAACGGAGCACCAAGAAGAGAGTGCCGTTTATTTTCCTATTATTAATCAATTTTATTTTATTTTATGACGAGATCTCTGTTTTAGACGAAATGGGGGAGGGGTTTTTGGACAAGGATTGTGGATTGACGACAAATCCAATCGTAGCTCAATATTTATATTTTATGCTACAATTAAAAAACTAAATTAAAATAAAATAAATTTTGAAATGTTTCTTTACAAAAAAATTTTTTTAATAATATTGTTAGTGCATATATTCTTCAAATTAAATGACCGCATTAAAATAATAAGTAAAAAAAATGAAAAATTGAATCCAACTTGTATGAAAATATGTTAAATACTCAAAATTCAAACAAAGTTAAAGCATTTAAATTATTTAAATGTAAAAAGCCAATTCATATTCCAAAATAAAAATTTATTACTTATAGTTCATGAAATGCATTGTTATTTATTTTAGTATACATTTAAAAAAATAAAATTATTTACATGTAGCAAATTATAATCTTAAATCAATTTTTCTAGTGGATCGGACAATAAAGTTTATATAAAACTGGTTACACTAAAGCCCAAATATGAAATCAATCGGCTTACCCAACAACGCTGCTCTTAGATGGTTTGAATTGGGCTAAAGCCCAAACATTTAAATACGAGCACTAGTGAGAAAGAAATTAGAATTATTTGTTAAATCTAAGAAATGAATCACTCCACCATGATTTGCCCCTTGATGAATGAGTATTGCATTATATTGTAAGCTATTGCACCTTGATGAATGGGTATTGCAGAAAGAGACAAGTACAAGAGGTTCTACGTCTCTTTAATGAAATTCCTATTAAAGGGTTGAAGTATTTTTTTTTAATAAGTAAAATTTTATTCAAACTACGTACGAGGGGTGCAACCCGAGAAGAGAAACACTCTTCAATACAATAAAGACACGAACTATTATCCTAACAAATCAAAACAAAGAGAAGGATTATTCATCCAATCTCCTAAACTATAACAAGAAGAGTTAGGAAAAAGATTTGAAATCCAAAACCAAAACCTCACTTTAATTAACTCGATCAACTCTTCCCTGCTCCTTGTCAGATCCTTAAAAACTACTTTATTTCTATGATTCCTATTATTCCATGCCACACATATCCATAAGGCCTTCCACACTTCACCGGATTTTCTCTTCCTTATTAACCTCAAATGTTGCTCAAAGTGACACATAGGATTGACATGACCGACATACACGAGCCCAAACCAATTATAATAACTAGCCCAAATTCTATGAGCAAACGGACAAGAAAAAAATAGATGTTCCACAGTTTCAGAATCTGTCGAGCAAAGAGCACACATGTTATCTTCCAATCGAACATCTCTTTTCAAAAGATTATGCCGAGTCGGGATCTTATTCAAGAAGAGCTTCCAAAAAAAAGCGGAAGCTTTGCTTGGAGCAGACTTGCACCAAATGTGCTTCAAAATTCCATGGGCCGAGGTTCCCTGAACTGTTCTCTTTTCGATCTCCATGTAACCAGATTTTGAAGAGTAGGTTCCATTTGATTCCGTCATCCATCTCCAAACGTCCTCTTTATCAAGATTGGGCTTGAACCTGTCAATAAGAGAGAGCAGACAGGAGAAAATATATTTTTCCCATTCAAATAAATTCCTCCTCCACTTCCACACCCATGCCCAATTATTTCCATCCCAAATTCTCTTATCTTTGATACTAACATCTCTATCCGTTGCCACTTTGAACAACCTCGTGAAGGTAACTGCCAAGCTTCGTTCTCTTGTCCAATTTTCCTGCCAGAAACTAATCTTGTTTCCCATCCCTACCTCTCTCCTAATGTTATCTTTAAACCAATTATTTGAGAGGACATATTTACATATATCTTTCCACCAGGCTCTCCCTCTTGACCCTCTTGACGTTACCCAATTTTCGAACTCCCCGACATCTGTCTCACCTCCTCTCATTTTTCTGTACTTTGAGCGAAGCACCTTACACTATAGTGATTCGCTTTCTACATGTATTCTCCAACCCCATTTCCCTAAAAGTGCTTTATTGAACGAGTCCACTTTTCTAACTCCCAAACCGCCATCTTCTTTGGATTTACAGACATTCTCCCAAGCCACCAATGCAAGCATAACGTGGTTTCTTATGGCACAATGTTGCAGGCCTTATTTTGTGAAGGTGAATGGGATGATGGGATGATGGGTTGAAGCTCTTCAGGGAGATGCAAGCTCGGCATATGTCTCCAGATTTAATGACTTACACTATCTTGTTGTATGGCTTGTGCAAATCTCATCCAATGGATGAAGCATTTGCCTTGTTGTCAGTGATGAAAAAAGAAGGTGTTATCCCCAACATAGTAACATACAGTATTCTCATTGAGGGATTGTGCAGTGATAAGAAACTTGACAGATCAAAAGATCTTTTCAATGAACTCGGGGCGAAAGGTCTGCAACCCGACGTGATAACATTTAATAAATAGAAAAAAACTCTAGTGCAACATATGCACCGTACAATACCCGACCCATGCCTGATCCGGCCCAATACCTGCACGTTGCGCCTCCACATGCGACGCGTATACCTCACTAGCCCATTTTCTTTTTTCCAGATTTTTTCCCCCTTCTTTTTTATTTGTCACTTCTTTTGTTTATTTATCTCTTCTTCTTTGGTCAAGAGATCGAGCGAGGGGAGCCGAAAGCTTGAGCAAGCCGAAGAATCCAAATTATTATCAGTATGATTATCTTTATATTAGTAATCAGAACGAAGGCAGAACCGAAAAAAAAATATAAAACTTAAAAAAAATTGGAAAAAATATAGAAAGAGTCAACGTTTCGGCATTGACTGGGTCAAGTTAACGGATCAGTGGAGCATGTCCACGGTGGAGATGTCTCCACGGAAGTGCAACTCTAATAAATAAATTAAACTTCCACCTAACAATGCTTATCTAAGTGTCCCTAAACGTTGAAAACAACCCAAACTTAGCCCACTAGTATAGGTAGCTACGGTCTATCAATTCTAATAATAGTATCCCTCCGTTCCAAACTATGTGGTTCGTTTTCTATATTGGAGTATCACATAACAAGTGATTTGTCTTCAAATAAGTAAATAATTATTCCTTCAAAAATTATGAATTATATCACTTTAATCAGTTTTTGTTATTTTAATATATGTGCCCAAAAGAAAGTATGTTTCTCTATTTTGCATGATATACAATCATAAACACCAAAAAATAAAAGATGTCAAAAGAAATTATTACTATAAATATATTTCATGAAATGCAAATATAATTTATTTTAGTTTACATGTTAAATAAAATTATTTACATTTAGCAATTACTTGTAATCCTAAATCAATTTTTATTCTATGAAACTGCTTATATGAATTCCAAAATATGAAACGGATGGGCTGAAACACAACACATGACCGTAAAACTCAAACCCGACTTCTATTAGATGTTTTGACTAACTTGAAAACCCAACAAAACAAATACACGAGAAAGAGTGAGAAAGAGAAAACAAACCTCCCGATAATTTCCTCAAGAATCAATCACTCCACCATGATTTGCAGAAGAAGAATTCTTTCCAATTATTGGTTCAAATCATCTGCTTTTGCTGGTGCATCTTTACACTCCGCTCAATTTATTGCACCCCCTTTCAATTTTGATAATGTTCGTCTCCAATTCAGACACTACTCCGGCAAACCCAGATTTGATTTTGGCCGGATACGTAAGCCCGATGATGTTGTTGCTCTATTTCGCGAAATGCTGAGAACTCAGCCGCCGCCTTCTATTTTTGATTTCACCAAATTGCTTAGTTGTGTGGTCCGGATCAAACAATACAGGGTTGCCCTTTACCTGTTCGACGAAATGCGTCAGAGGGATATTCCCACGGATAACTACACGTTGAGCATGGCGTTGAATTGCTTCTGCAGTCTGAAACGAGTTGATTTTGGATTTGCAATCTTAGGCAGCTTTTTCAAGCGTGGCTACGAACCGGATGTGGTAATATTCACCAATCTCATCGATGGGCTTTTCTTGGTTGGAAAAATTTCAGAAGCAGAAAAACTGTTTAAGAATTTGTTGATACAAAAACTTTGTGAGTTTAATGAAGTTACATATCTTACGGTCATAAATGGGTTGTGCAAAGCTGGCCATACACTCCGGGCCCTTGATCTGCTCAGGTTTTGGGAAGAATGGACATTCAAACCAGATGTCTTTGCTTACAATGCAATAATTGATGGTCTTTGCAAGGATCGAATGGTTGATCAGGCCCTCCAGATCTTCTCTACATTGCTTGATAAGGGCATATTACCTGATGTTGTGACGTATAATTCAATGATTGAGGGGTTGTGCAGCTTGAGTAGATGGAACGAGGTGGAAGACTTGTTGAATAAGATGGTGGCTAGAGAGGTATATCCAAATATACGTACTTATACCATTTTAGTTGACGGTTGTTGCAAACAAGGATGAGTGGAAGATGCCGAGCATATTATAGAAATAATGAAACAGAATGATATTCAACCGGATATTTGGACTTACAACACATTGATGGTTGGATATGGTTTGCGAGGAGAGATGGACAAAGCCAGACAAATTTTTGACCGAGTAGCAGTGGATTCAGGGCTCAAGCATGATATTGTAAGCTATTGCAGCTTGATGAATGGGTATTGCAGAAAGGGACAAGTGGAAGAGGTTTTGCGTCTTTTCAATGAAATTCCTGCCAAAGGGTTGAAGCATGACTCGGTTTCTTATAACACAATGATGCAGGCCTTATTTCATGAAGGCAAATGTGATGATGGGTTGAAGCACTTCAGGGAGATGCAAGCTCGGCATATATCTGCAGATTTAGTGACTTACAATATCATGATGCATGGCTTGTGCAAATCTCATCGTATGGATGAAGCATTTGCCTTGTTGCCAGTGATGAGGAAAGAAGGTGTTAACCCCAACATAGTGACATACACTATTCTCATTGAGGGATTGTGCAGTGATAAGAAATTTGACAGAGCAAAAGATCTTTTCAATGAACTCGGGGCGAAAGGTCTGCAGCCCAACGTGGTGACATATACCATCATTATTGGCGCACTTTGTGAAGAAGGGCATACAGAGGAGGCTAAGGGTCTGTTGATGCAAATGGTAAAATAATGGTTGCTTGCCTGATAGTGTGACCTACAACGTTTTGGTTCAGGGATTTGTTAAAAGGAACAAGATTCAGGATGCAATTCTTGTAATGGAAGAGATGGAGAGAAGGGAATTCATGCTGGATCGAACTACTTTGGAGATGTTGCTAGTAAATCTGAAAGTGGAAGATAAAGATGACATTGTTTTTGCTAAGATGAAGAAACTTGTTCCCAAGAACGTGTAGTAGTCATTAAGTTGAGCGTTTTTTTTGTTTGTTTGTTTGTTTGTTTGATCTGTGTTATGTCTTTGATATCCTTAAATTAATGGGTTGATTATTGAGGTGTCAAATTCACCATTGCAGTTGCTATTATGCTAAGATTGATGTCTATTATGCAGTTGCTATTATTGAGGTGTATACATAATCACAATATGTATCCATACATGAAACAAATACATACAGGTTACATGGTAAGGGTGGACGCATATCGACATATTGTGTTCTAATTTTTTAGGGACATTTTTTATTTTTTGTTTTCAAGAAGGGTCCATTTAAGTTTTCCCTGTCTTTAGCAATTGATTCAATGTTGTAGAAGTGTATCAGAAGGAACCATGCATCTCCTCCTCCCACACAATATTTGCTATGTTACATCTCTCCCTTCCCTTGTAAATAATAAAAATTCAACCTGCGCTATTGTGGTGGGGTAGTATCTCTCGCTCACTCTCTCTACCAAATTAAGTGAATTTAATTAGACAAATAAGTGAATATAAATTGTAAGATGCATAACTGCAGAGTTAATATTGATGATTATTTTACTTTTATTTATCTATGTTTTTTATGTCTCAAAGTTATGGAGAATTCAGTTGATGATGTTATCAAAGTTCTATTCCATGCATATTTGGAGGTGTTCTTCCGGTATGCTTTCATTCTTTTCCCCGGTTATACTCCAAATCACTCTCCCCCCTCCTTAAATCACATACGCCAGTTTCTTTTTTTTTCGGTCCATGTTGTGGCTTATTAGTAAGTAGCCCGTCGATTTTTCGACGGAAAATTATTTTATCTTATTATTTCTATAAATAAATTTAAAAATTATTATACTAAACATACTTTTTAAAAAATTAGAGTATAACTCCGTGTTCTCGTGTCACTAGTATAATAGTATCAGTTAATTATCTGATTCTATTAAATTTTTTCAGAGGGAGTACGGTAGGGTTCGAACTCTACACATACTGCTTACAAACTTAAGCTACATTGTTTGAGTGTCCCCTTGCGTACACAATCTATTTAAATTTATCGACATAAGTTTTTACAATAATTGATTATCCATTTGTTTCTTTGTCCATCTCATCTCAAACCAGATGAAAAAATAGACTTTACTATCATCCATACATGTTGCAAATTTGTTGGGTCATATCTGTAAAATCTCAACCGAGTTAATCAATCAGGTTAAAAAGAAAATGAGCTAGAAGGTTTCATAATTGTTCGAGTACCCGTATATTAAATGTTGCTCAAGTGAATTAAATTTTCTATATCCATCTCACCTTAACCGGATTTAAAAATAGATTTTACTATGCGTATCCATCCCAAACGCGAGTATGTAATATCTGCAACCCACTCAACCATAAAATTTACTCCTATGTGCATTCATCTCAAACTCGTTAGATAATATTTGCAACCCACTCAACCAATCGAATTAAAAAAAAAAATCGGGCTAGAATGATGCTCTGCAAATATTTGAATATTTCTTGTTAATTTATTTGGCCAATAAAATAGTTGACCAAATTAAATTAATGGTGCAAAATAATCGTGGGATGAAAAAATATATATTAATTTAAATATTTATATAGATTCTTTAGGAGTAGATTTTTATTAAAAAGAAATTCGGGCGGAATAGAAAATTATAGATGATTATAAACGAAGAAAATTACTTTATTACATATGTTTTTTTTTTCTTTTCTGAACACCACTACATATGTAGTTATACGTGTATCGCAAAATAATGTGACAATAACATGATTTTTCATGTTAATTTGATGACTAATTATTTCTATTTAAATAAGTTTGATAATAATCATTGTGACATTAAATAAATAAGATTATATATTTGCAAGCATAAATTATTACACTAATCTTTTCAATTTATATGGGAATGTTGTTTTTATTCTATTTTATATGTGGTACCATAATTTAAACTCGAATTTGAAACTTTTTGGCCTCAAGCATTAACCACACTATAACACACACACAAGATACTCACCCATTAAGCATTTCTCAATCACAAATGATATTAAAAAAAAAAAGTTATATATGTACCCTTCTCAAATCTGATTAAAAAAGAGACTTTACTATCTGTACTCGTCTCAAACTTATTAAGTCATTATTAACCCACTCGGTCAACCGGGTTAAATTTTTTTGAGGGATATAAATCTAAAAAATAACACCTTTTGTTTTCTCGGTCTTTTTGGGTTGACTCGTCAGTTTCAAGTAAATTGATATCCCTACCTATCGAGCTATGTTATGAAATGACGATGGATCGGGAACCACCCATTAAATATTTTTCAATCCGATGTCCAAACTCAGTTGACAATGACGACACGTGTTTTAAGAAATTGATGGGTAGGAGTAGCTTGTAGTGAATATTGTAGTAAGTGGAGTACAGATCCCACTATAAATGTGAGTTGAGTAGTGAAAAATATAAGGTTAAATATAATATATTATGTGGACCTTATTACTATAAATAGAAATGACAACTATTTTGTAGACAAATCGAAATAAAAAGTGACAAACATATCGTAGATAGAAGGAGTAATATATCACTGTTACACTTGTTTCCTCAAAAGTGCTAAGAAAAACTGAAAAACTATTGTTATTATCTTAGTCCTCCTCATAGAAATAATAAAAATTGAGTAATTGCATTCACATAGAATAAATATTGATTTGATTTTGTGGAAATTATACATTGATGTTTATAATATACTCCATCCATCCACGAAATGGTTGTCACTTTTGCCATTTAAGTTTGTCCACGAAATGGTTGCCACTTTTACTACTCCACTCATATTTATTGTGGGATCCTTACTCCACTCACAATAATACTTGCTATAATTCACTACTACCTACCATTTTCTTAAAACCCATGTCGTCCAAAATGTGGCAATCATTTTTCAGTTATGCATGAAAAGTAGCTAGTATATAATTTCCAACGATTGATGTTTAATTTTCAATAGGGATTGTAACGGGCCGGATCTGGACCAGATCCTACTAAATTCAGAATCAGATCCATTTTCTTTGCTTTGATCCAGATCCGGTCCAAATTTGTCGGGTCTGAAAATCTGAAATCTAGATCCAGATCCGCGAGTCTATGGATCTGGATCCAGATTCATGCATTTTTTTTTTTCAAAAATAAATTTAAAATGTTATAAAATCAATAAATATATATACAATAAATATTTTATAAAATAATAGATGATATAAATTAGGATTAGAGTACTCGATAAAGTAGAAATTGTGTGTTGATTTTTAAAATAAATATTTAAATTATAAATTATTAGAAGTATATATATAAATATAGATAAATAAATATAAATATATATAATATGGATCTGAGGGTCGGATCCGGATTGGATCCGAATCTGAAAATTCAAGATCCAGATCCGTGTTCAAAATTTAAATCCAAATCCGTCCCAGATCCATCGAATCCAAAATTTTGAAATTCAGATCTAGATCCACGGATCTAGACTGGGTCCAAGATTCATTGTCATCCCTAATTTTCAACAATTATTATTGATGCAAGGAGAAGCGTGAAATATATTGATAAAATATACGAACTCTGTTTATAACCTCTATATACCGGAATACATATAATAAGGGTTAATCCATTGATTCACGCATGAATACCTAAAGGACACCACGAGAAGGGAACAATCTCACACTCTACATTGCAACTCAAATTCGACTCCTCTAAAATATAAACAAAGCTCCTATATATAATAAAACCTTAGATATCTAAAAAGAAATACATTACTTGATGCTCAAGACAAATAAATAAAAATCTAAGAATTAAATAGATAAATATTACACGTCCTTATCCTCATCAATTACTAATTGAGATCAAATATGATATATACATAACGCGAGAAGTATAGGGATACGAATTTGAGATGATATATACTACTATAATTATATGAATATACTCCCTCCGTCCTGTAGAACTTGTGTGCGTTTAGTGTAGTGAATAAAGTGATATAAAATATTTTTTAATTGATAAAGTGATATAAAGTGTTTTTGAAGTGACATAAAGTGATATAAAGTGGTTTTGAAGTGATATAAAATGAATAAAGTGATTTTTTAATTGTTTTGTTTAAAAAGAAATGGGACAAGTTGAACGAGACATCCGAAATGGCAAAATGAGACAAATTGAACAGGACGGATGGAGTATGTATCTAGTATATATTTATATATATAATATACTATGAATTAATAATGCAGAAATTTGAGAATCAAGATAAATAGGAATGGAGAACCATGAACGTGCCACGTAGTGCGAACATAAACCAATTTTACTTTATAATTTATATATGTATAAACTTAAACAAAAAAAACCGTACTCTCTCGATTTTCCGTCTCATATCAATTGGCCACTTTATTTGGACATCTCATTTCAATAAGTCATTTCCTATAATGCCAAGTCAATACTTTATAAACACCGCAACATAACCCATTATTTATACCATATGTCACTAAAAAAAATAATAGCCATAATACTTCTCTCTCTTACTTGATTTGACTAATATACATCCAAAAAAAAACTATCTTTTTTTCCAACTTTATCTTGAACAACTCATTTCTAAACATCCGAGAGTAGGTTCCTCGACAGGAAATCATTTTATGTTATATTTTACATTAAAAACTAAAAAAAAAAAATTACATATATTTATAAAAGTTAATAATAAAAAATATATGATTTTTATTCCAAAATTATAATTTTCAATCCGTCGAACTCACTTTTTGGGTTAGACTTATCGGACTCAATAAGCGTTATAACTTACAACAATTTTATGTAGTAAAATTTAGAGTACACCATACTTGTATCTATAAAATTTTTAAATTTTAAATATTATACTACTACTTAAATCTTTCATCCCACATCGCTTTTTCATTGATTGAGAGTCAATGTATATTTCCTTATTCTTTCCACCATGCACCAATTTAATTTAGTAAATTAATTAGTTGACCGAATAAATAGTTATTATTTTCTCATGCTGTGCACCATCAATTTTCTGGCTAATTTATTAAGTGGCCACCAAAAAAGTTTAGCTTTTATTTCATTGTCATTTTGGCTAAATATTTTTTTTATATATATGATTAGCTATTTTCACAATCATATTTGAATGCGTCTCCTGTGCCAATTAAATTGGCAATAGAACCAAAAAATCCAAATAGTCATTTTTTTTGTGTTAAATGAATATTTTTTATATTAACTTAATTAAATTAAAGAAGAATAATGTCACATCCCAACTCCCGAAGGAAGGCTCGTAAGCCAGGATGCGACTACAGGGAATAAAGAGGAGGGAAAGAAAGGGACATATAATTAATTAAATACATAAAAATAATAAAGTGAGGTGACCAAACGGCATTATACTAAAATTAAAGATAGGGTAAACATGTGTCTAACATAACAAAAGGAGTTGAGCATCCACTTTATCAAATAGTATTACCATGAATGAGTGAGAATTCGAGCGTCCAAGAGAAGCTGATCACAAGACACTCTCTATCAAAAGTTAATGCAAGAGAATAGACAACATGATTCTATAATATAGTTAAAGCAAAAACATATATTTACATGCGTCCAAAATGATCTGGCAATTATTGTTTCAAGACATTATTCAGAGTAGCTTATTTATATAACATAGCGAAAGCAAATAAACAGTTGCAACTCCCGCCTTTGTCCTGCACCTCACCACTTGCCTCCAACCTGAAAATATTTGAAAACATTTGGACTGAGTACGAAAAGTAGTCAGTGGGTGATGCCATGACAATTTATAAACCGACAATTTATCTCTATAATAGTGTAACATAAGGTTTTAGAAATCAAAGTCTCATCTGAATACACAAAACATGATTTTCTTGTAGTAATTTATATTTTTTTAAACGTAAAATGAATGTCAGTTTTCATACTTTTTCAAATCACGAGCTCATGTCAAGAAATTTTCAGTAGGCATTATGAATAATTTTTGATAAAAGTCTTCCATGACATAATTAATAATACAAAAATATATCGTTCATAAAATAGAAAGGCAATCATGAAGTTTTGTCGTTGGTTTTCTCCGACTTTATCTGCAATAAATCAAACAACATATTTTTTAGGGGTAATAGCCTGTAAATCTTCAACCTTTTTTTTTAAATCGTGAATTGCACATGAGTTTTTTTTTCCCGCCAGCAAACATAACCATGACTTTTTGTCTGATTTTACACACGTTCACCGATTTACCCAAATTGAATCCTACGTAGAGGCCGGAATTGATACGTAGACGCCGGAATATGCAAAACGACGTCGTTTTGTAAAATTTTGATATAAAAAAAAATAATAAATGACACATCATATTCCAACTAATAATTCTTAATTAAAAAAATATATATAACTTTTATTTTCCTCTCTCTTCCCCAAACTTCTCTCGTCTGCTGCCACCGCCGGTCCGCCACTACCACCACCTGCCCACCATCAACTTCTTCTCCCTCTCATAGCCGCCAACATCCTTCTCTCTCTCCCACCCTCCCATACCCATAAAAACTCATCCACCATTTCTCCATTAACAAAGTTTCTAATAAGTGAAGAAACAATTTGATTAATCAAAAGAGCTGTTGGAATTGTAGCAGCAGCCATGGTTGCCGGACCCACGTCAGTAGGTGGAGAGAGCAGAGTTTCAGAGCCTGAGAGAGTCGCCATAACCGCCGAAATCGCGACCTCAGGATGTTGCAGCGGCAACGCAAACTTCGCCGACCACGAAGATAAATCTCCCTCAAAACACGACGAAAATAAACAATTGAGGAGAGCAAATTGAGCGAAATTCTCCCAGGATCAAGAATAGGAGAATGTCGTTCTTCAATCCCCCGCTGTGACGCCGAAATTCGCAGAAAACCAGCGACGGTGAAAAAACCCCTAAATATAAATCTCCCTCAATTTGTAACGAAATTGAGCAATTCAAAAGGCTAAGATGATGGAATTTTCCCAAGGAGCTCAAATATCCACACCCTATTGAACTAGCGGGGTGCTGTCATGCTGGTGGTGGTTGCCGAATAAAGTCTATTTTATTCAGCCACCGCACTTTTGGTTCAACGGCCCTCTCTTCGACGGTGGCGGTCGGAGGTGGAGGTGGGTGTTGTAGAAATGAGGGCAGTAGCGGCAACGGCGAGAATATGTATGGGAGAGAAACAGACAAGAGAGTAGAGGTGGGAGGAGAGAGAATATGATGTGTTATTTTTTTTATTTTATTTTTTCATATTTCTTAACAAAACGACATTGTATGGTGTTAAGTGAGACGACGTCGTGTGTTTTGCCGCTCCGGTTTGTCCAACATGGAATTTCGACAAGCTACGTCATAAATAAATTGGGGGAAATCGACCGTATTTGCAAAATCAGACAAAAAGCCACGGTTATGTTTGCTGGCGAAAAAAAAACTCATGTGCAATTCACGATTTTGAAAAAAGGTTGAAGATTTACAGGCCATTACCCCTATTTTTTAAACTGTACACAGAAATTGATACTAATTATTTAAATGTAATGCCAATTATGAACTTTTAACTTTTCAATTGCCTCATAATCAATTGAAAAATTTCACCGTACAGGATATTAGTTGTTTTATCATACATTTGGCTATTAAGATCAGTTACTAAAATTTTGAGATTTTTTTGCTAGTGACTCTTGAGATTGCAACGTACAATTGATCATGGTTGAACACAGGTTTTGACAGGTATAATCCTATGTTCGAAAGATGTCCCTGACTCTTATTTATGGTCATCACAAAGCAAACTACCAAGGGAAACTCTCGCCTTTGGAACTGAATGGAAATTTTAGCGTTGTTTGGAGGGCTCATTATCATTCTTGCAATTGGAAACTTCTTGCACACATTCATTCCTGAAATCAATTGGGCTTCAATTACGCGGTCCCCAAGTTCAATTACTATCATCTTCGTGTCATTGCAAAGCTCATTGGCCGGGTCAATATTTTTCAAGATTCAATCGACCTATCGCACTTTCTACATTTATCTCCTACATTCCTTCATGTAGCATTTTTGATTTCCTCTTTGGTTTCCACATCCTTCATAATACCATTGTTCTCTAGCAAAGTTGATAATCTAATTTCCCTTAAAAATATAATCTCCACACTATAAATTAAAAATAAGACATGAGTAATTTTATCTTGAAAATATATTACAATATGTACACTAAAATAAATTTACCTCTTTCGAGTTTTTCGTCTTCTTGATGGTTCTCATTAATCAACATTAAACCACTCATCAATGTTCGATTCTTTGCTACTGTTGAAAATGTCAGTTATGGTATGATCGGATGAAGTTCTATTAACATCACGCCTAAATTGTCATGATCATTAATAAAATATGAAATTATTTCAAATTGCAAAGCAAGTAATACAGACTCTTTATCTTCGCTTGACTTATTTTTCATAAATAACTTTAGCTCTTCAGCATATGACTCCCGCAATGTGCATTTGATTTCTTCACCACTATTAAAAAGGTAACACAATATTTAGATATAAAGGTGAAAAAAGCTATAGATTAATTATAAATTGAATGAATGAACATTATAGTCTGCATCTTTTAATGTGATGTCACACTTATTTGCATGAAATTTTCCATACGTTTTATTGGAATTGTGCTAATAATTGACGTAGTGACCTCACCTAGAATATCTGCAAAAAATGCAGGTAAATAAAGATCATAATTAAATATATAATAGATATTATATGAATTATTAATAAATAAAAGGGCGATGCTATTCGGACATAGTATGTCCGGACATAAACGGTTTGATCAAGAAAAAAATTTCCGGTATTCCCTCACATTCACTCCCCCTCAAAATTTTCCTTCTCATCCCAAAGAAATCACTTCCTAATTAAAATTGTATTTATTAAGACCATATTTCATCGACATAAACATTTTCTCTTCTCTTCTAATTAAAATTCGAAAAGGGTATTATTGTACATTAATAAATGACTGAAATTAATGAAAAAAAATTAATTAAAAAATTGTGTAAAATTAAATTTTTACTTGATTGAATAGGTTATGTCTGGACATAGTATGTCCAAATAGCTTTATTGTAAATTAAAATTATAATAGAAATAATTGTGGAAAAAAATCAAATATAAATTGCACCCTCAAAATTAAATCTCTATAACTTAATAATATTGGGGATGATGAAATGTTATTGATTAAGAGAGATATTAATATATTGATAAATTAGTAATTTATTAATTTAAAACTAATTTTGCAATTTTAGCGAATTAATTGTACGTAATGTACATATATATTGAAAAAAAATCATGTATGTTTCTTGTATGATGTAACTGTAACTAAATATATTCATGTAGATATCAATTCATTGTATCAATTGAATATTATATTATATTCATGTACTTACCAATTCACCGTAACTAACTAAATATATTCATGCATGATAAATCAATAAATTTGCCATACAAAATTCAACACCAAAAAATATCATAACACTCGACCATGACTGACCAATGCGACTATGTAAATTACAATTGTCTTCTGTAGTTTGCAGATAATGCACAAATGACGAATGTTTATCTAGTGCACACTGTAGATAGTAACTGTGGGTTCTTACAATATAAGAGAAAATAATAAACAAGAGTGGACTAAGGAAAAATATCTCGTGAATGTCATTGTCATGCTATCGTTTCATTTCATATTCTAGCAAATTACCATAATCTTCATAATTTTAATATTTAAGAATCATTAATTATATTATTGATGGACCTATATATTAATATTATTGATGGACCTCTAAATTTGATGATTTTTTGTATTGACCAAAGGATTATGACATTTTAATACGTTTTTTTAATACATTTTCATTATCTTATTACTCCTCTCGTCCCGTTGAACTTGTCCCATTTGAAGTTGACATAAAGTGATGTAAAGTTGTTTTGAAATGATATAAAGTGAATAAAGTGATTTCTTAATTATTTCCTTAAAAGGAAATGAGACAAATTGAATGGGACACCAAAAATGATATAATGGGATAAGTTGAACGGGACAAAGGGAGTATAAAAAAGCTGAAATAAATTGGAATTAGGAAATATGTAGCCAACACTTTATCGATTACTAATTCAATTAAAATTTGGCAGTGGTTAGTTCTTTACAACGTTTTGAATTTTTAGGTAAATAGAAAAACGCAACCTCTATCAAAACAAGCTGGAATAGCTCAGTTGGTTAGAGCGTGTGGCTGTTAACCACAAGGTCGGAGGTTCAAGCTCTCCTTCTAGCGAATTAGAATAATTTGTTTTCTCCAAGAAAAATATGGTGGTACAAGGAGTTTTGGAGATTTTTGTTATGAATAATATATTTATAAAGATTTTTGTTATGAATAATATATTTATATATTGACATTACTTGAAGATTTGGTTGTTGTCTTTTTTTTTTCTTTTCTCTCTATTTTATGTGTTCTCGTTCTATTTACTTTACAACATGTTATTAACACGAGTCTCTAACCAATTAAGTGAATATTGGAAGTATCTATTTTTCGTGTTCTCGTTCTATTTACTTTACAACATGTTATTAACACGAGTCTCTAACCAATTAAGTGAATATTGGAAGCAAGCCATAGGAAAGAGTCGTGTCTTTCTAACAAGGCAACTTTCTTTTTGTTATGATTGATTAATTGTATTTGACGGTTTGTTTAATTCAAAAGATTATGTATATCACTTAGTATAACTACATCACTGATATATTCTCCCTCCGTCCACGAAATAGTTGCCAAATTCTGGACGATACGAGTTTTAAGAAATAGTAGGTAGTAGTGAATTATAGTGAGTATTATTGTGAGTGGAGTAAGGGTCCCACAATAAATGTGAGCGGAGTAGCAAAAGTGGCAAGCATTTCGTGGACAAAATTAAATGACAAAAGTGACAACCATTTTGTGGACGGAGAGAATATCTAATATTTTGTTTTTAAGGTCTCATACAAATTCTATGATTTCTGGCATGATAATGGATTTAATTTACGACAATTTTCTTCTTCAAATAAAATAAAAAATTGAATCGAATTGTCTGCCTTTATCATATTTATGGGAAAATATAAATTGCATTAGGAATACATTAGCGAATACTATATTTATGCAATTTCTTTTTACATATTTGGGATTATTGATCTTTTGAATAACATATGACTCAGTGGCTTCTTATATATATATATATATATATATATATATATATATATATATATATATATATATATAATACCCATTCACACACACGCACATTTGAATCAATGTTGTTTTAAATTTTCCCCATTATGTTACACTCACATACGACCTAATAATCATGTTGCGTTAAGTATGAATTTTAAAGACCCAAAATCTTTTAAACTATGGCATGAACGAAAGAGTCATCATAGACAAAATATGATGCGTCAGATTATTAATAATGTTGTTGGGCATAACCTACCAGCAAAAGATCTATCTTTATTAAATGAATTTGTGTGTAAAGCATGCACAAAGGTAAACTTATAGTACGATCTTCTCGTACTAAAGTTGGAATAAAATCTCCTACATTTCTTGAAAGAATTCAAGGGGATATTTGTAGACCAATTTCGATATTTTATGGTTTTCATTGATGCTTCAACTCGATGGACTTACGTATGTTTCGCAATAAAGCATTTGCAAAACTTATTGTCAAAATCATTGAGTTGAGTGTTCAATTTCCTAATTATTCCATCAAGTCCATTCGAATGGACAATGCCGGTGAATTCACGTCAAAATCTTTTGACGAATGCTGCCTTTTATTTGGTATCAAAGTGGAACATCTTGTTCCTTATGTTCACACTCAAAATGATCTAACAGAATCATTAATCAAATGTTTAAAATTAATAGCTCGACCATTGTTACAAAAATCAAACTTATATGTTACTTGTTAGGGACATGCAATTTTGCATGCAACTAATTTGCTGCAAATCCGACCAACTACGTATCATGATTATTCCCCAATACAATTAGTACGTGGTAAATAATCAAACATTTCCCATATTAGAATATTTGGTTGTGGGGTGTATACTCCAATATCACCACCTAAGCGTACCTCAATGGGCCCTCAGCGAAAGTTAGACATTTATGTGGGTTATGAATCTCCGTTTATTATTAAATTTCTTGAACCCATGACTGGGGATCAAGTTACTGTTCGGTATGTTGATTGTATTTTTTATGAACATCATTTCCCAACATTAGTGGGAGACAAAAGCCCAATTTTAACACAATGTCGAAAAATTTTATGGAATGAAAAGAATCTTCAATATTTAGATCCACGTACTGATGAATCAGAACTGGAAATTCAAAAGATAATTAACTTGCAATATTTAGCAAGTAATTTGCCAGATGCATTTACTGATCATAATGGAGTGACTAAATCTCATGTTCATGCTATAAATGCACCACAAAGAATTGAAATTCCACGTGAACTAACTAAATCAGCTAATTATTCTCAACGCCAGAAGCGTGGTAGACCTATTGGTGCTAAAGATAAAAATCCCAACACACAAAATCAAATAAGGAAGTGATATCGCTCCAACAATCTACTGATGAGGATCATCCTGAAGATGATAATCCTAGTACATCTAAAAGTGCACTAACTAATCATAAAACTAGGATTGCAGAATGGCCAAATCACAATATTATGGGAAATGACAAAGATCTGGTTGATGTTAATATTGAAGTTGCTATGAACTTTGTGAATACAGGAGAAACTTATAATAGAAATGATATTGTTGTTGATAACACATTTGCCTCAACAATTGCCCTTATCATTTCTAATGATAATCAAGATCCTGAACCAAAACAATAGCTGAGTGCTGGAAGCGCTCTGATTGGTTGAAATGGAAGAAAGCGATTGAGGTAGAGCTAAGCGCGATAAATATTAAGAAAGTTTTTGGCTCGATAACAGTTACACCCAGTGGTTGTTGGGAAATTTGTTAAGTAAAGTTTTGATGAATTCCAAAACCAACTGACCCCAACCGAGTAGATGTTGCTAGTTCCTAATGTTAGCAGTTAGGCTCGCTGTTTGAGCAATGTTAAGATTTTATCTTTACAGATCTCCAGCTGAAGACGACAACATAGCAACACTCGGATACAATCCCGGATGGAAGATCGGATGAGGAACATCAGTTACAAGACTCTGTCTGATGAGAGAGTAATGCCAAAAAGGGGAATACTTTTTGACAACTGAGAGTTCAAACCAACTGTTCAGTTGGAACATCAGCTATAGAATGCCATCCGATAAAGAGAATGTTTCAAGAAGGGGGAAGTTATAAAGAAGTCTTAACATGAAGTTCAAAGTCAGCTGAGAGTTCAACGGTGCAGTCAAAACATCAGCTGAAGACCACTCAGATGAAGATCAAGATTTTCAAAGTTGACTGTCAGAAAGGTTTGAATTTGAAATTAAAAAAGGAAGTCACGTGAAGGTTTGACCGTTTAGTCATTACCTCATTTGGCCCAACACAAGGTTGTCTCAGATGGAAAGCAGAACAGCACAGATGCCATATCGGGAAAGTCTGCAGAGATGAGAGATAAGCCATCGCTTTCAAAGAACAGAGATCAACAGCTCCTCCAACGGCTAGTTGATTCTCTCCGCCTATATATAGAGGCATTCATTCATTTGACATGCAGATACGAGACAGAGAAAATTAGAAGTGCACCCACGAGAGAAACAAGAGCAAAGAAAATCTGCAAAATCACATTCTAAGAGCATCAGCAACTGAGAGTTCCGAGTGGTAGAACATTAGTAGCTGAGGGTTCATAGAATTATAATCTGTCTTAGATCTTAGTTTGAGTGTTCATTCGTTCAAGCCATAGATCCAGCTCACATTCGTGTTCGAGATGTAGTTGGAAAAACCACCCACATACACACCCTAAAAAGTGTTTGTTAGGATCCTACTCTTCCTGTAATTGAGTAGTTAGGTTGTTAAGTACCCGTAAACTTAACTGTAAAAGTTGATAAGTACCCGAAAACTTATTGCAACGGTTACACAGCCCGCGTAAGCTAGAAGAACTTGGACTGAGGTGTGTGGACTCACATTTCCCCGTGGACGTAGGAGTTCTCTCCGAACCACGTAAATCCTGTGTGTCTGTGTTTATTTCTGTACAGTTACTTATTGCATTTTCAACTGACCAAACTAACCGGCATACAAACTGCATCTTTACATATCAACTGTCTTGGTTATTGACCAACCTTGCACAAAAACGTGAGTTATTTTACGAGTATAATTTCCACCACATTCCGCACAGCACTACTCTCACAGCTGAGTTCTCTTACTCAGTTGTGATTCCAGCTGAGTCATTCTTTACTCAGTTGAAGTTTTTCGGGGGTTAAGTTTTCAAAGTTGAAAAATCCTAACTGGTGTATCCCCCCCCCCATACACCAGTAACTCGTATCGGGACCATCAAGTGGTATTAGAGCAGTGGTTCAAAAGACTGCTGTCTCTGTTTCACGAGGTGTGAATCGAGGTGTTTTCTTCAGTGGTCAATTGAATAGATCCTTTTTCCCGCTAGTGCATATCTGCTTGTTTTTGTTGTCTGTTGTTGTGTGTGCAGATGGATATGAAAGATAAGATCATGGTTATGTTCTCGGTTGTGAATTATACAGCCTGGAGGACTCGGATGAAGAAGGTCCTTCTGTCAAAGCATCATAGAATGCAACAAGTACTTTCATCCGGACCTATCAAGATCACGGAAAAGGTCATCCGTACTCCTACAGATCCAACCCTTGGGGATGCAACTGAGGAGATAGTCGAGAAGAACCTAGAAGACTACACTTCTGAGGAAGCTAAAGTGAGCCAGCTGGATATCTAGGCTCAAAGCACTATCATGTCCACAGTTGGACAGGACTATCTTCCGTGGATAGAGGAGTGCAACACTGCTAAGGAGATGTGGGACACTTTAGCATCTTTGAGTGAAGGAAGTGACGAAACCAAGGAGAACAAGTTCTCCCATGCATGTCAAGATTTTGACAACTTCACTCTGAAAGTGGACGAAACCATCGATCAGATGGAGCTGCGGTTCATGGAGATCATCAGAAGGATCCAGTCTATCCGAAGAGGAAAGTATACTTTGAGAGAAATCAACCTCAAAGTATTACAAGCACTTCCAGCTGAGTGGGATATCTTCACCAATATCCATGAAAGCCGAGCTGATCTAGGAGAGATGGGAACTGAAAGATTGTTCTCAATTCTGAAAGGAAATGAGTACAAAGTGAACCGACGAAAATCCCAGTCGATGGCTCAGACAAGTCGACATAAGGATGTTGGTTCAGCAATGAAGACAGTTGCCCTTCGAGCTGACTATTCCAAGCCGCGAACATCAAGAGCAACAAGATCTGCGGACACAACTGCGAAGGAGCCAAGCAGAGAAGAGCTACAACAGTACATTGCCGCCATGTCAAAGAAGCTAGCTGACATGGACACTCGGTTCGGAAAGTACAAGCGGTTCTACAAATCCAACCGAACACGAGACAGCTCAAAGCCTGTGAACAACGGTGTTTTGAGTGTGGCAAAGAGGGACATTTTAAGGTTGACTGTCCAGACCTCTCATTGTTAATTAAATATTTATTATTTATTTAAAATATTTGTTGGATGTTAATCTACATCGGGAGTAGATGAATGTAGTATATTTAATATCTCTAAACCGATTTCCGGTGAGTGAGATTTTGTATGTTAAAGGTTGGATGTTGAAGTAGTAACTAACATGTTATTAAATTATAATAAATGTTAGTTGTTCCACATCGGTTATATGTGGGTGATTAGACTTGCATTTAAAGTTATGTTTATATGAGTTTAATAACTTGTTAGGTTGGTGTGTATCGGTGTCCTCGTGCGCATACACGCGGGCGCGCGCTGCCGTCTGTCCAGACGGCCGGGTCGGGCCCGGGACCTGGATCTTGGTGTTTGGGCTTATCTTTTTGCACCAAACTCCGCAAGCCCATTTCGTTAATTGTTGGTCGAGAACTGTTATATATAGGAGCATCCTCATTTGCAGAATTCACTTAACAAAGCATTCTGCATTCTCTCATCTCATAGCATATCATACACTATTTCGAGTTCAGTCTTCATTCCAATTCCAGTTCGTCGGTGCTCAGTCCAGTTTGCGGTGCTGCTACTGCTGAGATGTTAAGATCGTTTTAATCTTTGGGGACGAGCCGTCTTTCCGTGAGCACTACCGGGACATATTCTTGTCTTTCTGCCACTGCCATCATGACCACCTCGGCGACGAGATACGATTTTTTAGATTTTAGTAGCATTGTACCACTGTCTGCCAACCATTCCACCACTGCCGCCACTACCACTGCAACAACGAGAATGATTTTTAAAATTTCATAAAATCGTACCACCGTGTGCCACCAATTCTGCCATTGCCATCACCACCACCGCAACGGTGAGATACGATTTATCGAAACTTTATAGTATCGTACAACCGTCCGCCACCACCAACGTGGCGAAAAGATACGATTTTTGGAATTTCGTAACATTATACCACCGTCTGCCACTCATTCCGCCACTGCCACCACCACCGCCACGGTGGTGATGTACGATTTTTGAAATTTCGTAGCATTGTACTACCATCCGCCACCCATTTCTCCACCGCCGACACGACCACCTCGGCGACGAGATACGATTTTTGGAATTTCGTAGCATCATACCACTATCTGCTACCCATTCCGTCACCACCACCATTACCACCACGGCATCAAGATACGATTTTTAGAATTTTGTAGCTTCGTCCCACCGTCTGTCACCAATTCTGCCACTGCCAACACCACCACCGCAACGGTGAGATACGATTTATCGGAATTTAGTAGTATAGTACAACCGTTCGCCACCACCAATGCGGCGGCAAGGTATGATGTATTGAATTTCGTAGCATCGTACCATCGTCTGCCACCACTACCACCGCAGCGAGGTATTTTTGGAATTTCGTAGTATAGTAGCATCATACAATAGGAATATTGTGTTTTCGTAGCATCGTACAATACGAATATTGTCTTTTAGTAATCGTATAAGATAAATTTTCTCAATCATTCGGTCATTTGAAATAAGAAAACACAAAATGCTCTGTATGATTTTACAAATTCACAACAATTGTAGCAATTTAAGCAAGGTACTGAGTATGAATTGATGAAATCGTAACAACGTTTGCAATTTCAGCAATGTACGTGAGTACAATTTCATCAATTTCGTACTGGCGTACCAATAAAGTATGGCTACGTGAGTATGAATTTACGAATTTGCTCCTGCATACAAGCACGCAAAATACATAATTGTATTGGAGTATAAGGGATGAAAAAACCAAAAATACAATCAAATTGAAAAAATTAATCAAATTAAACCGAAAAATATATACATAATATTCTCAACCATTTATTCATTTCAAACATGAAATTACAAGATGTTTAGTACGATTCTACCAATTGATAACAATTGCTCATGTTACTGCAAATTATATACAAGCAATAACTGTTCATTCACTAATCCATAATCCTTAATCCAACTCAATCGCTACAGTAAGTGTACGACATTATGACCGAATTAATCCAAAATCTTGCACATGATCACCTATGATGTCCATTGCACCTTTAGAAAAAGAAGCAAAAAAAATTAGAATATAGTACTAATATAAATCATTCGTATCAACATACCTGGTATGACTGATAACAATACACGAATTCGTACAAACCATACAAATACATGAGAGTACCAACAAATGATAATATTGTATCAATCTCGAGTACGAGTTTAACAAAATCGTAGACATAGAAGTACGATAATCGGAATATCGTAACATCGTACAGATATGAAATCCCTAAAAAACAAATAAATCGTAATATCATATCAATTTTAAGCAAAAATACATGCACGAATTTGTCAAATAGTACCAAATATGTAACGATATTACCCAAAATAGCTATCTGAATATCCTAACATCGTAAACACATGAAATTCTAAAAACACAAACAAATCTTGATATCGTATTCAATTTTAAGCAAAAATACATGCACGAATTTGTCAAATCGTACCAAATAAGTAACGGTATTCCCCAAAATAGCTACAAAACATGCATGAATTGATCAGTCTCAAGTATGAGTTATCTTCAGGGGCGAAATCATAGTACAAAAAATTCACTCTTGTGAAAATCTTACATATTTATTCACAAAATCTCTTCCTACATCAACATTTGAACAAAATGTTTATAATATTGGAATGCATAGGCTTGGAAACTTATTATCTTCAGGGGGAGCGAATATTCCGAAATAATTTTAAATTTTGAAGATTGGACCTTGAAAAGTCGATATCAAGTCCGAAGGTTAAATTTGTTGTGCTCTTTTTTCCCTTATTAAGTTTTTCCCATTGGGTTTTCTTAGTTAAAGTTTTTAGCAAGGCAACAAATGCCACACATATATAAACATATGTCATGAGCTTTTCTCAACTGTTTTTCTCCTACAGAATTTTTTCAGCAAGACTTTTAATGAGACATGAACATCACGTCGTAATGTCCAAAGGGGAGTGTTATGAATAATATATTTATATATGGACATTACTTGCTTAAGGTTTTATCTTATATTATTATATATATCATTTTATTCCTATCTTGTAGTATGATGCACTTGAGAGTAATAATAATATTTCTGCTTCTTTGCATCTACGTTGTCTCATTCTCTCTTTCTCTCTATTTTCTGTGTTCTCGTTCTACTTACTTTACAACAATTTTTACTATTGCAGAGAAAAAGAAGCTTAAATCAATTCATTCATAATCCGCAGAAATAACAACTATTACATATTTATACTTAGCTAATTCTTAACCTAATGGGCTAAAGTAATAATTGGACCGGAGGAATGATTGGGCTGGGCTTGGACGTATCATTCCACTCCTTCACTTTCACCTTGTCCTCAAGGTGAAGCAGCGAAAAATTGGCGATGGGAGTAGCGTAGATAATTCGGCCCACTAATTGCGACAACGAAACAAAATGGTGCTGAAATGAAAATGCCCGCCACATGCTTGAAAATGGGTTGTTGTATTGGGCCGAGCTCCAACAAGAAAAGAGCACTGGGCTCGTATTCTAGAAATTTTGGGCCCAATATCAATTAGTTTTTGACCGCACTCCACAGAAATTAAATGATTGGTATCATCCCTTTGAAAAATGGCCCAAGCATGAAGTCCAAAATATTCATCAATTAAATGGACCGAGTACATAGCCAGCAAGTGGGTGAAAGAGATAATTGGGCTCGGCCTAGAGATGCTGGCAATAACTTGGCCAATATCCTCTACAACTGATAGGCCAGGCTCAAAAATAATTACCAAATTGGGCTCCGCATTATGAGAAGTGGCCCAAATGCGAATTTCAGACTTTCTATCAATCTCATCTAGGGGAACACCGTTCTGCAACCGACTAAAAGAGTTAAACGGCGTCGATGGGCTGAGATGCTCTGCAGGAAGCGAGGGCATTAGTAATAGACAATTGGTGGGCATCGGTGGAGGCAGAGGCCTGTAGAAATGATGTATAACAAGGGTAGGCGGAGGCGGAACAGAATTCACCGGATAATTTGGCCAATTTGGTGGAGAAGATATTGGCGGTGGTGCTTTAGTTGGAGGCGGTGAATCTGGAGGTGGCTCTGTGGGTGGAGGTGGCGTTGTCGGTGGCGGCGGCGGCGGCTTGAGCATTAAAGGGGGTGGTGGTGTTGGGGGTTGATATTGAGGCTGAATATGAGGAGGTGGCGATGTCACAAGAACAGAGGTGATAGGAGACCGTTGAAACTCGGATCTGGAGGGAATTGAAGGTACATACACGGGCTGAGATAGCGGCGGCGCACAGCGGAGTGTGGTTGATGGTGGATGAGGAGAAAACACGGGCGGTAGAGGGGAGATTGGCGGAGGTGGTGGTGTGTGTGTGACGGGAACAGGGGTAAGTTGAGAGGGGGATGGATATGAGTAAGGTTGCGAAGTTGGAGTAATGGTGGCGGCGGAGGGTGCCGACGGCGAGAAAATCAGAGAAGGGCCGTGAGTGGTCAGGAGTGGTGAAGGAGGCGGCGACCCAGTTGAGAGCAGTGGGCATGGTTGCTGAAGTTTGGCAATTGGCAGTATAGTATTCAATGGAGGTATGGAGTTGATGGAAAAGCTGGTTTGTAGCATGAAAATGATTGTTCATGGACAGAAAAAAGTCGTCAAAGGTGAGTTGAAGCTCTTTAACAGCAGACACGATTTCTGAATTTGCCATGGGTGAGAACAGGGAGGAAGAAATCAAAGAGATGAGAAAGAAGATATCAATAGTTAACGAGAAATGGATTCGATTAACTATATGCAATTAAAATAACGAGAATATGAGCGAGCTTTTAATTGGAATAACCACTATTAAAGGAAGGCTTGATGCTGTAATGAAATGAGTAAGCCGTAGGTTTATTGTTCACTTGGGAAGCATAAATTGATGCTTGATAGACTGGAATAACAGACACTTACACATGTATGAACTCGAAGCTTTACTTTTACCTCCTTATTGTTTCCCTTCATTCTGCCTCTGAGCTCTTTCCTGACTTCTCTTTTCCTTAGTCCCCGTCATCAAGTTAAGATCTGTCTCAAGCCACCACTGCATAAATCAGATACTTAGACCGATAAAAATAATTTCGCAGCAACCCTTAGTACAAAGTTAATGAAAGTTGCTGACCTATTTTCATTTGTGTCTTGTTCTTGATGTCCCCCTTTTCTGCGAATTTCCCATAATTTTCTGCTGGAATTCAGTTCTGAGTTGTGAAAGTTTTGTATCCTTTGATTTTTGTTGTTCTTTCTCTCTGGGTTATACTGAAAAAGGTTAGTAGCAGCTACTCTAAGTACGATTTTTTACTAAACGGCTCTGAGGTGAATTTTGCTTCTGCATCCGTTAATGTTCAATAATGATCTCTGTACTCATTACATCTTTATGAATCACTATTGCACATTCCATTATAATTCATGGATTCGCATAACAAGCTTATGTTGCAGTATGGGGTTCTTGCAATCACACGTTCCATCTTCACTGCATCTTGAAGTGGGTGAATTCACAAACTTCGCAAGCACATTGTCCCATGTGTCGTAGAGAATGGCAATTCAAGGAATAAAGCCTCATCGGGAGTTCTCGGATTTGGCGCCCTTGTGCTGGTTTACATATGGTTTCATGATGCTTCAAGAATGGTCAAGGAACTACCCTTTTTCTCCTTTTTCTGGGAATCCAAAGAGCTAGTCATTTCATGAGTAGTGATGTTCGTTTCAGCAGCATGTTGCCCCAATGGGCCCTCTCTGTCTCCGGCTGCTTCGCCATGAAAGAGTTTAAGTTTCGATTGCTTGTAGAATTTGTGATCCTTAGTTCATGGTCACTGTAATGTTCTAACCATGACAGGATCATGCAGATTAGTGTAAAGAGGGGGAATTTTTTTTTAAAAGCTTTTTTTTAATCATGTTTAGGATAAATTGTGCTGTTTGATTGCCGATGATTCATAAAAATATGGGAATACTTGTTGCATATGATAATAAATCAAAACAGCCTTTCTGTGAAGCTGCTGCTGCTGCTGCTGCTGCTGCTAAATGGCAATAACTCTTCTTTTGCTTTCATTTAACTTGTTTCTTATGAAGTAGTAAATTTTTATTTTGGGGTTTTTAATGTTAATAGGCATATAAATATAATGATATAAAGAAACTAAGAGGGCTCGAGACGAATCTTTAATCTGGTAGAACTAATAATGTAATAATGTCAGAATATCTTTACATAGAATAATCAAATGCCAAATAGTTGCAATATATATAACGATAATATGCGTTACTATTCCTATTGGATTGACAATAAAAATAGCGTGGATGTCGGTTCTTTAAGATCTACTCGGTGTGGACCACCGATAGACAAATTTTTCTCGGGACCAAATTATCGAAACATAAATTATCAATAAACTAACATAAAGCTAAGCTTATATATTTATAAACAAAAATTATCATTAACTATGATATCATATACTAAAAGTATTTTATTTTCTTCCTGCTCACGCTAAAACCTTTCAGCGCATGTTAGCCATGAAATCGTTATCGTGCGCCCATGCCGGAACCATGGCGGAGGGGGCGGTCGAGGAAGAAGATCACAGTGGAGGACCTAGCACAAGCTGTGGTGAAAATCTTGATGGTACATTCCGATGAGAAATCATAGCACAATTCCCAGGCGAGTGAGATTCGAGGAGTAAGTCATGAGAAATCATATGCAGTGGTTGCTTCTCAAATGAATGATGATCCAGAATCATCGAAAGCGGCGAGATCAAGGGAACTAGGGAAGCAGAAGCAACCAGAGCAGAGATCGAGGGAAGAAGAAGCTGAGCCAAATTCTACACATCGACATAACACAAAAGGTATGCAGCTCTCTTTTATTGCTCCGACTTTGAAGAATGGTAGTCCAGTTGCTTGCTTGGAAAAATCTGCTGTTGAGATTGAAGCTCGTAAATGGAGACATGTGATTATACTTTATGTGATTGGTAGCTCTCCTGCGATCAATTTTCTACGTATTTTTTGTTGGTGTATACTGTAAAGCAAACATTTTGTGCTTGTATACACTGTTTCTATTTCCGCTGTTTTCTCCCATGTCTAATTTGATTGTTTGTCGCATAATATCTTTTGTCACTTTATCTCATATTATAGATCAAATGGTGTGTTGTAGATCACAGAAGATCATTTGATCAGTTTCTCATGAGATATTAATAGTTATTCACAGTCAAGATAACTCTGGACAAGTTATCGGTTTAGACCGTAGCATATAACAGAAAGTAGTTTGTCTTGACTACTTGTTTATGCTAGTACATATGTTATGTATTGAATGGATCGCAGTGAGACGTGTTCTTCTATTCTGGCCGTTTGAGAAGAATCAAGGTTTCAGTGACTCGATAGATCTAAATCCTAATAAGTGATTAAGTGTGATCAAATATTTGTGTGTCACTTTGACTTACTATGGGTGAGAGTTATGCGTTAACTCAATATGCTCTGTATCTTGGGTGACAAAAATATTTGTTTCGACTCTTAATTAACATGTATTAGGAAACCATGTCTTGGTGACCCCAGGTTGATAACATTCCCTTAAGGAGCTCATTAAGTTTATCATACTAAACTCTGCAGGTGGATTTTGTATCCGGTACGATAATAAGATTGAGTGGTACTACTTAAGGAATTAAAGATATTGATTAATTTAAGTTGTCAGAAGCTTTAATTAATTAATGAATGTTTGACATCTTAAACATGGGGATTGTCGGAGTCAAAACTAGAAGCCCTGATTCATCAGCGAACTAGAGCAGTAGTGCATCACTAATTCTTTAGTGGAATGAATTAGTGATTATATACTTGTAATTATTCTGGGCTTGAATAATAGTATACAAGTATATAGGAAGGTCCAACTCTAGTTTTCTAGTAGATCCCTAGAATGACCCAAATGTCCTCTTACACTCAAGCCCAACACACACATTAAGTCATAATGGGCTTGACCCATAGATTGTCTTATATATCTACAAGTTCTCTCTTGCAAACTCTAAGTGTTCTCATTATTGCACACACACAAGGGATAGAGAGAGAAAGTAGTGAGGGTTTGGAGTGGCTTGAGGATCTTGAAGGATCACTAACCACTTAGCATCCGAAATTGAGACGGGACACATTCTTCTAGTGGAATCATTCAACGACCTCCAAATTCAAGAGAACGGTATCTCTAATCCTTGTATGATTTATCTAGTAATTCTTGTATGTCGAGTTAGATATCCGAAAAAGATCTGTGGGCAAGTTAGTTCGGCTTTCATTAGCCGTTCCCATCACCTTTTGTATGAAACGGTCCCATGTTATGGAGTCGGAGATTTTTTACCATGGGGAAGGATATTTCGTGGTCAAATGTATGAACATGGAGGATAGGGACGCAATTCTTTAGTGTGGACTTCACACCATTGGAAGTAGGCCTGTAATTGTGAAGGCGTTCCTGATTTCAATTTCGAGGAGGAGATATTAAAAGTGATGCCTCTATGGGTTGAACTTCCCAATCTTCCCCTTAACTGCTGGGGAATGGATTCATTAAGTAGAATAGGCAGTGTATTGGGCACCCCTCTCATAGCTGATGAGTGATGAATGCACCTCAATCCAGAACAGGATATCATATGCTAGCTATTAGTGGAGATAGATGTGACACAGGTGAGGAAGGGCAACAGATTGAGCAAAAGGTGTAGTATGAATGAATTCCACCGTTTTATAAAAATTGTCAACAAGGTGGCCAGAATTGTGCTTGGAAGGAGAAGAATATGAAACCAGCAATCCAGCAACAGAAAAAGGAAACAAAACAGTGGAAACAAAAAGAAAGTGCATTCAGAATATATACTAAAAACTTTAATGTAATAAAATTATGAATATCAAACTTTAAGATGTGCATTCAGAATATATTTAGTCAGATAACCATAGTTTATATAGTTGATTCACTATAAAGATTTATAATTTATAAACATTAGCATAATAAAAAAAAGAGGTGTGTTTTGGTGAGTCGGTTGTATACTATACACCCATTTTTTGTTCTATTATAGCACATCATCTTTGACTTTTTAAAAACACTATTCAAGCAAGTTACTGTTCATCTCACGCGCGCGGTTACTGTTCACGCGCTAGTTACTGTTCATCCGATTTTTTTTTTTTAATTCCTTTCCAGGTTACTGTTTTAGTAGTTTTTTTTTAATTACATATTTTATTTTTCAGTTTTTTTTTAATATTTTTCAGTTTTTTGTTTTTATATTTTTCAGTTTTTTTTCAGATTTTTTTATTTCCAAATTTTTTAGTAAACATTATCATTACGAAACGTAAAGTTTCATAATCATTACATTTCATCACGACAATATCTAGTTTTTAATACGACAAGTTCTACTTTTAGTCAAACGTTAAAGTAATTATTGTCGTTGGAAAAAATAAATTTTTTCACTAAGAAACGTAAAGTTTCACAATCATTACATTTCGTCACGACAATGTCTACTTTTTAATACAACAAGTTCTACTTTTAGTCGAACGTTAAAGTAATTATTGTCGTTGGAAAAAGTAAATTTTTTCACTAAGAAACGTAATGTTTCACAATCATTACATTTCATCACGACAATGTCTACTTTTTAATACGACAAGTTCTACTTTTAGTCGAACGTTAAAGTAATTATTGTCGTTGGAAAAAGTAAACTTTTTCACTAAGAAACATAATATTTAACAATCATTACATTTCGTCACGACAATGTCTACTTTTTAATACAACAAGTTCTACTTTAGTCGAACGTTAAAGTAATTATTGTCATTGGAAAAAATAAACTTTTTCACTAAGAAACGTCATGTTTCACAATCATTACATTTCGTCATGACAATGTTGAAAAAAACGAAGATGAAATAAAATAAAGAAAATATGGAAAATAACACAAAAAAAAAGAAAATAAAATCTGGAAAAAAAAAAGAAACAAAAACTGAAAAATTTAAAAAAAGTGAGAAAAAAAGGAAAATAAAAAAAATAAAATAGAAAATAGAGAAAAAAGAAATATGGAAATAAAAAAACAGAAAAAAGGAAATAAAAAAAATAGGAAAAAGGAAATCTCGAAAAGAAAAAAAAAAAGAAGTGAACGTGCGGTTACTGTTCACGCCCGTGATTAACAGTAATCCGGGTGTAAATAGTGTTGGTTGAAAAATAAAAAATGGTGTGCTATAATAGGACAAAAAGTGGGTGTATAGTATAAAACCGATGCACCAAAATAATTGTCTAAAAAAAAGTTTGAAATTAGATGGCAATATGAATGTAAATAACAAAAAAAGACAAAGCATCAAGATATGCATTTAGAATATATCGAGTGGTGTGCTATAATATGAGAAAAAGTAGGTGTATAATATAAAATCGATGCACCAAAATAATTGTCTAAAAAAAAGTTTGAAATTAGATGGCAATATGAATGTAAATAACAAAAAAAGACAAAGCATCAAGATTTAGAATATATCGAGTTAGATTCGGAAAAATAAAATTGAGTGGAAATTTAGAAGAAGCTTGCTCTCAAACAAAATATCAGAGCCAGGTTTCGATCCTGGGACCTGTGGGTTATGGGCCCACCACGCTTCCGCTGCGCCACTCTGATTTGTTATGTTATACATAAATGTCATAATTTATACCTTATTTATTAAACATGAATGTTATTGGAAAATGTATGGATAAGAATAAGGGCCTATTTCCTTTAAAAAAAAAAAAAAAAGAATATAATATGGGCCTATTTCATTTTGTGTTGGGATGCTCTGGCTACGTGCGTAGTATGTTTGCATTTATTATAAATTTTCATTCCTTTTTCATCTCCTTATGTAACAAATAATTTATAAGTTATATTATGGTATTTGGAATAAGTTTTTTTTAAGAATTTTACGGAGTGGGACAAGTACAGTAGAACGTCTACATAAATTAATATCCTTGGACTGTAAAATTTTATTATTTTAGTAGGTGCCTCGTAGCTCAGAACAAAGGGTAATCGTCGATGGGAAAAGGCCTAAATTTAATTAATATTATTTTAATAGTATTTATATATATAATTATTATTATTAATAGTTTATAAATACAATATATTGAATAAATAAAACAAATATATGGAACATACTACAGCCCCAGGTGGCGAAGAGCCGACATCGAGGTGCCAAACCTTCCCGTTGACATGAGCTCTTGGGGAAGATCAGCCTGTTATCCCTAGAGTAACTTTTATCCGTTGAGCGACGGCCCTTCCACTCGGCACCGTCGGATCACTAAGGCCGACTTTAAAAAATTAATAATTTATTAATTAAAGGAGGTACTTCACAATAAAAGAGATGTCAATCACCTATTGGATCACCCAGGTGAAAATGAAACATACTAAGAGATCCAAAGCTTAATAGAAATTGTCGATACCATAATTGAAAATGCAATTGAAGATAAAGCTTAAGATTATAAAGTGTGATGTACCGGTTACACGAAAGAAATCAATAACAGCATAAAGAATCCTTCATTATTTTTATTGTTGTTCGAGGATGTCACCCCGGAGCTTTTGAAGTTAGAGATGAAATTTATTTTGATATAACTCTTAGTTTATAGAATTCAAATAAAAACTAATTCATATTTTTCTAAGTTATCCTAGCTATCGTTGCAATTTTAAGAAATTATTATTGTATAATTTTGTTAGGACCATATAATTATATAAGGGACTACCGAAAAATTATTTTTATATTAATTTATTAAAATATTAATTACGCACAAGGCTCAACATCGAAAAAATTATTATCTTAGAAAATTTATTAATTAAGCGAATATTAATTTAAAAAGGTTTTGCTGTAGCTGAAATTAATAGTTATAGTTGACACGTTTTGCCCTATGCTCCATATTTAAGAAACTTGGGAACAATGTAGGAAACTATTATTTTGTTTACAAGTATGACACTAAAATTGAGGAGAGAAATTTTGAAAACTGCAAACGTGAACTATCCTACTAATTGATTTGAATTGAGAGACATGTTAATGGATTTAAACTAGTTATTTGTCTCGGTGCCTTAACTTCTCATTCTACTAGGAAATAATCTGGTAACATGGTTGCTTGATGTGGCGATGCTGAATTTTAATACTATATTTAAGAAACATAGTTTTGTTTTAAGTAATAAGCATTATTCACCAGAAAACATATAGAAATCATCGTGGGGATCTCTCACCCACATGGCACGCCACATGTATTTTCAGGTACTTGAACTCGGATGCGTGAGGGAGGTCGAGTGTTGCGTCAAGTTATTTTAGATGTTATGCTTCTGCAATTATTAAAATTACTTCTTGCAAGAATTATACACAATGATTAATCTCTAAGTTTCTATATATAACTTAGTTTGTGCAACATGATGATCATGAATTTTATATATTATCATGATTTATTATCAAGAAAATTATCTTGTTCGTTTTTTTTTTTTTATTTTTATTTTTTTTTTATTTTTTTATATATCGTGGGAACCCGCAGTCGCAATCTTCGGTGCGCACTGGGTAAACCCCTGTCCCTTGAGCAATAGCCTGCAAACCACACAGGATAGGTAAACCACACTTTCCAAGTACAAGTGTAGACTCGACCTATAACCACACATGACAGGTAAATCACACTTTCCAAGTACAAGTGTGGCAGACTCGACCTATAGAAGCGTGTCATGAGTTCGAACCTGAGACCTTTCAGTCTCAGACTCCTACTTTTACCACTTAGTCATCCCCAAATGGACAAAAATAAAATATAATGATTAAAAAATCTTGGGCAAATTCTCCTGTGAGAAACGCGCGTGGCGTGTGCACTGCATGCGCGCGCCTCTCACGCGCGACGCGTGTTATGCACGCACCCTATTTTATTATTATTATTATTATTATTATTATTATTATTATTATTATTATTATTATTATTATTATTATTATTATTATTATTATTATTATTATTAGGCAAAATTGCATGTAAATTACTGACTTTATACCGAATTCGCATTTTAAGAATGACTTTTTAAAATTAGTCCTAAATTACTGGACTATTAATTGTATCTCAATTGAGTAACTCCGGCGCGTTTCACCCAATTTCTTTGCTGACATGTAGCATTAATTGCTGATCTGTATTAATTAATGCTGATGTGCTCGTAAAACGACGTCGTTATATGTAGTAGATGAAACGACGTCGTTTCTTCATCCCTCCAAAACGACGTGGTATCAAGGCTCACAACAAAACGTCGTCGTTCTACCTTTGGGAATTAGAAAGCCCTAATTCGTCTAAAGCAGCCAATATCCACTACACTCTCACAAAAGCCCCACACCCACACCCTTTGAATCCTTAACCCCTCTTCATTATTCTGACAAAAATGCAATTTGCACACAAAAATATCACTCGAAGCTGTTGATTAGAATAGTTTATGCTTGATTTTTGTCGTCGCGTGTTTAGAAGGTTGTTCGAGGCTGAAGAGGTGTGGTCCCAAAAGTTGCAGGAGTAATGGCAGACAGGTAGGTCCCCAATCTCTTTTGTTTATGTCAAATTGATGCAATTTCACAATTTTTTACATAGATTTCGGTATTTTGAAAGTTACAGTTAGGGCTTGCATTTGCAATTTTGGAATTTCGTGCTTATTCATGTGTTTTCGTAGGGTTTGATGGGTTTTTTTTTTTATGTTTCAGTGATTTTGCTGCTTATGTTCATCATGGTGGTGAATTTGTCACGTTAGACAATGTGGATGTATATGTAGGGGCGAAAGCGAGGGTTTTCTTGATCTTGATGCAGACTGCTTTGGATATTTTGATGCAGTAGAGTTAGTTGAAAAACTAGGGTATTGTACTTGGGAAAAATTGTGGTATCGTTTCCTTGGGACTCAATCGTTTAGGATAATCAAAGATGATAAAGATGTCATGGCGATGTTATCTCATCTTGTTGTTGGACGTAGGGTTCTTCATTTATATCTTGTGGGTGGGAGACTTCAGATTGTTAATGAAGGTGGTGCTTCAAAGAGTAAGGGTGAGGGTGAGGCAGCTTCAAAGAGTAAGGGTGAGGGTGAGGGTTCAGGTGGTTCAAAGAGTAAGGGTGAGGGTGAGGGTTCAGGTGCAGCAAAGAGTAAAGGTGAGGGTTTAGATGATGACTTAGATATAGATTGGGGTGACATTGATTTGGAGGGTACAAATGTGAATAAGAAACCAGCTCCAGATGGTGAAAAGGAGGCTGAGGTGATTGAGGGTGAACCTGATTTCAATGAGGGTGAGTTTAGTGATGAATTTAGTGAGGATTCAGATTATAGACCTTTGGATGGTGATGGTGAGTCATCTGATGATGGCCTAGGGGATGATGAATTAGCTTCTGAATATGAAGAGTATGTAGCTGCTCGGCAGAAGGTGAGGAAGGGAGAGAATCTCTTTGACTTGGTGGAATTAGCTGAAAAGAGAGGTCAGGGATTAGGCTTGAAGCAAGGCCAAGTTCCTGAGGCCACAAAAGAACCTGATTACCAATCTTCTGATGGTGATGTTTGCTCTGACTCAACTAATGAGGAGAATGAAGGACCCAGAAATATGAAGTTTAGGTATGTTTATGATCCAAGGGGTGATCCTAAAACTTTGAAGCTACAGCTTGGAATGAGATTTGATGATGTATTCCAGTTAAGAGAAGTGCTAAGAGAAAATGCAATAGCTAATGGATGGCACATCAAGTTTGAAGCCGTGGGTAAGACTAAATGCCAGGCTACATGGAGACCACCTTGTAGTTGGAGGGTTTATAGTTCTATTGTGAAGGGTGAAGACAAATTTTGCATCAAAACATATGTTCCTAAGCACACATGTAAAAGAAAGCAAAGTAACAAGCTTGTTAGCTCCAATTGGATAGCTAAACAATACATGAATGTGTTCAGAATTCAACCTAACATGCCTATTCCACTGCTAGCAGAGGATATTAGGAAGAGGTTTAGGGTTGTAGTTCCAAGGGACAGAATGTACAGAGCAAGATCCCTTGCTCAGGAAGAGATTAGAGGCTCAGTTGAAGAGCATTATGGGATGCTTAGGAACTATGTTGCTGAACTGATGAGGGTTGATCCAGATGGAAAGTACCAGTTGTTGTTAGGTGAAGATTTAGTTTTCAGG
This sequence comes from Schizonepeta tenuifolia, assembly GCA_029490685.1. NCBI lineage: Eukaryota > Viridiplantae > Streptophyta > Magnoliopsida > Lamiales > Lamiaceae > Schizonepeta > Schizonepeta tenuifolia. The sequence continues at coordinate 8,587,931 of CM055956.1, forward strand.
GGGCTATACATAGGATACAGTGCACTCAGAAATGGCTTCAAAAAGAGCTGTAGACCATTGATAGGACTTGATGGTTGCTTCCTCAAGACCTATCTTGGTGGAATATTGTTGTGTGCTGTTGCTAAAGATGGCAACAATCAAATGTTCCCTATCTCCTGGGCAATGGTTGAGGTTGAAAACGAGGAGTGCTGGAGTTGGTTCTTGGAAATACTTCTTGAAGATTTGGCCATCACAGATGGAGTTGGTTGGACTATTATTTCTGACCAACAAAAGGTAACACCACCTTATTTGCATTATTTTGACTATGTATTATTTCTGCTATTTGCATTCTCACTAAGGGTTTGGTTTTAATTGTAGGGACTGATTAATGCTGTAAGCAAGCTGGCTCCCTTGGCTGAGCACAGAAACTGTGCTCGGCATGTCTACATGAATTGGAAGAAGCACCACAAGGGAACAATCCTGAAAAAACTGTTCTGGGCATGTGTGAGAAGCACTTACCTGGCAGAGTACAAGGAAAATCTGGAGCACTTGAAGGCAGAAAATGAAGCTGCACATGCAGACTTTGTTGCAAGAGATGTCCGGAAATTCTGTAAGGTTTTCCTTTCTCTGCATCCAACAAGTGACATGGTAGATAACAATATTGTTGAAACATTTAATGGCTATATACTTCATGCACGTGGGATGCATATCATTCATATGCTGGAACACATTAGAAAATCTTTGATGGTGAGGCAGGTAGATAATTTGAAAGCTATGGCTATGTTGTCTGATAGAATATGTCCTGTGATCAAAACAAAGCTTGAAAAGTTGATGGTGCAGAGTGTTGATGCTTATGTGTTCCCTAATTGTGAAAACAAGTATGAGGTGCATTTTGAGGGTCAAAAATTTGTGGTTGAGAGGTACCTGCTGGCTTATAAGTTTGCAATACAGCCTTGTGTGAGTGAGAAGATGTGGCCTCAAGCAGAGGGTTATGCTGTGAAACCACCCTTGATTAGGAAGATGCCTGGCAGACCCAAAAAGAACAGGAAAAAAGATCCACAGGAAGATCCAAAAAAACCAAACAGGCTGAAGAGGTTTGGGCTTAGAATTACATGCCAAAACTGCTTCCAACAAGGCCACAATTCCACTACATGCAAAAATGCAAAGGTTCCACCTCCAGCAAAGGTACCTATTTCTTCTTCAAATTGTTAGATGTAAGTTTTGATGTATCACTGAACTAGTGCATCTTTCATGAATCAGGGCAAGAGAGGTCGACCCAGAAAATATCCAGATCAACCACCAAGGCCACAAAACAGAAAGAGTTTAGGGGTGCCTGCATTTACTTTCATCATTTAAATTTTTTCATAACTTTATTTACTTTCTGACTTTGTATCCTGTTTCTGATTTTGATGCAAGTTTGCTTATGTTGTAGATGCCAAAGAGAAGAAGAGTGGCAAATCAAGAGCCATCCTCCTCAGCTTCTACACTTACCAGACACCCTTCTTCAAAAGGCAACTCTGGCCCTTCAACACAAGAGAGCACAACTCCAGCAACAAGGAATGCATAGGACAGGGTGTTGGCGTTAGGCATGAAAAACTTTTTTTTTGCACAACTTGAACTTGTATATTTTGTTAATTAAGTACACTTGTTTTGTGACTTAATATATTTTGCTTGAAATACACTAGCTGTGACCATCAATTGTATGCTTAAGGTTGATTTTGTGGATGTCTTGATCAATGCAAAGGCTCATTTTGTGCAGTTGTTCATTAATTAGCCTTGTTTCATCTTTGTATCCTGTTTACTTGATCAATGCAAGGTCTCATTTTGCCTGACTTAATATATTAAGTATCATGTTTACTTGATCAATGCAAAGGCTCATGTTGTTCATAACTTTGATTCGATATACTGCTGTAAAGAAATAAGATGTAGACACTTCAATGTAATGAAAAGATGCACAAAATAAGACACTAGATTTCGAACAAATTACATCTTCAAATCATTCAAAAAACATCAAATTCTACATCAGTTTCCACCCTAAAACAACATCAAATTACAACATCAATTCACACATGACTTTCCACCCAAAATACATCTTCAAAATGACTACGACAACATCCACAACCAAAGTCAGTTTCCACCCTAAAACAACATCTTAAAAAGGAGCAAAATAACAACAGCAAATGCAACCAAAAACCATCTCATCATACGTTCCATATTCTTCATCTTCTTGGCCATTTTCTTAAACTCTTGAACATCTACACCAGCTTCACGTTCTGCATTCAATTCTTCATTCAATTCTTCGCCAGAAATGTGCTCATTTCTCTTCTCTTTAACTGCTCCTTCCATCAGTTTCTCTAGAGCAAGATCCCTCTCCAGCTTAATCTTTTGGAAACATTGTTTGTAGTATGGAGTTAGCTCCGGGTCAAGCCAATCCCAGTATGTACAACCCCCCACTACATGAACACTGAATTTAATCAAAATGGTTTCAAGACATGAAATCCATAATTTATTCAAAATCAAAATGAATCCTAAATTTATTCAAAATCAAACATTTGCAGTAATATTGTACTCACCCGTCCTCTGCTTCGACAAACAAAATATCGCCTCTCCGGGTTTTCCACAGAATTCGAAGGCCTCATTATTGCACGGTTTCCACATTTGCAAATCCTCTCATGCTCGGAATTCAACATATTGTTTGACCTTGTGTGCGAAGAGGAAGAAGCCATCAACAACTAATTGGAGCCCTAAACGCGAAATCTACAGAGGGATGAAGAGGCAATGACGGCAAAAGGGAGAGGGAAAAGAGGGGAAATCTGCATTCTCTGGAATTCCATGAAAAGAGGGGAAATCTTTAGGGCATTTGTGTATATAAGTGTTTTAATTATGAAACGACGACGTTTTGCCGCCTCCAAAGCGATGTCGTTCGATATACTCGAACGACTTGCCATGTCAGCATTCCGAGCTACATGTCAGCAAAGAAATTGGGTGAAACGCGCCGGAGTTACTCAATTGAGATACAATTAATAGTCCAGTAATTTAGGACTAATTTTAAAAAGTCATTCTTAAAATGCGAATTCGGTATAAAGTCAGTAATTTACATGCAATTTTGCCTTATTATTATTATTATTATTATTATTATTATTATTATTATTATTATTATTATTTTGCAATAAGCCCATATACACATCACTTAATGTTCATATGTACACCGAAGAGTATTGATATGCACCAAATTTTTTCCAGTTTTTTTTTCAATTTTTGTTTTTTAAATTTCCAAATTTATTTTGCACCTCTTTCTTTTTGCCTCTTTGTTGTTTTATTTGCCGATTATTCTTTGGTCAAGATTCGAGCGAGGGGAGTCGAAGGTCTTGGAGCGAGCTGAAAAATCCAAATTATTGTCCGATATTTATCCTTATAGTAGTAATCGGAGCGAAGACGGAGTCGGAAAAAAAAAGAAAATAAATGTAAATAAAAGAAAAACTGGAAAAAAAAATGGAAAAAGTTGGTGCATATCAATACTCTTCCGTGTGCATATCAGCATAAAGTGCAGTGCATATGAATATACGGTGAAGTGCAAATGGGATTTAAAAAAAAAAAAAAAAATTGGACAAAAAGAATTGGAAAAAGTTTCGGTGTGCATATCAACATAAAGTTAAGTGCATATGATTATATGGTGGTGTGCATATGGATTTATTACAAAAAAAAAAGTATACACGTGCCGCGCGTGAGAGGCACGCGCCACGCACGGTCTCACGCTGTGAGATGCATTGCATGGGAGACTAACTCAAAATCTTGTTCGTTTTAGTAAAATATAATTCTCATTTCCTGAAGTAATCTTTATTAAATTGAAATTTTTCGAGGTGTGAATAATATTATAATAATAGTATATTTTACATGTCTCTGATCATTAACGTTGATAACTCTTTAACAATGATTCTAATTCAAAGTGAAAAATGAATATGGTATATTAATTTTGACGGGTAAACCTGCATTGACTGAGTCAAACCCGACCTGAATCCGGTCTTTTGGAAAGAGACCGGTTGCACCCAAGTCCTTCTCCTCAGTTGGTTAGAGCGTGTGGCTGTTAACCACAGGTCGAGGTTCGAGCCCTCCTTCTAGCGCAATTAAAGTCTTTTACAAAGCACACACACATCAAGCCCTATGATTTGGACAGTTTAAAACCCGGGTGCGGTGCTTCCATTGGGCCTAGTGCAGCAGCCCCTCGTACATTACTAGTCCCATACATTATCCAGGGACTGAATAGATGATGCCTGATTTCCCCCTTCAAACACATCTATTCCATTGAACACATCTATTTCACTACGGCTATTGAATCGAGCTAGAGTCGAATATTATATGATACAGAAAAACTAAACTATAATTATATTTGATTACACATAAATATAATTAAGTAAATTTGTTTTGTCAAATGTTTATTCTTTTCTTTTCTTTTTTTTCATTGTTTTACTTGGGATCAACTTATACAACAAAATTACTACTATTATTCTTCTAATTCGATGATATTGATTACTAGTATAAACTTCACACGTTTAAATTCATAAATTTTTGTCAACGAAAGTGTTTATGAGCGCGTTTTGATAGATTCATTTAAAAGATATTTTAAGGGTTAATGACCAAAATCATAATATGGTATGATGATAGCATAATTAGATGAATCGATGATGAATTTTTAATTTATTAATAGTAGATGATGGTCATACTTACTGGCCTGTACGTAAAAGGAGATGTAGAAATCTTATATATATTCCACATCAGCTTGATAAAGATCATGATCAATAGCAAAACCCGTGTCCCACTGTTGGTTGCCAAAACTCTGCATTTAATAAAAATCAAAACTCTGCATTTAATAAAAATTAAAAGAATAAAATGGGGTGAGAGAGGCTCGAACTCTCGACCTCAGGATTACTCAATCAAAGCTATGAGACCTACGCGCTAGCCAACTGCGCCACCACCCCTACCTGTTAGACTTAATTCAACAAGTAGCATTAGAAGGATCACGTAATTTGTAATACAGAAAATTCTATTCAGCGACTGGCCACGCGCGTTAAAAAAATAAAAAATTAACTAGAAATAGTCACATTTCCCTTTAAAGTTTATGATTTCTCAATTAAAGTATATTCCTTTTTTAAACCCTATATTTATATTTAGCATTGTGTTCAAATAGCACTACCCAATTTTATAATATCAATTAGACAAATAGACCTGAACAACATAACTACAAAATAGGAACTGTCATCAAAATTCCTGAATATTATGTGGATGAAGTAGAAATTCAAGTAAAATAGATCACGTTTTGGAGTGAACATACTGAGTTCTTTTCCACCCTCATAAAATGAAATAGAACAAAAAGGACATCCTTTGCTCCTTCACTCTCACAACAGAAGATACAATTTTACATTTTCTCCAATTTCAAATAATTGATTTATGATGCTTCTTCTTCACCCGCAGTCTCCTTTGCTACTGGCAAGTCACCAGTGGTTGATGCTGCATTCTTTTCTGGGGCATCATTTCCATCCTCCGACCTCGGCTCAGCCTCTGCATGAGCCACATCCATCTCCGGGCCTCTCGTCTCATCAGCAGTTTGTGTTACAATAGAGTTCTCCTCGTTATGGATGCCTTCAGGCTCTGCAGAAGGAGCAGCCCCCTCCTGTTCAGCTGCATCAGTCCCAGCCTCGACAATTGGCTCGGTGACAACTTCCTCGTTGGATGTTCCAACATCGGAGGCAGCTGCTTCGACTTCTTCCATTGCTGTGTCATTGTTAGTCGCAGGAGCTTCAACATCTGGTGGAACAGATTGAGCTGTGTCGGTGTCGTGCATTGCAGTGTCGTCATCTTTTGCGGCAGCAGCTTCGCGTTCTGCTTGCATTCTATAAGCATTTGACAGAGACTGAACCCTCTCTAGTTCAGTCATTAGATCACCGTATCGCTTCTGTAAAGTACGCTCGAGGTCCTTCTGCTTCTGAACCTCTTCCCAGAGATTGCCGATCCTGTGTGTTGCTGATAGTGTCTCTTGCTTCTTTAAAGCTTGGAAGCATTCGAGTTCTGTTCCTGCTGTGTCCATCTGCTTGAAGGTTGCCTCAACTTGCGCCCAAAGTTTATTAGCTCGCATCTGATCATTCACAAACCATCTAAGTTACAAATCTAGAGAGACAGACCCATAAATCATATATCAAATCAAGCAACCAAAATTTAGAATCTAATCTCAAATGAAGCAAACTACTCCCTCCGTCCCGTTCGGTTCAACATATCTCACTTCTTTTCGGCACGGAGATTAAGAAAAGAAGGATTAGATGTAAATTATGTGTTTAGTATAGTGAATAGAGTGTATAAAGTGTTTTTGAAGTGATATAAAGTGGTTTTGAAATGATATAAAGTGAATAAAGTGATTTCTTAATTATTTCTTAAAAGGAAATGAGACATGTTGATGCCCAAAAAGGAAAGTGAAACATGTTGAACGAGACGGAGAGAGTATATAACAAAAGAATGATATGCTCAAGCCTGAACAGCTACGCAAAGCTACATAGAGTGACTTCCATTCATATATTAAGCAACCACAAATATCAGATTAACAAATATTCATAAACTTCCGCATGACTGTCAAGCCACCAGAGCTCCCTTATTGAAAAGGTTCAGGTATGGAAACAAGACCATGTTGCCGATACCAAGAAACAATACTATGATCTCCTATCCAGTAATAAAAATATATCTGAGTACATTCAACAAATATGGGACCATAATAATATCTCAAGATCTTGTGAAGCCATTTTTTCTAAGGAAATTTATCTGTAAAAAAGCATTTCTGTATTCTTAATGCAGATTACATGGCCAGTAGACCTAGTCACCTGATGCTAACCAATATTTATTAAAAACCTATTAGTGAAACATCCCATCATTATCGAAAAGGTCGAAATACTTCAGAATCAACACCTAGAAAATCCTTCATTTACACATTTTCAATCAGTTCGACAAGATATGATGCTGATGCCAGGCAACCACTCAAGCACCAAAGGGAGAAAGGGGAACATAACAAGAATATACTCAGAAAGCAAGTCCTGAAGAAAAGCATACCTGGTAACCATTAGTAAGAAGTTTAATCTTCTGCTCATGCCGTTGTGCCTTTTTAGTCTCATCATCCATCTTCCTCTTCACATTTTCAAAATCATTCTGCAGGGAAGCAAGTTTGTCTGCATGGTTGGCAACACTTGCTTGACCATAGTCATCACGAGTAGGGAAGTACATGATATCATTTAAGCATGTCATATGTGCTTCCACATAACCATCAATAGATTCATTTTCATGGCCCATAGCAGCACGGAGAAATTCGACCTCGTCTTTTATAAATTTATCTGCCTGCATAATCAGAAATTGTTACTTAAATGCAAATAAATTCGTTCAATTATACATACTAAGGTGAGAGTAACAAAGGTATGAAAGAAAGACCCATAGGAAACCACCCCTACGCATAAATAATTCATATTGCTATGATGGATGCTCAAATATCCACAAAAATAATTAAATCAATTCGAACTCTAGAAAAGATAACAAGAATCTAAGCAATACAACAAGTAACTTGAGCGGTTAGTTGACCCTTCTGAAACCAGGTAATTTGAACGACTTTTAACTAACCTATCAGATAATGAATCTGTCTATAATCCTTAAATATTAATATCACCACACAACATTAAGTTTAGCAACTGTTCTTATGTAGAGTTAGTTATAAAAAGCAAACAAAAACTCCAAACTCAACTTGAAACCAAAACAAACAAAAGTTCACTGGAAAATATACTAAATATACAATGCTAATGACACCAAACATGAAATTGAACTGCATACCTCTTTCAGCTCATCTTCTTCATATTCGTCAATTGTAGGCACAGATACAGAATTCTCATTTGCAGAACGTTTACCACCTTTCTTCTTCTCCTTGGCTGCTTTCTCATCCAGGGGATATTTTATATTATCATGCTCCAGCAAAGATAAAAGCTCCTTTCTTACTAATTCATCAGCCTGCTCAAGTAAGGTTGGTGGGACAAACGAGCTCTTGTCTTCATCAGTTCTCATCAAAGATTTTCTAATGAGGTCCAGCGAAGCCACAGGAGGTCTTGGCAGCTGCCTCTGCAGTACTTTCGACCTTTTCTTGAGTAATGCTTGCTGCCTTGCTTCTTCCTCGGCCTTTTCTCTAGCAATTCTATCCGACATGTCTTCCTCAATCTTCTCATCAGGTTCTTCATCTTCATCAGCCAATGGTTGAATAACTATTTGGTAGTCATTCTTGGGTTGTGGGAGACTTTTCAGTCCAGAAATGAGTTCTTTCTTATAATCAGACTGCCTCAGTTTGCCATTTTCATGCATATCTATATCTTCATTTATGCGAAGCTCATCCCTCATTGGAGTTCCTTTTGGAGTGAGGCCAACAGCATAACTATCTCGTGTCGGTGTCATCCCGATTCTGGGAGTGAGATCACTGCCACCAGGAGTTGCCGAAGGAGTCAAGAGGGGATTTGGCGTGGTAATGTCCTTCTTCTTTGGAGTCACCCCGGAAAAGTCTGAAGGGTGCAGCATGGGATTATCCCCACCGAGCAACGGAGTCTGAGACAGAGTCAGCCTCCGTTGGTTCTCTGCCTCCATCATTATGGCGTCCTGCTTACCTGCAGGAGTCCTTTGAGGGGTTCTCCCTGGAGTCATGCCATGCCTTGGAGTCTGGGCATAACTTGCCAGAAGAGCTCGGGTTGCAGCATTTCCTTCAGTGAGTTCTTCATTTCCAATAAGATCACTAGAAATTCCCATCTTGGCAATTGCCTCCAACTCATGGTCAGGAATTTGCGGGGCAGGTAGATTTAACCTGGACCTTTTTCGAACTGCTTCAGGATCATTAAGTTTATTTGCTTGCAAGATTGCAGATGGAGCATCCTGCCTCTGTGCTATTTTATTTCGGGCAATGTCCTGCTTTCTCAATCGTGCTTCTTTGTCGACTCTTCTTTCACCTTCCAACTCCTCGATTGTTGTTGGAAACTTGACTAGCTCAGTAGGCCGATTTTCTTCAGCAATGTCATAAAAGCCAGGTGGAGGTCTCTTTTCAAAAGGGATTTCAGCATTGTAATCGATTCCTCTTCTCTTTCTCTTCTTATGGCGAAGGTCAATTCCAGCAGCTTTGAGCTCTCTTCTCTTCTGCAATGAAGCCAGCCTTCGAGCCTCTTCCAGCTGTTTTTCCCGGGCTTTCCTTTTAGCCTTCTTACCCCTAGTGTTGGCTAATCGTGCCCGAGCTTCAGAAAGCATCTCCTTTTCATCTTCATCCATATCAACTGGATCAGGACGAGCAGGCTTTGATTCCGGATTTGGGTCAATCTCTCCCGGCCGCAATTTCCGAGGGTCATCACCAGGTTCATAGTTTTCATCCTTGGCACAGGCCGCATCCAGCAGCTTCTCATATCTCTCTAGGCACTGTGATGGGGTACGCCCTACAATAGGGGCAATAGTCCTCCACTGCGTGGGCATGAGTTTTGCCAAATGCAATAACTTCTCATCTTCTTCTCGGGTCCACTCTGTCTGCAATGTCACAGAAGGAGGTGGCTTAGTTCCGAAAGTATAGAAACCAATCAAATAGAATAATCTACAAAACATAAGGCCATAACTAATATAATGAACCTTGCTACATAACATACTAGCAATCATGTGCGGATCCTCTGCTTTGGGGGGGGGGGGGGGGGGGGGGTTGCACTTATACACTGATGTTTTGCAACTAATAATAGGGAAGTTAACCAGTCCGGTTGTGATCCAATAATATAGCAGGTGGCATTCGGGTTGCTAAAAGGGCAAATGCACAGATATACTGAAACAGACAATGTTAGACATGCATCTATGCAAAGATAATATAATCAGTGTTTTGAATTGACCAAAATAGAGGAAGCCAAGCCTAAAACCATAGTTTGCATTCATCATATGTGTTTGCACATGTCATTCAGATCAACCAGGAAATGCAAGGATATGTTTGGTTCAGATTTTGTGTACGGGACAAAATGCATTGTAAAGTGTGATTTTTATTTGATTTTATTCCATGAAAATGAACGACAAAGGGGATGGAGATAGAAAATGATATCGAGCATGCAAAACTTATTTTATAACATGCCACTGAATCGATTGAGAATCAAATCTTCCAAAAGACAGGCCATCCAATGAGAATAAATGTTTGATCAGTCACATGTTCAATTGTCATTACCCAAGTTAACATTCTACAGAACTTACTTACGGAAAAAGGTTGGCTGCTCTAACAGGTAATCCAGATTCCATATCAGATGATATTTAAAGTTGAGTTCACAATGGAAAGAAATCAAAAATGTAGAATCAACTGGTTAAAGATTAAAAAAAGCAAGTTCTATCAACCATATATGTCCAACACTTGCTCAACCTATTCTCTATGTGAACTTGGTCATTTCTTATCATACCCTCAATTACATCTTCACACTCATTGAGAAAGGTTTCTGAAATTCATTTTAATTAATTAGGACAAAACAATGTTAATGATGTTGGCACACAAGAATGATAGAATATTAAACTTCATAGAGCTGCAGTTGTCGCACAAGTAAAATGTTACGCATTAGCACATTTTCAAATACACATTCAGTTCCTTAAATTGCATGTCCAGCACCAAACTAAAACCTTGCTACAAAACGTACGTACAAGTACGATAGAATTTTTTATAATTTACAAAATCTTGCAACATAAAATACTAGCAATCAATCAACTTCGATATAAAAAGAGCTAATCATTAAGAAATATACCTTTTTGATGGAGGGATCCAGCCACTCATACCAGCGGGCCTTGCATTGTTTGGCCGATTTTCGTACCAACAGAGAAGAAATCCTCGCCCATTGATTCTTCCCATACTTCATAACCGCAGCCTTCAAGATTTCATCTTCCGTGTTCTTCCACACGCCTCCCTTTATCATAATCCTCATTTTGCTGGTGAAATCTTAAGTGACCGAAGGGATTCTTCTTAATCCTTAGCTCCTCTCTATATTAAGTTCTGCAAAAACACTTTCCTTCGGGCATTACTATACTGTAAAAATTTCATTAACACATATAATATAAACTCTGCAACACCAATCCGTTCGGTGGCTTCTCAATCAAAGTTTTACGCCTATTTTATTATTGAAATTCTAACACAATTAAGCTTAAAATAACCAACGCATATAAAAAGCAATTACAGAAGAAGCAATCATAGATACATTGGACAAAATCGCCAGCAATGAATCATAATCAAAAACCCTTGATAATAAATGCTCGCAAATCAAATCCAAAACAAACTGAACAGAATTGAGTAAGTTAGAGAGCAAGTTAGAAAAAACGACCACCATCTCCGGTGGTTATTGTCCCGACGGCACCGAGCTCGCCCACTGAGACATAATCTACAACTACCTGCTGAAGATGAAGAATCTCCAACCACAAAATCAGATATATGCTTACAATACTCACAATCGGAGCAGCAACACACAAAAACAATAATAACATCAAGCTATTTTTTCCTGAGTGGTTATAGCTTATTCACATAACACCACGAACAATTTCCTGTTTAGCTCATATTTGAGTTTACGAACTTCAAAATCAACAGAGATTAAAGAGGGAGAATATTTTTGTTAATCTGGTTTTTCTTACCAAATCTGAGGATTCCTGTTGTCCGCGAGCTGGAGAGAGATGGAGCGGGTGGATTTTGCAGGCGAGGAGCAGCGACGGAAACGATTACGCGATTCTTGTGAAATTGTTTAGGGATTTGGACGGAAAAAGAGAAAATGGGGGCTGTGATTGAAGAAGAAAATAGGGGTTTCGGGTTTCCTGATTTCACAGAGATTTTTCACTCTCCTAGTGAGAGGGAGATTGTAGTCTGAGAGAAGAATTGGGCTTATAATTTAACTTCGTGTTGGGCCAAATAGATCTGATTATGGGCCAACTTCTATAAAATGATTTTTCGTCTGTCCCAAAAATAATTATTTTAGTGACTCTGTTAATTCTAAATATAACCCCGATTACTCGTTGGGAAGACTTTGACTCTGACCATGAACATCGCCGGAGTTGTCAAGGGAATGGTTGCTCATCGCCTTCTTGTGGTCGGTGATCAAGGATACGGTGACGCTAGTGAATCTGATCGGCTACGAATTGGCCTTTGTCAGCGTCGGATACTACAATCACTCGAAATTGCAGGCGATGAAGGCGAAGGAGGCGCAGAAGAAGGCGCCGCCGGCCGATGAGGAGACGGCGAAGCTTTTAGCGGAGAGAGAAGGGGAAGGAGGTGGGATGGGGAAGAAAGGAGATTCGCAGGCTTGATTTTGGGGATTAATTTTATGTAATTAGGAAAACGGATTAGCAAAGGCTGTGTTGGAATAAGACAAAAACTTGCGCGGTACAAATGCCCATTACCCGATCCGACCCGACCCGATTGATCCGGATTTGACCCGGGTCAATTTCCTTTGACCAGTTTTTTTTTGTTTTTTATTTTTTTAATTTTCCAATTTTTTTTACTCTTTTTTTGTTTGTCGCTTCTTTTATAGTTAAGATTCGAGCGAGGGGAGCCGAAGGTCTCGGAGCGAGCCGAAAAAGTCTAAATTGTTGCCCGCCGATTATCCTTATTTTAGTAATCGGAGCGAAAGCGGAGCCTTAAAATCGGAGCCGAAGGCTTCATCGAGAAAAAAAAAAAACTGGAAATAAAAAAAAAATTGAAAATAAAAAAAAAAATATATATATAGTGGGGCGCGGGGCGGGCGCGTGAGCGGGTCAGGGGCGGGTCTGCACGTTATAAATCTGTACTGGAGACCTTCTCGTTGGAATAAATGTGAGGAAGAAGAAGAAATCTGGGATTCATTTGCAGGAGATTCATTTGATGATGATGAGATAGCATGAGGTGTAATTTGAATTTTCTTTATTTTTTATTTTTAAATCAAAACAACGTCGTTTTGAACGTCACGTCACTATGAATTAGACATGTCATCGTCAATTTTTTCCCTAATTGAATTCGGATGAATATTAAGAAAAATTAAAAGATGGATATTTTTTTTGCTAAAATTAAAAAGTTTATCATATGTCCGAAATTTGGTAAAAAGTCAGGTATTGTTTGCAATTTTGCCTTTTTGAAATGAAATATAAGTTTTATTATCATCGCGAATTATTACATCCAAATTGATAGTACTACCATTGGCAAAAACGGCAATACTCCGAGATAGGTATACTATTCACACAAACTCTATTCTCGTTATCTATATCTTTTTTTTTTTATCTATCTATATCTATATCTATATTAAAATACAATTTTTAGGGTTATTTTTGTAATTTGACTTATTTCAATTTTGTTGGGACAGTTTCTCCATTTCAAGCCTTTTGGTGAACGATGCCTCGCGCTGCTATAATCTGTATATATAGGCCTCATTGTCAAGAGCGGCCTTCAGGCAAAAGGCGTCAAGAATATGACAATCATTATTCAACAATCAACCATAGTCGGCAACGGAGATGTGGCGGAGATAACTAGATAAATACAAGTAAAATCTCAACTCTTACTTTTGCCAGTGCTTTCGATAAACTGGATTAGTCCAATTTTCATCGCAGAGGTCGACAATTTGCTACTCTGTAGCGTCTTTTCTCTTACTAAAATTCACTCTATCCGTTCATTCTCATTAACATTATACATGCATGGTGATTACATTCTTATATTGGCAATTGACATTGTTTCTCAAGATAATTGTTTTTAGATAACATATTGGATTATTGAAATCAACCGTTAATCAACATAATTCACAAACAAGATATTACATGTGAAATAGGGTGATATATATAACATGCATGTTATTTGTGCTTTCCCTTAATGCGATTTTACTGTGGCATCATGAAATCCAAACTCTGGTAAACAACCACATCTGTAGAACTTTTTTAGCACATTAATACAACATAACTCAACTCAATATTTCTCTATCTATATTGTTATTCCAATTTATTTAAGAGAAAAATGTCTATAATACTTATACTCTTCAATTAATGTTTGAATTTGCACTCGACAAACTATCTAAAATCCTCAATAGCATTCAAACTCGGATAGATAAACAAATTGAAAGTTTCTTATCAGAATTCAGTCGGATTAATCGTATTCTCTTAATATTTTGCAATTTGCATGGTTTCAATATTTGGTAATTAGCATTTTAATATTATAATTTCTTCCTTCCATGGATATCCTTTCAATTTTGCTGCACTATATTTGACAACCACATCCTGTATTATGTAATAAACTATAATCATTGGTTAAGAACCTTTTACTTATTGGTTTGGTTGAGTGTAGCTGTAGTATATCCACTGTTGTCCCAACAAAGAAAATTTTAGAAGAGCTACATCATTTTAGAAAAGATGGCCCTCAAATTGGAGTTGATGCCATGGACTTAGTTGTACAATTAAAGCTTCATAGATTTGGAACAACTTTCAACGTGAGGTTCTATGTTAAAGATTAAAAAGAATTAAGATAATTGGTGGTGTACTTATGTTTCTTTCTTTTTTTATGTTAGGCTGTGAACACAAGTTTATATCTCTTAGCAGTCGCAGAATGGTTCAATTTGAGTTTATATCATTTTACCTGAGGTTTTTTCTTGGTTTTTTTGGTTTTTGATTTTTGGTCTTTTTTTTTTTTTTTTTTCTTTCTTTCTTTCTGCATTTCAACTCCATTTGTCAAAATTAGATTCTAAAATGAGTCTATGAGTAGTTTTTTCTCCCAATCTTGCAGCATATTATGATTATTATATCAAACGTACATGTACAGGTCGTCGTATACTTTAGAGTGACAAGTATGAGGCTTTTAGGTGATACCAGATGTGAATGGCCTTAAAACCTGGTTTCTTGATTTTGATATGTCTAATTTGAGCAATTGTTTAGTTAATTGTTCAGTTTGTGCATGAATATGAGGATTAGTTTTTTATTGAAAAGTGTCTGCAGGTGTGCAGTTTTGCTTTCTTTGTAAATTAAGGGAGGATGGGAGTTTAATTGAGAAAGGAGGAAATAGACTTTGTATCAGTTTCTAATTAAATTTCTAGCTTAATGCGATCCAAATCTTCGCTTAGTATTCACTTGCAGCTGCTTAAAGAATGTTGACAGCTGCTTTCCCAAGCTTCACTTAGTGTTGCTTCACTTAGTGATGTGTGTACTTTTGGTTGTTTAGAATTTGAGATTTTTTATAATTTTATGTGGAGATAATACACGTTTAGGTATTATTTTGTGCATAAATTCTAGAGATCGTTAGTGAAGGGGTGTTGCATGGAGAAAGTAGGGAAAGTGGAGTTTGATGAAACTAGAGATGCAAGTTTGGAGAATATTCGTTGGGATGGGTTTCGATTTTGTAATTGGATAATTTATTAGTTTTTATTGGGTTTTAAGTTTGATACATTAGTTAAGGCCCATCAATATGGCGGCTATTATGGAGTGTTTTTGGTGGTTATCTTTCAGCCGTCATATAGTTCTAGACATTACTTTTAGTTGGAAATTATTCTCGAGCCACCTAGCTAGTTTAGAGAAAACGGATACGACTTGGAATTTCAATGACAATTTTCTTATTTTATTTTTTAGTTCGTAGATTATACTATGTTTTCTTTTATTTATTTAAGTGTGTTTTATTATAATAGTATGAGTAGCTAATTTTTCAATTTGGCGAGAATATTGACACTAGTTTAATAATCTGTGAGACCTAATTGTTCGTATAATTAATTTGCTAAGATTTTGATTTATTCCTTGTATTTAAGGTTAATTCCGATTTTGTTTAAGCCTGATCAACTTAGATTAAATTGAATTATTAGTTCCCTCAATCTATAATTATTAGAATATGGCTAATTAGTGATAAAGCTACCATGTCCGTAGTAGGAATAAATTGGTAAATGGATTATTACTTGCGTTCTTGGGTAATTCGTTTAAATCGTGTTCCTTCAAAGTTAAAAGCTATTAGAGTATTAAATCTAGGTCTGGCGTTTCCAGCTAGGTTATGTTTTAATAAGAGAAATAGTTAAGTCTGGTGTCTACAGCTAGGTCTCGTGCAGTTTTTTCGAGATAAACTACATACTTTAATACGCTATTTCAGAAAAAGCTGCTCCAGGAATGGCGGTGATGGAACCCGCCATGAGGCGATATAGAACACTCGCGCGCGTGAGGAGAGTTGGTGACACTATGTCAGCCCAATCGCGATCTACAAGCATAGTCTAAGGGATTAGACCAGCTTTCCAAAGAGGTGAACGCTTGGCTAATTCACTGCGAATGACTTGTAGCAGATGCTTGAATTAAATTCAAGGCACCCTCCTTAAAGAAAAGGAGCAAGTCAACATAGCGTTACTCAGTCGGCGTTGACCACGACTCGGCGTTGACCACGACTGACTCTTCCACTCAGTTAGCTCTCAATTGACTCAAGTCATCACATCAATAGAGGTTTGACTCCATCACTCAGTTGAAGTGGTCGGGAAGGCGAAATCGCTCAGTTCCTCCTCAAGTTGAGATTCACCCTCAACTTGTGATCTCCATCTTCATGGTTTAAGTTGAGTTGAGCAATCCAAGGAGTTGACACAACATCTTGAATAGGGTTTCCACCAAATGCTTTGTGAAGATATCAGCTCTCTGAATATCAGTGTGAATTTTTTCAACAATGACATCCTTCTTTTTGACATGATCACGGATGAAGTGATGTTGAATATCGTTGTGCTTAGTCCTAGAGTGGTGAACTGGATTCACCGTGATGGCTATAACACTTGAACTGTCACAGAAGATGGGTACCTGGCCAGTCTCCACTTCGTAGTCTCTCAACTGCTGCTTCAGCCAGAGGACTTGCATACAACAGTTTCCAGCTGCTATATACTCCGACTCAGTTGTGGAGGTGGAGACGCAGACTTGTTTCTTCGAGAACCAGGAAACCAACTTGTTTTCAAGGAACTGACAATATCCAGAGGTTGATCGCCTATCATCTTTAGGTCTGCGTCTGAGTAGCCGGTCAATTTAATGTTATCATCAATTGGGTACCACAGTCCCATGTAGATGTTTCTTGTTCTTTTTAGTCTTTATCGAGTTAAAGTGTGTCTGGGAGGACACAAAGATGAGAAAGTATGTGCAGGGCATTACAGGATAGATGTTGGGCAAAAACCGGCAGAAAACTTGTTTATATGATGTTGGGGCAAGAAACACATCAGAGTAGATCTTGGGTAAAACCGGTGAAAATCTGTTGTTGAGATGCTGAGATGGCGATACAATGCAAATGGGTATAGGGCTGGAAGCTTGTAGCTGGGCAACAACGTTTTATTCAATCTACAAGTCAGAAAGCATCTCTCCATATTCTTGAAGCCAACAGACAGAGTACCTGGAGGGTTCAAGATCTTGGTCAACATGGGAAGTGATACAGGATGCAGACATTGAAGTCAAGATGTGAGTCGGAGCAGCATCAGATTTCCTTCTCTACAAGAAAGAGGATAAGGATGGAAACTTTTCTTTCCTTATCCTAATTGAACGTGATCTAGGAGATATCTACCATGAGAAGGAAATAAATCTCCAACAATCCATACAAGGAAAGAGGCGGATAAGGATGGAAAGAGTCCTTAACCAACAAGGATTCTAACCTAACCCTAATTCCTTGGCCTATAAATATGGACGGCTTTGGACGACTTTCATACCACATTTACACACCACCCACGACGACCACCACCACTTTCATATTGTATTTTATTAGTTCTTAGTTAGTTTGCATTTAAGTTTTGAGAATTCTTAAATTAGATTCGTTTTTAGTATTTTACTTTAGATTTTTGTTGTTGGCTGTTGACCAAGATCTACGTTGTTGACTTCGTTGTTGATCAGTTTTCTTTTCAGAATTTATTCAAGTATGTTTACTTTAATTTCCTTTGTGCTTTCTTTTATTGTTATGTCTAGCTAATTTCCTTTGCTTAGATTGGAGTAGATGATTTGAATCTAATTACTTTGTTTGAATTCGTGAGGTCTAATCGGTTTAGTTCGTTGCATGATTTTTATTCCCGAAACACTTAGGTCTAATAATTAGTTCTTGGTCAAAATTGATAATTGCTTGTACACCAATTAGATATTGAGATTAAGGCAATAACAGATATGGGGATACAACTCGAGAGAGTCTCTCGTGCCCAAAAAAGTAATTAGTGTTGGAGAGCAGTCGGTATTGACTTACCTCTTGGCTGTCTTGGGTCTGATTTGTTCTTAATGCATGTTGGACAATACAGTTGCTGAAGTGTCTTCGTGACTGTGTTGATCAACAGAAGGAATCTTGCCTTCTGATCGAGATCTATTTAATCTGATAGATAAAGGCTTAGAGTATTCATATTTTGACTTCGTGACCATTAGGGCATGAATTAATCTTTGCTTAAAACTAAGTGATAAAAGATTGTAATTGAATATTCTTGCACCGATGAACGAGTGAAGTAATTAGGATCAATGATTCAAATCTAATCCAAGTACTTTTGTTATTTGATAAGTTTCTTGTTTATATTTCAGTTTTGAGTTACAGTTGTTGAGTTAGTTCGTGAGCAAAAAGAAACCCCCTACTTTAGTGACACTGAAGAGAAGACTACACCAATTCCTCGTGGGATCGACCTATACTTGCTACTGGCTACTTGCCTGTTGGGCAAAAGGAGAAAATAAATATTATTTATACCAGGCTAAACGACGGCTTCGTCAAATTAGCGCCGTTGCCGGAGAATTGGTTCCAAGATAGTTTGTTCTTCAAAAAGAGAGATTTGAGCGAGACGATCCTTACTCTGACCTAGAGAGTGAAGGATCCCGAGAAGAATGGCGGAGAAGACCATTCATGAGTTGATGTTCTCGAGCAACAACGTGGGCATCAGGACTTCAAGTATCAAGTTGCCCAAGATCACCGGAAATTGGGAACTAAAGTACTCATTGATCCAGATTTTGCCCAAGTTCAACAATCATCCCGGGGAGGATCCGATACGGCATCTTCAAGACTTTGAGATGGCATGTAGCACTGTTCGGAGCACTCAATCTTCTGTCCAAAATTAGGGTGAAAATGCTGATGCCCAAGACCGGTTTCCAGACTATGTGAGGTTGCTCACGTTCCCTTTCTCTCTACATGATGGGGCGCGTGAGTGGCTATATACCATGCCCGAGGAGAGCATCGAAACATGGAAGCAATTGCAAAATAAATTCCTCGATAAGTACCTCCATGTTCCCGAATCCAAAGTGTAAGGAAGATCATCGCCACGATCAAGATGGGAGCTAATGAGTCATTCTACGACTATCATGAGAGGTTTAAGGAGATGATCGTGAAGTGTCCTCGTCACCGTATTATGGATATTGACCTCATTAATTATTTCATGACAGGTTTACGACCTTTCGAAAGAAGATGGCTTAATGCGGCATGTGGAGGAGAAATCATTGATATGTTTTCCAAGGAAGCATTTAAGAAGATAGCTGCTATGGCTGAGGAATCGAGAGACGATGATGATATCCCGAGGAGTGCTTCATATGGAGGAGATGGAAATTCAGACTTGCAGGTCAACATCATGAAGGAGTTCATGACCAAGATGGATGCCAAAATGGAGTTGTTGAGCAAGAAGGTTGATGGCGAGAGAGAAGTCAGGAAGGCTGTCAAGAAGTGCGAGGTATGCCATGCCACGACCCATGCTACTGACCAATGCCCAAATTGGTTTAAACAAGAGAAAGTCAACGCTTTTGGGCTACTGCAAGGTGGTGATGAGCAACACAGGTTTGAGCCCAATCTGAGCAACAATTATGGATTTGGGTAGAATAGGAACTTGAGCAACAACTGTCCAATACCTGCTCAACACCAGCGATCTCAGCAGACTGCTCAATACCAGCAACCTCCAACACTTGCTCAACAGCAACAACCATATTACCCCCACATCGTGACCAAAACAGAGGATATTATGTGAAGGAGACCATTGAAGGTATGGCCCAAAAGAATCAGAAGTTGCGTAAGAACTTTGAGAATTTTCGGACCGAGACCAAGGGCAACACGACCAACATCATGGCTCAACTATCACATATCTCTCAAGCATTAGCAAAGTTGGTGGAGGACAAAAGTGAGAGACTTCTTGTCCAAGAAGAGACCAATCGGGAGCCGACGAAAGAAGTTGTGGAGATTATTAAAGTAAGCATGGAGTCAGCAGATGTGGAGGAATTAAATGATGAACTCAACGCGAAAGAGAAGAAGTGTTGGGCAAGAGGACTACTGCCTCGACTTATAGGCAACATGCTTCGTATCCTCTCGACTTGCCCAAGATAAGGAGCAACAGAAGATGCCCAACATATTGCAGAGCTTGAAGAAGGTGAAAATTAATCGATCTCTGCTGACTACATTTCGATCACCGAACATCTCGGCAATAATGAACCAGTTCTTGCCCATAAAGCGTCGAGATCCGGGTATGTTCTTTATACCGTGCACAATTGGAACAACCAATATTCCAAGAGCCATGCTTGACTTGGGCGCATCCATTAATGTTATACCCAAGTCAATGTACGATGAGATGATGATAGGACTGTTGACTCCTACTCGAGTTGCGATTCAATTGGTGGACTTGTCAACGGTGTGGCCCGATGGACTCATGGAAGATGTTTTGGTCAAGGTAGGGGATCTCATATTCCCTGCAGATTTTTATATCTTGGACATGAGAAGGCTGTCGGGCAAGAGCCCAATGATGCTTTTAGGGAGATCATTCGTGAAGAAGGCCAAGACCAAGATCGATTGTGAGACGGGAAGATTATCATGTGAGTTTGCGGGAGAAGTTGTTACGTTCGATGCCTACAACACACGAAGGCAACACCATGATATTGAGATGGCCAGGTGCATTGACATTATTGAGCCAACTGAGGAGGATCTTGAGCAACAGACTAATATTGATGATCTTGATCAAGAAGGTGGAACTAAGGATTTTGCCCAAGAGGAGTCTGTTCAAGATAATGAATTGAAGATCACTCGCAAGACTAAGAGATCTTTAGGTGTGGAGCAACCCGACCATGCTATGAAGAAGTTGGATATGCAAGCATGGCCTCAAAAGAAGAAGATGAAGAAAGCTCGTGACCGGATCATCAAAAAAAATGATTCATACTATGGGAACAATGTTGGTCAAAAGGAGGCTCTAGATCTCCTTGACTTTGAGGAACACTAAATGAGTCCCACGTCGTGCCCACGACGTTAACCAAGGCGCTGACCAGGAGGCAACTTGGTATTATCTTTTTATTTATTTATTTTATTTTAATTTTTTATTATTTATTTAATTCCTAGATTAGGTAGTATTTTCGTAGAAGGTATGGTTTGTTCATGATGTGCAGGAACTTGGGCAACAGAGCAAGATTGGGATGACAATCAAAAGCGAAGGCAATACCACCAGCACGGCCTTCTTGCCCAGAATCATTGTCAAGGGTAAGAGGAAGTCTGCTATCTCTGGAGGACATTTACAGCAGCAGCCTGGGCTAACTGAAGGGGATTGTTGTCGCACATAAGGAGTTCATACTTGCTCAACGTGTCACCAGAAGAAGGCAAAACATGCATGCAACACTTCTTTTCCAAGAACTATGAGTGTTGGGCAGGATGTACACCTGCTTTGTCCAAAAAACAAGGAGTCGCGAACCTTGGGATCTTGACCAGAATGGAAAACGTTGAGTAACACATATGGTGACCGTCCAAGCTACTCATTTTGCTCGCAACACGTATTTTGTCCACAACACATCCAGGTGTTTTGTCATACTTTTTTTCTCGATTCTTGTTTCCTCCCTTGTGTTTTAGTTTAGGTTTTGGTTTTGATTTTGTTTTGTTTTGTCTTTTGATTTTATTGAGTTTTTTTTTTTTGTTCAAAACCCTACCCACTTTGTCGAAAGCAAAGTGTGTGGGTGGGGTCGTTGTTGGTTTATTGAGTCAAAATGTTTTTAGAGTCTGTTTTGCCCTACACTTTACCACTTTGCCGAAGACAAAGTGTAGGTGTTGGGATGTTGGTCTGTTAAAATGTGTTTTAAAAGTTGTTGATCAGCATGTTGATATGGTAAGTCAAGATAGGTATGTTGATATGTATGTCGAGATTGTCGTATGTAGATAGGTATGACGGAATGAGTTTTTGAGCAAAAATCGTGAGGATTTGAGCTGTTGACTGCCTTATACATATGCAATGTTTGTTTCTTTCTTGTGTGATAATGACTAATAAGACAAGTTGATCTAGAACTTTCCTGCAACTCTTGGTGAAGCATTATGTAACTTGGTTGAAATTACTTTGATGAGATAGGCAATTTTTGTTCATATAGCCCATGACCTAAAATTTCCTACCTAAACGTTTATCCTTTGTCTAGCCCCCTTGAACTTGGATCGAATTCTTTCTATTCACTTATATGAGCCTGAATTTAATAGCCTTCCTGGTCAAGAACTCAGGTTTAGAGGAACAAAGGAATGAAAGGAAAATGTTGGGATAGCTGTTGTTGGGCAATAACACCAAGATTAGAGGTGTTGGGTTAACAACTTAGTGAAAAAAAAAAGAAAAAAAGCAAAGAAAGAGAAAAAAGAAGGAAATATATATATATATATATATATATATATATATATATATATATATATATATATGTACTACTAAGTCCTAAATAAAAAAAAAATAAGTGTGCTAGGCTCAATATTGTGTTTGAGGGGTGTACGGAATCTAGGGCATCCTTGTTGCCCAAGAACTGAGTTCTTGACATAGCCAAATTTCAAATTATCCTACCTTTTGCCTTAAGCCACGTTACAACCCAATCAAGTCCTAAGGATAAGTAATTTCAATTTTGTTCAAAAAAAAAGTAGAAATGTAGAGGGCAGTCAAACCTATGGAAAAACATTGTTGATGTTGGTCTAGAGCGTATGCACTTAACCCTATACACTTGAGAGATGAGTGCTGGTGAGGATTCCCTTGTTGCTCAATAACTCTATCTTGACTTATCTAATGACAATATATCTTTGCATATTTTGTACACTGTTTTGACAAACTTGTTGACTTGTGTTTTGAGTCTGTGTTCTTAATTTGTCTTTTCTGTGTCTAAGTCTTGGCAAAATCATTACAATTGCACACTTAGGGGCAAGTGTGATTCAAGTGTGTGGGTGTGATGAACCCAAATTTGTGTCCATATTTTCTATTGTTTTTCTTGTTCTTTTTAGTCTTTATCGAGTTAAAATGTGTCTGGGAGGACACAAAGATGAGAAAGTATGTGCAGGGCATTACAGGATAGATGTTGGGCAAAAACCGGCAGAAAACTTGTTTATATGATGTTGGGGCAAGAAACACATCACAGTGGATCTTGGGCAAAACCGGTGAAAATCTGTTGTTGAGATGCTGAGATGGCGATACAATGCAAATGGGCATAGGACTGGAAGCTTGTAGCTGGGCAACAACGTTTTATTCAATCTACAAGTCAGGAAGCACCTCCCCATATTCTTGAAGCCAACAGACAGAGTACCCAGAGGAGCGAGGATCTTGGTCAACATGGGAAGTGATACAAGATGCAGAAATTGAAGTCAAGATGTGAGTCGGAGTAGCAACAGATTTTCTTCTCTACAAGAAAGAGGATAAGGATGGAAATTTTTCTTTCCTTATCCTAATTGAACGTGATCTAGGAGATATTTACCATGAGAAGGAAATAAATCCCAAGCAATCCATACAAGGAAAGAGGCGGATAAGGATGGAAAGAGTCCTTAACCAACAAGGATTCTAACTTAACCCTAATTCCTTGGCCTATTAATATGGACGACTTTCATACCACTTTTACACACCACGCACGATGACCACCACCACTTTTGATAGTCCCGATACGAGTTACTGGTGTATGGGGGAGGGGAATACACCAGTTAGGATTTTTCAACTTTGAAAACTTAACCCCCGAAAATCACTTCAACTGAGTAAAGAAAGACTCAGATGGAATCACAACTGAGTAAGAGAGCTCAGCTGTGAGAGTGGTGCCGTGCGGAATGTGGTGGAAATTATACTCGTAAAATAACTCACGCTTTTGTGCAAGGTTGGTCAAAAATCAAGACAGTTGATATGAAAAGATGCAGTTTGTATGCCGGTTAGTTTGGTCAGTTGAAAATGCAATAAGTAACTGAACAGAAATAAACACAGACACACAGGATTTACGTGGTTCGGAGAGAACTCCTACGTCCACGGGGAGATGTGAGTCCACACACCTCAGTCCAAGTTCTTCTGGACAGTTCCACACAGCTTACGCGGGTTGTGCAACCGTTGCAATAAGTTTACGGGTACTTATCAACCTTTACAGTTAAGTTTACGGGTACTTAACAACCTATGTCAAGTTTGCGGGTACTTGACAACCTAACTGCTCAATTACAGGAAGAGTATGATCCTAACAAACACTTTTAGGGTGTGTATGTGGGTGGGTTTTCCAACTATAGCTCGAACACGAATGTGAGCTGGATCTATGGCTTGAACGTATGAACACTCAAACTAAGATCTAAGACAGATTATAATTCTATGAACCCTCAGCTACTAATGTTCTACCACTCGGAACTCTCAGTTGCTGATGCTCTTAGAATGTGATTTTGCAGATTTTCTTTGCTCTTGTTTCTCTTGTGGATGCACTTCAAATTTTCTCTATCTTATATAGTGTCGAATGAATGAATGCCTCTATTTATAGGCGGAGAGAATTAACTAGCCGTTGGAGGAGCTGTTGATCTCTGTTCTTTGATAGTGATGGCTTGTCTCTCATCTCTGCAGACTTTCCCGATATGGCATCTGTGCTCTTCTGCTTTCCATCTGAGACAACCTTGTGTTGGGCCAAATGAGGTAATGACTGAACGGTCAAACCTCACGTGACTTCCTTTTGGAATTTCAAATTCAAACCTTTCTGACAGTCAACCTTGGTTAGTCGGTTGAAAATCTTGATCTTCATCTGAGTGGTCTTCAGCTGATGTTCTCACTGAACCGTTGAACTCTCAGCTGACTTTGAACTTCATGTTGAGACTTCTTTATAACTTCCCCCTTCTTGAAACATTCTCTTTATCGGATGGCATTCTATAGCTGATGTTTCAACTGAACAGTTGGTTTGAACTCTCAGTTGTCAAAAAATATTCCCCTTTTTGGCATAACTGTCTCATCAGACAGAGTCTTGTAACTGATGTTCCTCATCCGATCTTCCATCCGGGTTGTATCCGAGTGTTGCTATGTTGCCGTCTTCAGCTGGAGATCAGTAAAGATAAAATCTTAACATTGCTCAAACAGCGAGCCTAACTGCTAACATTAGGAACTGACAACATCTACTCGGTTGGGGTCAGTTGGTTTTGGAATTCATCAAAACTCATACTAATAAATTTCCCAACAATTTCCCCCTTTTTGATTATGCCAAAACCACTTACAACTTGAAACCGCTACTGATCTAAACCTTACTAACTGACCTAAAATCTCAGCTGAAATTCTAGACAGTCTATAAGATAAAACATCAAAGGGTTAGCACAGTTATAACATGGTATTTAAAAGGACTGCGATTCATAGCTTGGACAATGAGATATTGTGCATCAAGTTGAATCGTATATATACTTGAAGTTTTCATTACAACTGATGATTACAAGGATAAGTACAAAATAGTTAAAGATACATCAGTTGCTCAAAAACTACATCAGCTCAAAAATACTGTTAGCCGTACTTGCTGAAGATACGGTCAAAGATCTCTCTCTTTGCAGCTGACTCAGTTCCGGTATTCACTCCATATTCCTTGCACACTTGTCTCGCCTCAGCCATGATAGCATTTCTGTTGGAGTACTTGTGCCTTTGATCATCTGAGGGTGATATCTGACCTTCTGCGGAACCGGAACAGTGTTAGGATCGAGCTGAGCTTTTACCATGGCTCGCTGGAATTGCCTGAACATCCTAGGATCCCCAGATGTGAGCTCCCACAAGGCTTCCTTGAAGGCTTGCCTTGGGTCTTCAGTTGAGTAGACCTTCCTGTAGTAGAAGTCGTTGATGAACTCATGCTTGAACTGCTCCCAATCATCGTTCCACTCAATGTTCATCCACTTGTCAATATGTGGGAACCGTGACTGGAGCGGGGCATTTCTTTGTAGCTGTTGAGTCTTCTTCCTAGCCTTAGCCTTCATCTGGTGTTTGTTGATTCTTCTGACGCTCCGGCTGGCTTTGTTTCTATCCACGCTCTTTTCAATTTTAGCCAGTTCCTTTTCGAACTTGGCCACTTTCTTGGCTTGATCTGCAGCAAACTTCTTGATCCAAGAGGGATTCAAGGTGTTCTCCTTGGACTCCCCCATAGCTTTTGCAGCTTCGATGCAATCTTCGACTGAGATTCCGTCAAGATCGGCATCCAGCTCGGCTGTAAGCTCAGCTACGAGGTCTTGGGAGACTTCGAGTTCCTGCTCTTTTCCTTCTGCAGCTATGTCCTTCAGCTGAGATCCTTCAGCTTCTTCCCCCTGAGTTCCAGCTGGCACTCCTTCCCTTTGCATCTCTGCTGCAACTTTCCCTTGTCCAGCAACAGCTGCTGGCTTCTGTCCTTCCCCCTTTTTGGCATCATCCAAAAGGGTGGAAACTGAGCCGTCCAGAGAGGTCAGCTTGGCTTCTGCTTGTTGAACTCGAGAGAAGAGTTCTTCCACAGCATCTTTCTCTTCAACCTTCTTCGCCAGCTCCAGGTCTTGGCGTTCTTGCTCAGCTTTCTTTATGGCGGCAAAGGTTGCAGAGACATCCTTATGAAGAGTGACGAACTCAGCTCGAAAGATTTCAAACTGAGACATCCACTCCTGGTCTTGTGTCTGCTGGGACTTTGCAAGATTTGATTCAGCAATAGGCTTGTAGACGTTAAAGTCCGAACTGAGTCCTTGTACCACTTTCTTCAGTTCTTTGACATCCGAGCTGGTAGAAGTGGAGACGTCTTCCAGCTTTTGCTGTAGGGAGGTGGAGAGCTGTTCCAGCTGATTCTTCAAAGATGCATTCTCCTCCATCAGCTGCTGGAGCTTCTCAGTCTCATTCTGGAGCATTTGCTGCTGCTCTGCTTGGTTGGCCTGGAAGATGGCAAGCAGTTCCGTTCGCACCTGTGTAACCCTCTCTGTGATCAGTTCACAAATATCATCCGTGGAGTGTGATGGCTGATCAGAGGGTCCAGGCAGTTCTTGCTGTTGTGCCTGGGCTGTTGGGTCCACTACAACCATGGTTGTTCGACTAGCCAGATATTGTTTGAGCTTTTCTTCTTCCCTCTTGGCAGCCTCGTCAGCTTCATCTACATTCTCCATATGGTCAGCATTCTTGGCTAACATATGATCAAGAAATTGTACAGCTCCAGGATTGTCGCACAACTCTCTGGTGTCTTTCCCTTCTTCTTTACTCCGATCCAAGCGTCGACGGAGCAAGGCCACCTTCTGGTTGTAGGCAACCTCGAGGTTCTGGTAGTCGAAGTACACCCTCAGGTTGGATTCATCAATTTTCAACCTATCCCAGCCGTGGATCCTCAGGGTTTCCTCCTTGACGTACCAGTAGCTGAAGATTATGCTGAACTGATAGAGCAGGTCAGTTCCAAACATGGCAAAGATGGGCATCGAGCTTGCCTCTGGGAACATGCCTATCAGTTTTCGAAAGCAGTAGTCCATTCTGCCTTCATATTCAGCCAGAATTGCCTGGCGGTTGGCTTCTTCATCAATTTGGGGGGGATCAATATCAAAGGAGAAGGGTTCAATGGTGTCATCAACGTTGGCCAAAGGAACGGTCTCAACGTTGGCATCGAGCGTGAGGCTCGGAATTTCTAACTGAGGATCAGTTGAGAGAACTGAATCCTCTTTGGGGAGAGACTGGGCGGGCTCATTAGTTTCCTCAGACGCAGGTGGGATTACCTAGCTGGCATCAGCTCCAGTTGGTGGAGAGGGTGGACTGTCGTGGGATTCCTCAGATGAAGAAGAGTCATCTGAGGATGAGCTGGACTCCTCAACGTCGGTCTCCTTTCCTTCAACCATTTCTTCCTGTTGACGGGGTTGAAGAACAAACCCAGCTGGATCAACCGACTGGCTAGATTCGGTTGATTCCTTCTTCTCAGCTGTTTTCTCAGCTGGTATCATCACCACTGGGCCCGTCGCAGCCGGTTGAGCTGCTGGCTGGATGATTTTGAACCTAGGCTTTTTCTTGAGGGGTTCCACCTCTTCTTCTTCTTCTTCATCCTCTTCCTCAGCTACTTCCTCCAGCTGGCGTTTAGCAGTTTTGGACCTTGATGGGCGGCGGACTGCTGGGGCCGTCTCCACAGTTGGCTTTGTGGCTCCCTTGGGAGTGTACACAGCTTCCAAAACATCCCTAGCCTTCTTGGCTGTTGGGAACAACATCAGCTTGTTGAAAGGAGGGTCCTCACTGCCTTCCCAAGTTAGCTTCTGACCCTTGGTTGCTCGGAGGATCAGGGCTGATATCTTGGTGCCGAAGTTGAGTGTTCCCTTGACACTCAACAGCTTCTCTCCTGACTCAGCTAGTGTCTCGGAGATCTTCAGCTTCTCTGCCCACAGCTGGCTTTCAAAATAGCCTAGCCAGTCTATCTTGTGCTTTTCTTCCAAGGCCTTCTGCTGCTTGAGCTTCGGTCTGCTGATATCTCCGAATGCTCCTCCATATGCGAAGGCACACTTTGATATTACATCAAACAAAAGTCAGTGCTCCGGTTTCAGTTTGGTCCTCTGCATACTCCCCTTCAATGGTTCGAGGACAATGAGGATAGTTTGCATAAAAGCATCTGCTTCCTTGTCGGTGAAGTTCCCCATCATGTCTACAGCCTCCCGATTTCTGGGGATGATCTTTTCCAGTTCTTTAGACACTTCGATCTCGACAGCGGTTTCTTCAATCGATCTGGAAGTGCTGATTCGTTGCTTGCACGGAATGGTTGTGACAAGCCCGAGTTCAGCATCGCGTTGCAGATTTCGGTAGAAGTGGGCTACTTGCTTTCTGAGCAGCTTAGATGGAGAGAGAGTTGCCCAGTTGAGCAAACCGTGGTCGGAAAGAAGTTGGGCGACGGGAGCGATTTCCGGCGTGGTCAGTGCTTCCCTTGAGAGAATCTGTTCGAAGTGGATCTTCGACAGCATCAAGTCGAAGGATTCCTGGAACGTGGCTGGCTCAGCAGAGACCATCTTCTTTGATGCTTTTAATTTAGGTGCCATTTCAGAGGAATATATATATATGCAAAGAAGAATGAAATATGTTACTGAAAATGGTGAGACAATTTCGGAGGGGATGATGAACAGTTAATATTGATATGCACGAATAAGGAAGGTAAGGATCACTTCCTGAATTTCCGCTTTATATAGGTTACCGCGTCGTTTGAAATGGATGGCCAGGATTGAATGGCATCTATCCATCAACGATTGAGATCTCGCGACGGTTGGGCGATTTTGACTAACGCTCCACGCGCGCGAGTGAGAAGGTGAAGAGATTAGTGTGTCAACCCAGTCGCACGATAAAGTAAGGCTATAGGTGTTCAGCCAGACTTTACATTAAATGCGTCAAGATGGCTTATTTAATTAAGCTGACATGTTCAGGAATGTTTGAATTTATTTCAAACATTCTCATTTAATGTCATAACACCTTCAGCCAAAAATGATACCTGCCAGCTGATGTCTGAATCAGCCGTGTTCATTAGTTGAGGCTTACCATCAGCTGACTCGAGTTCGTCTATTCAGCTCACGTCTGATGTCTTCAGTTGGCGCTCCGCATCTGAGATTCCCCCTTCATCTGAGCTTCCCCCTCAGATGGATATCTGACTCTTCAGCTCGGCTGACTCCTCATCTGATGGATCCAACAGTCCAAGAAGATCACATAACATCTTGAACCGGGCTTCAAGTAGAGGTTTGGTGAAGATATCAGCTCTCTGAATCTCAGTTGGAATCTTCTCCATGGATACGTCCATCTTTTCGATATGATCTCGGATGAAATGATCTTTGATATCAATGTGCTTTGTTCGAGAATGATGAACAGGATTCAAAGAGATAGCAATGGCACTTGAGCTATCGCAATGAATGGGAACCTGTCCAGTTGCAACTTCATAATCTCTCAGCTGTTGCTTGAGCCATAACACCTGCATGCAACAACTTCCGGCAGCCATATACTCTGACTCGGTTGTAGAAGTAGCAACACATGCTTGTTTCTTGGAGAACCATGAAACTAGCTTGCTTCCCATGAACTGACAGTGTCCAGAAGTGGACTTCCTGTCCAATCGATCTCCGGCTAGATCCGCATCTGAGTATCCGGTCAGCTGGATATTGTCGTCAGTTGGATACTACAACCCAACATTGACAGTAACATTTAGATACTTGATGATGTTCTTTGCTGCCAACATGTGAGCTTCCCTCGGTTGGACTTGAAACCGAGCACACACTTCAACCGCGTAGGATATGTCTGGCCGATTGGCGGTTAGATATAGCAAAGAACCGATGATCCCTCTATACTTGCTGGCATCCACGAGCTTTCCCTCAGCTCCGGGTTCGATCTTCCAGTTAGTATTCATCGGGATCCTTGTGGTCTTACTTGTCTGCAATCCGAACTTGGTGATGAGCTTCTTTGTATACTTGGACTGATTGATGAAAATCCCTTCTGGTGACTGCTTCACTTGTAATCCAAGGAAATAATTCATCTCGCCCATCATTGACATCTCGAACTTCTCCTTCATAAGATCTGAGAATTTATTGCACAACTCCTCTGACTTGGAACCGAATATGATGTCATCCACGTAGATTTGCACCACAAGTATATCATCTCCAACTTTAATGGTGAACAGGATTTTATCAACCGAGCCTCGTTTGAATCCTGAGTCCAGTAGAAAACCACAATGAGTGTCATACCAGGCCCTTGGTGCTTGTTTCAAGCCATAGATGGCTTTCTTCAATTTGTACACTCTTCCATCTCCAGTTTCAAAACCGGGTGGCTGTTCAACATAAACATCTTCCTTGATATCACCGTTGAGGAAGGCACACTTTACATCCATCTGATATACCTTGAACTTGTGATGTGCGGCATAGGCTAGAAAAATTTGGATGGCTTCCAGCCTTGCAACTGGTGCGAAGGAATCTTCAAAGTCAATTCCTTCTTGTTGGCAATATCCCTGAGCTACCAACCTTGCCTTGTTCCTCACGATGTAACCAATGGCGTCTCTCTTGTTTTTGAAAATCCATTTAAGTCCAATAACCTTGACACCATGTGGTCTTTCTACCAACTCCCAAACACAGTTGCGTAGAAATTCATTCAGCTCCTCTTGCATAGCTGTTGTCCAGTGAACACAGTTGAGAGCTTCCACAACGTTCTTTGGTTCTGGCACATCAGCTACAAAGCATGAAATCATGGCAACATCTCCAGCTTGTTCGAACTCTTCTAGAACTGCCAACTCCTCAGCATATTGGGCATAAGTGTTGGTCTCTTCCTCAGTTGATTCCTGAGTCGCAACTCTGCTTCTTGTACGCACACCTTCGGTTGGATCTCCGATGATGTCGTTAGTGGAATGGACTTCATATTATCTTAGGTTGCGTCTTCCTTCTTCTTCCAACTGTGTTGGTTCATGGATTTCAACTGAAGGAGAATCCTGAACTGTTGGAGTCTTCATAACTGGGGATTTGTCAGCTGTTGGGTCTGGATCCTCTACATTGACAACATTTCGAACCGGGCTTGGTTGGGCTTCGGTTGCTGATGCAGTTGGAGTTCCCCCTTGATTTGAGCTGGGGTCCTCAGCTACCGTTTGATGATCTTCACATTCAACTTCTGAGAAACACGAATCATCATCGTCAGTTGCCCATACCAACGGTTCGGCCAAATTCTTCTGCCTTTGAACTTCCGATCTGGTGAGAACTGGTGGAACAGCTGGATCTGCTTGTTGTCCTTTAGCCTGTTCCCTACACTCAAAGGTAGATTCATCAAAACTAACATGAGGTGTTATCTCCACAACACGAGAGCTGTTGTTGAAAACTCTATATGCCTTGATTCGAGCAGCATATCCAAGAAATATGTCTTTCGAAGCTTTGGCATCAAAAGTTTTTAACTGAGTCTTCCCATTGTTGTGAATAGACTTAGAACCAAAAACGCGAAAATATGAAATATCAGGCTTCCTGCGTCTCCATAGTTCGTATGGTGTCTTTCCCAACCGCTTGGTCAGAAGAGACCAGTTCTGAGTGTAGCAGGCTGTGTTGATCGCCTCAGCCCAAAATCTCTTTAGCAGAGCTGAGCTTGTCAACATGGATGTGGCTGCATCCTTCAGCGTTCGGTTCCTTCTTTCAGCTACTCCATTCTGTTGCGGAGTTCGCGCAGCTGAGGTTTGATGAGTGATTTCGTGCTTCTCACAGTATTCAATGATGGTTTCATTGAGGAACTCGGTTCCACGGTCTGATCGGATAGAAATGATTTTCATCTCTTGTTGGTTCGATATCCGATCCATCAGCTTGGGCAGCTCATCTCGGGTTTCACTCTTGTGGCGCATGAAAATGGTCCATGTGTACCTCGAGTAATCATCAGTTACAACCAGTGTATATTCGTTGCCATTTATGCTCTTAGGTGTAACTGGCCCGAAGAGATCCATATGGATCAGCTGCAATACTCGGTTGGTTGAGGGTGTGGATTTCAACCCGAATGAGGATCTAGCGAGCTTTCCCAGCTGACACGCACTGCAGATGTGTGTTGTTGAAAACACTCGGTTAGGAATGCCCTTTGCGAGTTCCTGTCTGGCAAGTCGGTTCATTGTCTTGAAATTCAGATGGTTGAGCCGTTTGTGCCACAGCCAGCTCACATCTGAACTGCTTTTTGATAACAGACAGGTTTCAGGAGAACTGCTCTTCCAGTCAACATAATAGACATTCCCAGTTGGGGATCGATTTCCCAACAATATGACCTTCTTTGTTTGAACGTCTTTAACCCTGCAACCCTGCGCATCAAACTTGACAGAAAAACCATTATCACAGAATTGGCTGATGGAGAGCAGGTTATGCTTCAATCCATCAACATATGAAACATTAGAAATTGACACGTGATCGATTTCAAGGATACCGTAGCCTTTGGTGTAACCTTTTGAGTTGTCACCAAAAGTAACAGTTGGACCGTTCAGCTCCACGAAACTGCCAAGCAAATCCTTCAGATTTGTCATGTGTTTCGAGCATCCACTGTCCATCACCCACTTTGTCTGTGATGCTTTATTCTTCCTCAGCTGTTCCTCCTGTACCTGCACGGAGAAACACGCTTAGGTCCCTAATTTCAGTTGGGTCCTGGAGGGTTAGAACCAGTTCCCCCTAGAACTGTGGGTCGCTTTTCCATGTAGACTCGAATAGCCTTGTCATTCCATATGATCTGTCCATTTTCATCAACTATAACGCCTCGGTTATCCTTAGGCTTGTTGTTATTATTGATGTTCTGTCTCTTGGGGGGAGATGGATTTCTCCTATGTTGGGCTTTAGGAGAATTGGGGTTCCCCCTGTTTGATTGACGTCTCTGACCCTTTTGATTCTGCCAATGAGATCGGCCGTCATTGTGGAATCGTCTTGGCTGATTCTGATTCCATTGCCCTGGCTGTTGATGATAGTTGTTCATGCCCGGATGTTGATTCATGATGTGGCATGAGTGGCCATAGTTGTCGTAACTGTTCCACATCGGTTGACTCTGATGGAACCTTTGGCTGTTGTGGTGATGGAACCGATGCTGATTCTGTCGGTTGAAGCTCTGTCGGTTCTGTTGGTTCCATCCCTGCTGCGGTTGGTTCCGTGGTCGGTTGTGCGATTGGCTCTGAGATTGATTCTGTCGTCGGTTGTATCTTCGACGTCTCTGATTCCTCTTCTGACTTTTGGAACATTCCCCCTCGGTTGATGTTCCAACCGATGGAACATTCTATCTTCCATCTACTACTCCTTTTCCCTTCTCAGTTGTAATTCTATTGGTCGGTTGAACTTGCTGAGAGGTGGAGGTTGGATTAACTTCTGGAGACTCAGCTGTATTTGGCTCGACAGCTGTGACTTCTACAGCTTTGATGAAGGTTGCTGGTGGAATTCCAGTAACCTTGACAATATCATAACCGAGTCCTGACACGTCATCCATCTGTCTACTGTAGCTGATAAGATTCTCGATGATCTTGGATGACTGATACAGCTTGATTAGATTATCCTTCTCAGTTTGCAACTCCTTGAGGAGGATAGTGATCTGCTCGGTTGTCCATCTGACTTCTTTATCAGCTGGTCGATCTGAGCCTCTTGCTTGTTCAACTGCTCATTCTGTGCCTTGATCTGTTCCTTCAACTGCTCATCGGTTGAAGCCTCAGCTTGGTTGGCCGCGGTCAGTTGATTTTTGAGATTCTCAATCTCTTAAGTTTGATTCTTGATCAGATCGTCCTTTTCGGTTAAGGATTCTTCCAGTTTAACAAACTATTTTTGAAGAGTCTTAAACTCAACCGTTTGCTGATTCAGTTGCTCACTCAGTTCTTGGAAATCATCCCAAGATGGTTGCAACTCATCTTCTAAAGTATCCTGCACGTTAGCAACATTAGAAGAATTTAAATTAGCTGGGTTAGAAGTTACCTCATCATCATCTTGGTCAGCTCCAATTGCCATGAGACATTGATCCTGTCCACTTGCGTTGTTGGTGGGAGTCAACTCGTCCTCATCTTCAGTGTCAGTGAAGATGTCCACGTCGTCAGCTGCTTCCTCTGCAACCATAGCCTTATCTTTTGCGTTTTGCTTGGCCCTCAACGCATCTCTTTCTTTCTTTGAGAGGTCTGGACAATCAACCTTAAAATGTCCCTCTTTACCACACTCAAAACATCCGTTGTTCACAGTCTTTGAGCTGTTTCGTGTTCGGTTGGATTTGTAGAACCGCTTGTACTTTCCGAACCGAGTGTCCATATCAGCTAGCTTCTATGACATGGCGGCAATGCATTGTTGTAGCTCTTCTCTGCTTGGCTCCTTCGCAGTTGTGTCCGCAGATCTTGTTGCTCTTGATGTTCGCGGCTTGGAATAGTCAGCTCGAAGGGCAACTGTCTTCATTGCTGAACCAACATCCTCATGTCGACTTGTTTGAGCCATCGACTGAGATTTTCGTCGGTTCACTTTGTACTCATTTCCTTTCAGAATTGAGAACAATCTTTCAGTTCCCATCTCTCCTAGATCAGCTCGGCTTTCATGGATATTGGTAAAGGTATCCCACTCAGCTGGAAGTGCTTGTAATACTTTGAGGTTGATTTCTCTCAAAGTATACTTTCCTCTTCGAATAGACTGGATCCTTCTGATGATCTCCATGAACCGCAGCTCCATCTGATCGATGGCTCGTCCACTTTCAGAGTGAAGTTGTCAAAATCTTGACATGCATGGAAGAACTTGTTCTCCTTGATTTCGTCACTTCCTTCACTCAAAGATGCCAAAGTGTCCCACATCTCTTTAGCAGTGTTGCACTCCTCTATCCACGGAAGATAGTCGTGTCCAACTGTGGACATGATAGTGTTTTGAGCCCAGATATCCAGCTGGCTCACTTTAGCTTCCTCAGAAGTGTAGTCTTCTGGGTTCTTCTCGACTATCTCCTCAGTTGCATCCCCAAGGGTTGGATCTGTAGGAGTACGGATGACCTTTTCCGTGATCTTGATAGGTCCGGATGAGAGTACTTGTTGCATTCTGTGATGCTTAGACAGTAGCATCTTCTTCATTCGAGTCCTCCAGGCTGTATAGTTCACAACCGAGAACATAACCACGATCTTATCTTTCATATCCATCTGCACACACAACAACAGACAACAAAAACAAGAAGATATGCACTAGCGAGAAAAGGGATCTATTCAGTTGACCACTGAAGAAAACACCTCGATTCACACCTCGTGAAATAGAGACAGCAGTCTTTTGAACCACCGCTCTGATACCACTTGATGGTCCCGATACGAGTTACTGGTGTATGGGGGGGGGAATACACCAGTTAGGATTTTTCAACTTTGAAAACATAACCCCTGAAAATCACTTCAACTGAGTAAGAAAGACTCAGATGGAATCACAACTGAGTAAGAGAGCTCAGCTGTGAGAGTGGTGCCGTGCGGAATGTGGTGGAAATTATACTCGTAAAATAACTCACGCTTTTGTGCAAGGTTGGTCAAAAACCAAGACAGTTGATATGAAAAGATGCAGTTTGTATGCCGGTTAGTTTGGTCAGTTGAAAATGCAATAAGTAACTGAACAGAAATAAACACAGACACACAGGATTTACGTGGTTCGGAGAGAACTCCTACGTCCACGGGGAGATGTGAGTCCACACACCTCAGTCCAAGTTCTTCTGGACAGTTCCACACAGCTTACGCGGGTTGTGCAACCGTTGCAATAAGTTTACGGGTACTTATCAACCTTTACAGTTAAGTTTACGGGTACTTAACAACCTATGTCAAGTTTGCGGGTACTTGACAACCTAACTGCTCAATTACAGGAAGAGTATGATCCTAACAAACACTTTTAGGGTGTGTATGTGGGTGGGTTTTCCAACTATAGCTCGAACACGAATGTGAGCTGGATCTATGGCTTGAACGTATGAACACTCAAACTAAGATCTAAGACAGATTATAATTCTATGAACCCTCAGCTACTAATGTTCTACCACTCAGAACTCTCAGTTGCTGATGCTCTTAGAATGTGATTTTGCAGATTTTCTTTGCTCTTGTTTCTCTTGTGGATGCACTTCAAATTTTCTCTATCTTATATAGTGTCGAATGAATGAATGCCTCTATTTATAGGCGGAGAGAATTAACTAGCCGTTGGAGGAGCTGTTGATCTCTGTTCTTTGATAGTGATGGCTTGTCTCTCATCTCTGCAGACTTTCCCGATATGGCATCTGTGCTCTTCTGCTTTCCATCTGAGACAACCTTGTGTTGGGCCAAATGAGGTAATGACTGAACGGTCAAACCTCACGTGACTTCCTTTTTGAATTTCAAATTCAAACCTTTCTGACAGTCAACCTTGGTTAGTCGGTTGAAAATCTTGATCTTCATCTGAGTGGTCTTCAGCTGATATTCTCACTGAACCGTTGAACTCTCAGCTGACTTTGAACTTCATGTTGAGACTTCTTTATAACTTCCCCCTTCTTGAAATATTCTCTTTATCGGATGGCATTCTATAGCTGATGTTTCAACTGAACAGTTGGTTTGAACTCTCAGTTGTCAAAAAATATTCCCCTTTTTGGCATAACTGTCTCATCAGACAGAGTCTTGTAACTGATGTTCCTCATCCGATCTTCCATCCGGGTTGTATCCGAGTGTTGCTATGTTGCCGTCTTCAGCTGGAGATCTGTAAAGATAAAATCTTAACATTGCTCAAACAGCGAGCCTAACTGCTAACATTAGGAACTGGCAACATCTACTCGGTTGGGGTCAGTTGGTTTTGGAATTCATCAAAACTCATACTAATAAATTTCCCAACAACTTTCATATTGTATTTTATTAGTTCTTAGTTATTTTGCATTTAAGTTTTGAGAATTCTTAAATTAGATTTGTTTTTAGTATTTTACTTTAGATTTCTGTTGTTGGCTGTTGACCAAGATTTACGTTGTTGACTTCGCTGTTGATCAGTTTTCTTTTCAGAATTTATTCAAGTATGTTTACTTTCATTTCCTTTGTGCTTTCTTTTATTGTTATGTCTAGCTAATTTCCTTTGCTTGGATTGGAGTAGATGATTTGAATCTAATTACTTTGTTTGAATTCGTGAGGTCTAATCGGTTTAGTTCGTTGCATGATTTTTATTCCCGAAACACTTAGGTCTAATAATTAGTTTTTGGTCAAAATTGATAATTGTTTGTACACCAATTAGATATTGAGATTAAGGCAATAACAGATATGGGAATACAACTCGAGAGAGTCTCTCGTGCCCAAAAAGGTAATTAGTATTGGAGAGCAGTCGGTATTGACTTACCTCTTGGCTGTCTTGGGTCTGATTTGTTCTTAATGCATGTTGGGCAATACAGTTGTTGAAGTGTCTTCGTGACTGAGTTGATCAACAGAAGGGATCTTGCCTTCTGGTCGAGATCTATTTAATCTGATAGATAAAGGCTTAGAGTATTCTTGTTGTGACTTCGTGACCATTAGGGCATGAATTAATCTTTGCTTAAAACCAAGTGATAAAAGATTGTAATTGAATATTCTTGCACCGATGAACGAGTGAAGTAATTAGGATCAATGATTCAAATCCAATCCAAGTACTTTTGTTATTTGATAAGTTTCTTATTTAGATTTCAGTTTTGAGTTACAGTTGTTGTGTTAGTTCGTGAGCAAAAAGAAACCCCCTACTTTAGTGATACCGAAGAGAAGACTACACCAATTCCTCGTGGAATCGACCTCTACTTGCTACTGGCTACTTACCTATTGGGCAAAAGGAGAAAACAAATATTATTTGCACGAGGCTAAATGACGGCTTCGTCAGTAGACTGATCCTTTGAGGTACTTGATGATATTCTTTGCTGCGTGCAAGTGAGCTTCCCTAGACTCAACCTGAAATCTTGCACAAACTCCAACTGCTTAGGAGATGTCTGGTCGACTAGTAGTTAGATACATCAATGACCCGATGATCCCTCTGTACATCTTGGCGTCGACGAGCTTCCTTTCCTGGCCCAGGTCGATCTTTCAATTTTTATTCATTGGGATCTTCATGGTCTGGCTAGAGGTCAGTCCAAGTTTGGAGATCAACTCCTTTGTATACTTAGACTGATTGATGAAAATTCCTTCTGGCGACTGCTTCACTTGCAACCCAAGAAAATAATTCATCTCTCCCATCATGGACATTTCGAATTTGTCCTTCATGAGTTGGGAGAACCTCTTGTACAGATCTTCGGATTTTGATCCTAAGATGATTCGTTGACATAGATTTGCACCATCACCATGTCTCCTCCAACTTTGATGGTGAAAAGGATC
Source organism: Schizonepeta tenuifolia (assembly GCA_029490685.1). NCBI lineage: Eukaryota > Viridiplantae > Streptophyta > Magnoliopsida > Lamiales > Lamiaceae > Schizonepeta > Schizonepeta tenuifolia. The sequence continues at coordinate 8,626,790 of CM055956.1, forward strand.
TTGTCGACTGAACTTCGAATAAACCTTGATTCGAGTAGAAAGCCGCACAAAGTTTCATACCATGCGCGGAGCCTATTTTCGTCCGTATATGGCTTTCTTCAGCTTGTAGACTCAGCCGTCACCAATTTCAAAACCGGGAGGCTGAACTACATAAATATCTTCTTTGATGTCGTAATTGAGAAATGCAGATTTCACGTCCATTTGATAAACTTTGAACTTGTGGTGAGCGGTGTAGGCTAGGAAAATTTGAATTGTTTCCAGACAAGCAACTGGAGCGAAGGAATCCTCAAAGTCAATTCCTTCCTGCTGGCAGTAACCTTGAGCTACTAGTCTAGCCTTGTTTCTCACAACACACCCAATGTCGTCACGCTTATTTTGAAGATCCATTTCATCCCAATTATCTTGAACCCCTCAGGTCTTTCTACAAGTTCCCATACAGAGTTTCTGAGAAACTCGTTGAGCTTTTCTTGAATGGCTTGGGTCCAGTGGATACATCTCAAAGCTTTCAAGATGTTTTTGGATTTGGCACATCTGCCACAAAGCATGCAATCATGCTTACATCTCCTGTCTGTTCCAGCTTTCCTAGTATCCTGAACTCATTAGCATACTGTGCTTCCAAAGTTGATTCATCATCGGCTGAGGTTCCTGACTGAGTCGGAACATAAGCTGAGAAATCTACAACTTGAGTTGTCCGTCTGGTTCTGACGCCAACTTACAGATTTCCTATCACGGGATCATTAACGTGGTCCTCATACCAATGTTTGTGATTCCTGGCTCACTTGGCTGAGTCGAGCATCGTGATGGAATAGTCCGGTCTTGGAGACGTCGGAGGTGGTGATCTTGGTGATCTTGCTTCTGGTGCAGTTACATCCTCAGTTGGAGTTGAGGAATGAACTAGGGAGCTAACTGATCTTGGACTGAGATGTCCTGGACCTGATGGCTGCTCAGTTGCTTCTCTTGACTGAGCTTCAGCTGTGGTTGGCACTTGGTCAGTTAGCTTTGGAGTTCCCCCTTGATTTTAGATGGGATCTTCAATTTCTTCATCAGAAGAGTACACTTCTTCGACTTCAGCTGACCAAATAAGTGGTTGTGCTAGATTCTTCAATCTTTGAGCTTGAGATCTTGTCTCAGCTGGCTGGGCCAGTGAACTTCCTTCAACTGTCTGCCAGTTAGCATGTTTCCTGCACTCAAAAGCAGATTGATCAAACAACACATGAGGTGTTATCTCCACAATTCTAGAGCTACTGTTGAAAACTCTATAAGCTTTAGACTTCGCAGCATATCCTAAGAATATGCCTTTGATAGCATTCGGCTCGAAGGTTTTCAACTGAGTCTTTCCATTGTTGTGGATGTAACACTTAGAACTGAACACAAGAAAGTAGGAAATGTTTGGCTTCTTGTTCCTCCACAACTCGTATAAAGTCTTCCCTTGCCGTTTCATGAGGAGGGATCAGTTCTGCATGTAGCACGATGTGTTGACCATTTCTGCTAAAAATCTCTTTGGCAGAGCTGAGCGGGTGAGCATGCAAGTTGATGCATCCTTCAGCGTTCGATTTCTCCTTTTAGCTAATTCATTCCGCTGTGGAGTCCTTGCAGCTGAGGTCTGGTGAGTTATGCCTTTCTTCTCACAATACTCAATAATGGAATCATTGAGGAACTCAGTTCCGCGATCAGATTTGATGGAGACGATAGTTTTTCCTTGCTGATTTGCAAGTCTATTAATCAGTTTAGGCAACTCTTCTCTCTTCTCATTCTTGTGTGCCATAAAAATCACCCAAGTGTACCTTGAGTAGTCATCAATAACTAACATAGTGTATTTATTTCCATTTGGGCTCTCAGGGGTGATCGGACCGAACAGATCCATTGCAAAACTACTCGACCAGTCAGTGTAATAGACTCCACCTGATGAAAATCATCTACCAAATAGAAGAACTTTCTTGGTCTCGATGTCTTTCACCCTGCACCCCTGTGTATCAAACTTCACAGAAAAACCATTATCGCACAGTTGGCCTACGGAGAGCAAGGTATGCTTCAATCCGTCTACCAACGAAATATTTTTAATGGTCACGAGCTGAGTTTCGAATTTACCGGATCCTTTGGTTTTGCCTTGAGAGTCATCACTAAAGGTTACTATACATCCTTCTCGAAGCTTGATGTCTTTGAGATGATTCCTCTCGGGTGTCATGTGCCTGGAGCATCAGTTGTCCAACACCCAGATAGATTTGGCGGCTCTTCTCTTTCTCAGTTCATCCAGGTTCTCTTCAGTTGGCTCTTCAGGCAAGGCCATGAAGCACATGTTGGTATCCACGACGTCTTTCTCGACGATCACAGCCTTGAATTTCTCCTTGGCTTTTTGTCAGAGGGCTTCCTTCTCCTTCATGGAGAGGTTTGGACAGTTGGTGCTGAAGTGTCCTGACTTTCCGCACTCAAAGCAACCTTTGCTTTGAATATTTGAGGATGGGTCAGTTGAGCGCCGCCTGCTCATGCTGATCTTTCTATACTTGTCCATTTTGGAGTTCATCTCTTCGAGTAGATTGATCAGCTCTTCGACCCTCTTTTCGAGTTCCAACCTGCTCAATCGATCCCTAGCTGAGGAGTCAGTGGACCGTGAGGGTCGGGCGAACTTGGACCTGCTTGATTCAGCTCGTAGCGCCATGGACTTGGCTGCTGAGCCTTCCTCAGTCTGTTCTATTTTATGAAGCTTGCAAGGCTTCAGCCGGAGGATATTATACTCATTTGCTTTGAGCATGGAGACCAACTTCTCAGTTGAAAATGAATTGAGGTCACTCCGATTTTGGTGGATGACTTTATAGACTGTCCAGTCTTTGCCTAGTACGGAGAGAACCATGGGTTCATCTCTCGCTGAGAGTATTTGTCTTTCCTAATACTCTCAATGTCCATAAGGACCTCTGTGAATCTCATCTCCATCTTGTCGATAGATTCCCCAGAAAGCTGAGAGAAGTTTTCGAACTTCTGACAAGTTAAGGTGAATTTGTTCTCTTTAATCTCGTCAGAGCCCTCACAGAGTGCAACCAAGGACTCCCAAATATCTTTTGCCATGAGGTAATTGATAATCTTCGGCAAGTAGGCTTTGTCGACTGTGGAAGAGATGATGCTCTTAGCGATGTCATCTAGCTGTGCAATGTCTCTTTCTTACTTGGTATACTGGTGGATGCCTTTGGGTTCCTCCTTCATCATCAATCCTTCCCTTGGAGCAACGAGAGTTATCAGCACTGACTAAGTCACTGGAATGGGACCATTTTCAATGGTTTCCCACATCCTGTGATGCCTTGCAGTTAGAGCCATTTTAAGGCAAAATCTCAACGTGGGAAAATTATCTATGGAGAACTCCGATAAGCTTCCCAGCAGTGTCGAATTCATATTTCCTGCACACAACAAGAGACAAACAAAAAGATATGCAGCAATGCACTAATAGATTTCAGAAAAGATCTGTTCAGTTGACCACTGAAAAATATACTCGACTCACACCTTGTGAATCAGAAACAACAGTCTTTTGAACCACTGCTCTGTTACCACTTGATGGTCCCGGTAACGAGTAACTGGTGTACGGGGGAAAGGAGGGAATACACCAGTAGCAATTTTTGTTTTGCTTAATGTCTTTTCACTGAGATATACTACATAGGAAGTTTACTCACAACTGGAAGAGACAGTTGGAGTAGCTCTACAACTGAGTTGCAGTTGGAGCCAATCACACAGTTGGTAGCTCAGCTGACTCCTATGCCTGAAGTTCAGTTGTTTGCACCAACTGAGGTTTTAAATAGTTATGCAATGCAGAAGATGGTGGAAGATAAGTTCATTACAATAACTGAAACCTTAGTGAAAGGGGAAGGTTAAATTCTCAAGTTAGTGTAGTGCATATGTTAGGGTCAGTTGGTTGGGTTCAGAAATTAAAATAATGAATGTAAAGTACAGAAAGTAAGCACACAGTATTGTAACGTGCTTCGGAGATCGACCTCTTATGTGCACGACTTTCTTTTCGTGGAAGCAATCCACTAGGTAAGCTTACGCGTGCTTCACCAAACGCCCACTTGGATTCGGGGTTCCAAACAAACCTAAACAGTTCGATTCGGGTTCGAACAAGACCCCTCAACACTTTTTCGGGCAAGTGTTCAGCCTTTTTTAGATTCTTGGTTCTAAGGGACCATACCAGTTCGATTTTGGGTTCGAACAAGACCCCTCAACACTTTTCGGGGCAAGTGTTCAGCCTATCTTAGATTCCTGGTTCTAAGGGACCAGCTCTTAGATTCCAGGTTCCAAGGGACCTCTAGACTTTGATTCCGGGTTCAAAGTTAGACCTGAGTTTGGATTTTAAGGGGGAGAATCTAACAAGGAAGCCTCAACAGTTTAGGGGAGTGGAGGCTTCAACCCAAGGCTAAAAACTCAATCTCTTTAAGACAGAGTCCTGAGGGGATACAAAACAAGCAAGGACCAAGACGCTAGCCTCAATCAAGAAGGGGAACTTCTGAGAGACTAGGAGGAAGAGGAGAGAAATCACTCTACTCCTTCTTCACCGGTCTTCTTGCTTGGAGAGAGAGAGAGAGGTAAAAAGTTGCTTGCTCCGCTTCACTCTTTGTGTTGTCTCTCAGCACTCTGGAGTGCTTTTTCTCTACTTGTATCAAAACCCCTCATTTTAGTCTTGTTGTGGAGACCTCTATTTATAGAGGAAAAGGTCAAACTAGCTTTTGGAAAAAGCTATTGACCCTCTGCCAAAGGCATGACACTCCACATGCTTCACTGGTAACTTTTTCAGAAACGGTACCTTCAACCATGCTTTTTGCACGTCGCTGTTGTCGGTCCATTTATGGTAAGTTTTCCAGCTGACTTGTGCACCCGAGTAGATTTACAAACTGAACTGCAACTCCTCCATCTTCGGCGTCTTTTCTTCTCTGCCTCGAGACATCTTGACTTTGGACACAACTTCTCTTCACGCTAACTGTATGCCTTCAATTGCATGGTTCAGTTGTGGAGTCAACTGAGCTGCTGTCCAACTGAGTCCGTGCTTCAGTTAGGGTTGATGTCCCAACTGACCTTGAGTCTCAACTGAGTGTGATCCCTCAGCTGAGTCTGGGCCTCAGCTGAGTTTGAGCCTCAACTGAGTTCTTCACGAACCTCTTTCTCTAGTCCGACTGACTTCTTTTGCTTGACTCTAGTAAAGATAAAATCCCTACGCTAAAATAGTGAGCTCTAGCTAAACAGACTAAAGACAATCATCTACTCGATCATGGTCAGTTGGGTTTTAGGCATCTTTCGAAACCTTTATAATTTTCCCAACATCCGATGACTTCACGGTACCCTATAACTAGTTGCTCCTTAATAAATTAATCTTTGCGTCGATGATCAGAGCCTAGACTAGTGTGGATTTATTCAAAGCCGGATTACTTTTCCTTTGATTAATATCTCGTTGCAATCTAGTTAATTTCTGTATTTCCTTAGCTAATAATTAAAACTCCAAATTTAAGGCGTGGTGGCTACACTGAAATTGATTCATAAGAAAAATAAGTTATATCTCGTTCTCTGTGGTTCGACCCTACTTATTGTTATACTCATTTTGCTTCTGAGCAGGATTTGCAGGAATTATTTGGGAGTATACGACGATCACCACTTAATGTTCACTTAATATAAGAATATTTATTTCAATTTTTTTTTATCAATTTTTCAGTAACCAATTAAAAAACTACTACTAATTTACATGTTGAACCTTATATATATAGTACCGGCTTAAACTAGTATTGTTCACAATATCTTTTAAAATAGTATTTTAGATATTCTATTATTGATTTTATACGATGTATCAGTTCATATCACAAACAAGATATAAATAGTATAAACAATTTCATGCACATTCTATATTTAGTATTTATTATTTAAGTATTCTCGAACAACTGTGAATTTTTAAATGTTATAATCGTGCAGCGGACAGACTAACATACTTGTATACTATGGCCCGTTTGGTTTCCGAGATTAGTCATGACTATTGGGCAAATGAGACTCAATCTTGTGTTTGATTTATAAGACTCAAGCCCAATACTCAATACCATATTTTGACAGCCCGGTACTAATTCAAGTAGTCTTGTGATAGTGAGTCGGAGCCTTACCCCTCCGACAAAAATTGTCTCGAGCTTAATACCAATTTTAACCTTCAATATTTGCAACTCTCATCTCTGTATTCCCTCTCTCTCTCTCTCTGACATCAAAACATCTCTACTTCCACTCATTTTGAAGAATTAGACACAACCAGTGAGAGATGTGGTGGCAGAAGGTGTGTAAGAAAATAAAGTTGTGGATTGCAAATGAGAGAGATGGGATGGGTGAGGTGGCGGGACGATTGGGTGGTGGTTAGGCGACGTGAGGCAGCGGCGCGACACTGACGGGATAATGGTGAGGCGATGTGAGGCGGCGGCGCAATGGGGTGGTGGTGAGGCGGCGACAAACAGCGTTGCATAAGATAGAAGAGGGAGTGTGAGTGACGCTAGCGGTGGTGCAGAACATGGTGTTTCGATGGAGAGAAAGAGGCTCTAAAAAAAAGATGGAGAGAGAGAGAGAGATGAGAGAAGTGCAACGATAATTTTTGAAGGGACTGTGGAGTTTCCATGGGGATAGAAAGAAATAGAAAATGATTGAGAAATGAGCGATATTATTGATGCCTAAATGAGGGGTATATTAGGAAATTGAGTATAAATTATTAGAATAAAATATTAAAAAATAAATATATTTTACAAATGTACAAAATTTATCAACACATCTTAAAGTTAGGATTAAGTCTTTCTTTATCCTATATTGTATCTCACTATTATCTGGTCTTACAAACCAAATGGCACCTATAAAGATATAGTAAGATTTTTTTTAAGGGTATTACAATGAGGAATATTTTAAGAATAAACCACTATACTATCAAATAGATAGGATCTCACACTATCACACATGGTGGGACAACTACACCCCAAACTAGGTGGAATATCTACACCATATGCAAGCGATTGAATCCAAGATCACCACTCACTAAAGAGAAACTTGTGATGCATCAACTAGTCAATTGTTAAGCTAGGCCTCATCGGCTCTGGTTATCTATATCTTAGTAGATCATATATTTACAAAGCCTGTTTGTCTATTAATAACTATATCGTGTGAATTTTTTGTAGTGTCTCCATGTAAAATGTTGGACTTGCAACAATACTTTATACTTCCTCCGTCCCGTTCAACTTGACTCATTCTTTTCGGCACGAAAATTAAGAATAAAAGAAATAGATGTAAAATATGTGTTTTATGTATTTTGTAGTACTCCCTCCGTCCCGTTCAACTTGTCCCATTTTGCTATTTTGGGTGTCCCATTTCCTTTAAGGAAATAATTAAGAAATCACTTTATTCACTTTATATCACTTCAAAACTACTTTATATCAATTTATGTCACTTCAAAACTACTTTATATCAATTTATGTCACTTCAAAAACACTTTATATCACTTTATCAATTAAAAAATATTTTATATCACTTTATTCACTACACTAAACACACCTTTTATCTTCCAATTAGACTTTTCTTAGTCACTGTGCCGAACCTAAATAGGACAAGTTCATCAGGACGGAGAGAGTAGTATTTAATTGTTGATTATAAAGTGATTGTGAGTGCATTTTCACTGTTCATAAAAGCATAGTACTATACACATAGTACTTAAATATTAAAATATTGTCTAATCTTTAAGTAAGCGAGTCAAATTGATTGAGACGCCCAAAAAAGAAAACAAGCCGAATTGAACGGAATGGAAAGAATTGACCATATAATATAGTCTCTTCCGCCCCAAAATCAGCCGATCAAACGGCCTTCTATTGTACAAATTTGTTAAACATTCCTTTGTCAAATCTGTTGAAAACATATTTAATGAGAGTTCCATCCATTCATTCATCAACGTGTTAAATTATTTTATTTAAGGTGGAGGTAGAAAGAAAAAAAAAAAAAAAGGAACTATATGAATACGCTAGAAGGAGGGGTTGAACCTCCGACCTTGTGGTTAACAGCCACACGCTCTAACCAACTGAACTATTCCAGCTAGTTGACTAGTAATAAGTATTTAGGTTAATTATAAATAAAAAAATCAAAGCAAAGCTACAATTCTGCGATGTTAAAATATAGAAGTATTCAAAATCTACCTGCAATCACCGTAAGCGTTTTTAATTGTTCGGGATAAATTAATACTCCATCCGTTCACGAAATGGTTGCCACATTATGAACGATACGGGTTTTAAGAAAATGGTATGTAGTAGTGAATTATAATGAGTATTATTGTGAGTGGAGTAAGGGAAATGTGAGTGGAGTAGCAAAATTGACAACCATTTCATGGATGGAGAGAGTATATCCGCAAAGAAAAAGGCCTTAGGCTTCCTGCATCACGGGCTCGAAGCCTTGTCTCGAAGGGGGCTCGAGACTCCTCGCCCTGGAGACCACCGCGTTGCGGATGGCGCGGGCTCGAGACCGGCTCGAGCAGCGCGTGTAGCGCACGCGCTCAGGCGAAAAATAAAATAAAATAAAATTGAATGGCACGTGTACAACACGCGCCTAACGGATTTTTTTTAAAAATTCGAACGTTGGTGCAATGACGACTTTTTAGCCGATTTTTCTTTATTTTTTTAATTCTTTTTTTACACTATAAATAACACCTCTCATCCCTCATTTCATCCCACAAAAAATTCTAACCTCATTTCCACTCTCAAATTTATATCTCAAAGATGTCTTCTTCATCGAGCACTTCGACCACTTCAATTTCGTCGGAGGAATATGAAGAGCACGGCACCACGACGATGTCCTGGAGATGATGGCCAATGTAGAACGAGCCGTCCGTGCACACGTAGCGGCGCAGAAGAAGAAGAAAAAGAAGAGGGCGAGGTCGTTTGTTGACCGCGACCGGGAAGGCAAGTGCGCTTCTACATGCCGACTACTTCGCCGACAACCCCACCTGCAGCGAACACTTTTTCCGACGTTGTTTCCGAATGCATAAGCATCTATTTTTGCGCATCTGCAAGACGTTGGAGGATAACGTCCACTTGGACCTCTATACAATTAGTCCATATTTTAATTAATGTAATTTTTTTATTTCATTTAATGTAATATTTTATTTTATTTAAATTAATATAATATTTTATATTATTTTTATTAATAAAATTTTATGAATTAATTTAATAAAAATAAAAAATTATTTAATATTAAAGTTAGAGACAGCTCGGACATAGTTGAATAATTGAATACTTGAAAATGTATAAAATATGTAGTCGTATTTATAATATTGTGTTTTTCTTGAAGCAAACCCCATTTTATTGAGAGAACCAAGAAGAGACGCCATCTTTTGTTCCAATATTCTATTTGACACGTCATATTTAAATTAATTCCAGTATAAATCAAACAAATTAACAATATCATGTGCACTCGCATAATTAACTAATGTTTTTTTATTTGATATTTTCTCATTCGAGGAAATTTATAATTAAAAATATTAAATGTAAAATTTTCACAATACAGAAAATTCCAAGAGAAATTCTCCCAAACTAACACTTTTCTTATACTAATTTTTTTAAATTTTAGCACTCTTTATAATTCTTTTAAATTTTAACACTTCCTCTCTTTTTTACTCTTACTTTATGTTTCTATTTCCCATCTTGTCCCTCCCCATCTCTCTCTCTTCCCTCTATCGTTATTTCTCCTTCTTCCCTCTCATTCTTCTTGTTCCACTCGCTCTCCTCCTGTCTTCTTCCTCATTGTTGGGTGAGGTAAGATTGTTGGTAGCACAGAGAGAGAGAGAGAGGGCTCAAGCAATTAGGCGAAAATGTACAGTGGGTCCAGCAATGGCGAGGCATTGACGCAGCGGAAAATTCCGACAACGAAAAGGATTTTGCTCGACATAGTCAAGGATGGTGGTGGTTTTGCAGCAGCGGCCGAATTCGAGTAGAGCTCGGCCTGTCCGGATAAGATGGTTCAGAATTTCATGGAGGACAACGAGAATCCTTCCTCCTCCGCCGCCGCGACGAAATGCGACCTCTCTCTCTCTCTCTCTCTCTCTCTCTCTCTCTCTCTGATCTGTAACTTCTGGTAGATTTGGCCCTCACCACCACCACCTACATGTGTGAAACGATGAGGCGAAGCTAATGGTCTTGGTCCCAACCCTCGATTCAATGTATCGTGGCCGGAATTCGCGAAAAATCAGACGATTGGAATTCGCGAAAAAAAAGCAGATCCGTAATATTGAATTTTTTGTGACTTCACAAAATATGTCCATAGTTTTCGTGACGTCACAATTTTTTCCCATTTTTTTTTTGCGACTTCACAAAATTTTTCATTTTTTTGTAACTTCTCAAAGTTTTCAATTTTATTTTGTGACTTCACAAAAACCGTGTAGAAAATTTTATAGCCGCCGACGATAGTGGCGGCGGCACGACGACGACGGTGGTGGCACGTTGGTGGCGGCGGTGAAAAAGTGGTGGTAATTTTTTTTTTTTTGAGTTTCAAATTTCTTTTTGTGACCACCGACGCCAGTGGCGTCGGCACAACGACAACGGGGTGGCACGGCAGCGACGACAGCGCCGAAAAAGTGGTAGTGAAATACTTTTTTTTTATTCACTCACAAATTTTTTTTAATTACCAAAGAGATGATAAAATGATAAAAATATCAAAAATACTAAAATTTAAAAAACTTATAAAAAGTACTAAAATTTAAAATAATTATAAAAAATGTGCTAATTCTAAAATTCCCTCAAATTCCAAACCCGCAGCAAATAGCAATCAATACTCTGAATTTTAATAGTAATTAAAAATATTTGAAAATGAAGATATCGATGAGATCGTAATCAAGAGTCGAATCAAGTAAAGCTCATTAATTGGTTATACAAAGATTCGGGTGTGCAGTTTGTGTTCTTTCTTCCCATCTGAAGTCGCTTTAGCGATTACTTGCTTGCTGCATCAATTCTCACTAATGTCGCTAATTTCCTTTTGTTTTCCACCTCAAAAATTGGGCCCACTTCCATATATTGACGCGACAACACCTCTGCAAATCCCGTACCTAATTACTCCATCCGTTCACGAAATGATGCCTTGTTTCATCTATTATTTATGTTCACCAAATAATGTCCTGTTTCGTTATTTTTATCAACATACTCTCATTACTTTATTAAAATTACTACCCCTTACCATTAATAACTCCACCTTACATCAACTTTATTTGTATTTTTTTGTCATCGCAACAACTTTATTCCTACTTTTTAGCCAATACCACCTATTTTTTGTCATTATTACTTTTTTATCATTATCTCACTACCCCTACTTTTTAACTTTTACCCCACTCAAAACAACTTTATCATTTTTCTTAATCTCTGTGGCGAACACGAAATGGAGCATCATTTCGTGAACGGAGGGAGTAATAATCACCAATTACGGTTTTTTAGCATCAATTAAAACAAGTACTCCATCTGTCCACCGAATACGGTCTAGTTCATATGAGCATGAAGACTAAAAAAATGGTATTAAGTATCAAGAGAGTGTTTAGTGTAGTGTGAATTCAATATTTTATAATGCTAATAAAGTTATAGATTAGATGGTTGAGTGTGTAGTGGGAGTAGGTTAGTAGGGTTTAGATGGCATGGTGGACCATATATATACACTAATTGTTTTCTTTAAAGAAAACAAACCAAGTATAATGGAACGTCACAAAATGGAAAACAGATCATATTTGGTGGGACAGAAGGAGTAGCTTTTTTTGGCTTGGCTACTTGCTCAGCCTACACCAAGTAATTACTTTTGCAAAGTGGGCAAATTACCTGATTTGATTGATACTCCCTACATCCCAATAGCTATTTGTCACTTAGTTTGAGCACGACTATTAAAAAATACGAGAATAAATATAGAAAGTATTGGATCTTATTGCTTTTAAAGTGTTAATTATTTTTATCTTTAATATGAAACTATGCTAATGAGACTGACGAAAAAAGAAAGTGAGACCTTGTTATAAACAAAAGTGTTAATAAAATGTCTTTTAGTCAATAAAAGTGTTAATTTCAACATAAAATGTCTTTTAGTCAATATAATCTACTGTAGTTCATTTCAACATAGAGATTAAAAAGAAGAGTATTACTAGTAATTATAAACAAAAGTGTTAATAAAATGTCTTTTAGTCAATAAAGTATTTTTTTTATTCATTATAGTGTTTTTTAGTCAATAAAAGTGGTAACAAAATACTCTCTCCTTCTCGAAACAAGTGACTCGTTTTTCATTTGTGGTGTCTCATAACAAGTGACTAGTTTTCAAATAAGGAAATAATTATCCCTTCTTGTGGGTCATACCACTTTAATCAATTTTTACCATTTACCTTAATACCAGTGCCCAAATAAAATGAGTCATTTGTTCTGACGGACGAAGGGAGTACATTTTTAGACTAAAGTAAACTATAATTATTTCCATAATAAGAAACAACTCATATTGAGTGGGACGACCTAAAAAGAATAACATGTCATATTGAACGGGACGGAGGGTGTAAATAGTACTCCCTCGTCATGTTCATATTATCAGCATTTCTTTATTTATGTGTTTCATTCATATTGTCATGTTTCAAATAAATAAAAAAATTAATCCTTTAAAAGTGATGAAACTTACCGACTTTATAATTTTTTACCCATATTCTTAATTTTCGTGACGAACAATTGCATGACAATATAAGCGATACGGTGAGGGAGATACTAAGAAAGCATTGAAAAATTACTCTTGAAAGTGATTTCGACAGACCGTTTATTGTGAAAATCTCATTACTACCAATCACTTACGAAGATTTAAACAATCTTCGATCATGGTGAGGAATTATTCTAATTTTTCATCTATCAATATTATTTTATGACGCAAAAATTCAAATATCTCCAGTTCACCCGCTTTGAGGAGTGCACTAATCATGTATGCTCAAAGTTAGAGAGAAAAATTAGATTAATTCATTTTTATCTTAATTATTGCAATAAATGTTGCTCGTTTATGTATGGTAGACAATTAGGTTATTTCGGTCGAGCTATCGTAGATTTTTTTTTTTTTTTTTTTTTTTTTTTTTTTTTTTTGAGAATAGCTATATAGAGTAGATAATTAAGCTCTAATTAATCTGCTTTAGGAGGGGTGCCTAACTTAACGACTTTTCAGTTTGCTAGCTCACTATTGCTTATTAATTCTTTTATTTAATTTTTATTATCAAATCAAACTAGCTTTTAGAATATATTGAAAGTAGCATAAATTACACACTTATTTTGACTGTTGTAACTTGTTGGGAAAATTAATAAATTTTTTTATTTCAAAACCCAACAGACTCAACCGAGTAGATGAAGTCATCAGTTTGAACTTTGTTAGAGCTCACTGTTTGAGCGTAGAGATTTTATCTTTACAAGTGTCAAACAGAAGAAGTCAGTCACACTGAAAAAGGCAGGTCGAGATCGAGTTGATCAGTCGAACCTAAACTCAACTGATTCCAGAACTGATCCATGCAGCTCATGCATGTTGAGAAGTTGTGTTGAAGTCAGACGTCCCAAAAGTCAGAAGAGAAGACTTAGAAGACGTTGGAGAAAAAAGAGTTCACATTCAAATTCAAATATACTCAGAAGTACAAGACATGTTGTAACTTTCCATAAACGGACCGATCACGAGGACTTGCATAAAGTAAAGGTTGCAGATACCATTTTAGGAAATATTATTGTGGAGTAGGTAGAGGGCCATACTTTTTTGCAGAGGTCAAACGGCTCTTTCCAACGGCTAATTAATCTCTCTCTCTATAAATAGAGGTCTCCACAAAGCGAGAGACAAGAGAGCATACACGCACAAATAAGCAGAAAAAAAATTCAAGCAGAATTACGCTCTCCAAGCAAGAACAAGTCTGCTGAAGAACCAGTAGAAGTAGAGAGTTCATTCCTCCTCATGTTCTTCCTTCTAACCTCTCAGAATCCCCATTCTTTGATTGAGTCTAGAATCTTAGGTTCTTGCATAGTTTCTAAGCACTCTCTTTTGTAGATTGGAGTCTTTAAGCCTTAGGAAGAAGCCTCCACTTTTCTAAGTGTAGAAGGCTTCGTAGTTGGAAAAACCTCCAACCCTCAAACCTGGGTCTTTCTTTGAACCTATAATCTAAGAAACTAGGTACCTTAGAACCCGCAAACTAAAACTAGGTTATACACTTTCCCACAAAAGTGTTGTAAGGTTTTGTTCGAACCCGTAATCGAACTGGTTAAGCTGTTTGGTGTCCATAAACCAAAGACAATGTTTGATAAGCATGCAAAAGCTTATATAGTGGATTATTTTTCCGAAAAGGAAGTCGTGGACGTAGGAGGTCAATATCTGAACCACGTAAAACTATTATGTTCTTTACTTTCAGTTTACTAACCAACTAACCCTGCATACAAATTGCTTTTCAAATTGCACTAAGTATTTGGGAACTTAACCTTCCCCTTTTTCAAAGATTTCAGTTTTAGTAACGAACTTTAAATTCCACCATCTTCCGCATTGCTTAACTCTTTTAAACCTCAGTCGGAATACACAGTTGACCCTTAGTCAAAGAAGTAAGTTGTGCACTTGATTGTGTCAACAACTCCGACTGACCTTCTCAGTCGTTGAGCCAATCGAACTGAACAAGTTTAGGTTAGGAAATAAGTTTTTAGTTCGAAAAATCACTACTGGTGTATTCTCTCCCCCCTCCCATACAACAGTTACTCGTTATCGAGACCATCGAGTGGTATCAGAGCGTGGTTCAAAAAACTTCTGATTCTAGTTCAATAGGTGTGAGTCGAGATTTTTCAGTGGTCAATTGAACAGATCTTTTGAAATCCCCTTAATGCATTATGTTGCATATTTGCTTGTTCTTTTGTGCGTGTGCAAGAAATATGAACCCGATGTTGCTAGGAAGTTTACCGAAGTTCACCGTGGATGATTATCTCACGTGAAAGTTTCGTCTGAAGATGGCTTTGAGATGTATCCACTTGACCAAGCCATGCAAGAAGAGCTCAACGAGTTTCTTAGAAATTCTGTTTGGGAACTTGTTGAAAGACCTGAGGGGATCAATGTTATTGGGATGAAGTGGATCTTCAAAAATAAGCGTGACGCCATTGGGTGTGTTGTGAGAAACAAGGCTAGACTGGTAGCTCAAGGTTACTGCCAACATGAAGGAATTGACTTCGAGGATTCATTCGCTCCAGTTGCTCGTCTGGAAGCAATTCGGATTTTCCTAGCCTACGCCGCTCACCACAAGTTCAAAGTTTATCAAATGGACGTGAAGTGTGTGTTTCTCAATGGCGACATCAAAGAAGATGTTTATGTAGCTCAGCCTCCTGATTTTGAAACTGGTGACGGCAGAGTCTACAAGCTGAAGAAAGCCATATACAAACTGAACAGGCTCTGCGCGCATGGTATGAAACCTTGTGTGGCTTTCTAATCGAATCAGGGTTTATTCGAGGTTCATTCGACAAGACCCTTTTCGCCATCAAAGTTAGAGGAGACATCCTAGTGGTGCAATGTCAATGACATCATTTTTGGATCCAAATCCGAAGATCTGTGCAAGAGGTTCTCCCATGTCACAGCCCGAATTCGAGCGTACAAAAATGACAAGACTCCATTGGACTGTGAAGGTGAAACCATCAAATAAGACTTAACAAGGAATCAGGCTCGGAAACAAGGGAATATAGATTGGAAGCGATAATAGATAATGACATGCTTTCAAATCACAACTCAAAAATAAACGAGCATGGATAATTTATATTAATTCATCAGAATAAAATAAGTATTCCAAACTCAAGTCGTGCAGAAATTGAAGGAAACGGGAACTAAGGTCGAGCACAAGCTCATTATGTCATTACCACATCAGAGTATTTGAAAAGAAGACAGATTAAATAAGGTTATTTTGCAGCGGAAACTCAACTCAATCCCAACAACTACATGTATGAAGACATGTAATTGCCAGCTTAACCAAAGACTCGACTTAAACACATCCTCGCCATATTCATCCATGCTAACCTGCACGTTTAGAAATACATGCAGGGCTGAGTACTTCGTACTCAGTGGACACATGCCAAAATAATTTAAAGCTTTGTTCATTAGAGCTATATAATTGATCTTGCCTTGCCACTGCATCACAAGTATTAGCACAGTTTGAAACATCTTACTTGTGAATGCAATAAAACATTTAACTTTTTGAAACGGCTGCGCAGCCCAAGATATAATAATACAATACGGGTATGAATCATCTACCACATTATCTATGTGTCGAGAAGTAGGCCTCCTTCTCAGACACTGTGATCGGCTAAACCGAAGTAAAGCTCACAGTCACCTCAAACAATTCAAATCACACGTGGGTTTGTGCCTCACACAGGATATTAATAACTTAAGTAGATGATAAAACATACCAAACTTAAATAAATGGCAAGTCAATTAATTTTAAAAACCCACGTAATAATACTCAATAGATAATAACATTCATCAGTTATGATTTTAGAAAAGCCCACCTGTCATCCAGTGGTTTGCTCGAAATACCTCATTCCGTCTCGCTCCTTACTTCTGGACTCCACTCATTTCTCACTATCGAACTCCACTCGTTCCTTCAAAGTTAACATCTTATAAGGACGAGTTCACTATCTCGAAAAACGTAACGAACTATAAACGTTTGGCTGAAGGATTTCTACTTGATTTGAGTCTTTCTTATTTTAACTTATCTAAGTTGGTCTCTTTCTCGGTTTCTCGACTACATTCGGTTACTAACAAATTTCTCAAACTCGAGCTCTCGACTCTATAACGTCATACAAATTAATAATATTTAATTATTTCACGTAAAACGATAATTCACTATTCATCTTGTCTTGTATTTCTCGATTTTTCGAGTTATATGAACTCAGAAAATTACGAAATTAATTCTCGACTATTGTAATCACAAATCATTCACATCAAGACTTTCACATCATGAATCGAGTATTCACAAACAGGTAAACGACCGACTTCATAAATAGGCGGAAAAAAAAATTTCACTTATTCACATAAATTTTATCAAATATTCCCTCTATTCGTGAAAAAGAGTCCTACTTTCCCCATTCTTTTTGTTCATGAAAAAATGTCCTACTCCACTTTTTCCAATCACATCAATTGTGATCTTCTTCCATTTACCACAACTTTCACTCTCATTTTACATTTTCTACTCAAAATAGATGGGACCCTTATTCCACTCACACCAACTTTAACTTTATTTTACATTTTTTACTCACAACAAGTGGGACCCTTATTCCACTCACAATAATTTTAATTCCAAATTACTTTTACCACTCTCAACAAGTGAGACCCTTATTCCACTAACAACAACTTTACCAACTTTCTTAATCCCCGTGCCCAGCAAATGAAACTCTTTTTGACGAACATAAAGAGTATAAAATTGGACTCGTAATAGTTTTCACATCTCAAATACAGTCTCATGCTCACTTATTACTGCTCAACTTTCAACTTTAGAAAATTATAACTTCGAAAATAATTTCGTGATACTTGAATTAAATTAAAGAGTTTAAAAATAATTTAGGATTTTAAAATTCAAAACTTTTACTAAAATTTTCTCGGTTTTAAACTACGTCATTATTTATCAAAATACGAGCATAAGCTCAAATAAATTCTTAACTTGATAACTCAATCTCCAAATAATATTAATTAATCTTTTACTCAATTAAAATTTCTAAATTTTTGTTTTTAATTTATAAAATTTCGATTTTTCGCTTTTAACTTCCATGCTCGATAACTTCTACGTTTGAACTCCGATTTAAGCGATTCAAAAAGCAAACTCGATTATTTTTACTTCAACTTTATCATCTTATCATTTATTATCTCAAACAACATCAAAAACTCAACATCCATGTATCAAAATTTATCAAACTCGATTTTCTCATAATAATATGCAAACTTGTTCGTTTTTCAAACTTAAAAGCTCTAATTTATACAAATAAAACCTCATCACATAAAATCATCATCCAAACACTCAAACATACTCAAGAATTAACAATTCTTAACTCAAGCTTTTCATCCATAAAAAAAATTCATATTCTCAACAAAGAAATTTCTTTCTTTGATTTATTCAATATTTAAACTCATAAAATACTCAAATTTAATTATTAACATCAAACTTGAAATCAAGAACTCTTAACTCAAAATTTATCATTTTCTTCTTCCTATATGGTTCGAATTTTTCCTTAGAAAATTAATAAAATTTTATACCTTTCTCAATTAATTCTAAACATGCTCAAAACTCCATTTAGTTTATAATCTTATCTAAATCTTCAAGAATACTAAAGGAAATTCATCAACTTCTCATGTATATATAATTCAAATTTCTCATAAAAATAATAAATAATTTATTTCTTGCTTAAATCCTCAAGAACTCATCAAGAACACCTATACTCATCTTCATATCTTTATATACTCAAGAATGTCAAAAATTCATAGATATATAAATAAATAAATATATATATATATATATATATATATATATTTCCATCGAAAAATTCACTAAAATTATAAGAAATTTATATCTCTAAATCTTTTAATTCTCATGCAACATACATCACTCAAAATCATCAAGATCATCATATATCATTTAAAATCATCTATATCATCACATAATCATCATCTTCATATATATATATATATATATATATATATATATATATATATATCGAAATTTTTATGGTTTTGAGAAATAAATCATACTCTTCATCTTATTTAATTTGTCAAACTCTTATGTACTCAAATCCATTATTAAATCCACGAATAAAATTTAAGCATAAAAATTCCTATTTTCTTCCAAAAATTTCGGCACTCTTAACAAATAAAACAACTAAAATTTCCAACTTCATACTTATGCATACAAGCCACTCAAGATCATCATATATAATTCATGAATTCATCCATCAAGAAAATCATCAAACAAATCATCAAAACTCATCATTTTAACTATCCTTTTCTTCGACTTTTATGAAGAAAATAAGGAAATAATTTCTATTACTTCTCATTTCATGACTCCTAACTTACTCTTAGAACTCGTTTTCATCTTCAAGTTCATGCATCAATCATCATCATCAAATATTTTTCTAAGGTTTGCCTATGCATAAAAATAAACAAGCATGATTTTTCCTTCATCTTTTCACATACATATATACATACTTGAACCATAGATTTTAAGCATAAATCAAAAATCAAAACTCCTCCACCCTAGCCTTCATCATCGATGGTCGAGAGAGGGAAAAAGGGGTTCGACTTTAAACTTCTACTTTTCAAGAACAAACCTTGGAAAGTTTCACCTCCTAAGCCTCAAGATCAAGCTAAAATCGAGCTCCTTCCATGGCAAAAAGCTGCCGAAAAATGAAAGAAAGAAAGGAGGATGAAACCTAGTCTTAAATCGATCACAAAGATGAGAGGATTTCAAATACCTTAATGTCTGGTCGTTGGATGATCGGAGGCTAAGTTATCGTCAGTTTTTTTTGAAGCTTGAAGGTTGTTCTTCAATGGAGGATAGATGTGTGTGTGTATATGCCGAGAGAGAGAGAGAGAGAGAGAGAGAGAGAGAGAGAGAGAGAGAGAGAGAGATGAGAGAGAATTAGAGAGATGATTAAAAGAGAGAGAGAGTGTACGTGAGAGAGTGAGAGGTTATGAGAGTAAGAAGGAATTAAATAGAGTTTTAGTTGCACCCGGTGATAAAAAACGCGATATAAATTTCGTCGGAAGAAAAAGTTATCCGGTGCAATTTAACTCTACTTTTTCAATAAACTCTTAAACGATTTGAAACTCACCACGACTCTTTCTCGACGTCGGAAAACTCTCTACTTCATCTCAAACTTCACCAAATAAATCAAGAAATTCAGAAATCAAATTTTTAGATTAAAATTTCGAGAAACGAAGAAAAAGTCGGAATTCACTATTCATATTAAGGTTTTCTGGACCTTCAACTGAATTTTCTCTCGGATGATTTCTGACAACTCTCAAATCTATCTCAAAGCTTCTAGAATCATTTTTAGACTCAAAAGACACTAATTAGACGAAATTCAGAAAAGTTCGATAAATAGCAAAAACTCGGAAAAAGTTACTATTCATCCAAAACGAAATTTCTCAGAATTTTCTGAAATTCAAACTCAGACTCAAACTCATATAGTCATGCTCAATCAATTCATTACACAATCGATTTGGATAACCGAAACAATGAAAATCACATAAGAGCATGAAGGAGCATTTTAGTAATTTCACAAAAAAAAAATATTTTCTTGGAAAGTTTTATCACTAAAAGCACATCATTAGGGCGTATAAGGTCAATTAGAATGCACTCAAAGACTTAGAAAAGATCGGGGTACTACATTCCATCTCATGATGGATAAATTTGAAATGTCTATGATAGGAGAGATGAATTATTTTCTTGGGCTGCAGGTGAAGCAGTCCCCAGAAGGAATTTTCATCAATCAATCCAAATACACAAAGGAGTTGATCTCCAAATTTGGACTGACCTCTAGCCGGACCACGAAGATCCCAATGAATACAAATTGGAAGATCGACCCAGGCCAAAAAGGGAAGCTCGTCGACGCCAAGATGTACAGAAGGATCATCGGGTCGTTGCTGTATCTAACTGCTAGTCGACCAGACATCTCCTACACAGTTGGAGTCTGTGCAAGGTTTCAGGTTGAGCCTAGGGAAGCTCACTTGCGCGCAACAAAGAATATCATCAAGTACCTCAAGGGATCAGTCCATATGAGACTGTGGTACCCAACTGATGATAACATTGAACTGACCGACTATTTAGACGCAGACCTAGCCGGAGACTGAGTTAATAGGCGATCAACCTCTGGATACTGTCAGTTCCTAGGAAGCAAGTTAGTTTTCTGGTTCTGGAAGAAACAAGTCTGCGTCGCCACCTCCATAACTAAGTCGGAGTATATGGCAGCTGAAAGCTGTTGTATGCAAGTCCTCTGGCTGAAGCAGCAACTGAGAGACTACGAAGTGGAGACTGGCAAGGTACCCATCTTATGTGATAGCTCGAGTGCTATAGATATCACGGTGAACCCAATTCACCACTCCAAGACTAAGCACATCGATATTCGGCATCACTTCATACGTGATCATGTCGAGAAGAAGGATGTCATTGTTGAGAAAATTCACACTGACATTCAGAGAGTTGATATCTTCACAAAGCCGTCGGTGGAAGCTCAATTCAAGATGTTGTGTCAACTTCTTGGATTGCTCAACCCGACTGAAGAAAAAGCCATAAAGATGGAGATCACAAGTTGAGCGGGAATCCCAACTTGAGGGGGAACTGAGCGATTTCGCCTTCCCGTCCAGTTCAGCTGAGTGATGGAGTCAAACCTCCATTGAACTAATAACTTGAGTCAGTTGAGAGCTAGCTTAGTAGAAGAGTCAGTCGAGGTCAAACGCTATGTTTACTTGTTTCTTTTCATTAAGGAAGTTGCTTTGAATTTAATTCAAGCATCCGTTACAAGTCATTCGCATTGAATTAAGCCAAGGGGTCACCTCCTTGGAAAGATGGTCTAGTCCCTTAGACTATGCTTGTAGATCGCGATTGGGCTGACATAGCATCACCTACTCTCCTCACGCGCGCGAGTGTTCATCACGCCTTTTGACGGGTTCCATCACCGTCATTCCTGGAGCAGCTTTTTCTGAAACGACACATTTAAATATGTTGTTTATCTCGAAAAAATTGCACGAGTTGATCTGATCCGTTGATTTGGATCTCAACTTTCTTATAAATTGGGGGCTTTTCATTTTGCATATTATCCAGGATACGTATCTCAACTCTCCGAAATTTTCTGCCTCTCTCTTATAAAATTTTTGCTTTGTGGTTTTCTCTTGCTAAGGTTTATCTTCCTCTTCAGAAAAACCTACCAGATCGAGAATATGCTTTCCCACTTTGTAAAGTGGTCCTTTCTTTCCGCTAGCCCTGAATCTGTGAAACAATTGGTTCAACAAGAACGTTATGTTCGTGGCTACATGGGACATAGACGCCTCAAAGCACGACTGATGATGTGAGTGCTTCGTGGCATCAACCAGCTAATGTAGCTCCCTAAAGTATTCTTCCGATTGCACATCGGGTTGAAGATCTGTAATCCTACATCACATGGGCAGGTCAATCTTAACCTGAACATCAAAAGTCCTGCTCTTCTTGAGGCAAGCGCCAGTCGTCGCTGCTGCGTGTAAAGCATGGCCGCTGCTCTCCCTTACCCTGGAAGTGGAAGGAAATTAGACGCGACTCCTGCCTTCTCTAGGATTAATGTCAGGTGTGCACTTCCGCAGATCTATGCTACGTCTTCTTTTTGCTGATGCCAAAAAAGGGGAAGTAGTACAGACAGTCACCCTTGAAGGTTTTGCTTGGGTCAACAAGTTGTTGATGATACCACCTCGGGTGTACTGAAGCGGGATTGAAGACCCTGCAAGGCTGCTGAAGGCTTAAGATTAAGCAAAAGATCACACCCTCCAATCTTGGCAGGAAGGAGCTGAAACAAAGAGTCTTCTTGAAAAATTAAGAAGGACTCTTTGTCAGTTATCGTGGCCAAAGTAAAGACAACTGAAGGAAACTTTGTCATCTTATGTTGGCGTTGCTGCATAAGGTAACTAAGTTCAGCTGTTGGCCTTGATATGAACAAGGCTGAGACTGATCAAAGGTCAAGAAGGGATGACCTAAGACTACAACCTTGTGAAAGCTAAAGACCCTCCTCGTGAAGGTGGAGGAGACGAAGACTAGAGTAGATTAGAAGTTAGGATTGTCGTTTCAGTTGTAACTGTAATCCTCCCCAATTTGTTATCAGTTGTAACAAGCTGCTAGTGATAAAAGGTCTTCAATAGTTGACCTCATTTCTTTTGTTGTCCACGTTCAAGGTCAACATTTATTTATTTTATTTTTTTGTTTTTTTTGTGTGCTCACACTTTCCTTTTAAAGACTAAAATCGAGTCTATCTTTTAGTCTTGTTGGTATCAGCTAGTGGTATCATTTAGGAAAGAATGGTGATGTCAGTTAGGGGTTTTGACATTATCAAAAAGGGAGAAATTGTTAGGAAAATTATAAAGGTTTCGAAAGATGCTTAAAACCCAACTGATCCTGACCAAGTAGATGATTGCCTTATTCTGTTTAGCTAAAGCTCACTGTTTGAGCATAAGGATTTTATCTTTACAAGAGTCAAGCAGAAGAAGTCAGCCGGACTAGAGAAGGAGGTTCATGAAGAACTTAGCTGAGGCTCAAACTCAGCTGAGGGATCACACTCAGTTGAGACTCAAGGTCAATTGGGACATCAACACCAACTGAAGCACGGACTCAGTTAGACAGTAGCTCAATTGACTCATAACTGAACCACGCAACTGAAGGCATACAGTTGGAGTGAAGAGAAGTTGTGACGACGGAGGAGCTGCAGTCCAGTTCGTAAATCTACTCGAGAGCACAAGTCAGCTGAATTACTTTCCAGAAATGTGCCGACATCAGTAACGTGCAAAAAGCATGGTCACAGGCACTGTTTCTGAAAACTTACCAGTAAAGCACGTGGAGTGCCATACTTTTGACAGAGGTCAAACGACTCTTTCCAACAGTTGTCTTTGACTTTTCCTCTATAAATAGAGGTCTCCACAGCAAGGGAAAAAATGAGGGTTTTCGATACAAGTAGAGAAAAAGCACTCCAAAGTGCCGAGAGACAACACAAAGAGTGAAGCAGCGCAAACAGCTTTTCACCTCTCTCTCACTCTCCAAGCAAGTTGACTGGCGAAGAAGGAGTAGAATGATTTCTCTACTCTTCTCCTAGCCTCTCATAAGGTTTCCTTCCTGATTGAGGCTAGCGACCAAGTCCTTGTTTGTTTTGTATCCTCTCAGGACTTTGTCTCAATGAGATTGAGTTCCTAGCCTTGGTTTGAAGCCTTCACTCCCCTAAAGTGTAGCAGACTTCTTTGTTGGATTCTCCTACCCAAAATCCAAACCCAGGTTGCTTGGAACCCGTAATCCAAGCAGTGGTCCCTTGGAACCAGTAATTCAATACCAGGTCGCTTAGAACCTGTAATCCAAGCAGTGGTCCCTTGGAACCAGTAATATAATATCAGGCTGAACACTTGCCCGGAAAAGTGTTAAGGGGTCTTGGTCGAACCCGAAATCCAAGTGGGCGTTTGGTGAAGCACGCGTAAGCTTACCTAGTGGATTGCTTCCCTGAAAAGGAAGTCGTGGACGTAGGAGGTCGATCTCCAAACCACGTTAAAATACTGTGTGATTTACTTTCTGTATCTTTCATTCAGTATTTTAATTTCTGTACCTAACCTACTAACATTACATATGCTCTGCACTAACTTGAGAGTTTAACCCTCCCCTTGTCACTAAGGTTTCAGTTTATGTAACGAGCTTATCTCTCACCATCTTCCGCATTGCATAACTGTTTAAAACCTCAGTTAGTGCAAGCAACTGATCTTCAGGCATATGAGTCAGCTGAGCTACCGACTATGTGATTGGCTCCAATTGTGCAACTCAGTTGTAGAGCTACTCCAACTGTCTCTTCCAGTAATTGTGAGTAAACTGACCTGAGTAGTATACCTCAGTGAAAAGACATTAAGCAAAACGAAAATTGCTACTGGTGTATTTCTCCCTCCATACACCAATTACTCATTACCGGGACCATCAACATTACTATATGAGTTTGAGACGTAAACATGTGATAAAATTATTTTTTAATTGAATTTGAGATATGTTTAAGTACATATAAATTCTAAACGAATTTAATAGATTGCATAATCAAATAATTGAATGCAAATATAATTAACAAGTAATATATTATTTTAATTTATCACACATTACTATCTAATAATTTTATTAATTTTTTAAAATAAAATTTTCATTCGATTTTCGACGGGTTATACACTAGTTATTATATAAACGAAAACGCTTCTTTAAAAAAATCGTATGTGGCACACCTCATATTCCTCCGTTCCTATTTATCTAAATTCTCAAATTTTCTGAATTTAAAATCAATATTTCTCATATTATATTCTACATCTATATATTACATGGAAACAAAATCTTTAAAAATCAAATCGTCAAAAACGTTATCCATTATAGTCTCCATTTCTATTTATCTTAATTCTCGTATTTTCAGCATTATTATATACAAAAATATTATATATATATATATATATATATATATATATATATATATATATATATATATCCTCATATGATAACATTAATACACATCCACCACTATCTATGTTAATCCTCACGTCATATTATCTCATAATCAAATTAAATTCTTTAAAAAATATATCAAATTCTTAATAAGTTTCATCACATATATATCAATTCACGTCTCGTCTGTATATAGAAGCAAAATTAGTTCTTACAAAATCATCAAGTATACATTTTCTTAGCCAAAATAATTTCTAATTTAATTTAACAGAATAAATATGTTTATCAAAGAAATAATCAATTCCTAACTGACAGTTCAATTGATTTTTTTAGTAGACGGGCCGATTTCGATGAAAACCGTGGTGACTCATTCTTAAAATTTATTTATTGTATCTTTTATATTATAGGGCGGTTCTGACTTAGAACCGTCAAGTAGACAGCCCAACTCCGATCAAAATCGTGGGATAGACGGGCCGATTATGATGAAAATCGTGGTGAATGGGTCAGTTCTGACACAGATGCTTGGGGTTAGACGGGTCAATTCTTAACCGATAGTTCAAGTGATTTTTTTTTAATTTATATTGAAGTCATAATGTGGATTTGGGTCACCTTGACATTCTTCAAAATATTTTTATTCTTTAAATTAATGTGAGATAAAGGATATTTTCTATCAGAAGGATCCACCACATTATCCTACATCGATTTTGAGAAGTATTTATGAAATATTGATTTGCCGTCGAATTTTGACGGGTTATACACTAGTTATGTATAATTAATTAGAGTTCTCAAATTACACAAAAATTGAAGAAGAAAAAAAGAGAAGGAAATACAAAAAGTAGGATAAAAGATTCCAAGTGCATAATTGAGGCGACAAACGCTGCAAAATTCCTACCTAATTAGTACTAGAAATTAGTGATTTTTAGCATAAAATAAAACAAAAGTTTTCGCAGCTAACACTCTCCTTGTTCTTCTTTCTTTATTTTTTGGCATGTTTGCAATGGAGAAAGAGGCGGAATCTGCTTTACATTGTAAAAATGTTGAGGATTAATGGCACTTTTTACTTAATTGAGATAATGATAATTAAAAAAAAATGCATTTTAAATGACTTGTCTTCAACTGAGAATCTTATTATCCCCATAAGAATTTTGTGAATAAGGTAGATAACATGCAAATATACTTTAGTAGGCATTTGTCAAGTTATAATGAGTGCTTTATGATTTAGATTGGACTTTTAGATTATATCTGGATTTTGGCATCCAAAATAAAACTTTTATCGTAAATGTTTGAGATGTGGATGCTTTTTCTTCGGCCTAACCATTGTTTTAATTGTACTAGCTGAGAAGTACATGCAAATATATGCAATAGCATGCAATGCACGCAAAAATTATACCTTTAATTATTTATATGCATAAAAATAGAACTTATTTCAATATTGAATAAATTTTACATGTAATTCTTGTGTGTAATATCAAGATAAATAAAACTTATTATAGATTAAGTTGTTAAATTAGAGATGAAAATAAGTAGGGATGTTATGGAATTATCAAGATTTATTAAACACGCAGCTTTTGTAAGATGAATTATTATATTTTTTGTTATTATAATAGTACATAATATTATACTATTATCTTAACATTAATTATGCAAAAGAAATAATATAAAATTAAATTTTGTAAAATAACAATTTTGTATAATATGATCACGTAATCTCACTCATGTTCACAAATATAGCATGTAAACTTATACATGAAACATATTGAAATCTATTTCGTTGAGACTCAATATCATCCTTCCAATATCGTTTGTTTCATAAAACAAAATATATTGGTATACATGATGCATGTTGCCTAACTTCCCTCAAAATTATGATTACAAGAAAGGAATTATTCACACTGTAAACTTCAACAGCTTTGCATGTGTACCAGATGTATAACGCTCATTAGGTTTACTGCAGTCAAACGAGTCTTCCTCACTTGCATGGGGCTAGATCGATGCCCCTGCAGTCAATTTGAGTCCTCCTCATTGCCTAGGGGCTAAATCGATGTTGCATTATTCACCCCTTGAGAATCATCATCCCCCTTACGTCCTCGATGTTACATCACTCACCCTTCCTTGAGAACCATCCCTCTTGATGTCCTTCCTCAGACTTACCACAACCAATAAATCCTCCTCATTGCCCTGGAGCTAAATCGTTGCCACCTGTATTATCGACCCTCCCTTGAGGCCAAGTCCACGGCCTTTGATACCAACTCTAATGCGGGCTGTCAATGGGGCATGTATATACATGAATTTGTTTGTGTGCCTGCACAAGTTTGCAAAGAAAGTTGACCACATGGTTTGAAAAAGTGTCTAGTGATTTAATTTTATTAGCCTTTTAAGGGAAACTTTGGTAATAATTTAAATTCTTAGAATAGAAAATGCTCCGATACTTATTTTATTTAATAGCAAGATAACCTTTTTCATGTCTTTATCTATAAAAACAAGATCGTCTATTAGGAAATGAGATAGAAAAGAATACAATGGCGAAACACATATCTATATATATAGTAACACATATATTTATGTTGGTTAGGTGGCACAAAATCATCGGCGCATTTAATTATAAAAAGTGAACTCATTATGAAATAGTATATGAAGAAAAATCCAAGCCACAAGAAGACAACAATTAACGTGGATGTATGATTGATTCTAACTTCTGAGTCTTGAACGAAAAAAAGAATTTAATTTGAATTTTTCAAATTTCATTAATGATGGATGAAGACGAAGATGCTTAGACCAAAAAAAAAAAAAAAAAAATTGCTAAATTAAAGGTCCAACATTTATTAAATATAGTAAGTACTAAGTTTAGTCAAAGTGTTCCCAGCTTTAGGTGCTACTGCCTTCGACTTGGTAGTAAGTAGTAACATTTCTGAAATTACATACCTAAATTGTCGGTGTTGTCTCTGCCACTATCATCCTAGCCTTTTAACCCATCAAACAATGATGAATGATTCATCAAAGCTTAGTTGAATTTACTAAGAGCATGCACAGCGGGTTCGATCGTCGGTGTCGATTCCCTTACTTGACTCCACCACTAGACCCCAAGGAGTCGGTCGTCGATGTGGAGGCTTCGACCTTGCGGTGTCGATGAGGGGTGTCGATGATGGTGTCGAAAAATCGACACTCCTCTCAACCTCATGTTGCTGCATTTTGGGGACACGTGGCATGTCCCCATTCGTCACACATTTTTTTTTTCTGATAATAAAAAAAATTAAAAATTAATTTAATTTATCCTCAACGTCTATTCTTCCCTTCCACCTATAAATACCCCTTAAATTCATTCATTCTTCACACTAAAATTCACTCTTCACTCCAATTTCTTTCTTCTTCAATTTCAATCTTCAGATCTTGATTTTTTGTTCTAAAAAAATGAGTGACAACGAGAATCAGTTCAACGCGTGGTACCAAGCCCAATTAGGTTCTAATCCACCGAACCAAAGTCCCAATCCAAACCCCCAATTCTTCCCTTCTCCCGGTTTCTCCTAATTCTCCCATGCTGCCGGGTTCTCCAGTTCTCGCAGTCTCCGGGGTTCTCTCAATTCCCCCCGTCTTGCAACTTCTCATAGTCTCCGGGGTTCTCCCAATTCCCCCCAGCTTTCGGCTTCTCGCAGTCTCCGGGGTACTCCCAAGTCCCATCGTCTTCCGGCTTTTCCCAATTCTCCACGCCACCCGGTGGATATCGTTCATTCGACACGCCGCTACATAAATGAACCGTATCAAAAGGATCAACCTCAACGACGACGATGATGATGTTGATGTGGAGGCCGAGGCGGATGAAAAAACCGCGGGGGAGGAATCGGAAGCTGAGCCATCACCGCCTCGCTGCAAGGGCAAAGTTGTGACATCAAGCATGACCACTTCTCCGGCCAAGGGGAAAGGAAAGGGGAAGGCGAAGGGGAAGAGCAAAGCTCCGACATCAAGCAGTGGATTCGGCCACGTTCGAGGCGCAAAATACACACCCAACGATATTTTCTGGCTCGCCAAATGCTGCATTGATATCGGGCTGGACGAGGTGATCGCCAAATGCCAAACCTAGAATAAATTCTGGATGAAAATCACTGCCCGCTTCAACGAGCACATAGCTCCTGCCGCGCCGCGCCAGAATGGTCCGATGAAGTCAGAGTGGGGTTGCGCCAAGAAATCCATTATGCGATTCAATGCTTGCTACCTCTAGCTCGAGAGAGAAAATGCAAGCGGGTGGAACGACCTCGATCTATGCACGTTGGCCGTGGATAATTACTATGCCCTGTACGAGAATGAATTTAAATATAGAAAGGCGTGGGAGATCTTGAAGAATATCCTGAGTTTTTGCAATCCGGAGACAGAAATAGCTCCGAAGCGGACGAGGATCAATGAAGACGGCGAGTATACTTCGTCTGCTAGTGCCAACACATCCAACACATCCGCGACCGATGCAAACTCCAACCAAACTCGTCCCATTTGAGTGAAACAACTCAAGAAGAGAAGGAAAGGGAAGGGGAAGGCGAAGGCCAAGGCCGAATTAAGCACCGTCGCCGAAGAATTGCTGATCGCGAACGAAGTTAGTGGAATGAAGTTCGCGTACAACATAATTATGCGAGACACGACACATATGACTCCAGCGCAAGGCGCACCTAAAAGTCTATGCGGGGCTCGCATAAAAATATGGTTGGGAGTAGTAGTATCTTTTCAATTATTGTATCTTTTTTTATTTTAATTCAATAAAATTGACATTTTTTAATTTTTCTATTTAATTTAAGTATTATTATTATTATTATTATTATTATTATTTATTAGAAATATAGAAAAATAACAAAATAAAATTATTCAATTATTGCCAATGATTGGATAGACCCGGGTCTATATATCAACCCTATTATCAAATTTTCTACCTGGGTCTATCTAATCATTAGCCGCCATCAAAATCACCTTCCCCAAGGATAGACTCAGGGTCTATAAATGCACCGCTATGCATGCTCTAAGACACCAAAAATCAATTTCAATTTTTTTCCACCAAAAAATAGTGAAACCATAGCTCCGGCCTTTCACTCTCTTTTTTTCTTTTCAAAATAAAGGGATAGGAATTTAATATCTTCAAAGAAATTTTGCTTCGAAATCACTCAATTGATAAGATCGTATCGATAGGGTACTCTACGAAACAAGTACTAACTCCGACTCCTTATTTCGAGCAAGCAATACTACAATACTAGTTTTGAAAAATTGATGGAACGTCGTGATTTTTTTATTTTCCACAACATTCAAACTATGACTTTCGAAGCGAATTCAAACTTTTATTTTTATCGGATGTCTATATATATTATTCTTATGTAGGATTATTGATAAACACTCATTTTCATAGCAACTAAGCATGTTTGTCTTCACATTTTGCTTAACTTTTGCCGTATTTGTGATTCGTTTGCTATGAAACTCTCGATTTTGGTATTTGTATCACGTTTGGTGGAGTTTTTGCATGTGTGTAGGTAAATTAAGGTTTCTTAAGCTAAAGAGGATGTCCAAAGAAGATCAGAATCAGAGAATCGAGACAAAGAAGTGGAAAGATCGAACGAAAGGGATAGAAAGAGCCAATCTGCAGTTTGAAATAGCCAACCGGCGGTTATGGTGGTCCATCCAGCGGTTCAGGAGTGAACCGCCGGATGGACCACCGGTTTTTCCTGTATGTCGATCGAAGAAGAAATGCTAATCGGCGGTTAAACCAACGCTCGGGGTCTGGACCGCCGGATGTGGGGTCCAGACCACTGGTTAGCACTTTTTTGCACCAAAATTTTTGATTTTGCTATTTTTACGTTTTTACTATGTATTAGCACTTCTTGTACCCTATATAAAGAGGATGGTGCCCCAAAAACGGGGGATCTTTACTCTTAGCTTAGTTTCCTCTTCCCAAAGTTTCCTTTTCCAGTTTAATTTAAGGTTTGTGAGTTGTTATCAAGTTTGAAGGTTGAATTTGCATTATTTCGAAGATTTAATTGAAGATGATGGTTCTGGTAATGAGTATTTGGTGTATAGGGGGGAGAGGGAATACACCAGTAGCAATTTTCGTTTTGCTTAAAATCTTTTCACTTAAGTTATACTGCTCAGGTCAGTTGGCTCAACAACTATGAAAGTCAGTTGGAGCGGCTCTATAACTGAGTTGCTCAGTTGGAGCTGATCACACAGTTGGCAGCACAACTAGCTCTTATGCCTGAAGGTCAGCTGTATGCTCCAACTCAGATTTTAAACAGTTTTGCGTTGCGGAATATGCAGTTTAAATGCAATATGCTGGATCAGTTGGTTAGGTAAACTGAATGTAAAATACTGAATGTATATGCAGAAGGTAAAGTACACAGTATTTTAACATGGTTCAGAGATTGACCTCCTACGTCCAAGACTTATTTTTCGGGAAAGTAATCCACTAGATAAGCTTAAGCGTGCTTACCAAATGCCCCACTTGGATTATGGGTTCCAAGCAAACCTAACCAGTTTGATTACGGGTTTGAAAAAGTCCTTACAATACTTTTCAGAGCAAGTGCACAACCTGGTCTTAGATTTCGGGTTCTAAGGGACCTAGTCTTGTATTCTGGGTTCCAAGGGACCTGGTCTTTGATTACAGGTTCAAAGGAACCTAGTGACTTTGATTACGGGTTCAAAGTCGGACCTAAGGGTTGGGGGTTGGGGGTTTTTCTAACTATGAAGCCTTCAACACTGAGGAAAGTGGAGGCTTCTTCCTAAGGGCTTCGGACTCGATCTTTTAGGAGAGAGTCAAGTCAGACACAATATAAGCAAGAACCTAATATTCTAGACTCAATCAAGAAGGGGCTTTCTGAGAGGCTAAAAGGAAGAACAAGAGGAGGTATGAACACTCGACTTCTACTGGTCCTCAACTGAGGTCTTCTTGCTGGAGAGAGAGGTGGTCTGCTGCTGCTACTTCACTCTTGATTTTGTCTCTCTTGGCACTTCTTTGTGTTTATGTCTACCCTTAAGCTTGCCCACGAGCTTTGATGTGGAGACCTCTATTTATAGAGGGAGTTCTAACTAGTCGTTAGAAAGAGCCGTTTGACCTCTGCCAAAAGCATAACACTCCACCTGCTTTTCTGAAAACTTTCCTAAAATGGAAACTGCCAGCGTTGCTTTTTGCACGTTGCTGTTGTCGGCCCATTTATGGTAAGTTCTCCAGCTGACTTGTGCATCTGAGTAGATTTGAATCTGGACTGCAACTCTTCTGTGTTCAACATTTTCAAAGTCTTCTCTTCTCCGCTTTACGACGTTTAACTTCGACACAACTTCTCTTCACACTTGAACTGTATGCCTTCAGCTGCGTGGGTCAGTTGAGGAGTTAACTGAGCTACTGTCTAAGTGAGTCCGTGCTTCAGTTGAGGTTGAGGTCTCAACTGAGTTTGAGGACCGGGTGAGTTTGGATCTCAACTGATTCTAGATCTCAGCTGAGTTTGGACCTCAGTTGAGTATTTCACGAACTTCATTCTTCAGTCCGACTGAATTCTTCTGCTTGAAACCTATAAAGATAAAATCCATATGCTCAAATAGTGAGCTCTAGCTAAGATCAGACTAAAGACATTTATCCACTCGGTTGGGGTCAGTTGGGATTTTGAAATTGTACGAAACCTTTTACTAATTTTCCCAACAAAAGATTTCTCCATTTGGGTTCTTAGTATCTTTAATTATGCTTTCAATTATCCTTTCTCTTGTTATTTCTCTATTTATGTCTAGCTAATTTTCCTTAGTTGGTTTTGGAAATTTGTGAAGATTCAATGGTGATTTGATCTTAGCTTTCTAATTCTAATTACTTTCTCCTAATTGATTGTGGATTTGAGCCTTATTTTTATGTGGGAATTATTGATAACCTTTCTTGCATGCCAAGTATTTGTAGAAATTCTTAGTAGGTTTTACAAGCATTGAAGTCAAATTATCACATCATGCATGATTTTGAGACTTAGTAGGTGATGAATTTATGCATGGAAGTTTTTAATCTTTGTGCCTTTTGGAGTTGATTTGTCGTCTTGAGTCTTAGTCGAGAGAGCCGATAGATTGATCTTCTTTTGCTATCTTTCGAGAGAGGATAGTAAATTGCTTTGTGATTGCTTCTCATTTGGGAGATTAAAATTTGGTTATGTGAATTAGGAAGTTATTATCATATCTGTTGGAATTTTGGATACTTATAGAATTAAATCCATAATGGTAGAAACAAAATATACGATTTGAGCATTATGTTAATGTATTTATTTGTTCAATTTCATTAAGGAATGAATGAGCAATTAATTCATTAACATACCTGCTTGAAACTAGAAAAGTGTGGTTTGTCCCACATTGGAAAAATATTGAAGTTTTGTGTTATATATAAGGAACAACAGTTTAAGAGAGGATATCCTAGTGTGCTATTTTATGGTGCACCCTAGTGGCTCAAGTGTTGGCACCTTTTGTGCTTAACCATGATTTCTACGAGGACGGTGCTTAGCACGTTCGAGTCTGACTCCGACACTGATGATGTCAACGAACACATCGCACTTGTCGCAATGGGGGCTTTGAGATGCACTTGGCACTTTGCTCAGTCACGATCGGAGAAATTAAGGAGCCAAGGTTATTTTGGCTAAGGGACTCGAACGCACGTGGGGCTCGATCTTGCGGTGCTGTTATTGTGGCGGTTTACTCGGATAAGGATGGCCTGGTACAGCAGTCCGCATGGTGTGGTCCGACAATTGGTTTCGGTTTCCAACCGAACCAATGCCTCCTGCCACGTGTCGACTCCAGACAAGGCATCATTTTTTCTGTGCCACGTGTCACGTTGTGGTTGGCTGGTGGCCAAAACCGCCATGAATGCAACCCTTCCGAACGGTTACCTTCAGTCTATAACAGAATTCAGACACCAACACACCAGAATCAAATTTCAGTCGATTGCATACATACATTTCATATAAAGTCGAGTCTAGGATCAAGTACTCATCCTAAGTATGTGTATGTTCGCTACAAAGATCGAGTCATCTAGTGCAGTCGATTCATCTTGAGAAACCTTTGTATCTTGGAAGCAAATGCAATAGTCCGTCGGCACATAAATAGCGGTGCATATTGCTTTATGGAGATAGTGCGTAGCACTAGCCTCGGTTTCATATTTCTATCTTTTCATTTTCATACAGATTTCACACACCCCTGTTAACAATAGTAAAACAATATTTGTGTGTTTTGTGCGAAAATGCTAACCCGTAGGAAGATGCAAGATATTTATGTTTTCATGTTTGACATGCACCCGTCGTATGGTACGATCAAAATACTTGTATATGCCCTAGAGGGACAGTACACACTCATATGCCCACAACCAGACTGGTTAGTCTTAGCAGTAAGCTAGGGTCGATCCCATGGAGAGTGAGGAACTACTTTACTCTTCAGGTGCACAAGTTTGGTTGTTATGATCCAATCTTATTATCTGCACAAATAACTTAAAGGTAATTAAATATAAAAGGGGTAAGATTTGGGGTAGGTCATGGTTATTGTTGATACGTGTATTCGGTCATAGGCATACTGAAGATCCGTCCATGCTTCGTATAAACTGAAGGCGTGGCCCAAAGACATTGGTGCATTTCAAGAGTCTATACTCCACACTTGGGATGGTTGACTCCCTTGTGGTCACTTAGTCTGAAGGTCACGCTTCACCCCGGTCACAAGGCCATGCTTCACTCCTCCTTAGATAGTAGTCATACCCGATCTTTCCAAGTATGACCCTCACCAACCTTCTCTTCCAAGCTTCCCGGCTCCGCACCTACAGAGTAGACATAACTCATGGGATATCCATTTCAGGTAACACGTCCAACCGGTCATTGATATATCTACGATGCGTAAGGTGAGTCCCTTGGAAAATAACCATGGCTTGATGCCTCATCACAGTTGATGGATGAAAATTAGAGAAGCCCAAGATCGAGGAAGGACGCAGTATCCCCTTGCCTGTTCCTCGCCTTCCACATCTACAACACCTTTGAAGGCGCTGCTCAGGTACTCGGTCATAGGCATACCGAACATCGCTGTTTTTCATGCCCTGATCTTTGCTTGGCGTGGTACAACCCAACCGAGCGGAGATCACCCGCTAGGTTAGGACTGCCCATGATTCCTACTCAGATCTTTCCGGAACCACTAGACCCAACCGAAGGCACAAATGTCTCACGAATATTTCACATATCAACAGTTAATCATTTCCCCCACCCAAATATCACCAGGGGAACTACTCACACATATTGAAATGCATAATCAATAAGGTAAATAAACACATGAATAACATAAAATACGGAATACTTGAATTCAGAAAATACCCAAGGCAAATCGCCTTTGATTTGTTCACGACGGGAATGAAAATGTTGAAAGCGTAAATTGTTTGTATGGAAAATGTAAAGAACTGAAAGTGAATTATATCTTGGGCAGAACAACTATCGAATGCTAGGGTAACCAACGTTTTTCCAGCAACACTTGCTAGACTTTTATAATTGAAGCTGTGGCAGTCAATCTCCTCCTCCAGCAGACCATATTGGCGTGATTGATTTCTTTCCATATTAAGCTTGATCTTGATGGATGCTTGATTGATCCGATTGATGATTGGCGATCACTGATTGATTGATTAGAATGATTTGAATGCCTTCCAGATCTTTCTACTGTTGGGACTCAACTGGATATTCTGCAAATCTATTCTACACGTCTTTCCATATTTGGCTTCGGCGGCTGGCTGCTGTTGTCAATTGTGGTCATACTAGCTGCATGCTTTGGTTGGCCTCACACCAGGAAACTTTTTTCTCCTGGGGAAATCAATCTGCATGCAGTGGGCTGGAATTGCTTCAGTAACGCCCATTCTGACCATCTTTTCTCCATTTGCCTTAGACTGAGCTTCCTTCCTACGAACAACTACTTTCTCCCCTATATAGACATTGCAGACACAAAAAGACAGGAAAAATATGGCCAAATGACCCAAAAGTCAAAGACGGATCACACCTACACACTTAAACCATACTTGCCCTCAAGTATGCAGATGGATTCACAGAAAACACCAAGAAAAGAGATGAAAGAAAAAAAATAAAGACTTCAAGACATGAAACTGCGCAGTCAGTTGGATCAGCTTACATATGCATGCATCAACCATAAGATCAAACCGTATTCCCTTGAGCATAGAATTTACATGTATAGAAAGCAGCATTCTCTCACACTCTCAAGTGTATGGTTAAGTGTTTACTCTCACACTATGCCACTTTTAGTTCTCCTACAGGCTTGGTTGCTGATTCACAACAGAGTTTTTTTAGAGCATGCAAAATTCTTCAAAGGGAATTTTAGGTTAATACTGGGCATACATAGTGGGGGTTAGAATTTCTAGATAAGTAGTTTAAAACTTCGTTCCAGTCATACCGACCTATCTTCTCAGTATTGGCACTCCCAGTTTTTTCTTTTCTTTCTTACACAGGGCTTCTATTTTCTTTCTTTGTTTCAGCATACTTTTCTTACTTCATTTTCATTCCCAGCTACTCTTTTTTCAATTATGCTTTACACTTGGAGTAATAGGCTACCCTTATGCTTTGTACAATGTGGGAGTCACATCTCTTTTATTCAATTTAAATTCAAGGGTTTATGAAAATAAAAGATAAAATAAAACCTAATCTACAAGTAGGGATAGGAAACTTAGTCGTTTTGGTCGGAGGCATCCTCTTGTCCTCCATCAGCTCTCGCCATCAGTGCCTCAAAGCCAGTCCTCATGTCCGTCTTGATCACCACCATTTCTTTCCTCAGCATTGCTAACTCCCTTAACTCTGCCAGTATGGATGCAACCTCGCCATCGGTAAGGCGTGGGATCACCTGCTCTGCTGCCCTGCGTGGTTCGGCTCTGCCTGAAGCTCCCTCCGGGTAGACCAGAGAATAGTTACCATGCTCATCCGTCTCAACGATCCTCCATCGCATGAAGTGCCCTTGGTAAAGGAACCGGGTGTCTGACACTGAAGTGTCATCAGACTTCTCCATCAAAGTCGGTAAGATTCTTTGCAAGAATTGTCACCAATGGGCAGAGAGATAGGTACTTGTTGCTGTGGGTCACTCCATATTGAAATTGCAGCACCACCATGAACCCAAAGTTCACCCTCTTCTTCTTTAACATACACCACAACAGGAACACCTCCTGCTGGGTGACCATATTTGTTCCTTCCAGGCGGCCATAGATGTTGTAGGCTAGCCACCTATGGCATATCTGCAATGTTGGGTCGCGAATTTCGTTGGACTTGCTAACACTCTTCATATACTTGTCCTTGGTGGAGATGATTGACCATTAGTGGTCAATCCGAGATTTCCATTCCGTTGAGGCCACTGTCTCTGCCTCCTTATACTCCTCCTCATAAACACCTCGTGGTTCAAGCACTCCCAGTTGGATGTTCAACTCATTGATAGAGAAAGGGAATATCCTACCCCGCAGTTAAAAGCGCAGGGTACCAGAAGTCTCGATGGTGTAGTTGCCACAGGGTTTGAACTCAACCGAACCCATGAATTCCTCCGACATCCTCTTATAAGCCAAATAATTCCACTCCAACACTTTTCCCCAGCCTATGCCTTCGAAGTACCCCACCACCTTCTCCTTAATTCCAAATCCCTCCTATGATTCTGTGAGCAGAAAATACCATGGAGTGATCTTCCTATTCTACAGTACGACATACCGTTGAATGTCTCTCAGTATGGTCGTACTCAATGAAGCAGGCCGCACCAAACCCTTGCGCTTGGCTACAGATTTCTTGGTGGTGATGCTGGGTGCAGACTTCGTTGGGACTGGTATTCCTCCAGAATCAGAACTATCCATAGCCTCTGATTCCTCCCTTTCCTCTTCTTCTTTAGCCTTCTTTCCTTCATCTTTTTCCACTTCCACTGCCTTCCATTTTCCTTTCTCTACTGCAGAAGCCTTTCTCACCATGCTTGTAGTGCTAGTCTTACCCCCTTCCTTGCTCGGTTTGACCTTTGGTGGAAGAGGAGGCTTTGAGATGTCCAACTTCTTCTTGACCCCCCGCATTCTTTTCTTTGCTTTGTGGGGTTGGGTCTTCTTTAGACTACATAAGGGAGTTTCCTTCCTCCCCTTCTTCTTCCTTTTCCACCGCTTGTTCCTCCTTCTGTTTATTTTCTCGTTCTCCCCCGTCGTCGGAGGCAGTGTGACCATCCTCCACTGACTGAGAGTGAGAATGAGAAGGGTTGGGATCTGGAGTTGGTTCCCTTGGCGGAGGCTGCGACACAGTGGCAACCTTGTTTCCCTTGGTTGCAGTAGGTTTCTTCTTTGGTGCGCTGGTTGTAGAGGTGCTTTTTGCAGCAGGTTGCTTCTTTTCCTTCTTTTTAGGTGGTGGGACATCAACTTCTTCTTCAACCTGGTCAGAACCTTTGACCTCCTCAGTATCTCCTTCACCGGTAGTTTGTTTTTTCATCGAAGGTTATTTCTCTAATTCTGCTAATTTAAGTTGGAATAATCAAAGTAAGGCTTCAATCGATGTCGATTTACCACAAATGTATCACTACCATTCAGGTCATATACTTCAATACTTTCATTGGGGAATATCTCATTGGCTATGTATGGTCCTCTCCATTTGGATCGAAGTTTCCCACTCATCAATTTAAAGCGAGAATTGAAAAGTAACACCTTATGTCCGACCCAAAACTCCTTCTTGCGGATTTTTGCATCGTGAATTCTCCTTGTCCTTTCCTTGTACAGGACAGCATTGTCGTATGCCTCTAACAGAAGCTCCTCCAGCTCACTCATTTGTAATTTCCTCTCTTCTCCGGCCATGGTCATACTGAGATTGATTTTCTTGATAAGCCAATATGCTTTGTGTTCTATCTCCATAGGAAAATGACATCTTTTTTCAAATACCAACCTGAAAGGAGACATCCCAATTGGAGTTTTGTAGGCAGTTTGGTATGCCCATAATGCTTCCCCCAAATGATTACTCCAATCTCTCCGATTTGGATAGACCACCTTCTCCAGTATGCCCTTAATTTCCCTGTTAGAAATTTCAGCCTGTCCATTTGCTTGGGGGTGGTATGCGGTTTTCACTTTATGCTTCACCCCAATCCTTTTTGTGAGTTCCCTGATGGTGGCATTATAAAAGTGAGACCCTTAATCACTAATAAGAATTTTTGGGACTCCAAATCGGTTCAACACTTGCTCCTTCAAAAAGTCAGCCACTATATGAGCATCATTGTTCGTCGTGGCCTTTGCTTCAACCCACTTAGATACGTAGTCGACTGCCACCAAAATATACTCATAGTTTCCAGATTTGGGGAATGGTCCCATAAAATCTATCCCTCACACATCAAAAATTTCCACAAGCATAATAGGCATTTGGGGCATCTCATCTCCGGCAGTATTGCCTACAGCCATCTGACACTTCGGGCAAGCCTATACCCATCGTCTTGAATGAGCAAACACTGAAGTCTAATATAATCTGTTGTCCAAAATTCTTTGTGTTGTCCTTTTATCACCAAAGTGTCCACTACATGAGAACCCATGGCACATTTCCAAGATCTGAGTATGTTCGTCTTCAGGAACACACCTTCGTATGACTTGATCTTCACCAACCTTTCACAGATGCAGTGCTTCCCAAAAGTAGGAACAAGCTTGTGTTACCAATTTCTCATTTTTAAATTTTATTTTCCCTGATGGACATCTTTTGTGATCAGATATTTTGCTATGTCCGCGTACCAAGGTTCCTTATCCGTGAGGGCATATAGAGATTCCATCTCTGTATTGGCATATAATGCATACAACTTTTCATCAGGGAAAGTGTCTGCTATAGGTTCTCCATCATCCTAGCCCACTTGTAATCTACTCAAATGATCTGCTACTAGGTTGGAAGCTCCTTTCTTATCCCTGATTTCAATGTCGAACTCTTGCAGCAACAATATCCATCAGATAAGGTGTGGCTTAGACTCCTTTTTCGCCATCAAATACTTCAAGGTTGCATGGTCAGTGTATATGATTGCCTTGGTGCCCAAAAGGTAGGACCTGAATTTCTCTATAGCGAATACCACTGCTAACTGTTCCTTTTTAGTGGTGGTGTAGCTGCACTGAGCGGGATTGAGGGTCTTTGAAGCGTAATAGATGACGTAGCTCTCCTTTCCCTTTTTCTGTCCCAGTACAGCCCCAACCGCGTGATTATTGGCGTCGCACATAACCTCGAAAGGTGACTCCGAATCTGGGGGCTGTACAATAGGGGCTGACACAAGTCTGCTCCTTAGATTAAGAAATGCCTCTTTGCAATCATCATCGAAATCGAATTGGATATCTTGTTGCAGTAATCTGGTCATGGGTTGGGCGATTTTTGCAAAATCCTTGATAAAACTATGGTTAGAACCCTGCATGATCGAGGAACGCCCGTATGTGCTTGACCGTATTTGGGTATGGCAATTTAGCAATGGAATCGATCTTTGCTTTATCCATTTCGATCCCTCTTTAGAAATAACGTGACCCAACACTATTCCTTCCTTCACCATAAAGTGACACTTCTCATAATTGAGCGCTAATCTCTTCTCTATGTATCTTTTTAACACAAGCTCTAGATGATCGAGACATGTGTCGAACAAGTCTCAATATACTGTGAAGTCACCCATAAAGACTTCAATACAATTTTCTAATAAGTCGGAGAAAATGTTCACCATACACCTTGGAAAAGTTTCCAGTTGCATTACACAGACCAAACGACATCCTTCGGTAAGCGAATGTTCCATATACACATGTGAAAGTGGTTTTCTCTTGGTCTTCTTGAGCTACAAAGATTTGCATGTATCCTGAGTACCCATCTAAAAATCAATAATAGGCATTACCAGCGAGGCGCTCGAGCATCTGATCAATAAAGGGTAGAGGGAAGTGGTCTTTTCGTGTGACCATGTTCAGCTTCCTGTAATCTATGCAAACTCTCCATCCAGTCTGCAATCTCGTTGGAACAGTTATGCCTTGTCATTCTCTACAACTTGTATTCCAGATTTCTTCGGTACGACATGTACGGGGCTAACCCACTGGCTGTCAGAGATAGGAAAAATAATTCCTAACTCCAAAAGTTTCAGAATTTCCATAAGCACCACCTCTTTCATCACAGGGTTCATCTTTCTCTGTGGATCTCGCACTAGTCTTGCTCCTTCCTCAAGGTATATATGGAGCATGCACTCAGTAGGACTGATTCTCTTAATATCTGCCAAGGTCTAACCGAAGGCTTCCTTATTCTCCCGTAAGACCCTGACCAATCTTTCTTCTTACACCATGGTTAGATCTGCACTAATAATTAATGGAAGAGTCTCCTCAGGTACTAAATAAGCGTATTGCAGATGTTTAGGCAATTTCTTAAGTTCCAAAACAGGTGCCTTAACAATTGATGGGAACAACTTTTAATACTGCCCGTACTGAGTAAACAACTCCGGTTTGCCCTTTGCGGATCCTCCAACTGAATATACTTCCAAAATAATATCCTTGATCCTTTGGTCCACTTCTAATTCTGCTTCCAGATTGCTTTCCTTGAGCGAATATAATTCCATAATAGCCTCTTTCATGTTCTAATCTCTTATTTGAGTGGCATCACGATCGGTTAGACTGGCTTGGATTATCTTGTCCGTTGAGTCACTAGAACCAAACTCAAGGCTTTGTTCTTGCACCAATGGTTCGAACAAATCAATCATCTCAACTGACTCCACTTCTTGTTTCCTCCTCATGGCTTCATAGATGCTGAACTTTTCCACAACTTCATCGAATTCACAAGATAGTATACCCGTTTTCATGTCTATTTATGTTCCCGCAGTCATCATGAAAGGTCTGCCCAACAAGATAGAATTCTCCTTAGCCTCTAATCCTGTGTCCAGTACATAGAAGTCAACAGGAAAAATCAGGTCCCCTACCTTAATCAATGCCTTTTCTATTACTCCTTCTGGGTATGCATTAGACCTATCAACTAGTTGTATGACCACACGAGTATTCCTTAGCTCACCCAAATCTAGACGATTGAAAACAGCTAGGGGCATCACATTTATCGAAGCCCCTAAATCAATCATGGCCTTATCCATATTCCTTCCTGCGATGTTACACGGGATTGTAAACATTTCAGGATCCTTGCGCTTTGGGGGTAATTTCTGTTGGATTACAGCAGACACACTCTCCCCCGTCACATATCGAACATCTTCTTCCACTTTCATCTTTCTCGAACACAAATCCTTTAGGAACTTAGCATATTTCGGAATTCGTTTGATTGCGTCCAATAATTGTATGCTAAGTTCCACTTTTTGAAACATCTTCATCATTTCACT
Source organism: Schizonepeta tenuifolia (assembly GCA_029490685.1). Taxonomy (NCBI): domain Eukaryota; kingdom Viridiplantae; phylum Streptophyta; class Magnoliopsida; order Lamiales; family Lamiaceae; genus Schizonepeta; species Schizonepeta tenuifolia. Next base: position 8,669,271 of record CM055956.1, read on the forward strand.
AGCTTCCTTTTCCTTGGCTTTTTGCCTTAGTCTGCCTGGGTAAGGAGGTTCGGTCTGATCCTCACCAGTCTGCTCTTGGCTTCTTGCTAGCTTCTGCTTCAGCCAAAATTTTCTCTGCTTGATCATCCTCTACCTCTGTCAATATCACCTTAGCTTGTTCTTTATGATTTATTCCTTGAGGGGGAAGTTTCTCCGTATTCTCCTCTACTTTGGCTAGTGCTTTTACCAAATGACCAATCTGCACATTGGTTTGGTTCATACTAGCATGAACCTCATTCCCGAATTTTTCACTTTCCTTAGCCATATTTTCAATGGTCTCCACTCATGGTGCGCAAATCTGATGCGGAGGTTGATACACTTGCTGCTGTTAGGGTTGGTAATTCTGTTGTTGTGGTGGTCCAACCTGATACTGTGGCTATTGCTGGTGCTGGATATACTGCTGTGAAGACCCTAGTAAACCCACATTGTTTTGTTGGGTCTGACCATCTTGCTTCCACCTAAAATTTGGATGATCCCTCCATCCTCGATTATATGTGTTGGAGAAAGGATCATGTTTTCTATGGAATCCTTCGTTTTCTCCCATAGCATTCACATCCATCACATTTTCACCAAAATTTAGGCAATTCTCAGATTGGTGCCCGGTACCTTCGCATAGACCACACTGGCGTACTTTTTTCTGTATGGTCAAGCCACTCAGTAGTGCCTTGATTTCCTTCATTTCCTTACTTAGCGTAGTGCGATTCTCTTTTTTCTCATCTTTGGAGGGCAGCTACCTGTTCCTTTCGTGCCCATTCTCTTGTGATTCCTCAGCCATAGTCCCCAACAGTTTGAAAATCTCTTAGGGTGTTTCATCCATTAATGATCCATTGCATGTGGCTAACACCAACCCACGATCATTCCTCTGCATTCCCTTCACGAAACTCTCCACTTGATCCTTGGGAGTAATCTGATGATGGGGACACTTGCTCAAAAGCCGCTTAAATCGAGTCCAATACTCATAGAAGGATTCCAGCCCATTTTATTTGATATTTTTAATTTCCCATCTCATTCACTCAACTCTAGTTGCTGGAAAGAATCCCTTCAGGAAGCATTGTTGCATCTTAGCCCAGGAAGTGATATTTCCTTCTGGTAGGTTATACAGCCATCTCCTTGCCCGATCCACCAATGAAAATGGAAAAAAAGTACTAGCTTCACATATTCTTATTGATTCTTATTTGATTGGTGCATCACTTTCATTTCGAAATCCTGGAGATAGGTGTGGGGGTTAACCCTAGCGTATCCATTGAACTTCGATAATACCTGTATCAGCGCTGGTTTGAGGTCATACCGCTCAGGGTGGAAAGGGTTCTCTGGTAAAGTGATCCCATTCGACCTGAGATTTAGGTTTGTTGGGTATGCCAATTGTTTGAGGGTCTTCGCTCACTGTAGTTGTTGCATAGCTTCGTGTCTCGCTATTCGTGCAGTCGTGCGTAATCATCGTTCAGTTCGGTCGATGTTTGGATAAAAAATCAATGCTCTTGCTACTCGACGATTTCTACGCATACACTAGTAGCAGAAGATGGAATGACAAGAGTTAAATTGTTGCGCGTCACTCCTCGGCAACGGCGCCAATTTTGACATGCACCTGCCGTATGGTACGATCAAAATACTAGTGTATGTCCCAGACGGACAGTACATGCTCCTATGCCCATAACCGAACTGGTTAGTCTTAGCGGCAAGCTAGGGTCGATCTCACGGAGAGTGAGGAACTACTTTACTCTTCAGGTGCACAAGTTTGGTTGTCACGATCCAATCTTGTTATCTGCACAAATAACTTAAAGGTAATCAAATATAAAAAGGGTAAGATTGGGGTAGGTCATCATTATTGTTGATACGTGTATTTAGTCATAGGCATACTGAAGATCCATCCATGCTTCGTATAAACTCAAGACGTGACCTAAAGACATTGGGGCGTTTCAAGAGTCTATACTCTACACTTGGGATGGTTGAGTCCCTTGTGGTCACTTGGTCTGAAGGTCACGCTTCACCCCAGTCACAAAGTCGTGCTTCACTCCTCCTTAGATAGTAGTCATACCCGATCTCTCCAAGTATGACCCTCACCAACCTTCTCTTCCAAGCTTCGCGGCTCCACACCTACATAGTAGACATAACTCGCGGGATATTCATTTCCGGTAACACGTCCAACAGGTTATTGATATATCTACGATGCGTGAGGTGGGTCCCTTGGTCAATAACCATGGCTTGATGCCTCGTCACAGTTGATGGATAACCATTAGAGAAGACAAAGACCGAGGAAGGATGCAGTATCCCCTTGCCCGTTCCTCGCTTTCCAGATCTACAACACCTTTGAAGGCGCTGCTCAGCTACTCGGTCGTAGACATAACGAACATCATTGTATGTCATGCCCTGACTTTTGCTTGGTGTCGTACAACCCCAACCGAGCGGAGATCACCCGCTAGGTCAGGACTGCCCATGATTTTTCCTGCTCAGATCTTTTCAGAACCACTAGACCTAACCGAAGGCACAAATGCTTCACGAATATTTCACATATCAATAGTTAATCATTTTCCCCACTCAAATCTCACCAAGAGAACTACTCACACATATTAAAATGCATAATCACTAAGGTAAATAAACACATGAATAACATAAAATACGGAATACATGAATTCAGAAAATACCTAAGGCAAAACCGCCTTTGATTTGTTCACGACAGGAATGAAAATGTTGAAAGCGTAAATTGTTTGTACTGAAAATGTAAAGAACTAAAAGTGAATTGTATCTTGGGCGAAATAACTATCGAATGCTAGGGTAACCAACGTTTTTCCAGCAACACTTGCTGGACTTTTATAGTTCAAGTTGTGGCAGTCAATCTCCTCCTCCGGCAAACCATATCGACGTGATTGATTTCTTTCCATATTTAGCTTGATCTTGATGGGATGCTTGATTGATCCGATTGATGATTGGCAATCACTGGTTGATTGATTAGAATGATTTGAATGTCTTCCAGATCCTTCTACTGCTGGGACTCGACCGGATATTCTGCAAATCTCTTCCACACATCGTTCCATATTTGGCTTCAATGGTTGGCTGCTATTGTTGATTGTGGTCATACTGGTTGTATGCTTTGGTTGGCCTAACACCAGGATACTTTCTTCTCCTGGGGGAATCAGCTTCATGCAATGGGCTGGGTTGCTTTAGTAACACCCATTCTGACAATTTTTTCTTCGTTTGCCTTAGCCTGAGCTTCCTTCCTACGAACAACTGCTTTCTCCCCTATATAGACATAAAAAGACAGGGAAAAAAGTAGGGCCAAATGGCCCAAAAGTTGAAGACGCATCAATGTTCAATGGCAACTATTTTAAGGAATGGCAGGAGGAGATGATGGCATTTCTGGTCATCAATCAAATGGCAATCTTCGTGTCCCAATCCACTCCAAAGATGGATGAAAATGCATCGGAGGAGATAAGAAGAACAAACTCACGAATGGATCGACAACAACTTTATATGTCGGTACATTATCCTTGATAGACTTGCTCCTTCAATTTATTTTGTCATCTCTCATTTTAAAAATGCCCGAGACATTTGGAATACTTTGAAAACTCTGTATACTTCCAAACGTTTCAATCCAAAAAGAAGAAGAATCATCATAGGTCTAAGTGACGAAGGGTTTCCTATGAGCGATGAACCTAAAACTCTCACAATAGATCTGTCTAGGCCAGATGCTTCATTTTAGAGAGAAGCAATCTATGATGAAATGAGGCACATCATTGACAACATGGATGCAATTTTAAAAAATTGCACATGAGAGTTAATTGATGACTCTGTTCAAGCCTTTCCTTTGGGATATGAGTGGAGCTTCTCAAGAAAGTACAATGCCGATGGTTTGATTGGCAAGTACAAAGCGCGTTTACTTGCAAAACGCTTCAAGATTAAGGATGACCTTTATGATTAGTCCGTGAAGACAAAGAAGGCCTATATGAGGCTTCTTTGGTTGTGTACATATTTGTAATATATGTAATGGAAGGCTTATGTATAGATAAAGCCTTCAAATAAAAGCTAAGCATATATATAGATTATGTATATATGATGTAATGCTACAAGTACTTGTAAATAAATAAAGTGTACATGTTCTTATAGCTTTGTTTGTTCATTTTTTGTAAATGCAACAACTTGATTCAAGTCTACTTCTTAGTAGAAAAAATCGAGAGAATATATAAGAACAATGTCAAAAATTTACTACAAGTTTACAAACTAATGGTTTTTTAACCATTAAAGTAAAGACAAAGTATAAAAAGTCTACATTGTATGTAGAATTTCGAAAAACTCTTTTATAAAGTTAACTTGGTCTTTATAAAAGAGGAAAATCTATCTCATATAAAAATGTTATGGGATATTCTATAGTAGTGAAGTTTATTAGATATAAACAATGAAATCACTACAATGTTTAGAAGTCCGTGTCTTAAAGTAATCAATGTTTGATGATATAAATCAAACTATGTCATCAAATGTGGGGGAAATGATTACTTATGACAAATAAGAAATAAATATAGTCACTATAATATATGTTCATAAAAAATGGACTGATACATTAGAAAGATGACTACATATGTTCACTACAAAAATGAATGGATATGTTAAAAAAGATAGATACACATTTCACGATGATACATGTGTTCATTGAAATGTGGGGGTATCAAAATGATACAAAATCATGAAGCAAATAATACTTCACTTGAGGGATTTTGACTAGAAAGTCAAAATTTAAGAAAATAATGTTTAGTTACTAGAATAAAATGAGAAGATCTTGAGTAAAATCTTCGTTGGAAAGATTACTATGATAATTATCTTGTTAAAAATTCCAATTTGAAAGTGTTACTAAGATGATTAAGTCGTCTAGTAAACTTGGTCAATGGGAAAGGTTGTTAAAAGATAAATAAAATATCAAAATAGTAATTTCCTTCAAGAAATACTAAAATAAATTTTAGTAGACAATGAAACTTTATTAAAGGGAAAAACAATATTCTTATTAGATGGTGAACTAGAACGATAAAAATCTCCTAGTATTTATGCCTGTTGGAAATATAACCAAGACATAAAATGCGTCGTCTAGTAAACATAAATTGAAAAATGTTACTATGACATACAAATACCATCTAGTATAAGAATATCAAGGAAGACGAAATGTCATAGAGACTTTATATTCTTCCTTGAATAGAATATCACACATACAACATACATTGACTATGAAAAGTCAAAATGTGTTGAGGCCGCTCATATAATTGGAAAATGGTCAATTATGCACTAAGGAGAATGAGATGGAAATCCGCAAGTAAAAGAAATATCCATAATGGAAACTCAACCATGATGATTGGAGATTCCAAGAACTTGGTTCAATGAGACAACTAAGTTTTGAATGTTCAGTTGTGCACTTGAAAAAACACAACATGAAATCTATTCTCGAAACTGCCCAAATACAGAAACATGCTAAATGTGGTGAGGGTAAGCTTTATAAGCTTTTAATAATTCCTAAGGTCTTGAAGAAAGACAAAAGTATGGCATGATACTTTAATAGGAGATCACCTATATAAGTGTGAAGTAGGGCCACTTTAAGCTATTAACACTTATGAATCCGAGACTTGGTCCAAGGCCGAAACGGACACAACGTGAGAACAAAAGATATCAGATCTATTATTGTGTGTATGCTGACCGATTCAAGACATCGCGTTCACCGAACAGCAAGTAAATCCGATAGCATTACACTAAGGAATGTTCAAAGTCAAAAACTACCTATCCCAATGCAATAATAGTTCGTCGGGACATAATATTCTTGCATTTGCATTAATTGTCATACATGTGGGGGATTGTTGGAATTTTGGATACTTATAGCATTACATCCATAATTAAGTTATGGAAACTCCTTAGGGATTATGTGGATACCAATGGTAAAAACGAAATCTACGGTTTGAGCACTATGATTTAATGTATTAATTTGTTCAATTCCATTAAGATTTGAATGAGCAATTAATTCATTAACATAGCTACTTGAAACTAGAAAAGTGTGGTTTGTCCCACATTGGAAAAATATTGAAGTTTTCTGCTATATATAAGGAACAACACTTTAAGAAAGGATATCCTAGTGTGCTATCTTATGGTGCACTCTAGTGGCTCAAGTGTTGGCACCATTTGGCTTAACCATGATTCCTACGCACCGTCCGAGTTCGAGTTTGAGGTCGACGAGCACGTCCACGTGCACATTGCACTTGGCGCAATGGGCGCTTTGAGGCGCACGTGCACATGTCGCGTTGTGGTCGACTGGCGGCCAAAACCGCCATGAACGCAACCCTTTCGAACGGTCACCCACAGCCTATAAAAGGCCCCATAGAATTCAGACACCAACACACCATAATCGAATTTCAGTCAATTGCATACATACATTTCATATAAAGTCGAGTCTAGGATCGAGTACTCATCCCTAGTATTTGTATGTTCGCTGCAAAGATCGAGTCGTCCAGCGCAGTCGATTCATCCTGAGAAACCGTTGTATCTTGGAAGCAAATGCAATAGTCCGCCGGCACATAAATAGCGGTGCATATTGCTTTACAGAGAGTTTGCCTAGCATTAGCCTCGGTTTCGTATTTTTGTCTTTTCATTTTCGTACATATTTCACACACCCCGATTAACAATATCATCTAGAATCGAATTGAATCCCTAGAATCAACGTTTGTCTCTTATCGTTTCTTTGATCTTAGTTGTGTGCTTATATGCTTTTGATTGTTTCTTTCGCATTAATTTTCCTTCTTAATTGTTGAGAAAACCCAAAAATCATGATAGTCCTAGAGTTTGAATAGCAGGTTAGTGTATAAACTTTGTTTACACCGTATTTTCATTTATTAGTTCTTGTAGATACGATACTCAATTACTATAACTATAATTGCCCGTTAAAATTGCAGATAAATTTCTAAATAAAATAGTGATCAGTTAGGGCTCTTTTCAAGGTATATGTCCTTATATTTTTGTTCATCTTATGCAGGAGTACTTGATAGTCTTTACTTTCTTTAATATTTTTGTTTTATTCGAATAATTTTTTTACCTATTGTTTGACATGAGATAAGGTTCATCGTAAAATCATTAGACATATGCATCTTCAATATTTTAAGAGATTTTGCTACGTTATGCTATTCTTTTCTGTGTTAACTTCGTTAATTTTTTTTGGTGAACGGAATGATTTTGGCTTCAAGGGTATGACAACGATGGAAATGAGCATGATTAAGAGATGAACACGTGTTAGAGAACGAAGGGTGCTTGCTTTGAAGTTATAGGTTACGGCTTTCACATTGCATTTCATATTTATTTGTTAGTTTGTAATTTATTTCATTTAAAATTTATAATACAATTTTTAATTGAACCTTTTTAAGTAATTTAAATAAAAAGTTATAAATAACCTTGAATGGATCGTGTGGTGACAATACTAGTATTGTTTATAACATATTAGAGTAATGTTATTTTGGCCTTAATAGCTGACCATAATTCGATCTATTCAATGAAATTAGACCAATTTAATTAGATGATTGATTCATCTAAAAGGTACGAATATATAATTTATGTTTACCATTTACATCATTGACTTAAATTATGTCGTGATTATTTTACTCTCATATCTTCTATAAAACTCTTTGTATTTTTTCTGTTATATTCATTCATGTTGAATTCAAATTCAAATATTTATTTCTCTCAAAAACAAAACAAAAAACAAAAATTCAAATATATACTAATAAATTAAAAAAATTAAAATATGAAAAGTTACTTAGAATCACAAATTTTAAATTAGCGGAACTTTTTTCTTATTGGATCAATTTGATTTATTGAAAAAATTAACAATGTCAAACACGTTAAAATCAATTGGGTCTCAAATTTACGTAGGTGTCAGTCAGTCATACAAGAAGATTACAAGTATTTTACTTTTACAACCTAAAAGTTGACTGTTTTACTTTTAACCCCATAGGGCCCATTTCTCATTTTCGTATTTCCACGTAGATTATATAACAAAATTGAATGATCATTTGAGAAACATTTAAAAATTTATGAAAAATCCACATTTGAGAATATGGAATTTTAAAGCATCCATTGTGGCGGTCTCCGGAGATCTAAGTCTATCCTTAATTTTGGTAATTTTAGTGGAGTTCCAATAATTGAATAGATTTAGGTAAAAAATTTGATAATGGAGACACGCCGCATGTCCCCATCGCTTGCGTCGATGAAGTCAAGAGGAGTGTCGAAGGAACGACTCACTTCTCGACCCATGCAATCGATGCCGAAGATCGACACACCCTACTACAGGGATCGACCCCAGCGATGTCGATCAAGAGAGTCGATCAACTCTTCGACCCCGGGGATCACCCTCCCCCCCCCCCCCCCAAGTGGGTGTTAGAGATTGTTTAGATAAGATTCAAAGGTAAAATTTACACAGCCTCATTACAATGAATTTGGATAATGGTAAGAAAAACCTGTGCATTGACAGCAAAAACTCTCTCCCATGAGTGAAAATAAATACTACTACTTCTTTAGTAATTACAAAAAATAAAAAATAAAATACAGTACTATATTCATTAACTATTAATACATTTTCATATTAAAGCCACTGTGCAATATTATATTTCTACACTCCCTATCAAAATGATCAAAGTATTTTTTTTTACACACCCACACACACACTCACACCATACAATATGTATTTTTTAAGCTATACTTGATACAAATATATTATTTATTATTATAATGTTGATAATGTAATCTTGTAGTAACTAACAAATAATATTAATTATTCATTTTTTATGAATTTCTCGAACGTACACGATATAACAATATAGCGTAGTCAAATGAAATATAAATACATTAAATATTGTTGCAAATCTTTATACAACCAAACATGATCAGATTTTGAGCTAGAGATTTTCTTAGGACAATAACTTATGGGATAGTGGGGATTCAGGACACAAATTAACGGGCCTTCGATTTAAGGATACTTTGTAGATTAGTACATGCTCCGTAGGATAATTTTTGGCATGATTGGGCTGAAACTCACGTGCCTCGCACGTGATCGATTCTCTCAGCTCGATCTCCTACGTGTCCAGCCACGTCACTGCCATGTCACCCTCAGCAAACAGGCTCCCTCTTCACCTAGGACGTCTCCCGCAAGGCCACACGTGCGCTGCGCCTGATTGCGGCCACGAAATGTGCAGCGGCGGCATCTGTTGGCATGGCGTCATCATCAAATCGTCGGCATCTTAAGTCCGATTCTGCCTCCCTCAACACCACAACCTGTGATCACACACTTCTGCAGCCATTTCTGTATATATATAAATGAAAATTAATCTTTTCCGCCTAAACTTTTTAGTTTGTTGATACAAAGAAATAATAAATGGAGAAAAATGGGGGAAAAGGTGGAAGCGTGGTGGAAATCTCTAGTGAAGGCGGGGGTGGGTAGTTGGAGAGAGCGAATGAGGTTTGTGAGAGTGATGTGGCGGGGATGTGGCTGCCACGTAGGCGGGCGGACTGAGATAGTCGATCACGTGCGAGACATGTGAGTTTCAGCCCGATCGGGCCAAAAAAAAGTCCTACGGAGCATGTACTAATTAATAAAGTGTCCTCAAATTAAAAGCACGCAATCGGGTGTCCTGAATCCCAACTACCATATAAGTTACTATCCTAAAAAACCTCTAACTCTCATATTTTTGCCTAACATTGTTAATCTATTTTGGATTTTCAAGATAGTATATATATATATATATATCGTGGGAACCCGTAGTTGCTACTTTCGGTGCGCACTGGGTAAACCCCCGTTCCTTGTGCAGTAGCCTGCAAACCACACAGGGCAGGTAAACCACACTTTCCAAGTACAAGTGTGACAGGCTCGACCTATAGAGGCGTTTCATGAGGTTCGAACCTGAGACCTCTCAGTTACAGACGCTCACTTTTTACCACTAGGCCATCCTCAAAGATAGTTATATTTATTAAAATATGATTACATTGATATATAACAACAAACAATTTCTTGTAACTTTAGAATGTTTTTATCCGTACAAGTTAATCACGCAAATAACTACAAATGCATTAAATACTTATAAGTTTGGCATTGACATTCAAGAGTATTATTTTTGAGAAGTTTTCAATAATTTCTTATATTTACTTCGGTTGAAAACTTTATAGAATTAATAAATGGACTGGGTTGTACGGTTGAGGTAATTAATAATGTAAGAATTGGTTCTAAAACAAACAAAAAAAATGTAAGAATAATTTTGATAAAGGAATATACTGCATTGGGGTGTCTCGAGACCGCCTATTTCAACGACTTTTTCGTTTTTTCTTTTTTCTTTTAATCTTTTTTTACACTATAAGGCTATTTGTAATCTTTGGAGATCACCATTTTTCTATTAGAGACATCTAATCCTGTAACGCAACTGTCTTCAAACTGTCTCTATCTTTAATATTAAACAATTCCTCATTTTCATTAAATTAATTCATAAAATTCCATTAATAAAAATAACATAAAACATTACATTAATTCAAATAAAATAAAATATTACATTAATTGAAATAAAAAAAATTACATTAATTAAAATATGGACTACTCCGGTAGAGCTCCAAATTTGGGCCAAAGGTGCTTGATGAGATCATTGGTAAGCCGATGGTGCTTCCGAGCATCTCTCAAGTCGGCTTCCCATCGAAGATATTCCTCAAAGGCGATCGGAGTGGCCCTCTGGGATATCCCGCTAGTGGACGGAGAATCGGCATCGTCTCTCCAATTCTCCGCATCCTCTTACTCGTCTTCGATGATCATGTTGTGCAAAATAATGCACGTGAACATGATATCTCAAAGATGTCTCGTATACCAGCACTGACCCGGAGCCTGGATGATTCCCCATCATGGAGAACTCCAAAAGCCCACTCTATGTCCTTTTTGGCCGATTCCTGCATCTTCTTGAACCTCGCCGTCTTTGGGTCAGTTTCAACCCTCGGTGCTTTGATCAGTGTTGGCCAACTCGGGTAGATCCCGTCGGTCAAGTAATACCCCTTGTCGTACTGTCTTCCCATGACGGTGAAGTTGCACGACGGAGCTCTATCCTCAAGCACGTCGGTGAACAAAGGCGACTGATTGAGGACGTTGATGTCGTTGTTGGAGCCGGCACACCCAAAAAGGCATGCCAGATCCACAAATCACACGACGCCATCACCTCCAAAATTAAGGTAGGCACGCCTTGATCGCCGCGCGTGTAGGCACCCGTCCACCCTTTTGGGCAGTTTTTCCAAGCCCAGTGCATGCAATCCAGGCTCCTGAGCATCCCCGAAAACCCATGCCGCGCTTCGTGCATTTGGAGCAGACGAGTAGTGTCGGCAGCGTTTGGCTAAATCAAGTAACGTTCGTCGAAGAGGTCGATCATTGGTCGGTAAAATTGTTTGAGGCATTATCGGCCCGTGCTATTTCCGATCTTCAGGTACTCGTTGAACACATCCACAGCACCACCGGTGACCAGTTGTCGCACAGCCATCGTGCATTTTTGCACCGACGTCAGCCCCCATCGTCCAAGTGCATCTTGTCGATGCGTGAAGAAGTGGACGTTGTCCTCCAACGTCTTGCAGACGCACAAGAACATATGCTTATGCATCTGGAAACGGCGTCGGAAAAAGTGTTCGCCGTAGGTGGAGTTGTCGGCGAAGTAGTCGGCGTGTAGAAGCGCACACGCCGCTTCACGGTCGCGGTCGACGAACAACCTCGCCCTTCTTCTTCTTCTTCTTCTTCTTCTTCTTCTTCTTCTTCTTCTTCTTCTTCTTCTTCTGCGTTGCAAAATGTGCACAGAGGTGTCGTTCCACGTCCGTCATCATCTCCAGTACCTTATCGTCGGTGCCGGTCTCGACATATTCGACCGACGAAGATGAAAAGCTCGATGAAGATATTTTCTGAGAGTTGAATTTGAGAGAGAAATAGGTTGTATTTTTTTGTGGGATGAATGAGGGATGAGAGGTTGAATTTATAGTGGAGGAAAAGAATAAAAAAATATATATATATATCGGCATGGAGCCGTTGAACACACAACGTTCGAAATTTTAATTTTTTTTCTGTTAGGCGCGTATTTACACGCGCCTTTAATTATTATTTTTATTCTGAAATAGTGGCGCGTGCAAGCCACGCGCTGGCTTCGAGCCGGTCTCGTGTGTTCAAGCCGGTCTCGAGCTCGCCGGGCCTGCAACACGGGCGTCTCGAGCCCCCTTCGAGTCAAGGGATAGAGCCCGCGTTGCGGGTAGTCTAAATACTACTATTTTCACCTTAATTCTTCACATTCTTCAAATGATTCACCCTAATCTTCCATCCTCATTTCTTCATCTCTTCCTTTCTTGTGAAAATGGATCCCAAAAATTCCTTCTTGTCGGTGTGGTATCTCGACATGTCCGCGACGCTTATGCTCACACGTCGACGGGGCTTGATTCAATCAATCTCAACAGTTAGGCCTCCGTCGAGTCCTGCCCATCATTCACCGGCGACAATGAAAGCCCGACAACGGATACGCCGCCGATGCTGCTGCCGCCACAACCTTCTGTCAAAAGAAAGAAGGGCAAGGGCAAGGGCAAGGGCAAGGGCAAGGGCAAGGGCAAAGTCGTCGCCGAAGCCGATGCCGGCGGAGGCAAAACAAAACGCCACAACTACACCAACAAGTGGTCGCCGCCATGGCATATATTTTAATTAATTAGTGTAATGTTTTTTTAATTTGAATTAATGTAATTTTTTAATTTTTATTAATTAATAAAAAATTCTAATATTAAAGTTAGAGACACTTTAGAGACAGTTAAGATGCATGTATAGTGTCTCTAAGTGCTGAAATTGGAGTTATAGACTAAGTGTCTCTAAGGGATGCATATAACATTACTAATACTACCTCCGTCCATGATATAAATATTCATTTGGGGTTGGAGATAGAGATTAAGAAAACTGGTAAAGTTGTTGTGAGTAAAATTAAGGTCCCACTTGTTGAGAGCTGAAGGAGTGATGCTATTTAGTCATAGTATGTCTAACCATAATTCACTCAATTATAGGAAAATAAACCGATTTAGATAATTTTTTTGATCGTAAAAGTTAAAATAATTTTTTTTTTGGTGGATAAATATTTTATGGTAAATATGTATATGTTGCTAGAAATATGAAATGGGAGAGACAAAATGGAGAGAGTTAGGAAAAAGGGAACAAAGAGAAAGTTGAAAATGGCCTTTCACCGGCCTACCCCCCTTTCTTCCTTCTCCATTTAAATTATTTCTCAATCCCCCCATTCTTCATTCTCCAATCCCAACACACACACACACACACACACTCTCTCTCTCTCTCACACACGCACACACACGCAGTTTTGACATTTACACTTCCTCCACAAAACCAATCAAAACCCTCTCTCTCTCTCTCTCTCTAGCATTTCAAAGACAGAAAAAAACCGAGCTTTTCCCACTGTGTAGAGTGCGAGAGAGAGAAAAAAGAAAACTTTTGAAGGCCCATTTTGTTAAACAATAATGGGAGGCGGTGGTGGTGGTTGGGTGGCGGTTCCTGGGCGTAGGGGGAAGAGAGGGGTCATGGGGTGGAATGACGAGGCTGCCCTTTTGGAGGAAGAGGTGTTGTCTGAGTGTAGCACTATGAATCGGAGGTGTTTATGGGGTTTTCACAGATGAGGGGAGCACAATGTGGTTTGTTCTTCTCCCTCAGAAAAAAGGAAGAAATGTTGCCCTTTTTTTTGCTTTTTTGCTGGTTGAAGGCAGACAGGATGGAGCCAGGCATATTTTTACAGTTTTTTCTTTAAAAAAATATTGAAAAATGGAAAAAAAAAAAATGACCCTTATATTATTATTGCCACTCTTTCTTCTGTTTTTTCTTTTCTATTTACATTACTTTTCTGGCTAACCTACTCAAAGAAAACGAGTTGTTTTGGAAATTTTAACTTTTTTCCCGAAGAAAGCTAATGAGGAGTTATGGGGTTGTGCCGATGCAGAGTGGAAGAAATTGAAAATGAAGCATTTTGGAATTGGTGGTATACATAGGTTTTTCTGTATTTATCTTTGTAAGTCAAGAAAAAGAGAATAGTGTTGTACTTGAATGAAATTATGATTATGACTAATTGATGATGTTAATGATGATGGTATTTAGTTATGCTTTCTTTTCATTTCATTTCCCTTTCCCTATATTTATTGTTGGTTCTTTTACCTAATCCTTTTTGACAATGCTGTTTTGGGATTTGATGAAAATGCCATTTTCTTTTATTTTCTTTACTTTTTTTGCAGACGAAGGGTGCCTCAGTTTGCAAAGATTATGTAAATATTATATAGCTGTCCGTACAAAATAAGGTTGTATGTTGTGGATAATGTTGTCATTTGTGGCTTTTTGTCTTTCTCTGAGATGATTTATTGAATCTTGTTTGATATGTGGAACTATGATTATGAAGAACATAGAAAGAAATAAGTTATAGAGAATAATCTTATACAATAGATGGTTTTATCTTGGCAAAATGGACATGTTTTGTACCTATTTTGTTCTTGTGAAATGGTTTTCCTGCGTGTTATCTCCGAGTTGATCTTACTTTTGTTTACTTTTTGTTAAATCCACGGTAGCCTCAGCCATCCTTTCGTATGTCAATGAGCAAGGTTTTGTTAGTTTTTGCATATGGTATTATAGTTTCATAAACGAAGGATTGTTTGTTGAAAGGGCTTATGAAGGCATGGATTCACTTCCTTTTCGTTTCTTCTTTCCACTTGAAGTTTCTCCACAAGGGGAGTTGAATTTTTCTATGGTCGAAGAATCACAGAGGGAAATGAATCTGGTTAACCACGTCCGTTCTTATTCTGATGGAACGGGCATTGCATGCAAGTAAATTGAGATGTCTTCTGCATTCTTGATTGTAAGTGAATTCAGGGTAGGATCATTCAAATTTTACATATTAAGTGTGAAGCATATAGCTGATTGGTTGCGTTATGAGCTGTGAAACATACGTGAAGTATCAGCATCGAGCCACTTGAGTGTGGCAAGCCATATTATGTGAGATTTAAGTTTGCATTAAGCTTTTTGTGGTAGTACTTTTCGAATCATCAATTTCTGTTTGCTTTTGCATATCTCAATCAGATGCCTTTTTGTGTTAAACATAATCTTCCGGGTTCTGTGTGTGGCTTAATGTCTGATAATCAGTTTGCATTTGAATTTCTTGGATAGCTTAACTTTTATTGTCATTTTTTTAAAAGATTAAGTATCATAGAATCTGTTTTGTTAGAGCTGTACAAATTTTCTATCTATTGTAAGAAATTATCAAAATTTGCAGCCCTGAATCAGAGCAAAATATGATCTGAACTCGAACTTGTGTGTTTAGAGATCGGGAAAAGAATCGTGCAAGAATCAGTCGAGCCCTCTCGATTCTTGAGCTTTCTTGTTATGTGATGTTTTGCTGTTGATTATGAATTGTGATGCTGCTGAATAAGATCAAAGAAGATGATTCTTATCTCCTTGAAATCTTCTCTTTTTGCATATTTGTGGAATGTGGTTATATATTCAGGTATAAAGTTCTTGCTTTCTTGAATTAGATTGATAGTTCATCTAAGAATAAAGATTCATATTTATCATAAGTATATGGTTCCCCACATTTAATGCTGCGGGTTAACCGAATCTACTGTCAACAGTTATGTTTGGTTAACCAAACACACAGAAACACTCTTATATGCGTGTATTTATATCTCCATGCATTCATTAGAGCTTTCAATTTTTGACATGTCACAGAATTAATAGGATAGTGTCCAATCTTGGCGTGACGACACAATAACGACGTAGTATTGTGTTCGTGTCTGATCCGTGTTATATCGGTATAATACTGTAATTTCATGTTCGTATCGGAGTTGTCATTTTAGTATAATTAGTATAATACTAAAATATTTACATTTATTTATTTATGAAGTGATTGTGTTGTATCGTTACCATATATGATATGTTCATGTGGTGTCTTGTGTTTGTCGACACGATAACAATCCGACACGCACGATTTATCAGCCCGTCACCAAACAGAAGTGCCTTAGGCCGTCCGCAGCGGTGTGTCTCGAAGGGAGCTCGAGACACCTGCTGCGACGAGACAGGCCGGTGTGGAGCGGAGCGGCTCGAGACCGTCTCGTGGCGACGAGACTGTCTCGAGATGGCGCGTGGCGCCATGCGCTGCCGATTTTAATTTTTTTAAATAAGCGCGTGCATTGCACGCGCCATATATAAAAAAAAATTAAATATTCGAACAACGGTTACTATGCATGCAACGACTAAAACAACGGCTAATTCAGCCGATTTTTTTTTTAATTAATCCCTATAAATACCTCACTTCATACCACATTTTTTCCACACCAAATTCATCTTTTTCCTTTCATTTTCTCTCTACTTTTGTCTCAATATTTTCTCCACCGTCGTCCGACTTCTCAACTGGCTACTCTTCTCATGGCATCGACGACGAGATTATATCGATGGTGACGAACCTCGAAGCTGCTGCCGCTCGACTCTTCGCTAAAAAGAAAAAAAAGAAGGTGAAGAGCACGGTCGTACACCGCGATCGGGAGGCGGCTCTGCAGCAGTTGATGGCCGACTACTTCAATGACAAACCGACGTACGACCCAACATTTTTCCGCTGGCGTTTTCGGATGCACAAGCATATGTTCTTGAGGATTTGCGAGGCGCTGGAGCAGAATGTGCGATATTTCCAGCAGAAGCAAGATGCAACCGGCAAATGGGGCCTCACGTCGGTGCAAAAGTGCACAATGGCCATTCGCCAACTAGCCACCGGTGGAGCGTCGGATACATTCAATGAATACTTGAAGATCGGCGATAGCACCAGCCGTCTTTGCCTCCGGAAGTTCTGCAAAGATGTCATCGAGCTATTCGGTGACGTGTATTTGAGGAGGTCAAATGCACAAGACACCGCGAGGCTGCTGCGGATGCACGAGGAGAGGCACGACTTTCTAAGGATGCTCGGTAGCATGGACTGCATGCACTGGGCGTGGAGGAATTGCCCGAAGGTGTGGTTGGCTGCCTACAATCGATGAGATATAGGCGTGCCTTCCTTGATTCTTGAGGCCGTGGCATCTCAAGACTTATGGATCTGGCACACCTTTTTTGGAGTAGCCGGCTCCAATAACAATATCAACGTACTCAATCAGTCACTCTTATTTGAGGACGTGCTTGAAGAACGGGCGCCGTCATGCCAGTACGTGGTGAACGGAAAGCACTAGGACTGCGGTTACTACTTAACCGATGGGATCTACCCGGATTGGGCGGCTTTGATCAAGGCTCCTCCGCTGGCAACGGACCACAAGACGGCGCGGTTCAAGAAGATGCAGGAGGCGGCGAGGAAGGATATCGAACGGGCATTCGGTGTTCTTCAAGTCCGATGGGAAATTATCCGGAACCCGACGCGCAACTGGTGCACACAGCACCTCCACAACCATCATGTTTACGTGCATTATTTTGCACAACATGATCATTGAAGACGAGAGGGAGGATACGGAGAACTGGAGAGAGGACACAGAAACAAAGTCGGGTAATAATGTAGACCGAGTCCCCACTCCTCTCTCCTGGAAGAATTTTCTCAAACGGGACGCCGCATTGAGAGATGCAAGGAAGCACGATCGGATCACAAATGATTTGATCGAGCATGTCTGGAGCCAATTTGGGCCGGTTGACGAGTAGAATGTTTTTTTTTTTTTAATTTCAATTAATGTAATGTTTTTATTTGTTTTATTTCAATTAATGTATTGTACTAGTTATTTGCTTAAATTAATGAAAATTTCAATTATTATTATTAAAATTAATGCAAAATACAAATTCAGAAATTCCTTAGAGACACCCCTTAGAGACAGCCTCACCGCAACTCTCTGTCTCTATTTTCAAAAAATCTTTAGAGACATCCCTTAGAGACAGCACCACTGCAGACAGTCTTATAGTTATAGGTCTCCAACTAAAATTTTAGGATGGTTGCCATATGCACTGCAGTTGGTGTTAATGCATTGAAAATAGAGCAAAAATTCAAAATACCCATTCTCAAACACAAAAGATAAATTATAGCCCTTTTTTTTAAAAAAAACTCAAAATACCCTTTTGAGTTTGTTTAGGACTTTTATGTCATTCATGTATACAAGAAGATTGCATTTAATTTGTATCATACACGAAGATTAATTTCTTGTATAAATTTCCGGCGAAATTTTCCGGCGACATTATCCGGCTAAAAAAATTCCGGTGAAATGTTTCTGGCTAATTTTTCCGGCGAAAAATTTCCGGCGACAATTTCCGGCTAATTTTTCCGGCGAAAATTTGAATCATATACACGAAGCCTAACTTCATGTATGATGCATACATAAAATTATCTCCGTGTATGTATCATACATGAAAAATTATCTTCATGTATGATACAAATTTGATTTTTTTGGAGGCAAAATTTTCGTGTATGATGCATACATGAAAGTCAGTCTTCGTGTTTGTATCATACATGAAAACTTATCTTCATGTATGTTACAAATTTGAACTTTTTGGAGGCAAAAATTTCCGTGTATGATGCATACACGAATTAGGTTTCTTGTATGATCCATACATGAATGTTAGTCTTCGTGTATGATGCATACATGAAGTTAGGCTTCATGTATGATTCGAATGTTTGCCGGAAAAATTCGTCAGAAATTTTTCGCCGGAGAAATTCGCCAGAATTTTTCACCGGAAGTTTTTCGCCGGAAAATTTCGCCGGAAGTTCATACATGAAATTAGTCTTCTTGTATGATTCAAATGAAAGTTAGCCTTCTTGTATACTCATTAAGGGTATATTAGACTTTTTACAACTCAAAGTGGTATTTTGCAACTTTTAAACTTAAGGTGGTATTTTACAACTTTTGTTTAAAAAAAGGGGTATTTCACCACATTCCCTCTTGAAAATATATGTAGCAATTTTATATTATTAAATGCATCACTGTTGTCACGTTTTAGGTCTCTTAATCACTCGTATTTAATTTTGTGACTGTAATTTGAAGTAGTACGGATGCAATCAGTTTTCAGCAGCTCTGAGCAGTCTGTATTAAATATTAATGCTGCTGTTTCTTCTTTTAACTACAATGATATTATTCCATATAATTGTTACACCTATATATACATAACTAAATGTCCAATTTCCACTTTTGCCCTTTTCAGTTGTAGAATCAAAATATAGGGGGCCCTAAATTCACAGACTTTACTCAGAATTTAGTTTTGTACCATCAACTTGGCTTATAAAGTATATTGAAGTGAACTGGCATGCAGTTTTTGAAATAGTTATTGCTCCTGACATAACCTGCAAGTTTGTTATTACGGGTAGTTCCTACAAAGGATTGGACCAATATGCATATACCATACCCACATAATTGGCTCTCATCGATTAGAGACTACGAGTGTAATAAGAGCATCCGTCGTTGTAAGATGATCATTTCGCGACAATTGAGAATGAATTAGACCATATGGTTCCATTTCTCAATCCGTCTCACTTGCTCCTACGTAACCAAAGTCGTAAAGATTGAAAAAATTAGTCATGTGTGTTTGTTGAACATGATGCTGTGCTTCATCAATAAGAAAAATCGTCATTAAAGACTTTAAAAATTGTAGCTAAAATTTTTTATGGTACAAAATAGCGAGGGGGGGGGGGGAGGAAAAACAAAAAGAAAATATATAAAGATCCAAAGCTATACTTTTCCTCCCAAAGAAAAGGAAAGAAGAAAATGGTAAAAAGAAAAACAAAGATCCAAAGGTGCATTAATCCAAATTATCAGACAAATTGAAACTTCTAAGAGAGAGAGAGAGAGAGAATTCTGCAATGAAGAAATAAACATTCCATGAGTACTGACTACCTAATGTAGCATGTGGTCCAAGAATTTAGGTGCTCTATAATTAATTAATTCTACAGAATTACAGTAATTATAAATACAAAGAGGACATGTAAAAAGATTTAAATCTTAACATATACTCCTTATATTAGTATGTACCATTATATTATTATACTCTAAATAGAGAGATACAAGTCAATTGAAATTTAATGTAGCCAAGAGTCTCTTTATCATAAATGTTTCAATTATTTTATTTTTCCAAGTGGTGCATTTTTTTTCCTAGATAAAAAATAAAATTAAGAGATCAAATCTCACACATCTTTACTTACTGTTCCAAAAAGAAAAATAAAAGTTAACCATGCAAATAATAAACAGTTTACACAAACATATAGCAGTAACACACCTTCAAATAAATCTACCTAAAGAATCTTGAATCATGAAATACGTCCCAGTTTCTGAACCAATTCGTTTTCAATTTCAGCTCTTCTCTTCATCATCAATGTATACTTATCTACAAGTTGTTGATCACCAGCCGGTGCTGCAAGCTTACAGTCGAGAGACGTGTGCTCCAATCTGTCCATATACATGCTTCGAATAGCCACGAAAGCTCCCCTCTCGTTGCACAACCATCCATGCGCAGCCCTCAACGCAGCCCCCAACGAGGCCGAGTCTGCCACAAACAATGTCACATTAACATGGAACAAGCCAAAATAAACTTTTTCTCTATTTTTTTTTTATTCTTTTCTTTTTGTTATTCTTATTAATATTTATAAGATTTATACTACCAGCAAATACATGAGATGAAAGCTTACCCGGCCTTCGAACGGTATGCACATTACACCCAAAAACGGAAGCTATCAAGCTTAGAATGCACTCATTTGCAGAAGCTCCACCGGTAGCAATTATTCTCCTTGGAGGAGAAGGCATCCCGATTTTTTCTGCATGAGCACGCATGGAGAGTAACTGGCCCTCGATTAATGCTCGAACCTGCAAGGTTATAAGTGTAGCTATAGGACTTCTATATTAGCTAATGCAATTGAATTAGTGTCTCTGATGTCAACCTCAGAAGGAGCATCAAATTCAGCAACCCTCATCTCGTTTAGTCCAGAAACAGAGTTGTCAACATTTTCAAGAACATACCGATGCTCACCAACTAGATTAATTGCATCATGGAATTTGGGCAGCAAAAATTAGAAAGGCATAATAATATACCATTTTAAAGTAGTAATTAAGAAGCACACTTACTAGGGAGCGGTGGAAGAATTTCATGCTCCTTGTAGTAAAAGCCTAACTTTCCATCTTTAGCAAGAAAGAGATTAGAAATAACAAAACCAAAAATATTGCATCTACAATATGGTAGTAACAAACTTAACTAACCATTCAGAGGCGGCGTTTGGCTCAGATATGTATTGAAAAGATCCCATGATTTTCGGGCACACCTATCACGAATGTCTATCGAGTCATAGTTACATTATCGAGCTCCAATATGGTTTTATCAAAATAAAAGTAACGGGCATGAGGGTAGCACCTTCACGGGTCAAGGACCCATTTTTATAGACCAACATTACCATATAGTCTTCTGTATTCACTGGATTAGGAAATGTATGCCCGTCGAGGCTGGGTTTATGTTCATTGGCTATCCCGAATACCTAAGATTTTGTTTAACTATGTATCAAGATTTATAATAGATGTTTTTGCTTGTACAAAATGGGAAAAGAGAAGACAAGCCTAGATATATTGCAGCAACATATTCATCTGCTATTCATTTCCCTCTTGTTCAAATTTCAAATCATTTCCCTCATAATATTACTGATCTAAGAATGGCTAATACATACCTAAACAGGAAAAGAGAACGCTTCTACTTTCTCTCGACTTACAGTGTCACTAGTGCCGAGACTTATAGCCAGATCTCCAGGAGCATTGAGAGTCAACCCTACGGGTCCACATATTGGATCAATCATGTGATAGAAGCAAAGTTAGAAATGCAAAATCACATTAATACGAAATTTCACGATTCACTGAAACACGACAAAAGTAATCGTCATAGTATTAGATATTCTTAATAAGAAAATGCATGATAGATAGGTAGATAGATATTAAGATAAGAACGGCTGGATCGATTTTAGAAATGCAACAGGAGAAGAAAAACGGACACTCTGGTAATCTGAAAAGAGTTAGAATCGTCTCGTTTATAATCTTCATTCTTCCTTCCAGGATCTAAATCTATATTCACTATACAGAAAGCTAGTAAGAAGCAAAGACAAGTAACCAAGTTGGCTCATGAGACCTCAGGAAATGATTTTCTTTGAAAAATATCGTGTATAAATTGATTGCAAATTATATCAATTATGTTACAAAGTCGATGCTTCACAAAATATTTAAAGGAGGCCGAAATTTTTGGAGGAGAAACCACTTGCATTTGATTATATTTCTGAGAAACCAAGGATTTATATATTTTGGATCACTTTCCCTAAAATTAATGACAAACTACAAAAATGATATCCCCTGAGAATTGATGAAGAACATTTCATCAGTTACAGATAAACTCACCCGCCAAGCTATTAGGATTGTCCCCAGACCATTGAACAACAAAACAATCTTTCTTGAAACGGTATCTGAAAATAATATCGAACATCATCTTGACCAGTGCAGTTAGTGGATACAAGAAAACGAATGAGCTATAATCAATCTTGATTTTAAAACGTGTTGTCTTCATAAAGACTGTCAAGTCGACAGAGGAAAATATGAGTTTCTAACCTTTGCACGTAATAGTTAGATACGGAACCCGCAACAGCATGCGCCGGTGCTAAATCTCCAAGTTTCTTCTTCAAACCTGGGGCCGTGGCCTACAAAATCCAAAAACACCAACATAAACAAATTACCACTAGCTTAAGTTCAAAAAAGTGTGGTAACAACCATCAGAAGGCGAAGTCAACGACATAAAACCTCTAAGGCTATCTTAGACCAAGACTTTAGCTTAATATCCATTAGGTTCATTCCCGCCCCATCCGTGTGATCTATACAAGCGTAACCTCCAATGAGAAGCGAGGCCATGAAGGAGCTAATAAGCGAGATCCTCTCCGTATTCTCAAAAACTTCTGGCTGTGTCTCAAATATCTTCCGAATCTGTGGTCCCGCATACCTCTCATGAGCACACGAACCAGTCAGCTTCGACAACTCCAATGCACCACCAACGGCTTTCTCAATAGCCCTGCATTGCTGTGTGGTGCTGCAGTCCATCCAAATAGGTGATTCCTTAGTCGAGAATGCATCACCGAGCTGTACCACCAATGGCTTCTCGGAGTCCAATGATGCTAGTACCACGGAACTCCCGTTCTTCCAATACACACTTCCATGTTGCTGCGCACTGCCTGAAACAGCAAGAACCCTTCCGAAATCAAACTCTGATTTCTCGAGCTTTTGCAGTATGAGGTCCAATGCTTCCACCCACATCAACGGAGGCGAAACAATCCTCCCATCGACTAAAGGATCCCGATAAACACCACCTCTTGTTTTGTAATGGGGCAACTCATTATCAAAATTTACAACCTCTGTAGCAAATATTTTGAGGTTCTGATCTAACACGGTTGCCTTCAGTGACCTAATCAAAAAATCAATGCCATATATACGCTTAAATAAATAAGAGATTCATTCATTCTTAATTAGCACAAGTTTTAACATCATCCCAGATTCTGCAACTAAAGATTTTACCATTTTAAAAAAGGAAAAAGAAAGGGGGAAATCAAAATTCTGAATAAGCACACCCTCTATAGCAAATATTTTGAGGATTTTAATCTAATACAGTTTCCTTGATTGACCTAATCAAGAAATCAGTAACATATATAGGCTCAAAATAAGTCAAAGATTCAACCTTTTGCTTACAAGTTTTATCATCACCCATATATTTCTGCAACTATTTTACTGGCAACAAAAATATACCATTTCAAACAAGAAAAGAAGAGCTAAAATTCCGAGTACCTTGCAATCTTTAGAAGAAACCCAGATGCATAATCAAATTATACTAGCGTTTAAGCTGGGAAATGGGTATTTTCTGCGTGTTAATTAGGATTTGAGGATAGAATTTAAGAAAAGAGTTACTTACTGAGTGGAACAGTCAAAACCAAGAAACATAGAATCCGGAGGGAGAGAGCAGTATTCCATTGGAGAGAGCAAAATTGGTGATCAATCAAACGCAGAATAAATTCAAACGAAAAATCTTTAAAATCATAATCGTATGTAGCACCGAGGGATTATCCATTTATATTTCTACAGTTTGCACATACACACCTACTTGTTTGTATATGGGACTGTTAATTCTTCAGAAGATTTGATAATGCAGACAAACCATGATAAATTACTACTAATATGCTAATAATTTTGTTCAAATTATAGTTTTTTTTTTAATTGTTTGACTTTATACCCTCGACGATCGTATCCTCTATTTTTTCACGACTCTCTTTTTGTTTCTATTTCTCTTTTTTCTTATTTCGTTCTTCGTTCTTCTTTCTTCTTTCATTTTTTCCCTCCACCAATGCGTTTCTTCTCCTTTCCAGCCCTCGCATACATAAGGTTGTAAACGAGCCAAACGGTTCGCGAGCTATTCGGAGCTCGTCTCGAAAAAAATTTGTTCGAAGTTCGTTCGTTTACTAAACGAGTCAAGCTCGAGCCTCAAATCGAACTCGATAATTTTTTCGAGCCGAGCTCAAGCATACCTATGTTCGACTTTAAATGCTCGCGAACACGTTCGAGTTCGATAGTAAACGAGCTAGCTCGCGAACATGTTCACGAATCACCTAAACGAACATGTTCACTAATTTTTTTATATATTTTTTAATATTAATATTTAACTTATATATAATTAATAAATTCATAATTTTTAGTTTATCGAGCCGAGCTCGAGCTCGATCCAAACGAATATAGCGAGCCGAGCTTGAACTGAGCTTGAGCTTGGTTGTTACCCGTCGGGCTGAGCTCGAGCTCAAAATACAAAGTTCCAATCGAGCTCGAGCCGAGCTCGAGCCTTATAATTTTCGAACGAGCCGAGCTCGAGCCTTCCAGTGTTCGGCTCGGCTCGGATCGTATACACCCCTACGCATACAGTCACCTCCGCTCCGCCGCCGCCGACCCCGACCTCGCCGCCGCCATCGACGCCCTCCGCTATCTCTACGGCCCCAACCATAACTCCAACTTCCTCCACGGCTTCGATCTGTTCAACTTCCTCGCCCACTCTGACCGCTTCTCAATCTGGAACCGCCACCACAGATCTGGAACCTGAGATTCAAAGCACCGTTTCTAAGTCGCACATTTATTCCGGCCACAATTACTTCTTCGTTGCTGCTCTTTTGTTTTTTGCGACTTCTTTTTTCTCGATTCATTCATTTTTCGTCGACCTTGTTTCTGAGTCGCACATTTATCCCGGCCACATTTCCTTCTGTTCCGGCGATAGATTGTTGGAATTCTCCATATTTTCCGGTAATTTTTTTCATTTATTGTTCATCTGTTATTGAATTTTGCGCTACATATTTTTCTTTAGATTGGTTGTAAACACTGATTGAAATTGTTTTTTCTTATTTTATTTTCACAAATTAATGTTGTTATTCTTCTATGAATGCGCTCAGTTTGTTTGTTTGGTAATCTTTTTGTTTGTTTGTCTGTAAATTCACTAAACTTTGTTTGTAATACATGTATTTGTGAATGCACCAATGTTCTTTTGATACTTCCTTTAAATAAAATAAGTGCCTCCATGAACTTTGATTTAGTGCATGCACAAAATTTAGTGAATTAAGCAGAATATGTTCTTTCTTTTGTTTTCCCCAAATGATTCAATTTGGGGTCTCAAGTATTTTTTTTTTTTTCGTTTTTTGTGAATTCTCAAAATAATTCGTAATTGTGAATGCATAATATAATAATTTTTTTGTTTATGTGAAATCACGTATCAGCTTAATTACCACAGATGTGGATTTTTTTTTCTTATTTCACCATTAAGTTTTTGTTACTAATAAAAAAATTGTGTGTTTTTTTTGTTTAGTCACAAAAAAATTTGTGTGTCTTTTTTGTTCAGTCACAAAAAAAATTGTTTTTTTTTTGTGAAGTCACAATACGAGTTTTTTTTTTGTTCAGTCACAAAAAAAATTGTGACCTTCGGCGGTGGCTGCGATTGAGATGAGTTTTTTTTTTTTTTTTGTTCAGTCACAAAAAAAAAATGTGTGACCACCGGTGACTGCGGTTGTAGCGGCGGCGACGACGACTCTTTTTTTTTTATGAGCCACAAAAAAAAATTGTGACCACCGACGACGGCGGCGGCAACTGAGAGACGAAGAGTAGAAGGTGAGAGATGAAAAATGAAAGGGTGAAAACGAAAAAAAAAAGACATGGTAGCTGAAATAAATTTTGTGAATGAACTAGACATGTAATTTTCAATCTTAAAGAAGGGTATATAAGTCCAGAATGGCTATAATTAAAAAAAAAAAATGGGAAGGGCTAAAATTTAAAAACACAAGCTAAGAATGACTACTCTTAAATTTCCCTCTTATATTTAACTATTTTCAAGTAAAGTTACTAAATTATGGTGGTATCAATTTATGTTGAATTGCTCCACCTGTAGTTCGTGAAATAACATTTTCTAAACGCACGAAATTCAACCTAATTGATCTTATAAGAGATCCAAAGTAGTTGCACTTATAATCTCAAACTATAAAGCTATGAGATTAACTAAAATAATAAAATAAAATTAACTAATTTATAAAAAAAACAAAATAATGGAATAATAACTAATTAATTATGAAGTATTCACTTGTAAACCACAAACATCTATTTTAATTAGTCACGTATAACTTTTTCTTTTTTTGGTAAATAAAGGTTTTATTTATCACAGGGAAATACAAAACTGCTACTTACGACTCAAAAACAGCAAAACTAATTTTTCAACAATTTTCTCAACTTAACATCCTTGTTACTTTTTATTGCCATGACAAGTTGGCACTGGCGAAGAACATGATGACTACTACTTTCTATTTCTCTAAATCTTCTGCTATTCCTTTCTTTCCATAAGAAATACACAGCTGTAGTCACTGCCAATCGATACATTCTTTGCTTGTTGGTACGTGATCGACCTTGTGATATCATAAAAACCTTCTCATCTTCCCAACTACGTGCAACGGCTTGCACACTACACCAATCACACAATTGAAGCCACACCTCTGCTGCATATTCACACTTGAAGAACAAGTGTTGAGCACTTTCTGAATCACTCTTACACAAACTGCAAACGGGATCACATTCAATTCCAAACTTCATCAACCTATCCCACGTAGCTAATCTATCCATGATAGCTAACCAGGTGATAAATATGCATTTAGGTAAAGCAATATGCTGAGTAAGCATCTTATGCCAAGCAACCTTTTGGTGATTACCTCTAAGAGCTGTATAGACTACTTTGATCGAGAACTGATTATGGCCAAAGTATCTATCTCCATTGGGGACTGAGTTTAGATAGTTTTGAGCTCCCATAATCTTCTTGATCACCCAAGAAGTCTGATTAGGGACATCTACAACAGAGAGTATATCACTTGTTTTATGTAGTACTCGTGCACCCATTTTACCCTCACCTTATCTTTCTTCTTCATGAGGCACCATAGTAGTTTATAAATAGCCGCCGTATTCCACTCTTGCACACTAATGAGGTTCCAACCCCCAGCTCTTTGAGGAGAACACATTTTCTCCCAAGAAACCAAAACCATTTTGGAAAGACCGGATTTACATGTCCAAAGAAAAATCCTACATGCCATTTGGATGGCCTTGAGTACCTTTCTGGGGAAGAAAGAAAATCTGGCACCAGTATGATTGTATACTAAACATGACCGCCTTAATTAGTTGTATTCTTTCCGCATATGACAACAGTTTCGATCTCCGGCATTCAATCCGGGCCAAGATCTTTTTAATGAGGGTTTGACATTGGATGGCTGTTAATTTCTTAGAAGATAAGGGCACTCCTAAATACTTGAATGGTAGTGTAAATACTTGAATGGTAGTGTACCTTTAGCCATGCCAAATCTTTCCAATATCAGCTCCTGCTCACTTTGATTTACCCCTCCAAAATATATGCTGCTTTTAGCTTGGTTTGCCTTTAAACCTTATGCCTAAGAAAATAGTTGGAATGAAGTCATCATGTGCGTCATTGAAGTTACATCTCCTCTGCAGAATAAAAGTAGATCATCTGCAAAGCACACATGAGTGAGATCAAATTTTTTACATCTAGGGTGGAATTTAAATCCTTGCCGAGTTCTCAATCCTAGTAGGCACCATTAGAGATATTCCATACTCAACACAAACAAATACGGGGACAGTGGATCTCCCTGCCGAAGCCCTCTTCTTGCTGAGAAATCACGTATAACTTTTGCTCATTCTAATTATTAACCAATCAAGGCAATTTGTCTTATGAATATATTAAAAATATTTAATGTTTCCTAAAAACATTCATTTAGTAGTAGTACTATTTGATAGTGCATGTTAGAAAGTAGCGAACTTGTTAGTTAATATTCTTGCCTATAATTAGTACTAGTATATTAGTATAATACAAATTCAGATGCAATTTTATTTCGTTAAAAAGGAAAGAAAAGAAAATGGGTAACAAATTATTTATAGTTAATTCTCGACCTCTTTTGCTAAAAAGAGAGAGAAAACATAAAGAAAGTTATATTTAATTATGCATACTAGTATGTTGTTATGAGCAGACAATTTCGTTAATTCATATCATAAAATCTATGAAAAAACTTATGTACGTTGTCTTTCTAACCTTTGTCGACACAATGAATTAACACTACATAATTAATGGAGGTTATGTAATAGTAGCATGTTTTATGGGAAGATTATGAAATAATTACCTTTGTCCACGTAAAATAAAAGGAAAATTGTTGGGAAATTTATTAGTATAAGTTTTGATGAATTCCAAAACCGGCTGACCCCAACCGAGTAGATGTTGCCAGTACCTAATGTTAGAATTTAGGCTCGTTGTTTGAGCAAAGTTAAGATTTTATCTTTACAGGTCTCCAGCTGAAGATGGCAACAAGGCGTCACTCAGACAGAACATCAGTTGTGAAGAAAGACAACTGAGAGTTCATTTGTTCAGATGTAAACAAGGGGAAGTCTTCAGAACATCAGTTGAAGGAAACCAATTGAGCGTTCATCAGATGAGAAACAGTTGAAAGGAAGAGAACATCAGATGAAAAAGAAATCATCTGAGGGTTCAAACCCAACTGAGTAGAGAAGTGGAAGACAACTGAGGGTTCAGTTTCAGAACCTCAGTTATAGAATCTGAACAAGGAGTTCAACTGTTTTGAAGTTCAAAGTCAGCTGAGAACTCGACAGATCGGAACATCAGCTGAAGATCACTCAGATGAAGGTCAAGACTTTCAACCGACAAACCGAAGTTGACTGTCAAAGATTTAAATTTCAAAAGGAAGTCACATGAGGGTTTGACCGTTCAGTCACTACCCCATCTGGCCCAACACAAGGCTGTCTCAGATGGAAAGCAGAAGAGCACAGATGCCATATCGCGAAAGTCTGCAGAGATGAGAGACAAGCTATCGCTTTCAACCGATCAGAGATCAACTGCTCCTCCAACGGCTAGTTGATTCTCTCCGCCTATAAATAGAGGCATCCTCTCATTCGAGAAGGACAGACATGCAGATAGACACATAGACGACGAAAAATTCAAGAGCTTTCTCGAGAGAAATCAAAGCAAATCTGCAACATCATCATCTAAGAGCATCAGCAGCTGAGAGTTCCAATTTGAGAGAACATTAGTAGCTGAGGGTTCCTAGAATTCGAAACTGTTTTTGATCTTAGGTTGAGTGTTTATTCGTTCAAGCCTTAGATCCAGCTCTCATTCTTGATCGAGCTGTAGTTGGAAATCCTACCCTTTCTTACACCCTAAAAAGTGTGCTAGGACCTTACTCTTCCTGTAATTGAGTAGTCAGGTCGTCAAGTACCCGCAAACTTGACTTAGGCTGTTTAGTGCCCGGAAACTAAACTGTAACGGTTGCTCAGCCCGCGTAAGCTGAGTGGTTCTGTCCAGAAGAACTTGGACTGAGGTGTGTGGACTCACATCTCCCCGTGGACGTAGGAGTTCTCTCCGAACCACGTAAATCTTGTGTGTCGTGTTTTTCTTTTGTGTTCAGTCTTTATTATCATATCTTAACTGACAAACTAACCGCATACAATCTGCATACTTTCACAACAACAGTTTTGGTTTTGACCAACCGTGCATAAAAGCGTGGGTTTGATTTTACGAGTTTATTTTCCACCACATTCCGCACAGCACCAATCTTCCAGCTGAGGTTGCTTACTCAGCTGTGAGATCCCAACTGAGTCCTCTCACTCAGTTGAAGTTGATTTCAAGTGTTAAGTTTTTCGAAAGTTGAAAAATCCTAACTGGGGTATTCCCCCCCCCCCCCATACACCAGTAACTCGTATCGGGACCATCAAGTGGTATCAGATCAGTGGTTCAAAAGACTGCTGACTCTGTTTCACGAGGTGTGAATTCGAGAATTTTCTTCAGTGGTCAACTGAACAGATCTTTTCACGCTAGTGCATTCTTGCTCGCATTTTTGTTGTCCTGTTTTTGTTTGTGCAGATGGACGTCAAGGACAAGATCACAATCATGTTCTCTGTTGTCAACTATACATCATGGAGAACTCGAATGAAGAAGATCCTTTTGTCCAAGCATCATAGGATGCAACAAGTTCTCACATCTGGACCAATCGTCATACGAGACAGAATACTTCGCACTCCCACAAATCCCAACGATGGAGATGCAGTGGTGGAGTATGTGGAGAAACAGCCAGAGGACTACACTCCGGAGGAGGCCAAGGTGAGCCAGCTGGATATCTGGGCTCAGAGCACAATAATGTCCACGGTTGGACAAGATTATCTGCCCTGGATAGAGGAGTGTGAGACCGCAAAAGAGATGTGGGACATCCTGGCCTCGCTAAGTGAAGGAAGCGACGAGACAAAGGAAAACAAGTTCTCGCATGCATGTCAAGATTTTGACAATTTCAGTCTGCGACCTGATGAGACTATAGATCAGCTAGAGCTCCGGTTTATGGACATCATCAGAAGAATCCAATCCATCCGGAAAGAAAAATACACTCTAAGAGAAATAAACCTCAAAGTGTTGCAAGCTCTACCGGCTGAGTGGGATACTTTCACAAATATCCACGAGAGCCGAGCTGACCTAGGTGAAATGGGAACTGAAAGATTGTTCTCAATCTTGAAAGGAAATGAGTATAAGGTCAACAGAAGGAGGTCGCAGCCCTCAAGTCAGACAAATAGAATTGAGGACGTCGGCTCAGCATCAAAGTCAGTTGCCCTCCGAGCTGACTACTCAAAGTCAAGATCGTCAAGGCCAACCAGGTCGGCTGACACGACTGCAAAGGAGCCGAGCAGAGAAGAACTGCAACAGAACATTGCAGCGTTGTCAAAGAAGTTAGCCGATATGGATACTCGGTTCGGCAAATATAAACGTTTCTATAAATCAAACTGAACTCGAGACAGTTCGAAGCCAGTCACCAATGGTTGCTTCGAATGCGGCAAGGAAGGACACTTCAAAGCCGATTGCCCAGACCTCTCAAAGAAGGAAAGAGAAGCACTGAGGGCGAAGCAAACTGCAAAGAATAAGACCATGGTAGCTGAAGAGGCAGCTGACGATATGGACATCTTCACAGACACTGAAGATGAGGATGACCTGACCTCTACCAACAAAGTCATCAGTCCGGATCAATGCCTCATGGCACTTGGAACCGACCAAGATGATATTGAGGTACAATCTAATCCTGCTCGCTTAAATTCTTCCAATACTTCTAACATGCAGGAATCTATGAACGATGAGTTGGAACCCTCCTGGAATGATTTTCAAGAACTCAGTGAGGAACTGCATCAGCAGTCGGTTGAGTTTAAGAGTCTTCAAGCCCAGTTCGCCAAGCTTGAAGATTCCTTAACCGAAAAGGACGATCTGATCAAGAGACAAGCTGAAGAAATTGACCAGCTGAAAAGTCAACTGAGTACAGCCAACCAAACTGAGTCTTCAACCGATGAACAGTTGAAGGAACAGATCAAGGCACAGAACGAACAGTTGAACAAGCAAGAGGCTCAGATCGACCAGCTGATGAAGACATCAGATGCCCAGACTGAGCATATAGCTGTTCTTCTCAAGGATCTTCAAACTGAGAAGGACAACCTGACAAAGCTATATCAGTCATCCGAGATCATCAAGAATCTCATCAAATACAGACGGCAAACGGATGATGTGTCTGGACTCGGATACGACGTGGCAAAGGACACTGGAATTCCACCAGCTACCTTCACCAGGGCTGAGGAAGTCATGGTTGCCAAACCTAACACAGTTGAGTATGCAACTGAACAAACACCCTCACAACCGATAAAGGTAACTACGGCTGAGAAAGGCAAAGGAGCTGCAGATGGAGCACCAACGAAACAGTCCCTGGAGTCTACAACCGAGGGGGAATGTTCCAAGACTCAACGGAGGAACCGGAGACGTCGGAGTCGCAATCAAGCTCAAAATCGACAACATATCCAAGCTCAGAACCGACGTGATAACCGACCAACAAACCAACCACAGTAGAGATGGAACCAACAGAACCACCAAGCTTGAACCGACATAATCAACAACGGTTCCATCACCACAACAATCAGAGGTTCCAACAGAGTCAACCTATGTGGAAAAGTTACGACAGCTATGGTTACTCATGCCACAACATGAATCAACATCCGGGCATGAACAACTATCGTCAACAGCCAAGGCAATGGAATCAGAATCAGCCAAGAAGATTCCACAATGGCGTCCGACCTCACAAACAAACTCAACAGGATAAGAATCGCCATCAAAACAGGGGGAAAGCCTCACCTCCTAAAGCCCAACATGGGAGAAATCCAACTCCTCCCAAGAAACAGAGCATCATTTCAAACAACAAGCCTAAGGATAACCGGGGTGTTGTTATAATTGATGAAAATGGGCAGATCATTTGGAATGACAAGGCTATTCGAGTGTACAGAGAAAAACGACGCACGGTTCCAGCGGGAACTGGTTCTAACCCTCCAGGACCCAACTGAAATTGGGGACCTAAGCGAGTTTCTCCTTGCAGGTACAGGAGAAACAGCTAAGGAAGAAGAAGGCGTCTACAACAATGTGGGTGATGGATAGTGATGCTCGAAACACATGACAAATCTGAAGGATTTGCTTGGAAGTTTCGTGGAGAAAGAAGGTCCATCAGTTACTTTTGGTGATAACTCAAAAGGTTATACTAGAGGTTACGGTACCCTTGAAACCAATCTTGTTTCAATTTCTAATGTCTCTTTTGTTGATGGATTGAAGCATAACCTGCTCTCCATCAGCCAATTCTGTGATAATGGGTTCTCTGTCAAGTTTGATGCACAGAGTTGCAGAGTTAAAGATGTCGGATCAAAGCAGGTGATATTGTTGGGAAATCGATCTCCAACAGGGAATGTATACTACGCTGACTGGAACAGCAGCCTTCCTGACACTTGCCTGTTGTCAAAGAGCAGTTCAGATGTGAGCTGGCTGTGGCACAAAAGGCTCAACCATTTGAACTTCAAGACGATGAACCGACTTGCCAGACAAGAACATGCAAGAGGCATACCTAACCGAGTGTTTTCAACAACACACATCTGCAGTGCATGCCAGCTGGGAAAGCTCGCTAGAACCTCCTTCCGGTTGAAGTCAACTCCTTCAACTGACCGAGTGTTACAGCTGATCCACATGGATCTCTTCGGGCCAGTTACACCAAAAAGCATTAATGGAAACGAATATACATTGGTTGTAACTGATGACTACTCAAGATATACGTGGACCATCTTCATGCGCCACAAAAGTGAGACCCGAGATGAGCTGCCCAAGCTGATGGATCGGATATCGAACCAACAAGAGATGAAGATTATATCTATCAGATCAGATCGTGGAACGGAGTTTCTAAATGAAACCATCATTGAGTATTGCGAAAAGAATGGCATAACCCATCAGACATCAACCGCGCGTACTCACAACAGAATGGCATAGCTGAGCGAAGAAATAGAACTCTGAAGGATGCAGCCACATCCATGTTAGCGAGCTCAGCACTGCCTAAGAGATTTTGGGCTGAAGCGATCAACACAGCATGCTACACACAGAATTGATCTCTTCTCACCAAGCGGTTGGGAAAGACGCCCTACGAGCTGTGGAGACGCAGAAAGCCAGATATTTCTTATTTTCGTGTTTTTGGATCTAAGTGTTATATTCACAACAATGGGAAGACTCAGTTGAAAACTTTTGATGCCAAAGCTTCGAAGGGCATATTTCTTGGATATGCAGCTCGGATCAAGGCATATAGAGTTTTCAACAACAGCTCTCGTGTTGTGGAAATAACACCTCATGTTAGTTTTGATGAATCTACCTTCGAGTGCAGGGAACAGGTAAAGGAACAACACGCGGATCCAGCTGTTCTACCAGTTCTCACCAGATCGCAAGCTCTTCAGGAAAAGAACCGAGCTGAACCACTGATATGGGCAACTGAGGATGAGGACCCATACTCCTCTGAAGATGAATGCGAAGACCTCAGCTCGTCCCTAGGGGGAACTTCAGCTGATGTCCCTCCAACTGCATCAGCATCCGATGCCCAACCGAACTCAGTTCAATCTATTGTAAATGTTGAGGATCCAGACTCAACAGCTGATCAATCACCAGCTCTGAAGACTCCAACTCAGATATCTGAACAACCACTGTTGGAAGAAGAAGGAAGACGCAACCGAAGATGGTATGAAGTTCATTCCACCAACGACATCATCGGAGATCCAACCGAGGGTGTGCGCACACGGAGCAGAGTTGCAAATCCAGAATCAACCGAGGAAGAATCCAACACTTATGCCCAATATGCTGAGGAATTGGCAGTTCTAGAGGAGTTCGAGCAAGCTGGAGATGTTGCCATGATTTCTTGCTATGTAGCTGATGTTCCAGAACCGAAGAATGTTAGGGAAGCTCTCAATTGTGTCCACTGGACAACAGCCATGCAAGAAGAATTGAATGAGTTTCTACGCAACTGTGTATGGGAGTTGGTAGAAAGACCATATGGTATCAAGGTGATTGGACTAAAGTGGATTTTCAAAAACAAGAGAGACGCCATTGGATTCATTGTGAGGAATAAAGTAAGGTTGGTAGCTCAAGGATACTGCCAACAAGAAGGAATTGACTTTGAAGATTCCTTTCCACCAGTTGCAAGGCTGGAAGCCATCCGGATCTTTCTAGCTTATGCCGCACATCACAAGTTCAAAGTATATCAGATGGATGTGAAGTGTGCATTCCTCAATGGAGATATAAAAGAAGATGTATATGTTGAACAGCCTCCTGGTTTTGAGACTGGAGATGGAAGAGTGTACAAGCTGAAGAAAGCTATCTATGGTCTAAAGCAAACACCAAGAGCATGGTATGACACTCTTTGTGGATTTCTTCTGGACTCGGGGTTCAAACGAGGTTCAGTTGATAAAACTCTGTTCACCATCAAAGTTGGAGAAGATATACTTGTCGTGCAAATTTATGTCGAGGACATCATTTTCGGGTCCAAGTCGGAGGAGCTGTGCAAGAAATTCTCCGATTTTATGAAGGAAAAGTTCGAGATGTCAATGATGGGCGAGATGAATTATTTCCTTGGATTACAAGTGAAGCAGTCACCTGAAGGGATTTTCATCAACCAGTCCAAATATACAAGGGAGCTCATCACCAAGTTCGGATTGCAGACAAGTAAGACAACCAAGATCCCTATGAACACGAACTGGAAGATCGAACCAGGAGCTGAGGGAAAGCTCATTGATGCCAGCCAGTATAGAGGGATCATCGGTTCGCTGCTCTACCTAACTGCCAGCCGACCAGACATTTCATACGCAGTTGGAGTGTGTGCTCATTTTCAAGTCCAACCAAGAGAAGCACACATGTTGGCAGCAAAGAACATCATTAAGTATCTAAAGGGAACTGTCAATGTTGGATTGTGGTACTCAACTGATGACAATATCCAGCTGACTGGATACTCAGATGCCGACCTAGCAGGAGATCGGTTGGACAGAAAGTCTACTTCTGGACACTGTCAGTTCATGGGAAGCAAGCTGGTTTCATGGTTCTCCAAGAAACAAGCGTGTGTTGCTACTTCGACAACCGAGTCAGAGTACATGGCTGCCGGAAGCTGTTGCATGCAAGTATTGTGGCTGAAGCAGCAGCTGAGAGATTATGAAGTCTCAACTGGACAGGTTCCCATACATTGTGATAGCTCGAGTGCCATAGCTATCTCTCTAAACCCTGTTCATCACTCTCGGACTAAGCATATCGATATTCGTCATCACTTCATCCGAGATCATATTGAGAAGAAGGATGTGTCCATGGAGAAGATCCCAACTGAGACTCAGAGAGCTGACATCCTCACCAAACCTCTTCCTGAAGCCCGGTTCAAGATGCTGTGTGATCTTCTAGGACTTTTGGATCCGAGCTAAAAACTCATCCGAACTGAAGAGTCATCCGAGCTGAAGAATCGGATATCGACTTAAGGGGGAAGCTCAGATGAAGGGGGAAGCTCAGCTGAAAGGGGAATATCAGATACTGATTGCCAACTGAAGACGTCAAACGTCAGCTGAACAGACGAACTCGAGTCAGCTGATGGTATGCGGCAATTGAGGAACTCGACTAATGAACACAGTTGATTCAGACATCAGCTGGCAGGTATCATTTATGACTGAAGGTGTTATATTCTTAAATGAGAATGTTTGAAATAAATTCAAACATTCCTGTGCTAGTCAGTTATATTAAAATAGCCATCATGTCGCATTAAATGTAAAGTACGGCTGAGCATCCATAGCCTACTTTATAGTGCGACTGGGCTGACATGAAACTGTACACCTTCTCACGCGCTGGTTGGAACTCGGATCAAAACGTCGAGTCAAAGATAGTCAACAGTCGCGTAATCCCAGCCGTTGATGGATTCGCGCCATTTAACCCCAGCCGTTGATCTCATCCAAGTCAAAGACCTATATAAGGCGAAAAATCAGGAAAATATCTCCTACTTTCCTCATTCGTGCTTATCAATCATACTATTCATCGTCTTCCAGTTTTTCTGCCTAACCCTTTTCTGCAAATAGATTTCTTCCTCCCCTATATATTTTACCTTTGCAGTGATTTAATGGCACCCAAAAGCAAAAAAATGGCATCATCCGGACCTTCCCTCGTGCCTACAACGTATGAAGAGTCGTTCGATATGTTAGTATCGAAGATTCACTTCAAGCAGATCCTCTCCGACGAGGATCTAGAGTCGCCGGTCCTAGCCCCTCTCGCCAACACTCTCCGTGAGAACGGACTTCTGGAATGGGCCAAGCTCTGTCCCTTTCACTTGCTCAGGCGTCAAGTCGGAGAATTCTACGTCAATCTTCTTCGCCCCCTTGACGGTTCAGAGGGAGTTTCTACGACGGTGTCCTGCCGACAAAGGGATGTTCCGGCAAGGACAATACGTCGTGTCTCCTTCTCCATTGATGTGTCCGATGTCCTCCGATACATCATACCAATCAACCGCACCGCCACCGAGTTCCTGGAGAATATTACCGACGAACAGGCGGATGAATTTCTACAGGATGCTCTGATCGAGCCAGAGCGGTTGAGGAGCAACATGCAAAGGACTAAGCTGAAGCCTGAACACCGCCTGCTGTTCGATGTCGTGTCGAAGGTCGTGTTCGGATACAGTGGCGCGTTCGGCGACATCAGCCGACCCAAGTTGAAACAGCTGTTGGCCCTAGAGCACCAACACCAAATCAACTGGTTCCAATATTTTCTGAACCAGTTGATGATGGAGAAGTCGAAGATCTCTGAGACTACGACTGAGTCTGGAGAGAAGCTGCTGAGTGTGAAGGGCACGCTCAACTTCGGCTGCAAAATCTCCGCCCTCATCCTCCTCGCAACAAAGGACCGCAACATGGTCTGGGCTGACTGCGAGGAGACGCCGCTGAAGAAGCTGTTGCTGTTCCCGACGGCCAAGAAAGCACAGCAGGTGCTGAGGAGTGTCTACACTCCCAAGGACAAGAGGGAGTCGGGAAGGCCAGCTGAGTCAACAGCTGAGGGAGAACAAGCTGCTGCTCGCCCCACAAAATCCAAAGCCTCACGTCGCCGAGCTGACGTTGAGACGGAGTCGACTGATGAACCTGCCCAGAAAAAGTTAAGGGTAAGGTTCAAGAAGACAATCTCAGCTCGAAGCTCGATGCCAACATCGTGACCTCTCCTTCGGCCGATGTTGAGGAAACCATTCCACCCTCTTCCCCAACTGAATCCCAAATTCCGAGCTCTCAGCTCGATGCCGATGTTGTGACCGACTCTTTGGCCAACATCGATGAACCTCTTGAACCCGAACCATACAATCTCACCCCCTCCCCGATCAACGAAGCGGAGGACCTGCAGGCTGTTGCTGACGAGCACGAAGGCAGGGTGGCCTACTGCTTTCAAAAGTTGTTGGGTCTATTCACTGCGACTCGTGACATGCCCATCTTCGCCACACTGGGAACCGAGCTACTGTACCAGTTTCACCTGATCTTTAGCCAGTGGTATGTCAAGGAAGACACGATCAGGGTACTGAGCTGGGACAGGCTGAAATCTGACGAGTCCCGCATCCGAGCCTACTTCAACTATTCCAACTTGGAGGTGGCGTACAACAACCGGATCGCGTTGCTCACTAGACGGTTGGACCAGAGTCTGGCTGAAGGGAAGGATACAAGGGAGGCAGCTGAAAAGGAGTGTGTCGACTTCCTTGACAGCATGTTGGTGAAATCAGCCGACTTCCTTGAAGATGTCGATGCAGCAGCCGCCGCCGCAAAAGAAGAGGAGGAGAACCTGAAGCTGTACCTGGCAAACCGTCAAGCCATGGTCACAGCTGAGCCTCTAGCTCAGTCTGCTCAAGCCTCTCCAGCTGCTCAGCTCGCTCCTTCAACAGAACAAATCTGCGAGCTAATGGCTGAGAGGGTAAACCAGTTGAGGACCGAGCTGCTCGCCAACCTCCAGCACCAACACGATGACCAGCTGAGGGAGTTGGCAGCTCAAGAAGTGAAGTATCAACAACTGATGGAGGAGAATGACGAGCTGAAGATGAAGATGAATGATCTCTCCTCCTCCACCAGTCAGGACGTGTCGGAACTGAAATCCACTCTGTTGGGCTTGAAGTCGGAAGTGAATGTCTTCAAGTCCTTGGCTGACTCAAATCTGGCCAAGTCCCAACAGACGCAGGATGCTGAATGGGAGTCCCGGTTCGAGTCGCGTTGGGCTGAGTTCGTTGCATTTCAGACAGAGGTCAACGACAACCTCTCTGTCTTGAAGAAGGCAGAACAAGAGCGCCAGGACTCCGAACTGGCGAAGAAGATTGAACTGGAGTGTGCGGTCGATGAACTCTTCAACCGTGTTCAATCCACCGAGGCCAAATTCAACTCTCTGGACGGTTCAGTAGCAAGCCTTGTTGCTGATGCCAAAAAGGGGGAAGAGAAGGAGAAGGAGGGTAAAGTACAGGAAGTAGAAGAGACCCAAGAAGAAGGAGTGCCAGCTGCTCAACCATCCAAATCTCAGCTGAGGAGCAGGCAAAGAAGATTGGAGTTTCCTACAGCTCCATAGCCGAGATCGCAACCGAAGAGTGCATTGCAGCGGCCAAGGCTATGGATGTAGAGGAGAAGGACTACATGAACCCGAGCTGGATCAGAAAGTTTGCCGCCAGCCAGGCGAGGGGGGTGAACCAGTTCGAGGTTGAGCTGAAGAAGGTTTCTCAGAACCTGGACCGCAACGTTACCTCCCGCAGCCGACGCCGCATCAACAGAATCCAATCAAAGGCGGAAGCTCGGTTGAAGCAACAAAGGTTGCCTCTAAAGTCCAAGGTTGAGAGTCGGTTCAGGCATACTGACAAGTGGATGCCGACCGAGTGGAATGAGGATTGGGAGATGTTCAAGCAGGAGTTCGTGAACGACTTCTATTACAGGAAGGTTTACGCAACTGACGACCCATGGAGAGCGTTCAAAGAGGCGCTGACTGAGTTGCACTCAGGTGACCCGGGCATGTTCAGTCAATTCAGGAGGGCCATGATTGACGCCAACCTGGACTTGAACACTGTTCCAGTTCCCAAGAGGGTTACTTATCGGCCACCTCTTCTCTCGGATTCCAGCAACCTGAACCGTCAGAAGATTGCATCTGAGGCGAGGCAGGTCTGCAAGGAGCATGAAGTGGACATCTCTAAGGACTCACCTGCTAAGAGGGAAATTTTTGTAAGGATTTTTGGCAAGTATGGGCTACAATACTAGCTCAGTTAGTTTTCTAGCAACTGTTGTAATTTTTTGATTTTTGAGTCTATCTTTTGTAACAATCAGTTGTAATGAAAACTATTCAGTTATAAGATTCACCTTGATGAACAATCCCTCATTGTCCAAGCTCTGAATCACAAAGTCTTTTAAATACCATGTTATAACTGTGCTAACCCTTTGATGTTTTATCTTATAGACTGTCTAGAATTTCAGCTGAGATTTTAGATAAGTTAGTGAGGTTTAGATCAGTAGTGGTTTCAAGTTGTAAGTGGTTTTGGCATCATCAAAAAGGGGGAAATTGTTGGGAAATTTATTAGTATAAGTTTTGATGAATTTCAAAACCGGCTGACCCCAACCGAGTAGATGTTGCCAGTACCTAATGTTAGAATTTAGGCTCGCTGTTTGAGCAAAATTAAGATTTTATCTTTACAGGTCTCCAGCTGAAGATGGCAACAAGGCGTCACTCAGACAGAACATCAGTTGTGAAGAAAGACAACTGAGAGTTCATTTGTTCAGATGTAAACAAGGGGAAGTCTTCAGAACATCAGTTGAAGGAAACCAACTGAGCGTTCATCAGATGAGAAACAGTTGAAAGGAAGAGAACATCAGATGAAAAAGAAATCATCTGAGGGTTCAAACCCAACTGAGTAAAGAAGTGGAAGACAACTGAGGGTTCAGTTTCAGAACCTCAGTTATAGAATCTGAACAAGGAGTTCAACTGTTTTGAAGTTCAAAGTCAGCTGAGAACTCGACAGATCGGAACATCAGCTGAAGATCACTCAGATGAAGGTCAAGACTTTCAACCGACAAACCGAAGTTGACTGTCAAAGATTTGAATTTCAAAAGGAAGTCACATGAGGGTTTGACCATTCAGTCATTACCCCATCTGGCCCAACACAAGGCTGTCTCAGATGGAAAGCAGAAGAGCACAGATGCCATATCGGGAAAGTCTGCAGAGATGAGAGACAAGCTATCGCTTTCAACCGATCAGAGATCAACTGCTCCTCCAACGGCTAGTTGATTCTCTCCGCCTATAAATAGAGGCATCCTCTTATTCGAGAAGGACAGACATGCAGATAGACACATAGACGATGAAAAATTCAAGAGCTTTCTCGAGAGAAATCAAAGCAAATCTGCAACATCATCATCTAAGAGCATCAGCAGCTGAGAGTTCCAATTTGAGAGAACATTAGTAGCTGAGGGTTCCTAGAATTCGAAACTGTTTTTTATCTTAGGTTGAGTGTTTATTCGTTCAAGCCTTAGATCCAGCTCTCATTCTTGATCGAGCTGTAGTTGGAAATCCTACCCTTTCTCACACCCTAAAAAGTGTGCTAGGACCTTACTCTTCCTGTAATTGAGTAGTCAGGTCGTCAAGTACCCGCAAACTTGACTTAGGCTGTTTAGTGCCCGGAAACTAAACTGTAACGGTTGCTCAGCCCGCGTAAGCTGAGTAGTTCTGTCCAGAAGAACTTGGACTGAGGTGTGTGGACTCACATCTCCCCGTGGACGTAGGAGTTCTCTCCGAACCACGTAAATCTTGTGTGTCGTGTTTTTCTTTTGTGTTCAGTCTTTATTATCATATCTTAACTGACAAACTAACCGCATACAATCTGCATACTTTCACAACAACAGTTTTGGTTTTGACCAACCGTGCATAAAAGCGTGAGTTTGATTTTACGAGTTTATTTTCCACCACATTCCGCACAACACCAATCTTCCAGCTGAGGTTGCTTACTCAGCTGTGAGATCCCAACTGAGTCCTCTCACTCAGTTGAAGTTGATTTCAAGTGTTAAGTTTTTCGAAAGTTGAAAAATCCTAACTGGTGTATTCCTCCCCCCCCAATACACCAGTAACTCGTATCGGGACCATAAAAAATAGTAAATAAGTAAAATATTGCAAAAGGTTTGAGCAACATATCTAATAATATGTTGAGATTTTTTAGAGTTAATTATTTGATGTAAATGGACAAAAATACCAGAAAAATAATTTAATTTTGACCTAATATTTGGTAAGATTGGAATGAATATGCTCATTGATTCCAATTGTATACTAAGTTGTTGAAGTGCTAGTGACTTTGAGCTCATTTGTCCAAATTTTACCAATTTTGCCACAATTTATAATTCAGTTTATGTTTTATGAATTATATTCGATTTTCAAAATTTATTGGTAATTTGATTATAAAAGTATAATTTTAAGTACTTCCTCCATCCACGAAATGGTTACCACATTTTGGACGACACAAGTTTTAAGAAAATGGTAGGTAGTAGTGAAGTATAGTGAGTATTGTTATGAGTGGAGTAAGGGTCCCACAATAAATGTGAGTGAAGTAGCAAAAATGGTAACCATTTCGTGGACAAACTTAAGTAGCAAAAGTGGCAACCATTTCGTAGAGTAGCAAAAGTGGTAATCATTTCGTGGACAAACTTAATAAGTTTTGCCCACTACCTACCGTCCATTACTGCCCACAATTGTAGGGTAAATTTGAAAGAATAATATACTCCCTCCGTTCGGGTTTTAAAATCTCATTTCACCCATTTCAAATGTTCGAGTTAAAAGTCCTACTCTTATTTTTAGACCATTATACCATTCTTACTTTTTAGAATTACCACCCTTTGTCATTTGAGACCCCACCTCACATCAATTTTATTTCTACTTTTTTATTCTCCCAACAACTTTATTCTTATTTTTTGGTCAATACCAC
Source organism: Schizonepeta tenuifolia (assembly GCA_029490685.1). Lineage (NCBI taxonomy): Eukaryota > Viridiplantae > Streptophyta > Magnoliopsida > Lamiales > Lamiaceae > Schizonepeta > Schizonepeta tenuifolia. The sequence continues at coordinate 8,712,224 of CM055956.1, forward strand.
CTCTTTTTTATCATTACCACTATTTTTTTGTCATTATTCACTACCCCTACTTTCTAACTTTTACCCTACTCAAAAACACTTTATCAATTTTCTTAATTTCCGTGTCCATTTAAAATGGGACTTTAAAACCCGCGAGTAATAATAATGAAAAAACTTAGTAAATGTAGTTTCACGTAATAATTCTTATCATAATACCTCAATTATCAATCTTAATTACGAAATTTGCCACCGCACAATTAATTTGCAAATATGCAATCAATTTGGGATTGAAAACTCCCCTTTTAATATATAATAATAGATAATAGATTTCGGTTAATATCAATACACATAAGTAATTAATAGGAAATTAAAATCTATATACGTTTTAACGCATAGTTTTTTAATTCATTAAGTGTCATATATATTATAGTGGTGATTCGTTGATGCTTGTCTAGGTTGGATTTTCTACCAAGGTTGTGATATGCCTATACAAACATCGAATAAAATGTTATAGAGACGACTAGTTTATACGAGGAATGTAAATGAGCCGAATTGTTTGTGAGTTATAATCGGGCCGAGTTTCTTTACTAAACGAGCGGTGCTTGAGCTTCAAATCGAGTTCGACGAAGTTTTCGAAAGTCGTGCTCGAGTTTCCCTACAATCGACTCGAGAAACTCGCAAATATGTTCTAATCGAGATTAAAAGAGCCAACTCGTGAACGTATTCACGAGTCAATTAAAAAGGCCCGTTCACGAACATGTTCCCTAACTTCTTAAACGAACACGTTTATCAAGTAGTTAATAAACATAAGGAAGCACACATAACATTAGTTCTAAATTTACGTGGAATTCTACATTACTGACTTGGACCTCCCAAGCTAGTAAAATTTAGTTCTAAATTTAGAACAAACATGAAATTCTCATGACGTTTGTTTTTATTAAGAAATTAGTTCCGCTTTTTTACATAGGCATAGATTTTGAGAGCCCTTGACAATATAAAAGAAGAGAAGGACTTGGGTGTGCATAAGTTTGCACCCATTTGCACAGTACCCGACCCGCCCGGCCCCACGCGTTGCTCGATCCGCGCGTGGATCTCACGCGGCCCACTGTTTTTTTTTTTTTTTCCAGATTTTTTTTTCCGGCGGAGTCTTCGGCTCCGATTTTACGGCTTCGCCTTCGCTCCGATTACTAAAATAAGGATAATCGGCAGCAACAATTTGGATTTTTTTGGCTTGCTCGAATCTTAACCAAATAAGAAGCGGCAAACAAAAAAAATTGAAAAATTAAAAAAGAAATGGTCAAAGGGGTTTGACCTAGGTCAAACCTGGGTCAAACGGGTCAGGTCTGGTGGACGGGTATTGCACGGTGCAAATGTTGCACCCAAGTTTTTGTCATAAAGAATTAGCAATTGTGTACCGGAAATGTTAGTCTTTCTAATAATTTCAGACCCCAAAAGTATTAGTAGTATTTAGAAATAGTATAATATAAATGAATTAATATTAAAATAATTAAAAAAAAGCCGTTACTATAAAATGAAAAATTGTGATCTTCAAATTCAATAAACCCTCATTTTCAATTCCAAAATAGAGATATAAGTGGCATATTTTTATTATTAAATAAATATTTGATAAATCAGCCGATAACGTCGTACTAATATAACTAAGTTAATAGTGGCATGAAAGAGAAGAAAACAAGTACTCCATCCGTCGACGAAAATTATAGTCAAATTTTCATTTTGGTCCGTCCACGAAAATTATAGTTTTTCTAATTTAGAGAAATGACTTTACACAATCTTTACTAGTCATTCCATTTCAATATTACATAAAATTAACCTCTCGCCTACGACTTATTATTCCTCTCAAAATATCTATATAATTTTCAATACAAAAGATCAGGGGTATAATAGTTAACTCCACACTTCTACCTAACTTTTTTTAAAATCCCAACACAACCTAAAAACTATAATTATCATAAACCGAGAGAGTATATATATGAAAAAAATTAAAGGAATACCTAAAATAAATATCTACCAGAAGCTTAATCCATTTAAAATCAAAAGATCGCAATTCATTTTCCCTCACTTTACTTGAATCATGTGAAATTTTCCAATAATCGATGTTGAGAACTCTAAACTAATTAATACATTTGGATGTATGAGTATTCGTGTGAATTGATCGATGTATTGTATATTCGGATATGTGAGCTGTTGATTATGAATCTAGTCGATTTGATTTTGGATTTGAGGTGAATCGGTTGATTTCAGTATGAAGAAAAGATTGAGAAATTGATAATCGATTTGGCGAAGGAGTCAAGGCAATTTATCGGAATATCCCTACTTTTTCTCTTCATAATTCTGCTCATCTATCCCATCTTCCTCATTTCTCTCTCTAGGTTGTTTCACGCAATTTTATTATTGATTCTCGATTAATTAGATGTATGAAGTTTTATCTCGTTTTGATTTTGAAGGCATAGAAGAATTAGTGTTCAATTTTTGGAGTGATGATTTTTATTGCTCTCTCTCTCTCTCTCTCTCTCACACACACACACACACTACTCATTGTATTAGCAAGATTATTAAGGAGTAGTGAAATCTTCGAGTCCACCATTGATATCTCAATCAGTATTCAAACATATTATACCTTACTATTGAAGTACAAAAAAAAGCAGCATAGCAATTTATGGAGGCCATTGATTTCCATGACATAGCTACCACTTTTTTTGATTCATGAAACCTAAATAAATAATGATTGTATTTTTCTATTATTATGACAGCCACGTCACCCTCATCGACGCTCACGGAAGAGGGGGAAAAACAGTACTTATCTCTCTACCCCTCAAGGTCCGTCGTTTAGCGTAGCAATGAATCAATGGAGAGGAAGAAGTGAAGTTACACGAATTTGTACCTACTGATAGGGAGCAAGTCGAAAGTTGCCGCGCTGTTTTACCATATTTGATGTTACTTTTTCTTTTCTTTTTTTTTTCAATCACATGGCGTGGAGAATCATCGGCGACCACTGTTCGATGTTTTACTATAAGAAGGGGGGGGGGGTCTGTTGTTTTTTACACACACAACACGCACTGATATATAATTTTTTTTTTTTTCGAGCAAACCCTAAATTAAGGGATCGATTTTTTGCAGCGGCCGCGGCGGCGAGAATTTTGTTCGAGGTGGAGCGATTTCGGTAAGATTTTTAATTTGATCGGAAAATTATGGATGGATTGTGGTTTGGGCGAGAGGGGGGAAGGATTCGAGATTTGACAGAAGAGAGTGAGCACACGCAGACAATTGTTATAGATCAGTATACCTCTGTGGATGCTTGTGCTCACTTACCTTTCTGTCTAGTATCAACTTCTCTCTCTCTCTACCCCCTTTCTCTCTCCACCACTCCACTTCATGTCAGCTTCTCTCCGTCTTCTCCTTTCTGGTTTCTGAGTAAAGTTCCAATCAGCTTAATTCTCTTTCTACTCTTTCCTGCTGCCATACCTTTTGCTCTCTCTCTCTCTTCTCACTCACACACACACACACAGACGCCACGGGAGATAAGTGCCTTTCTCTGAAGGACTAAACACCTGATTACCTGCCATTGACCGTGCCACGGCCTTAACCACACATCTCATGTACGCAGAAAATCGCGAAACCTTCAATAATTTTGGATTTAAAAAAAAAAAAGTGGTGTGTTTTTTTTTTGGTGGAGTATTTCAACCTTATCCCATACCATAATAACACACAGAACAATAACCTAAGGCAGGCTATGATTCAATGATATGTGATGATGGAACCAGTCCTTTGAGGTACGCCTGAATACTGTACTGTTCTTCTTATTGGGAGTTGTGATTATTTTATTTTATTTTGTTTATCTTTTGTTTAAAAAAAATTCTAGGGACTTCTAGTCAAAACTATTTACTTTGATGGATTAATTACTTCTGAGCTTGCTTGCCTCATCATATCCCTTTTGGAATGTTTTTAATTTCTCGATCTTGAACATTTTCAAAATTTATTACTAGAAATGTTGATTATAGTCAATTATGAACAAGTTCAACAGGTTGTATTCATGAATGTATGGCCTTTTAGCTTGTAGCTATAAATGAATGAAGCATTGAATGTGTGTAAGAGTAAGACCTCAAAAGTCTAATCCTTCACTATATAATCTCATCTCAAGAATCAAACATCTCAATTCAAATATTGATTTATTTATCTCCTGGTTGTGCTGGTGTGGACAATGTGTACTCATGCTCAAGCCCGACGAGGAGGGCCAGTGTGGCGCCCGTCTCATACTCATACCATCAACGTGCAGCCTGTGGCTGTCGCGGTGAAGAAGGAAGAAACTGTCAGTCGAGGAAATGCAGCAGCAGTTGCAACTATGCCCAAAGCTAGTGTATTTGTGAAGAAAGAAGAGCTTGTAAAAGTGAATGTATATCAAGAGCCGTCCTCTTTATTAGACCTATCTATGTATGTTGGTATAATCTGTGTGTTGCTACCAGAAAATAAGAGTTATGAAACTTTTGAATTTGAATCTGCCTTATTATAACTGTTACTTATTTATTCTGATCATCGAATAATTTTGCTAAATTAGACATGAAAAAATTGCACAATCTGAACACAAAACACTAAACAACTTAAATATTATCAATGTAAATGCTAAATATGGTTAGATTCTTCCATCTTGAATTTCCAATAAGAAATGTTTTAGATATGTATACTCTAGTCGCAATCCATAAAAATGTGGCAAAATGAAAAATACTCATCCCCTTAAAAAACAACAAAAAATGCACACTCTTGAATATTTGAAATATAATATGTCATCTTGTCATATACACTTTATATCACATCTCTAACACATGTGTAAGACATGTGATATAAAATGGATGACAAGTGTGGTATTGCGTGATATATCACATCATTTTGTGCTAATTTTCTGATTATTTGACAATCATTAGCCAATAATTATATTTTTAATTATTTTATATGAAACATATAGGGATTAAGTAGCGTAATATTCACTTGAAAAATTATGAATTGTCATTAAACTATCCTAAATGACGTTCCCGCTCGGTTATAAGGAAATCCCGCTCGACAATTCAGGCCATTTGTTTAGTTAGACTATATATATTTTACCATTCACCACTCTCTTTTACACACCCTCAAGAACAACCAAAATTACTTTGTAAAATTCATCACATTCGAAAGTGGGCAACAATATTTGACAACAATATCAGTTGAGGTATTTTTCCAACCTTTTAATTTTCCTCTCGTATCCGCATAATTTTTATTGTACGTAATAAATTAGAATAAGAGACTATTTAGTATTCGAAACATTGAAATTATATGAATGACGTATAAATTACATTTTAAGACTATATTTTATTTCGAATATTGAAATTTATTATTTTCAAATATCGATATTAACTATTTCACACTCTAGTTAGTGAAATCCCGCTTGAGCGTGATTTTGCTATTGACGAGAGAGATTTGATATATTAGAACTAAGAAAAATTCTACAAACTCGAGTATAGCTATTTCCCGCTCGAGATTGGTTTTCTCACTCGAGCGAGATTTAGTTTTGCCGAGAGGTATTTTGTATTTTAGAACTAAAAATAATTCTACACTTTCACTTACGCTATTTTCCGCTCGGGTTAAGCTACTTCCCGCTGTGAAGCGTAATCCCGCTCGAGAGGGAAATTGATGAGTTTGGCGAGCGAGATTTATTATTTTTGTGTTAGTTTTATTAATTGTTATATGTTTGTGCTTCTGTGTAGATGTATCACTATTTTACTATCATATACGGAGGAACATGGTCAGGTTGTATGTACTCGGGCGGATATGAAATCGTTTTTGTCGAAAGAAATCTCATTGATACACCATCGATTGTCAATTGAGCGTAAATTCAATGAGCACATAATATGAGTTGCAATATCTATCGAAGTCTCCGAGAGGACGCACTGTAAAGTGCCATTAAGCATCGATGGTATTTTTTATTAGTTGTGCGCGACGCAGCCAAAAGCAACTGTGTACGTTACTCACCAATACCTGGACGAATACGTTCCTACTTTTGAAGAACCGCGACTATCTTCGTTCGAATACGAGTTTGGTGGCGATTATTATGAAGAAATGGATCGTATTCAAAGACATATGCTTTCCTCCACTTTTACTAACGATGCATACTCTGTTGGGGGTAATTACAGATCGACATCCACATATTATTGTGGATCCACGTCGACACAAGTTCGAGAGAGAGCAAATGGTGCTGACGAGATGAAGATGCAAATGGTTCTGACGATGATGAAGACGCAAATGGTTATATCGATGAAACTTATGTGCTGGAAACCGACAGTGATGCGTCGGAAGAGGTGACAGAGGACACCATAATCGAATCGGCTATGTTGGAGCGTAACCATAATAGAATCGGCTATGTTGGAGCGTGAAGCATGGATTCGCGGTGAAGAAGAGGGTCAACCCGCTGATCTAGGCAATTGGTTAGTTCCGGTGATTCCGGTGAATGCAACAACGATCGTTATACGTGAAAACAACCCTCTAGAAGATGGTGATTTATCCGCTGGTTCTGTTTTTGAATGTAAAGAAGCACTAAATATTGCAGCCGACTTGTTGCACACGAAGATTGGAGCAGAATACAAATGTGATGACTCTGATACAAAATGTCTCAAATGGATATGAAAGCGTATGGAAATTTGTCCGTTCGAGATGCGAGCATCATCAAAGTGTATGGAAATTTGGCCGATAGTGGAAAGAATTTGATATACTAAATTGGTGAAAAGTGAATGAACCTAGGTTGCCTATTCTAGCTCACCTAGTTCGTGATTTGCTTTCGGTACCTATTTCTACGGTAGCATCCGAGTCGGCTTTTAGCACCGGGGGTAGGGTGCTTGATGCTTTTAGGAGTGCGTTGACTCCTAGAATTGTTGAGAGTCTTGTTTGTACTCAAGATTGGCTAAGGAAGTCAAAACAACCTATTTCAATTGAAGAAGATTTGGAGGGCATTCAAAAGCATGAAGAAGGTATTTTAACTTGTGATTGATTTCATTATTCTTTTAACTTGTTATTGATTTGATCATTTATATTTTTTCTTTTTTGTAGCTTTGAAAAGTCTTGGCATTGTTGAAGGTGAAGAGATGATTGCAAATGTTGAAGCCATGGAGATTTAAAGCTAAAAGAATAAAGGATTGATGGAGTTTAGAAGCTAGTTGATTGAAGCTATATTTATGTTATTTCATTAAATTTGTACTTTGAACTTTGAAGAGTGTTGTACTAAGATTTATTTATTTGTGATGTTTTGTAATGTTGTGACTTGTGGGTTTATTTCTTGACATTGTTATGTAATATGTTGATGTTGGACTTGGATTTGAACTTGGGATTTAGAAGCTAAATGTCTAAATGTGATGATAATGATAGTGTACTGTACTGTTTCGTTCTCTCTCTATTTCTATTTTTTTTTTTATCGGTTAAAAGTTAATCGGCCGAACCGACCGAATTCTTTCGGTCCGGCCCAATATCAGTTCAAAATTTTTTTCGGCCCAGCCCAGGTCCAAAATATTCTGGTCGGTCGGTTTATCAGTTTTAGTATTTTTGGTCGGTCGGCCGAACCGACCGGCCGATGCACACCCCTAGAGAGTAAATAGTATCTACAGAGGGTAGGTGAGGGCTTACTTATAACAACATTAAATATAGACTAATTATTTCCTTTAAAGGAAACATGTCAAGTAGAATGGGACGTTCTAGAATGAAAAACAAGCCATATTCAATGGGACAGAAGGAGTATATTTTATATATATACATATTATCAATTGCCTTCAAACCAAATAAATTTAACAACGTATGAATATTTTCGTGTTTTGTGTTTTGTTAGGGATCCCCGATGAGGTGAAACTTGATGGTGAGATGTCATACTAGTTTCCTCCCACTTTTAAGCTTCCCCATAAGTTGTCTCAAGATCCTATTCAACGTTAGATGATAGTTCGATCAATCTTTTAAATATATCAATATATTTCCGTATATCTTTAATTATAAGATAGGAATATTTTTATGAAAAAGAAAAAAAAAATAATCTCATCGTACATGCAAGGTTAAGATTGAAGCTTACAAGGAAGGTGTCGCGAAAAGCAAATGTGCGCTATAGAAAATCCATGGTACAAATTAAGCCTATGAAAATGCCTCATAAACTTCTGTTTTTTGTTTAGTTTGTTGTGGATTTCTTGTTTCAAACCTTGGACATGTACATGATGATGACAATACATACGTATATGATAAATGAAAATTAATGTTTTGCAGTTGGACTATGATGAATTGGAAAGCATGGCCAAAAAATCCAATGAAGCGAGCAACGGAGGAAAGTGAAGGTGTACAATACAGTACGTACCATTAAAACCGGTCATGTTATCATTCAACTATTCGGAGGAAAATGTGGAGATTTCATTGAGGTGCAATACAAAGGAGTGTTTGTCACCTGGATTGTTGCTGCTGTTGGGGTTATAATGAAATCCTGTCTTGCTAGGGTTTCAAGGGCTAGGGTTTAACTAAAGGGTCAATGGCATGTAAATTTCTAAATTTTTTGAGTTATCGCATTATGCAGCTTAAGAAAAACATCTGCCTCACAATTTTTAAATTTTTAGTTTTGTCTGATTTTGCAACCCGACTCGATTTCCAGCGAATTTTGAGATGACATGGCAGCTGGAAAGCAGACGTGGACATAATTGGAACAACGTCTTTAGAGCTATAGTAATGACGTCGTATTAAGGATAATTGAAATGAAATTCGATTCATCTTATAAAACTAATTGAGGGCTACAATCATTTAGTCGAAAGGGAAAGAGATAGCAACCCGTCGATTGGAAGAAGAGAACCCACAAAGTTCATGGCTAGTTCATCGTCGAATCTTCGATTGAACCTGAAGGAGGTATCGATCCTGAGAGAAGATACTATTGTTGTAGTCACCGAGCGATATACCGCATAAATATGTGATGGTCCCAGTAATGAGTATCTGGTGTATGGAGGGGGAGGGGTAATACACCAATAGCAATTTTCTTTTGCTCAAATCTTTTCACTGAGTTGAACTTCTCAGGTCAGTTGGCTCGACAACTGGAAAGTCAGTTGGAGCAACTCTACAACTGAATGTTCAGTTGGAGCTGATCACACAGTTGGCTGCTCAGCTGGCTTCTATGCCTGAAGGTCAGCTGAATGCACCAACTGAGGTTTTGAATCATTTTGCGATGCGGAAGATGGTGGCAATTAGACTCGTTACAAAAATTGAAACTTTTGTGAAAAGGGAAGGTCAAGTTCCCAAATTAGTGCAGTTGCAATGTGCATATGCTAGGTCAGTTGGTTAGGTAAACTGAATTTAAAATACTGAATGTAAAATGCATAAAGTAAAGCACAGTATTTTAACGTGGTTCAGAGATTGACCTCCTACGTCCACGACTTCTTTTTTGGGGAAGTAATCTACTAGATAAGCTTAAGCGTGCTTACCAAACGCCCCACTTGGATTACGGGTTCCAAGCAAACCTAACCAGTTCGATTCCGGGTTCGAACAAGACCTTACAAACACTTTTCCGGACAAGTGCACAGCCTATCTAGATTCTGGGTTCTAAGGGACTTATCCTTGAATTGCGGGTTCCAAGAGACCTGGTATTGGATTGCGGGTTCTAAGAGACCTGGTGACTTTGATTTCAGGTTTATAGTCAGACCTAAAGAATTGGATCTGGGGGAGAGAATCCAACAAGGAAGCCTTCAACACGGGGGGAGAGTGGAGGCTTCTTCCAAAGGCTTCAGATTCAATCTCTTGCGAGAGAACCTGGTCAGACACAAGACAAACAAGAACTTGTTTCTAGACTCAATCAAGAAGAAGGGATTTCTAAGAGGCTAGAGGGAAGAATAGGAGGAGGGATGAACACTCCACTTCAACTGGACTTCACCAGAGGTCTTCTTTCTCAGAGAGAAAGAGGTGACAAGCTGCTGCCGCTTCACTCTTGATTTCTCTCTGGGAACTTCGTCTGTTCGCACTTGTGTCTCTCTTTTAGCAGTGGTGTAGAGACCTATAGAGGGAGTTCAAACTAGCCGTTGAAAAGAGTCATTTGATCTCTGCCATAAGTATGGCACTCCACCTGCTTTTCTGGAAACTATCCTAAAATGGAAAATGCGACCTTTGCTTTTTGCACGTCACTGTTGTCGGTCCATTTATGGTAAGTTTTCCAGCTGACTTGTTCTTCCGAGTAGATTTGAATTCTGGACTGCAACTCCTCCGTTTTCAGCGTCTTCGATGTCTTCTCTTCTCCGCTTCCGAGTAGATTTGAATTTCTCTTCACGCTGGAACTATATGCATTCAGTTGCGTGGTTCAGCTGTGGAGTTAATTGAGCTGCTATCCAACTGAGTTTGTACTTCAGTTGAGGTTGATGTCTCAACTGAACTTGAGCCTCAACTGATTCTGGACCTCAGCTGATTCTGAGTCTCAGCTGAGTTTGGGCCTCAGCTGAGTTTTCTTCACGAACTCCCTTCTTTAGTCCGGTTGACTTCTTCTGCTTGAATTTTGTAAAGATAAAATCCCTACGCTCAAACAGTGAACTCTAGCTAAGAACATACTAAATACATTCATCTACTCGGTTGGGGTTAGTTGGGGTTTTGGAATCTTTCGGAACTTTTTACTAATTTTCCCAACAATATGTCCAAGTCTGCTTCCCGGTTGCCATATCAGTTCGAAATTCACCGGAAATTGGGTTGAGTTGCAAAATTAGAAAGAAAAAAAAACTAAAATTTTGAAAATTGTGAGACATTTTTTTTCTGAGGTGCAAAACGCGACAACTCAAAAGAGTTCGAAAATTTACAGGCCATTCAAATTAATAGTTCGAAATCAATTTTATTTAAATGTTACTTGTGTATTATTGCTAATTTTTGTCAGGGATCCCAGCAGATGAACTGAGAATCCATGTTGGGATATCGCTCTTCATTCTTGCTTCCACTTTCAAGATTCCCAAAATGCTGCCTCGAAATCTTACTAAACGTAAAAAGGTAATTCTTTTAATTTAATTACTACTGCATTTCATTGATCATCCATTGTAGTAGATTGTATTTATTCTGAAAATCTATCTTAACCTGCAGCTTCTGTCCAAAGTTAACTTCATAACCATTGAAAAAAAAATAGTTTAAAATGGCCATTATTATTCAAGCATATAGAAAGTTCAAATGAAGGTAATTTATAAGTTAACCGTGTTAATTTATTCCGATTTCTTCTAGTTTAGCAGATCCTGAACTTCTGAATTTTTAGTTATCAATTCGAATTAACCGTGTTTTCATGTGCTTCAGTTCGAATTCCGGGCACTTGGGAGGCACATAACAAAGACCAACATCTTCTTGCTATGAAACAAGTGCAGTTACATCCGTCTCGAGCAATTCGATTTTCTTCTCGTGTGCTCAACACGACAACCAGATGATCGATCGATCTCTTGTAATCTTACAGTGTAATTATCGTGCACTTGTATTTGATCAAACAATGTAAATATAAATTTGTATAACTATTAGAATAGTAGGGATTCAAAATATATTGCAGGTAATCCATATTTTATAATTCAAAACTCTTTTTATGTAAGTAAAGATTTGTAAGTCAGATTACTGGAGAAAGTTCATAAAACAAACCTGACTGAAACTAAAAAAAGAAAAAGCAAAAAGAGGACTGAAGTTTTATACCTAACTCCTGTGACCTAAACTTCACAGTCGTCCGAGCTTTTGAACAAGACGATCCTCGATTTCTACTCTCTTCTTCATCAACACAGCATACTTGGAAACGAGCTCGTGGCCTCCCCCAGTGACTGCGAGTCGGCAATTGAGAGACGTCTTTTCTAACTTGCCCGCATACATTGATGAAATTGGAACAAAGCTGTCCTTCTTATTGCACAACCAACCATGAGCAGCCCTTAAGGCAGCTCCCATCGAAGCCGAGTCTGAAGAAGAGATTCAATAATCGAATATCAGTACTCACCACCACAATCAGACAACAGCGGAAAGAGAAAAATTGAGAAACAGAAATTGAACTGTCACGGGGAAGTTCCACTAAGTACTTGCCTGAGCTTTGGATTTTGTACACATTGCACCCGAAAATCGAAGCCATTTCATTGAGAATGCTGTCATTTGCCGATGCTCCACCGGTAGCAATTATGCGTTTTGGAGGTGAAGGCATTCCGAATCTTTCTGCATGAGCTCGCATAGAGAGGAACTGTCCTTCAACTAATGCTCGAACCTGCAAAAAGAGCTTCGGTGAGTATATGTTTGCATGTCACAGATATGATGAGAATTCGATTTTGATCCACCAACCTCAGAGGCAGCATCAAATTCCGTAGCTTCAGATTCTTTTACTCCATCTAACGTGTCTCCTTTGAAGTTCTCAAGAATGTAACGATGGGTTCCAACTGCGATAATGCCATTAAAGAGGTCAAATGATATGTACATAAACTACACAAGCCTAGGGTGAATCTCAATTTTACCATATGTACTGACCGTCAAGAAAATTTGACGACGGGGTGTTACATTGCACTATTATCTTTGTCAGTCAAACCGTACTTCCCTTAGTTTCATTATGTTACATATTTTTTTGATTCTTCACATTTCCTTTGTGACATTTCAAATAAGGGCCCACAGCCCACTTCATAGAAAGGAAGTCGTATACCGCCACGGTTTAATCATTAACAGTGTGTTCTAGTATGCTTACCTGGCAAGGGGGGAATGATTTCATGGTCTTTGTAATAAAATCCCAACTTTCCACCTGAAAAATAAGTGGTAGGTATTATAAACATTCCACTAAAATACCTAAGTAGGCAGAAACAAGATGCGCTCACCATTGAGAGGTCGTGTCTGCTGCAAATATTTATTAAAAACATCCCAAGATTTATCGGCACACTTGTTACGTATATCTGCCAAGGTTAAAGACATTAACTCAATGTATGCCTCATTTTACTTTCAAGAAAGATAGTGCTCAGTTTTGTCCTTACCTTCACGGGTCAAAGAGCCATTCTTATAGCATAGCATAACCATGTAGCCCTTCGTATCAACTGGATTAGGAAAAACGTGCCCTTCTAAGCACGCCTTGTGTTCATTAGTAATGCCAAAAACCTATAGCAAAAGTGGGATCAATTCAACTCTACTTCGAATTTGTTTTGGATACATCACATATTATCGCAATTCTGCATTCTAATGACTCTCATGCACTTTTGTTGAATGCATGAATGATGAATTTAGCTCAGAAACACGACTTATCATTGATATGGTAATTAACAAGTCAAAAAAGGCGCAAACTAATCTCACTTTATGAGACCACTCACCACTGTGAGAAAATATGAGCAATACTAGCTCCAAGTAGTAACGAGATAATGGTAAAAAGTGAACAAATAAAATTTAGGAGCATATGAAAACTTCATAAACGGGTAAAGGGGAACAAGAGCAAGCTCACTTACGGTGTCACTGGTGCCAAGACTGATTGCCAAATCCCCAGGACTGTTGAGCGTCAAACCTAATACAGTACACGAACATAAAGTGAATAACTTTTACAGTTCGACCCCCAACAAATTAATACTAGTATTACCATCATGATCAGGGAAATAAACTTAATAAATGCATGTGTTTTCTACGCAATAAAATACAACAGCAAGAGCACATTGTACGCAATATGTGCAACGAGAGATCGCGCACATAACCCAAATATTGGTTCCGTTCAAGGCTAGTCCAACATCCCTCAGAAGATAGAAGTGCCACTTCTATCTAAATTGAGATTATCTTCAATAAGGTTTCCAAGATTTCATTTTGTCAATCTTATTTATCAAATGAACTTTCCCAACCTTGTAGTACAGGATGATTTATTATCGAAAGCAGATATCAGAGAATTCCGATATACATACGCTTCATAAAGGTACATGTTAGTTCAAATTAAACTTACAAAGCAGAACAAGTAAACTAATGCAGTGTAATAGGGCAAGTTATGAAAAGTCAGATCGAAGGAGTCAAAAGTCAAAACGAAGTATCCTCGATTTATTATCAGTGGTTTATATTGTAAGAGGAAGAACAGATACAAAAAAATAACATTAACCTGCTAGGCTGTTAGGATTATCACCAGACCACTGAGTGACGAGACACTTTTTATCGAAATGGTACCTGAAAGAATTTTACAAGCAGACACGTCACATACAAACATAACAAAAGCATTCAAGAGAGTGTCACTTGAGCACAATAACATGAGAAAACAACAGGATCACGATGTCTTAGAAGCTCCATGGTTACTTCAGATGGCAGAATTTTCAAAGCTAAAATACAGCAGAGGATTTAGTTTCACATTCTTTCCAGTTTCCACACAAATATATATCTTAGCCTACTGTTTTCTATAGAGCAATCGACTTATCTGCAGCTAGAGATACAATATAGGTATATTCAAGTTAATCCGTATGAACAATTGGGCATCATTGAGTTTCTAGATTAGGATGCCACCTACCTCTCAACAAAGTAGGGAGCAATTGGACCAGCAATAGCATACGCAGGAGCCAACTTCCCGAGTTTCTCTTCCAAGCTTGGTGCTGTGACCTAACCAAATAGAAGAACTATTACTATGATAGAACCTGAAAACTTCACAAGTGCACATTTCTATTCGAACATAAACTCTTCATTGATTGCAATGGAACTGAATTTTCAAAAGATCCACAACACGGACCTCCAAAATCTTATTCGACCAATCTCTCTCCTTAATGTCCATCAAATTCATCCCGGCTCCATCAGTGTGATCGATAGCAGCATAGCTCCCAATAAGAAGAGAAGCCATGAAGGAGCTAACCAAAGAGATTCTCTCTGTATTCTTATAAGCTTCGGGCTGCGTCTCAAAAACTCTTCTGATCTGTGGACCCGTGAACCTTTCATAGGCACGCGAACCAGTAAGGCTCGACAACTCCAAAGCACCACCCACAGCTTTCTCAATGGCCCTACATTGTTCTGTAGTGCTACTATCCATCCATATAGGCGACTCCTTCACGGAGAAGGCATCACCAAGTTGATCCACCAACAGTTTTTTAGCATCCAACGAAGACAAAATCTTCGAACTCCCGGTTTTCCAATACACACTGCCATGTTGCTGCCCACTACCAGAAACAGCAACAATTTTCCCAAAATCGAGTCCCGATTTCTTGAGCCTCTGAAGAATGAGGTCTAATGCTTCCACCCACATTATAGTGGGAGAAACAATTCTCCCATTAACAGAAGGGTCTCGATAAACACCATCTTTAGTCTTGTAATGAGATAATTCAGAATCAAAATTAACAATTTCCTGAGCTACAATATTCAAACTTGCATCCAAAACAGTTGCCTTCAGTGACCTACATAGTAAATGATCATTATTTTCCTCTCAATTCGAATAAAAATCTAATCTTGGCAGACAATCAACAACATTCAAGATAATTTCATCTCAATTCGAATAAAAATCTAATCTTGGCAGACAATCAACAACCTTCAAGAAAATTATATCAAAGGTTGCCCCAGTTATAGAAACAACAATCAATCGATCAAATGATCATTAGAATGTTAATCACCGTGTGAAAGTTTTGAATTTCTGATAGGATAGCAATCGGCATTTTGACAAAATTAAGGATCCCACAAAAAACAAATAAGTCGAAATAGAAAATTTAAACTTACTGAGTTGAGCTATCAAATCCCAGAAAAAAGGAGCCTTGTGGGAGAGAGTAATCTTCCATCACTGAGAGATGAAGATCGTACACCGCTGTAAAAAAGAGAGAGCTTCGACGTGATAGTCTAATGTAAAATTTGGATAAGAAATTATCTGAAAATAGGTATATAAAGAAGTTGACGAGATAATCGGATTTACGTATATCTTGTTTTCTTCTTCAAAGAAAATACAGTATATTTAGAGAATTATACTAACATTAAAAGAAATTAATTAGCTAAAGATAAGAATAAAAAGAATGACTAGACATGACGAACGACGACTGACGAGATTATCGGATTTAAATCTTCACATCCAATCCATTTATATCTTATTAATTCAAAAACATTATCTTTCGTGTTAAACCTGCGGGACAAGGCGTTTGCTGAGTGTTCAAAAGACTCCATATTTTATTACTTTTAAATATATTATCATGTGTTAAGTGATTATATTGTACAAAGGTGATGTTATCAAATAAATAATAGAAATGAACTTGTATTTTTGAATAATATTAATGAAATTTGCAAACAATATAAACTTCTTCTAACCGCAATGATTTTATTTCTAATTTATTGAAGGAATCAATATATTTAATTAAGAAGTACTATTCATCTTTCTAGAACTTGCAAAAATAAAACTATACATGTTAGATTGTACTCGTCCCTAGCTCCATTTTTTTTAATAAGATGTTTTAACTTTGCGCACTAGAATTAAGAAATATTTATTAACACAATTTTTAACGATTCGTGGTGGTAAAATTGTAGTAAAAAGCTTTTAAATATATTTGGAAGGCGAAGAAAGGAACAAAAGTAATTGGAATTTTAGGGAAATGTTTATTAACACTATTTTTAACAATTCGTGGTGGTAAAATTGTAGTAAAAAGCTTTTAAAATATATTTGGAAGGGGAAGAGAGGAAGAAAAATAATTGGAATTTTAGGGAGAATGTTGGGAAATGAAGAATTAGAATGGGTATGACCAATAAGAGAGAGAAACAACCTTAGGCTATGAGAAAGCGTTACGAAATAATACAAGTTCAAAAGGTTAAAACATCTTTACAAAAAAACAAAGACGAAGGCAGGTGTAGATTTTTAAGTAGTGATGAACTTTTTTTGAATGATAGTTAAGATTTAGTACAATTTAATCTACACTGTAAGTAAAATATTGGGCGAATTCTTGCATGAGACCGGTCTCTTATTAGAGACTGACGCGTCAAGCGCGTAGGGTACACGTGCACGTGTCCACGCGCAGCGCGTGCACCCCACGTGCTACTATTTTTTTTTTCTATTTTTTTTTCCTTCTTTTTTTTGTTTGTCTCTTCGTTTTTTTGTTTGCCGCTTCTTTTTTTATCAGATTCGAACGAGGGGAGCTGAAAGTCTCGGAGCGAGCCGAAGAATGTAAATTGTTGCTGCTAAGATTATCTTTATCCGATTCCTTCGAGGTAGAAGCGAAAACCGCCAATTGCTGTATTGGAACCGTACTCTGGCCAATTAAGAAAATAGATTTATTTGTATGAGTTAACATTAAGTGGAACGTAACCTTTTTTTTTTCTTGTATTCCAAACCCAAAAAAGTCCAAAATAATTGAATTGGACAAAATATTGGCTTAAGAATGCAAGAAGAAAATTACAAGAAAAAAGGTTATAGTCCACTTATTATTGGCTCGTACAAAAATATACCGTTTTCTAAAAAACGAAATAAGTTAATGTTCGAAAGTTGCCTCTAGCTCACCTCGAGAGAGGAGGGATTTGGAAAAATATAGAAGGATTAGATATTGAAAACGACTGCGATGAAATTAAATATGGTACGTACTCATCAATGGGCCAATGACCCACAATTTCTTCTCTCGTGACCCGCACAATGCAAGGCCCGGCCCATTGGTACGGGTGGTTGCATTGCATCCCTCAATCAAAAAGGCATCTTGTCTGCAAATGTCTACTTTTTTCCTTCTTCTTCTTAATTTTGGTTTATAGTATTTGATTTGTTATAATGTTAATGTAGAAATTTGATTGATTAATTGCTCCTTTTAGCAGCTGGGGTTTCTATTATTTCGGATCTCTTTAATTTATTTTTTGGTATTTTCTGGGAGCAAAGCTCCAAAAAGAAAAACAAAGAGTTTTGCTTGAATATGATCTTCTGATCAAAGGCAAAGAGGATATTAACTTCTTTAGACACTTTAGTGTTAAAAAATATACTTATAGCCACACTTTTAATTTATAGTAAAAATAGACTTTTAAAAGTGGGATAAAAATATCCTTCCTTTTCATCAACCCTATTTCTCTCTCCTACTTTTTCTTCCATCTCATTTCTTCTTTCTTCCTCTTTTTTCTTCTTCTTTCTCTCTCTTAGTTTGCGTTTTTTTTTTCACCGGAAAATTGGCTCTATTTTTTTTGTTTATCTCCTATTTCGTCGGCGGTGGTGGTAGAAGAATTTGTTTGTCTTCATTTTCCATTATTTCCGGTGGTGTTCGACGTTTTGTATTTCTTCTTGTTTTTTTTTTTCCAGCGGTGTTCATTCCTCTTCTCCTGGGGTTTTTTCCGACCTATTTCCGGCCATTTTTTTCACGATGATGGAGGTACTGTATGTTATGCCGTTTGATTTTCGTATGAACCAAGCGAGAAAGAGAGAGGTAGAGAGAGAAAGAGAGTGGTAGAGAGAAAAAGTGGGTTGGTAAAATAAATTTAAAATTGGATGAAATATAGTATAAACACTCCACTTATAGTAAGGGTATTTTCGTCCTACTATTGAAAAAATAGTCTTTTATTGTAAATCAAAAGTGTGGCTATAAGTATACTTTTTAACTAGAAAGTAGTATTTCTAGTAGTTAACTCGAAAGAGAAATATCAAATAAGAACAATATTTAACTACTCCCTCTGTATCTTTTCAGTAAGTCCATTCGGTTGGATACGCATGTTAAAAAAATGAGTTGTTTATAATAAAGTTGAAAAGATTTTTGGGAAACATTTTTGTCACATCAAGTAGAAGAGAGAATGAAGTTAGTAGCTTTTTAGTGATATTTATGGCAATTTATAAGTTATAATGAAGTATTTATTATATGATACATTTTTATTTTAAGAAATGCACTTAATAAAATTATACGTCAAAATAAGTTAAAATGAACTTAATGAAAAGATACCGAGAGAGTACGTAATAACTACCATACCTTATTATGGGTGTTGGTTCCTTTCCACTCATTTCATGAGTTGCTCTTGTTGGCTGTCTAAATCGCACGCACGAGTCAATATTGACTGAAAAAATTTAATTGTGATTTATGAGGTAGGAACAAATACAATACTACCTCTAGATATTTTTATTAAAAAAGGTGTTAACAGTAAGGTCGACAATTTGAGAATTGATATATTCCGAGTAATAAATAAACAAAATAAAGATATAAGATGCAGTATATATTTTCTTGACTTTTAATTACATCTATTAGCTTTAGGGTTGTTTAATCGGTTTCAGTTAATTAATTTTTAACCAAAATACGTAATAATCAATTAATTATTGGTAACCGAAAACCGATTATATTGGTTATTGATGGGATTAACGGTTCAAATTTTCTAAGTCAATCAGTTATTGGTTATAACCAAAACCAAATGGTAATAATCGATTAACCAAATTAATTAATTAATTAATAATATCTATAATATAAATATATATCATATTTACAAATTATGTCCCTAAATAATTTAAAACCCTACGTCTACATAATTGTTATTTCTTCTCGATGACCGTGTGAGTTGGAACGCAACAAACAACAACTTGAAAGGAATGACTACTAATACAGTGTCTTGTAGCACTGAAAATATAGTGTGAGATTATTTTTGAATTAGTTATTAGAGTTGAACTTTTATTATGTTATAGTTTAAAGGTTGGATATTATATGTGATTTTATGGTTTGAAGTTTAAATATGTGATATGTGAACGAACATGAGCAATTAACATTTTGCAGAAATGTTGCCCAATTTTTAAATAATTTTTCGTTATTTAGGTTAACCAATAACCAAACCGATTAACAAAATTGGTTATCGGTTAACCGAAATAGTTAATTGGTTTGGTATATGGTAGCAATATTTAGCCTTAATTGGTTATTGGTTAATTAATTATCGGTGCGATTATTCCATAACCGAACCAATTACCACTCCTAATTAGCATACTCTTCTCTGAATTTTTAGTTTGACCCCCAATCATTGCCACTTATCGTATGCAAAAATTTAGTGTGTAGTTAATTGCAACGAGCAAATTACTTTCAGTCTTTCATCAATCTTTTCCTTCTTAAAATCCAACCCATAATTTTTTTTATTCATAATCATTTGATGTTAAATTTCTCACCCAATTAAGATTAGTAGCTAGCAAAGAATTCCACATAAACTTATGAACATCTAATTGAAGTATTAGGCCGATGAGGCCTAACTTACATGGTTGGCTGAGGTACCTTAAGTTTCTTCTTGGTGGGAGGTCTTGAGTTCAATCTCGTTTGAATGCGGTGTAGTATATTTCCTACCATATGTGGTGATGTAGTGTTTCCACCTGCGTGCGGAGTAGTAGTCCTACCTTCGTGTGGTGTAGAGGTCCCACCTATTGGTGGTGCAATAATTTATTTGATTAGATACATATATATCTCGTTGTAAATTTCCTAAAAAAAATTGGAGTATTAGAGAATGTTTTATGTATATATCGCCTTCAATGTACCTAACAAAATGCCATACGTTGTGGGGCTCTTAAGTTGAAATATGAAAGAAAACAACAAAACCTAAAGAAGACCACCCCACGCATGATCATCTATTAATGGGTAATAATAATAATAATAATAATAATAACACACGAAGGTAATTAAAATTAAATCAAAATCCATCCTTATAATTGTAGTTCGCATAATTTATAAATTTGTAATATGATGGATTCAGATGGCCTAAGCTCAAGGTATAAAAAAAAATGATGTTTAATATATATAGGTTTAATTTGTTTATTATATAGCTTTGGAGCGTTGGTTAATTTAGATGTGCAAGGCCTACAGCAAACACTCTTAATGCAACACGTTAATTGAGTTTTGTCTTTAGTTATGGATAGGTAATATTGAATAATCCATGATAGCTCTTCAACTCCATAATCTAGGAATTAGGATGTCGGCCTAATCTCTTATTTTTTCGTCGGATGTTGCTATCTCTCGTGTCAACATATTGACTCAATTATTTCGCCACCCGACCCGATGTCCGACCAAAAGATTAAAAACACGAGCAAAATCATCGTAGAATAATGAATGGGTGAAAGTTCCCAATTATATTTTAATTTATAAGGCTCTTTCTTTGTTCCAATAAAATTCATACACATGTAGTATAACAATGAAAGAAAAAAAAAAGAAATTCTCTGTCAAATAATTAGTATAAATAATTGAAATATATTGCATGAGTTTTAATTGTGTGTGAACCATTATGAGAGGCAAAGAAAATATATAGGGATATGTAGACCCTTATAAATTAAATTTCTACGAGTTAACCAAAAGATCATGCTTAATTATTCATATATAAAAAGTGCTTATTGTACTTACAATAATACTTAATGAGAATCTATTTTTACGCGAGTTCTTCAAAACACGATCTCTGCACACGATCAGTTTGGAAGACCTTCTTGCTTGAGTTCGACAACCAACACAATGGATAAGATTTTGGGTCATCGGACCATCAGTCTGGAAAGCAAGTAGCATCAACTTTCAATGCATAATTAGAGTCATGACTTTGGGCTCGTACACCACCGTGACTTTGGGCTGGGTCGAGCAACTTTCACTAGTGTGTGGTGAACTCGTATTGGGGTCCACATTTCGATTGAAGGATGTAAGATTGTATCTTTGGAGAAATTTTTGGAGTGTATCACTGATCTTTCCACTATGAAATGTATGGTGCTCCTCTACAAGAGTGGTAGAAAGAATTACACATTTGAATTGTGTGTTGTTAAGGGTGCAAGTATTTGGAGAAGTACTACTAAATTGACCATCATCGGTGACTTCTATAAGATTGTTGCTTTTTATATAGTATAATGCTTAGTTAATAATCCTTCTCTTTTTTTTAGTTACAATGCACACACACATGACTCAAGGCTAAAAAGGAAGCGCCATACTATTAAGTTGCACTTCTGAATCGTAATCCTATTTCTTTTTAAATACAAGAATATATAATTATTTTATGATATTGCTTATTTTTGTATATATTATGCTTATTTAGCAATAAACTGTAGATTACAAAGACCAATAATTTAATTAAAATGATATTAAACTAACTTATGGATAAAATTAGTTTGTGATTTTTTTATTAGTAATTACCTTCATTGTGTATATATATACAAGGGTTAAGGTGCCCTGAAGTATAAGCTCTTATAGTGTATTGCTCTCCTTACTCACTGTGTGTGCAAATTAGCCCCTGAAGTTTGAAAAATCGTACATTTTAACCCTCTCGTCCTGATGTCGTAAGTCAACATTAGTCATTTTTTTATTCTAATTATGGAACCCACCTGTAATATTTACGAGGATTTTCCGCCCACCTTTCATTCCAACAGTCTCCAAGGATTCGAAACATCCTCCAATCTGCAAAACCTATCGAAGGCGGCGACGCGAAGAAGAAGCTAAGCTTTCTGGGAAGACGAAGAAGGATAAACAAGTTGAACAACGAACCATTGCAAGCATACGCGCGATTCAAGGTCAATATTCATCGAAGTTGATTCGTGAAAAAGTGGTTTAGAGAACATGCATTTCCATAAATAAGTACAGTACATACGTCTCTAATAGCTGGAAGAATTTCCATAAAATTTCCATAAATTTTTTTCTTCTTCGATTATAGCATGAACAAAGTTGTGAAATGTTTTCTTCTCCTCTATATTCTGTGCAGCATGCCGCCTCATGTTAATTTTATTTTCAACTTTTGGGGTATATGGAAAAAAGATGAAGTTAATGGTGAATTGATTTATGATGGTTATAATTCTGTTGAGATTGAGGATACTGTTGAAAATATGACACTTGAGCGGATTGTTGATGAATTCGAGAAGTGTTATGGGAGTAAACCTAATAAAGTATATGCGTGTGATGAGGATTATAAAATAGAGAATGGCATATTTCACCTTAGGGATTCTAAACATTGTCAGCAGGTGATAGATTATTTTGAATTAGTTGGCCAAGAGGAAATTCTACTATTTGTTGATCATGATAGAGATCCTATGCCTTCTATCACACCACTTGCCATGTTTCCGGAGGAAAATGAAGGTGAGGACTTAGAAACTCTCAGTGGGGTACATATTGAGTTACGAGATGCTGATGTAGAAGAGGCAAATGGTGAGATTAGGAATGAAGAAGAGGCAGAGGATGAGGGAGAGTCTAGTGATTCAAGTGTCTTTAGTCAGGAATCATCTGAGAGTGAGAAAGAGGGTAGTACTCAGATTATTGGGACTGTACAGGATGGTGAGGAGGGTAGTTTTGCTTTGGGCATGACAGGATGCTAGGAATGCCATACATGCCTATGGTGTGAAGTTTGGGTATAAACTGAAATTCCTAAAAAATGAACCTAAAAGAATAAGAGTTATTTGCATGAATGAAACCTCTTGTCCATTTGTTATATTTGTGTGTAAGGATGGGGATGTAGAGGGGTTAGTAGTGAAGACCCTAGTGGCAGACCATACATGTAATAAGCAGAGAGAAGTCCCTAGTGCAAGCCAGGGTTATTTGGCTAAGTATTTTAAGAGTGCAGGTTATAGAAATCCTAAATTCACTAGTAAAGACATGCAAGGGCATGTGAAGGAGCACCTAAAGCTACATGTCAGTCTTCACAAGTGTAAAATGGCAAAGAAAGACATCATTACTAACCTAGAGGGCAGCTATAAGAAAGAGTTCAATAGGTTGTGTGCTTATATTGAAAAAGTGAAGGAAGTCATGCTTGGAACAAAGATGGAGCTTGGTTTATCTGTTGAGCAATTACAGAACAATAAGAGAGTTTTCAAGAGGCTGTTTGTGATGTTGGAGCCTTTGAAACTTAATTGGTTGGGGGGACTGTAAGAAGTTGATATGTCTAGATGGCTGCCGTTTAAAGGGAGTTACCTTTGGCTGCCTTCTAACTGCAGTAGACAAGGATGACAATGATGGGATTGTACCTATAGCATGGGCAATAGTCAACACGGAAAATATGAATAATTGGACATGGTTCATGAGATGGTTGAAGCAAGAGTTACAACTAGATGAAGGGGAGCATATTACCATTATGTCAGATATGCAAAAAGTATGTAATGTAAGAGATTTATAATGCTAACTTGTTTTATTTGATATAATTGATTAAGTGTTGATTTTACAGGGCTTGATGGAGGCTATGAAAGAAATAACTCCATATGCTGAGCACAGATGGTGTGCAAGGCATATATATGCTAACTGGAGTAAAAAATGGAGAGGAGAGAAGTTCAGAAAGAGAATCTGGATTGCAGCTTGGAGTTCATTTGATGAGGAATTCAAGCTCAACATGGCAAAGATCAAATCTATTAACAAGAAGGCAGCAAATGAGCTTCTACGCTATCCTACTGCCAACTGGTGCAGGGCCTACCAAAGCACAAGGTACTCAACTCACATGGTAGATAACAATTGCTCTGAATCTTTCAATTCTAGTATAATTGATGTTAGGCATAAACCTATTATCAGTATGCTAGAAGACATTAGTTGTTAGCTATGAAGGGGATTAGAGATAGAAAATCTACTTTATTAACTTGGAAGAGTGATTGGTCACCTAATGCTATGAAGATGTTTAGGATAACAAGGCTGAGTCAGTTGAGTGTCATGTTATATGGAATGGTGAGTATGGCTATGAGGTGTCTGAGGGTGATGATAGGCACATTGTATTTGTGGATATTAAGACATGTACATGTAGGTGTTGGGAACTGACTGGTATCCCCTGTTCCCATGCAATTGCTGCATTTTTCTCAAGCTCAATGGATCCATTACATGAAATGAGTCAGTGGTATCATAGGGACACATATGCCAGGGTATATGAACACTCAATCCAACCTTTTCCTGGTGTAAAATTTTGGAATGTCAAAGAAGAAGATGCAATAGAACCACCCCTGTTGAAAAGAAGGTAGGAAGGCCTAAAAAGAATAGGGTCAGAGCACCTAATGAGCCAAAACATAAGCATAAGCTATCAAGGGTGTGGAAAGACACAACATTGTAGTCTATGTGCAAGTGCAACTCACCAAAAAGGTGCTTGTGCTCTGAACCTTATCAAGGTATTGGCATCCGCCTTCTAATTTCAATTTCTTTAACAACTATTTTGTGTGCTTTGTTACTCATTTGTCTTAAATGTGTAGGTCAACAAGAATGCAGAGGCATCTACCTCATCCAAACCAAGAAGGAAAACACCAGCAGGATTTGGACTTTATGTCGATTTGGAAACTGGAAAACAAATCCTCAATGTAAGATACACAACCTAAAATGAACTTTATAACATATTGATTTCACTTAACTCCATTACTAATGTATAATTCTTTCACTCCTTATTCCAGCACGGAGGATCACAGTCAGTGGTTATAAATAAGGGAACACCAAGAGAGAGTCAACCAAATGTCAAGTTTCCCATACCAAATAAGAGGGAGCTCAGAATGGAAAAGAGAAAGAGAGGACCATCCTCCTCAGTTTAGGGAGACTTCTAAGATAAAGAAGACAACATCAAAGCCTTTCAAGGCTCCAATGGGACTAAATGTGATTTCAACTGCTGGATCAACAACCAGTTGAAATGGCCCTTGTCAACTTGTTTGGATCGAACTAAAGTTTCCTTTTTGGTGTTTTGAATTGTTGAGCAGCATCAAACTATGGCTCAAGCTGATTTTGGCATCAAGTTACTTTATTTTTGTTTTAAATTGATTGAACTATGAGATTTGTAACTTACTCATGAATGAAGTGAGTTTTTTAAAATTAGAATCTACTTTGGAGCTTATCTATGAATCAAGTAATGAAGCCACATCATGTATTTTGTCACTCCATTAAGAATGAAAAACAGGATACATAGAATGAAAAACAGAATGAATCATGCCCAAATTAAAGGGCCGTTGCAAATCATTAGAGGTAGGCCCCACAATTAGAATTAATTTTTTTTTTTTTACTAATGTTGACTTACGGTGTCAGGACGGGAGGGTTAAAATGTACGATTTTTCAAACTTCAAAAGAACTAATTTGCACACACAGTGAATAAGAGGAACAATACGCTATAGGGACTTATACTTCAGGGGCCTATCTACACCTTAACCTTATATACAAAGTATTCATTTTTGCCCAATCTCAATCTTTAAGTACTAGAGCAAATAGATTTTGTTCACACAAACATAAGCAACGTGTCGCATCGTACTTATACCAATCCTATCGTTTGTCATTTACTTAAATTTAAGCAACTGCATTTTGATAGTAAAAGATTATCATCCATTTTCCGAGAACTATTTTCTTATAATACTATCATATTCGACTTACAAAGAATTGAATCATTATATTATAGACGTTACCTTTACTTATAGGATGTGTATGTATATATTCAGCTGGAGTTCCTACATTTTATCAATTTCCCTTTGTAGGGCCCTTGAACTAACTCGCTTTTGTGAAAATTAACTACATTAAGTTTCATTTTTATAAACATTAGCTCATTATTATATATCTTTCTTATAACACAATATAAACTAACTACAAATCACATAACTCCAACACTCTTATAATTTCAACAGAACAAAATACACAAATTGAAATTAAACATAACTTAAAAATAAAAATCCAAATTTGCATTTATCCAATAAGAATCAATCACCTCTTCCATTTATAAATATGTGCAACTTACCCATTTTACCCCCTCACAACATTCTCACCTCTTTCTACATTATATATTTCTCTTGTCCCTCTCCATCAAGTTTCAAGATTCATTCCAAAACTACCTCTCACTACTCTACTACTCTACTACTCTACCTCCCAAGAATTAATACACAATTACACACACACACACATAGAGCGAGAGAGAACGAGAGAGAGAGATAGAGAGATGGCAAAAGAATTTGAGAAGTCACTCTCCATAGAACCATCGAGAGAAGCACTTGAGAATGGTGGAGCAAACAAGGATTTCGACGACGACGGCCGTCCCCGGAGAACTGGTATGCGCGCACACACACATGTATATAAAATGAATTAAGAGAGTTAATAATTTGAAAAAATGGACGTGAAATAGGGACGTTGTTGACAAGCAGCGCACACATCATAACGGCGGTGATAGGGTCGGGGGTGCTGTCGTTGGCGTGGGCCATAGCGCAGCTGGGATGGGTGGCCGGCCCCGCCGCGCTGGTGGCCTTCTCCTTCATCACCTACTTCACCTCCACCTTCCTCGCCGACTCCTACCGCCACCACGGCCGCCGCAACTATACTTACATGGATGTTGTCCGTTCTCACTTAGGTATGACACACATGAATATATTTGTAAGAGATATTTAAATTTTTAGCATTATTTTCAAGATTTATTAATAATGCATATTGGCTTAAGTTTGTTGCTCTTGGCTTGTGTTACCGATGACTCTTGAATTTAATTTTAACCACCTCTCAACCCTACATACTTCCCGAAACTTTGTTCCTAGCTTTAAATGAATTTAAATTTATATAGTTATTTATTTTTATTTTATTTTATTTGTAGGTGGTTACAAAGTTCAGCTATGTGGCCTGGCCCAGTATGGCAATCTTGTTGGTGTTACCATTGGATACACAATTACTGCCTCTATTAGTATGGTGTGAGTATAATTTATTTATTTATTTATTTTATCACTATTATATAATGTTGAGAGATTTAATATTTGTTTTATTTACATTTATGTGTATGTGTTAATTAGGGCTGTGAAAAGGTCGAATTGTTTCCATCAAAATGGGCATGGGGCAAAATGCTCAATATCAACCTACCCTTTCATGGCAATATTTGCTGGAATTCAATTAATTTTGAGCCAAATACCGAATTTTGCTGAGCTGTCGTGGCTCTCAATTGTAGCAGCCGTCATGTCTTTTGCTTACTCCTCCATTGGTCTTGGCCTCTCCATTGCTAAGCTTGCAGGTAATAATATCCTTATAACGCGCGCACACACGCACACACACTTTTCTCTCGAGCATCGAAAAAGATATCTTATCCTCTTCCTGAGATGTCAAAAGCGGTCCGATCTGGCTCGAAATGTCAATTTAGACCAAAAAATCAAGCCAGTTGGGACCGGTCTAAATAGTAGGTAATTTGTTTTTTGGGCTAGTCCAGGCTTCTAGAATTGTAGTCCGGCCAACCTAGTTTTTATTATCTGGACTGTCTGATTCCTTTGACAACTCTATTTCTTATAGCTACACAAGATGAAATTACACTCGCTTGGGAATTGGTTGATGCGACATTAACAAGAAGTGGTTAATAGAATGTTAGGATGCTTAAGTCAATTTTTGAGATTGGCAAATTATGAAAACTAGTCTCCCTTCGATCCAATCATATTATCATTTTTTTTCTCATTTAGGTATCTCACACATATTGTCATCTTCCAAATAAAGAAAGTTTTAACCTTTTAAAATCTTTCAAAGGTGAAGGACCTACCGACTTTCTATATTTTACCCTTATTCTCAATGTTCATGCCGAATAGTAACATGACAACAATAGTGGGTCGGAGAGAGTATATGTTTTATTTTAATTAATTTATTTAGTTATGAAATTAATAATTATTATTATAAAAATAGGTGGTGGAGGGCACTTGGAGAGAAACCTAACAGGGACAAGAGTAGGAATGGATGTAACAGGATCAGAAAAGGTGTGGAAAAGCTTTCAAGCAATTGGAGATATTGCTTTCGCCTATGCTTTTTCAACTGTCCTCATTGAAATTCAGGTAAATTTAAATTTTTATTTTTATTGTGTTATTATTCCAATCCAACTTATTTACGTAACTAAAATATTCCATTTCACCTTTTAGTCTCTTCCGAAAATATAATTAAATTCTATCAAGATATTATGTATTTATTTATACATGTTTAGCTGTACCAATTTGTCATGTGTTTTGCATAAATTATGGCTGTCCACATGTTTTCAAACTCAATATGTGTTACATATATATATGATGAGTCAAAAATATTCAACACATTTAGGTCCCATGATTGAATTGTGTGCCTCATATTTTTTTCTATTTTGACTTTTCTTTTTCTTTTTTTGGTTTCGTGAATCTTTGAATTAATGGTACACTTGTTATGTTACACGTGGTTCTTTCTATGGCGTTGAAAAGAGATATTGTGTGTGTATCCTGTTTCGTCTATATATAGAAATTATTATTTCTAAGGTTTGCGAAATTGGAGAAACTTCGAAGAATTTATTTATTTAATTTGGAATTGGGACATTATATAGAGGGAGAGAAAAACACAGAGACACACACCACACGTAGTTAGCACATGTCACCTCTTTGCATGAAAGAAGGATGGATAGCTATCATATCTAATTCTAAAAAATAAAAGCAATCATATCTACTTTCATTAATGGCATGGATGTTTACAAAGATATATCCATAATAAATGTCATTTTATTTAGCGAAAATAAATATATTCCACATCTATCCTGCGGCCATACCTTACAGCCCATACTAAATTGTCTTTTTTTCTTTTTTCTTTTTAGTTAATCTTTCAATTTGTTTATTCATATTGTGTTTTTAGTTTTATATGTGAAATTTTGGGACATGAAATCATGGAGTAGTCTATTTGGTGGGGCTCAATGAGAAATTTTAAGTTTAGGTTTCAGTTAGTAGAGGAGACTAATTTTTTATGTGAGATTATTTGAAAGATAGGTTAATCCTATGAAAGCCAATTTTACAGAGAGGAGTCAGAAAATTCTAATAGCACTTGAACTCTTTAAATTTCTGAGACGAGCGGTAATAGATTTTGTTTGTGAATGCCTGAATGGAGATCTAGGTCTCGGATTCAAGCTTTACTGTTCCCTTTTCTTCAAAAAAAAATTAAATTAAATTAAAATAATTTGGTAAATCCACACCATAATTTTTGAAGTTCATAATTATGGTCGATTCCCTACCGTAGTTTTGAGAGCTATTAACCATTGCACATAAAACTATTATCTACTCCTTCTAACCACGAAAATTACGGTTAGATTTCTATTTCTTTCCGTCCATGATATTTATAGTTTTTCCATTTAAGAAAATAACTTTACACACTCTTTACTTTTTTAATCTCATTCATTTTCAATATTTACTTATTTTATTACTTCATTCAAAATATCTACCTATTTTTTAATACAAAATGGGAGGGGTATAATAATTCACCCCACACATCTACCTAACTATTTTTAAAATTCATACCGCAATCTAAAAACTACAGTATATTATTATGGACGGAGGGAATAAATTGTATTGAGATTTAATATTACTACATGTTACTTCTCTCTCTATAAAACAAAGAAAAAGTGAATTTTCGACAACGAAAAAAAAAAGATACCCTTTCATACCTGTCTCATCAAGTGTCACCGAAATCTTTTAAGTCAGGTGGCTCTAGCATGACATCTGTTCTTTTTTCAATCTTGATTAAAAAAATTGGGACTCCAAATAAAAAAAGATTAAGTGAAGTGTAAAGTATTTAGTTGTGACAAAATATAATATTGTATAATGTGACATTAGATTTTCTGCTGAGATGCAATATTCTTGTAGTTGGGTGTAATAACTGGTCCAGCTTTATAAGTTGGTTTGGTTCTGAGCATGTGAAAATCTCTGGCACCAAACAGAAGGATGATTTGGACCATAGAATAAATTAAAAAAAATTAAAGATTGTCACAACTTTGGAATAAAATCAATTTAGGGATAAAAACACACACTAGTTTTTCATGTTCCACTTTTCTAGCGTGGGTGCTGCTACCTTGCAGACTCAAAAATGGACCATACTTTATTAAATTTTATTTTGTTTTTTTGGTATTGGATAGGCCCCACTTTAAGATATCGAAACTTTATTTTCTGGATTTTCTTATTAGTGTGTAGTACAGTTTAGTATTGTCACTGTTAATAAAACTGCAAAATTTGCCCCACACCAATTAATTAGCTAAATAAATACTGGTAATAACTAAATTCAGATTGATGGGACTATACATTAGAGTTGATTGCATTCTTAACCGTTTATTAGAAAAGGGAATTTTATTCTTAGTTTAGTATATGGGATATTTTAGGGGGAAAAGTACTATCTCATCTTATTTCATTTTAAGTTTCTGATTGGCCCAAATTGGACTATAAAACTTACTGCACGGAATACAGATGATTTATTTGCAAAATTTACATTCTTAGTGAAAGTGCCTAAAAGGAATACAAAATGACACAAAAATTTGGCGCGTATGTTTTAGCTTAGTGGTAGAGTGATTAATGCCCGGGCCAAAGGTTATAGGTTCGAGTCCACCGTTACGCGGCCTTTAAGATTTCTTGTAATATTGTTAAAAAAAAAAAATTTGGCAATAGCAATACCTGATTACATGAAATAATTCATAATGTACTACCAATATTGCACAAGAATATTTTTCAAATTATCAAAATTTATATTAATCAGGCATTCGAAAGTTTCTCATGAAAAGAGGACGCCATTATTTAGGTATTAGTAATAAGATTAAATTAAAATCTCTTAAGAAAAGATTAAATTAAAAGAAACGGTATTAATGTGGTTAATCTATGTCAACAAGTCTAGCTAAGTCAGTCGATTCTAACTGTTTTGTTTATTAAAACAAATAACGCATGTCAGATTAGTGTAAAAATTTGATAGTTTGTGTGTTCTTGTATAATAATAACAGTTTGAATTCGATAAAAAAATATATACCTTGTTGTAATTAAAAAAAATAACAATAGTTTGGGTTCTCAAAAAAAAAAGAAAATATTTGGCACGTTCCGAATATGCGACTCGTAGCTATGTATATATGTAATTTGTAAATCACGAATATTGACGATTCAATAATTTTTATTTATTTATTTATTTATGGTTGCATGCACATGTTACGCATTAATGCAGGAGATCCTTAAATAGCTAAGTATCACCACAGAAATTTTCTATTATTTTATAAATAATATTAGAGCTTATGTTTTATTGTTATTCTGATTTGTTTTATTTATCAGGACACCCTAAAATCTCCACCCCCAGAAAATGAGGTGATGAAGAGGGCTTCTTTAGTAGGAGTGGCAACCACCACCCTATTCTACGTCCTCTGCGGTTGCCTCGGCTACGCCGCCTTCGGGAACAACGCTCCCGGCAACTTCCTCACCGGGTTCGGCTTCTACGAGCCCTTTTGGTTGATCGACTTCGCCAACGTATGCATTGCCATCCATCTCATTGGAGCTTACCAGGTACCAAAAATAAGATCCGTTCGACTACGGGGCGGACCTATACATAGCTGTGGGGGAGCCCCGGCCCCCCCTCCTAAATATTTTTTTCTTTTTGTACACTTATAATAATCGTGTTTCGTTAAAAATTAAATCATCAGTTAGGATATGAAGAAGTATATATATATTAAGAGTGCGTTTGTTTTCTATCCCTCCATTTAGAATTAAATTAAGGTATAAACAAAAATTTCACCCTTTTAAATTCTTCATTCTTTCTTAAATTCCTCATTTCCACTTAACCTTTTCACAAACAAGGAAGAAAAATATTGTCCCTGCTAAATTGGATTAATAATAATTTATCTCCCTATGAGTTAAAAGGAGTAGTGAAAAGAGAGAATTTACGAAACAAGGAAAGATTAAAAAGGTGAGATTTTTATTTATAACCAACAATTACCTCTAAAGGAATAGAAAACAAACACAACCTAAAGAAAAACGATTCGGTTTCTTAAAAAAAAATAAAGAAAAAATTTCTGGGTCCACCCCTACGCTCGACACTATAATACTATCTCGTGTTTCATCTCATCAATATTCGCCGTATCATCTCGACCAGGTGTTCGCGCAGCCTATTTTCGGCTTCGTGGAGAAGCGCAGCCAGCAGAAATGGCCGGAAAACAAGCTGATCACCGAAGACCACGCCGTGAGCGTTCCTCTCTGCGGAGTTTACAGCTTCAACATATTCCGATTGGTGTGGAGATCAGCGTACGTGATAGTAACGGCGGTGATCGCGATGATCTTCCCGTTCTTCAACCACTTCCTCGGCCTCATCGGAGCAGCTTCATTCTACCCGCTGACCGTATACTTCCCCATAGAGATGCACATTGCACAGGCGAAAGTGCCTAAATACTCCAGCAGATGGATCTGGCTGAAGATCCTCAGCTGGAGTTGTCTGATGGTGTCGCTCGTCGCGGCGGCCGGCTCCGTTCGGGGGCTCGCCGACGATGTCAGGACGTACAAGCCCTTCCAGAGTGAAGCCAAAGAATAGAACATGACTTTAATTTCATGTAGAGGTGTGCAGTCGATCACTTCAAAATCTTCACACTATTTTCTGGTAATTCTGTATTTAGGGTTTGTGTAGAGATCAATCATCAACCAAATAAAAACTTTACTCCCATTTGAGACAAATAAGTTATCATGTAAGCATCAACCACATTTCAGCTTTCATATACACACAAAAAAAAAAAAAAAAAAAAAGAGAGAGTTAAATTTTAAAAAAATTACTTCTCAGAAAAAAATCAAAAAAATGCACAGATTGTGTACATCGGTTAAATTAACCAAGTAACACCAACTTTAGCTTTGATTTATTAGTAATAAATAAATGTGTGCGTTCGGTTAGAAATTGAATTGCTCCAATATAGTCCAATATTATTTTTGTCATTATAGGGAAAGCCAAGACTCATAATGCAAGACTAATCCTAGGTGACAATATGTCAAGATTAAGTATCGGGCTGAATCTTGCCAACCGAAAAACATAATATGAGAATAAATATTATCTAGTCTTGGTTAGTCCTATCAACCAAACACCGTAGGAGAATTGTTTTTGTCGTATAATCTAATTAGATATCCACTTAGTAATTTATGTTTAATCCAAAGTTTCTTAATATTCCTTTGGTGAAATTTAATTAACAAAATATTAAATAAAATCATGTGTAGTAAGGTTGTTTGATATGTTGCATTCAACATCTTATTCAGGTTGGAGGGAGCTAATGAATAAGCACAATGCAAAATAATTTTATACATGAACTTATATTGCTCTTGTATAAACTTTAAAAGAAAAATAGTTGGTGTTGGGTATTGATCTAGTGCTGCAATCGATGAACATTACACATCAACATTTATTTTCTTTCTTGTGCGTGGAACTACCATTTTTATTGTATATACAATCAAAAATTTCAAGGAGTACCACAAAGTGAAGAAGAAGAAGGAGAAGAAGAAGAGGAGGAGAGGCAATATAAGAATCAAAAAGAAAAAATGAGTAGATAAATCTGGGCCAGCCCAACACTTAGTTGGGTTTATTCAAATATAAAATCACCATACCGTGAGAGGCAATTAAGTCATAATACATATATTATTAAAATGACTTTTAAATTATACTACTACATTACATAAGTTGTTTTCTCTTAAGTCATCATAACTCGTTTACCAATTTATTCCTATTATAAATATGGTAATTTTATTATTAATTACAGTAGAATCTTTTTAACTTAATACTCAATAAAATAATAACCTTTTTAATATAATAATTTTCTTCAGTCCCGAGTTGGGCCTTAAGCGTAAATTAATAATTTCGATAAATTCATAAGATAATAATTTTTCGGAAGATTCTTATATAAATATAATGCCCCAACAAAATCATAAATTAATAATTTCCTAAAATTACATAGATAACTAGTACAACTTAGTAAAATATGAACTAATCGTCGTTTGCTTTCTATTGAAATTTATATCAAAATTAATTTCATCTTTAACTTTTCCCACGTCACTCAAAAGCTCCACTATGGCATTCTCGAACTACTACAAAAAATTGTGAAGGTTTATCTCTTTTGTACTCGCATAATGCCTTACATATTTGGTAGTCATGGTTGTTTTTTCTACTCCTTTTAGATGAGAAGCCATTGTAGTTTTCAGAATGATTTAAAAACCTTCTACTATTTTGTTTATATATGTAATAGTTCTTTCATTAATATGGAACATCGAACATCGATATGTATATAGTTAAAAGTTCTATGAATTAATTTAAGAACATACATTCCTTGAATTAATTTTAAATTGTACTAATGCAATACATGCATCTAATTTTCTAATACATTGCACTTATCATTCGATGAATTCATGTATTGTAATTAATCTCAATTCACTTAATATGAGGTACCTCCTTTAATTAATAAATTATTAATTTATTGATTAATTAATACCTCTCTAAGATAATAAAATTTCACGGTCCCGAAGGTATTAATTTATAGAGGTTCTACTGTAGTAATATTCCAACAATTACGGATTGGGGGAACTAATTGACAGTAATCCAATTTAATTTAAGTTGATCAGGCTTAAATAAAATCGGAATTAACTTTAATAACAAGGATTAAATCGAAATCCAAGAAATTAAGTATACAAATAATTTGGTCTCACAAAATTATCGACTAATGCTTCATTATTTTCGCCAAATCGGAAAATTAGCTACATATGACAAGAAAGCATAATATTAATCAAAATAAATAAAACAAGAACTCATCACCGGTGATAATCAAGATCAATTCTTCGCATCTTTTCTCTACTACTATTGCCGCTATGAAAGTAAAACTTATGTATCGAATCTCTCTCCCCTCGCGGCTAAAGTCTTAATTAAATATAAAGAAAAAAACCTATTCTAATTAACTGCAAAGTCTAAAAAGAGGGCCAATAGCAAATCTAATTAACTGAAATTCCTATCTAATTGTTTAGAGCTAATAATAATAAAATATTAAATATAAATATATACCATAAAATAATGTCCAAGGAAAATAAATTATGTCCATCCAACTCTCTTTATCTTCGACTTCTCTTAAAATTGCATAGAAATTCTTCGTTCTTGATTTCTCTCGTCTAAATCCTTATACTCACGAACTCTTCGATTCCTACACAAATTACACAAAAAATGCTAATCATATCCAAACAAAACAAATGAACAATAAACAATATTAACAATCAAAACGCACAAATCGATCAATAAATAAAAACAGGTAGTATTGTAGTATTAATTAACACGCATACGCATGATATTGAGAGTTCCAAATATTTTCAACTGTCACTTTACTCAAACTGGAGGGCACATTTAATTAAGTTATGGTATATACATCATAAAAAAACACACCTATCAAGGTACCAAACATTCAATTTAAAAAGCATAATCATTATTTAGTAAAGATTTACTTTAAAAAGATTTAAATCCAAAGACATAATTGCCTGTCGAAAACAAAAGGTCATTAACTATCGTTGTTAACTGGACCACATTGCTCGAAATATCAAAGAAGAACATGCAATTCATATGCTAATCACTCACTACAGCTGTGTGTGCTTTTGTTTTAGGTAAGTGATATTTTCATATATTGTAGACAATTCATATTATATATGTATGATGATAGTGAGAGGTGATTTGATGCACACCTTTGGTGAATGCCTTTCATGAGCATCACTCTCAATTTGTTTACATTGACATGATTCTATTTAATTTTTGACAATATATTTTATTTTAAAACCTTAAACATTGTTATTAGGATGATAGGATCATTAAAATGACAAATTAATTAAAATCAAAAGGTCGACTTATTTGATTTATTCATTTATTTAAAGTCAAATGGGAAAAGAATAAATAGAGCTTTGCTTTTTATTGATTTGTAAATTTAACAATCTTAATAACAATATTTATAACGTAAAAGAATAAAACTGAATGTCAAAAATTAAATGGAATCATGCTAATATACATAAATCGAGAGTGATGCTCACCAAATGTGCTCGCGAAAGGTGTGTACACATCACCTTTCTTATGATAGTTACTTATAAAACGACATGCATATGTAAAAAACTTATCCCACGAATATAAAGTTGTAATGCGGGATGGGCCAGATCGGGTCAAACCCGCATTCGGCTCAAATTCGATTAAAAAAATAATGTGGATTTGGTCTGGCATCCACTTTATAATGGATTCTAAATGGGCCTAATTAAGAGCGCATAATTGATATGGGCCTAAGCCCGTTCCAAACTTACATTAATTGGGCATTCAAATTAGTTTATTTTTATGTAAAAGCCTGGCTCTGACTTAGCCTGCTCCATTCGTGGCCCTATTGATTGACGGGTCTAGACGTGGTCGGCTCGGCCCATTTGACAAGTATACATAAATGCAATAACAAGTTTTTTTTAACAATATATCATGTTTTTCTTCTTAAGAAAATAACCACATTTGATATTCAAGGTGCAGCGAAATCCTTCTCTAAAATATTGATGAAATCTTTAAACTATAAACATCTCATCCATCGTTAGAACATCATCTCCAATGAAAATTTTCAATTTCTTTTTTACTTAAATTTCTTTAAAAGGATATTGAAATATGTTGGAGTATGGAGCATAAAAGGAACTGAATTATTCCACAATTTCGGTGAAAGGAACTGAAATGTTGAAATATGAAAATACGGATATTTTAATTGTCGTACACGTTTTTTTTTTTGGCCAGCATGCATTACTAGTTTTACTAGTGTAAGAGCTCACTTTTTGCTATACATATAAAGATTCTCTCGTTATAATTTGTATCCGAAAAATATAATGAATACTAACTTAACATCACCCCTAGATCCCAAAAGTAATTACACACATAACGAAGTGAATAAATAATTCTCTCTTTGTCTTTTTTCATGATTCGTGTACGTGTTATATTTCTAACAAACTATACCTCAAGTCAAGCCCGGTCTCGATTTCTATAAAAAATGTGCAGTTCATCCATAGTATTAGCTTTTATACTTTTAGAAGAGGAAAAACACAGTGGCATACTAGCATTTATATATATGATTTAAAAAAGACTCCCATAGAAATTAACAAGTATTCTACGAGTCAACTGTCGAAGACAAAATCAGCATTAGTATTTGAGCAAGTGGCAGTTTGTTTTTTAAATTGAGATTAAATATAGAAGTTCGGACATAAAAATAGTAAATAAATGTTGTACGGAATTAAATAGGATGTAGTTGTCGGTCGCGGTCCCGGTCCGACGTGGTCCAAAATTTTCACATAATCAATTATTTAATTAATTAAGTTCCCTTAGATATGGATGATGGCCGGCAATTTCCCCTCACATATTATATTATCATGCCTGTGGCAGCCATATTATAAAAATAAAATAATACTTATTAGAAAAAAAATAAAAATATCTATATGCGATACCTATCTTATAAATTTGAATTTTATATCATTAAACTTCAGAACAGCATCTACAAATCATGGAAAATGCGACCAACTCTTTTAACCTATATTTTTACGACAATGTTTCTCATTTTACAACAAACGACAATGATTTTTTTTTCCTGTATATATGTAGAATTTTGAATCTACAATATACATGTAGTATTCTTGAAATTTATGTTGTAACAATTGGGTTTAATGTTGTAACAATTTGGTTTTACACACAACGTTGTCGTTTCATCAAACACAAATACTTATATTTATATTTATTTATGCATATGAGGGCACCAATCGAAGAACAATATAAGTATTTTTTAAATTATGTCGTTTGTTTTTCCACCGGACTTTTACCATATAAGCATTTTTAGATTCCATATCAGCGCTAATTTGGAAAAATAATGATCGAAGGTATCGAATTACACAAAAATTCAAAGGTGAAAATTTTCACTTAATTTTAAAAAAATGAAAATATAAACGAAATTTTAACGAAAGGTGAAGAATTTATATGCAATTTAACCTTTTGTTTTCATACAATACCGCAATTATAGACATTGATTCGTTTTCATCTCAAAAGAATTGCTTTCCCGAATATGCATGACTTTCCTCTTTCTTTTTTCATCTTTTAAGTGAAAGGTATATATACCACATACTTTTTGTGAGGATGTATCATAATTGAGCACTATTAACGTGTAGTCCACATTCAATTTTTATTTTCTTTATTTACTTTCCTTTTCATTTCCATTTGCAATTTCCGCTTTCCAATGTTCTCAATATGACGTACTGGTATTTTTCCATTGGACAATAAGAAGAGTGAAGAATATATGTATAAACGGGATCTTATTTTTATGTGGTTTGCAGACTGCTGCATAAAAGACGAGGGTTAGCGGCTGCAGGTTCACACGACATAAAAAAATGTAATGCACCATTTAATATTATATATTAGAAAAGATCAATGTTAATCCACATTTGTTCATAATTCCTATATAAAGATTGGTTCATAAATGCTTTATAACATCACATATATTGTAAACCTATTCCAATAATGTATAGGAATATATAAGTTGACATGGTGTGCCTACGAATATATAAGTTGACATTAGGAAAAGGATATTCTAAGTCCTATTATCTAAATATTTATCTTAAAGCAAAGGAGAGGATATAGGAAGTTCCACTCCATAATGCATGGGGAATCAATAAATTGAGACACAACCATATCTCATAAACGAAATTATATCCAATGATTCGTTAAAAAAGAATAATATTTTGTAATTTTGTAAACAAGGATAAATGCTCAAAAGATAAGGTTCAACACTATGACCAAGTGGACAACACACTTATTTATATACTATATACACTCCAAATGTTTCACTCAAATCCACATCAAATAAAAATTTTATATATATACGTGGTCCGATGTATTAGGAACTTATCTTTATATAAATACGTAGAAACCAACATAAATATCACTTATGTAATACACAAAATATAGTGCATTAAATAGTTAATTAAATGTTAATGCACAAACATGTTAATGCACAAATTATAGTACCTTAATGCACAAATTATTTAGCTAGCTTTTTAATGCACAAACAACAATAATAAAATTCTTCAATTAATATGTACCGTAAATTAAAAAACATCAATGGTACAGATTAGTTTCTAGTTTCTACTGAGTTCCTATATGATCCGCTCCCTATGTATACATATACTTTTTTAGAGACAAATTTTAAAATAGCCATAATGACCATTAAAATATAAATTTTGGCTCACCTTCTTCAAAAATATATATTTTGGCCATTGTTTTTCAATTTGGGACAAAAATACCCTTAATGAAACGTGGAGTGAGTCGAGTCTGACTCAGGCGGGCGCGGGTCGGTTCGGCTCGGGTATCAGGCATCTGGTACAAATTTAGTCTTATTAGTACCAACTGTTATAGTACATCTGGTACAAATTTAGCCTTATTAGTGCTGATTGTTCCAGATTCGATACAATTGGGACGAATTATCTGATTAGTTCTAGATATTCCAAATTATGACATGGTACTCTTGGGATGAATATTCTAATTTGTTCCAAATTATAGTTTGTTGCACTATGGTACAATTGGCACAAACGGTCCAATTAGTTCCAATTGTGCCATTATTGGTACAAGTTATATTGCTCCAATTTTGCGGCTCCGTCTTTGCTCCAATTATTAATATAAGAATAATCGTCGGACAATAATTTAGATTTCTTCGGCTCGCTCCGAGGCCTTCGGCTCCCATCGCTCGAATCTTGACCAAAGAAGAAGCGGCAAACAAAACAATGAAGAGGCAAAAAAAAACGAAGAGACAAACAAAAAATTGAAATTAAAAGAAATCTGGAAAAAAAAGAAAAAAAAAAGAAAACAAAAGAAAAAAATTGGGAAAAAAGAAATTTGAAAAATAAAAAAAAAGAAAAAAAAAGAAAAAGAAATATGGAAAATAAAAAACAAAAAAGATAAGAATTAAAACTGGAAAATAAAAAAAAAAACAGAAAAAAGAAAGAAAAAATTTAAAAAGGAAAACAAGTGTCAATAAAACAAATCAAGGATTAATAAATCCGGATAGAAGATGGAAATGAGTATTTACGTCGCAAGTTCAAAAAAATAATTATAATTCAAATTTATAAAGAAGATGAACCAAAATTTATACTTTAATGTTTATTATGACTATATTAAATGATATTTTATTTTTTTATATTATAAATATACATGTATCTTCCTTTTCATTACACGCCAAATGTGGCACTCCCATGCATCACCGAGCTTATCACGACAATTAAACTATATTAAAACAATTAAGATCTTTGGTAAGACGACGGTAGGGACTAGACAAGCTTGATTTTCTTTTTTTATCATCCTAGTTGATTTAATTTCGATTCTATCATCAATTTTCTGAAACGGTGATCATGTACTAGCTACTAGCTACTAGATAAGTACGAGTTTTAAATTAAAATTTACGACAAAATTGAATTATTTAGGAATGATGGTAATTGAACTGT
This sequence comes from Schizonepeta tenuifolia, assembly GCA_029490685.1. Lineage (NCBI taxonomy): Eukaryota > Viridiplantae > Streptophyta > Magnoliopsida > Lamiales > Lamiaceae > Schizonepeta > Schizonepeta tenuifolia. The sequence continues at coordinate 8,753,226 of CM055956.1, forward strand.
GCTCCCTCAAATTTTCTTATTTTGCACTTCGCACCTTAAAATCCCACAAACATATTATATGTATTTATTATTTTTTGTTTATTGAGCACACCTCTGTTCGGATGCAAGGCAAAAATGTGAGACAATTTGTTTTATCGAGATTCAGAGAGAGAGAGAGAGAGAGAGAGAATCTTGAAAAGAGGGTGTAAAAGTAAATAATTTACTTTACCCCCTTGATGTTGAACCAAAATATTATGTATACGTATATATTCTACACATGCAATAGGATTTGTTGGGGTAATCATACATTTTTTGTACATATGTACAATATAAGTGGCAATAAATTTTCTGATTTTTAGACTGACACATCAATTTAAAATGTCTCAAACATACTTATTTTATTTTTTGGCATGACAGGTATTTATTTCAAAATAACTAATTGACCCAATGACCCTTCAACCATCTTATGTAATCAAATAAAAATATTGAGTTGTGTGTTATGTCAAGTAATGGCTAGGCAAAAAAGAACGAGCTCCAATTTTGAGTTATTTTGTTATTTCAAATTTTAACAACAATTCTATCAATCAATTGCAATTTTAACCATATTATCAAAGAGTGTTGATATTCAGTCGCCATAGCTGGCCACCTCGCGGTTTAATGCTAAAAATGAACCTTTTGTAGCTAAATTGGTTCGGTTATTAGATTAATTAATTAATTAATTAATTGTGCCAAATATGTCCTTAAGGCTTAATCACTACATTTAAGCGGTAAGTCGGTAACATTAGATTAATTCGATTTCATAATATTCCAACAGCTATATACAATAGGTCAATAGTAGAATACTAAAAAATTAAATAAATTGAAATTTAAATTATAAATTTACTAAAGAAACAAATATTTTATTCTCAATTAATATATTACACAGTTAAAATGAGATTAATTCAATAATTTCAACTGCTATATGGAATGGTAGATAATGTTTTTAAAATAAAATAAAATACGACGTTAATTAATTAAAGGTTTCGCGAACATTGTAGATAATTTTTTTGTAGGGTCTAGATGGTGAATTGAAGTCCCCTTAGGGATGACCTAGTGGTAAAAAGTGAGCGTTTGAGACTGAGAGGTCTCATGTTCAAACTTCATGAAGCGATTCTATAAGTCGAGTCTGTCACACCTGTACTTGAAAAGTGCGGTTTACCTGTCCTGTGTAGTTTGCAGGCTACTGCACAAGGGACGAGGATTTATCTAGAGCGCATCAAAGGTAGAGGTTGCACGTTCCACGATATATAAAAAAAAAGATGGTGAATTGAAAATTAAAGAAATAAAAAATGAAGATATGAAATCAATTAATTATAAATTTGAAATTTAAATTATAAATTTACTAAAGAAACAAATATTTTATTCTCAATGATATATTACACAGTTAAAATGAGATTAATTCAATAATTTCAACTGCTATATGGAATGGTAGATAATGTTTTAAAATAAAATAAAATACGACGTTAATTAATTACAGGTTTCTTGAACATTGTAGATAATTTTTTGTAGGGTCTAGATGGTGAATTGAAAATTAAAGAAATAAAAAATATAGATATGAAATCAATTAATTAAAACTTGCCACCGATACAAATCCCTAAATTTATGGAATTAGGTATGATTATGGAAAGACACAATCTTTAATTAATTATGAATAATATACAATTTCCCCAATTAAAGTATATTTTTCTTTTTCAAAATCTGTATTATCTTTTTTTTATCTGGTTATGATTAATTAAAATGTGTCCAAATAACATTATCTAAAATATAAATATTATATGAAATATATCATCATGAAGTTTTGAATTTATACTAGCCAAAATATATCAATTTGAGGTGCAATAATTGTTAGATTTATAGTTCTAAAAAATAGTTGTTAGATTTATAGGAGCAAACTGGAAAATGAGGTTAATTAGTGGATGCAAAATGCAAATTACTCGCAAAATAATGGCAAGTGTTTTCCACGTCAGCAGCCCCCTCTCTCTCCTCTCTCTCTCTAATCTCTATAAATAGATACATAGATCTCTTTGGATGTGTTTCCGTATACTACACTACAATAACACAAAACCAACACACATGTTTATAGATACACTACACACATTTACACACATTAATACGTGTATTAATTACACTATAAATACATATAGTTTTTTATTTTTATTTTTGAGCAGCACTATAAATACATAGTTATATCGCTCCACGCGTTGCATTTTACTAGCATTTACAAATATACGCTTTCGCTCTACAGCTCATATCTCTCTCTACGCGTGTATTTTCTCTCTCTCTCTCTCTCTCTCTCTCTACAAAACCACGCCGTCTCTCTCTCTCCATACCCGTTTTTTTGGCTAAATCTGCGTTTTCAAGCTCCAATTCCAGCCCCATATTCAAGCTTTTCACAAAATCTGACACTTGCTACATTTGGAGAGAAGCCGTGGTAGCCTCATTAAGAAATCAACGCGAACGAGGCAAAATTGACGAATCGAAAGAAAACGATATATAAATAATTTTTGTATTGGCTTTGTTGGAGGAAGGGGATTGAATCTCGGTTTATGCGTTTGAACAGGGAGGAATAGTAGACGTATATACGTGTATATATCTATATATAGGTGATTGGTGTGTTGGTAATGGGGATGGGAGGTGAAATAGCCTACTGTTGTAAGGAAGAAGACAAGGGGGAGAAAGAGGTGATAATAAAAGACAGGGAGCTGGAGGACGAGAAAATGGTGGCGCAGATGAGATATACGGCGGCGGCGATCGGTGGAGGCTTTTCTCCTCCGCCGTCGACGATGAAGGTTGTGGTGGTGGGGTACGCTCTTACGTCTAAGAAGATTAAGAGCTTTTTGCAGCCCAAGCTTGAGGGATTAGCTAGGTAATTCTTTCGTTTTTGGTTTATCTCATCGTGCGCGTATATACGTATATGAATTAACGTTCGAATTCTTCATGAAAATCTGGAAAATTAGGATATTTGTTTGCGATTGCGTAGCGCACGCTTGTTTGTTGATTAAACGAAATGTAATTATTGTTGAGGGGAAGGATTGGTATCGACTCTGCCTTTTGATTTGTTGATTTCATATTTTCGTTTTATTTTTTTTGTTTCCTTTCGATGCGTTAGCTGTCGGAATGTGTTTGTGTGAACACATTTCAATGGAAATGTGATCAAACCCTTATTTGCTTATGGGTTTTGATTCTTAAAGTTTCCAAATCACAGACTTTTGTTTTGGAGATATTTGTATCTCATGGGATCGTTTTGATGCATCTATTCTTAAATTACTGTTTGCTTTTCTGGTTGTGTTTTATTGTATTATCTTTTCTCGAGTATGTTTTGGGGATAAATTGTGATTGTTTAAAATTTATCGTTTTAAGATAGGGATCGAATTTCAAACTGTTTATGGATATATAGTAGGAATATTCTCTTTGAAGATATTCTTAATAACGACAAAGATTTTTGTGGAGCATGATCAATTTGTGTTCACATCTAAAGATATTATTGAATTATTATATGGTCCTTGTCACTTTCACAGAGTTTTCTAGTACTCTATTAATCAGTTGTCTCTTTTTCCTGTTTTGAAGTGAATTGATGTTTGAGTCAGAATGAATTTGGCTCTTCAGTGACAAATAAGAGGATATTTGGTTTATGTTGGGCGATTTCCATCTTCATTTTGTTAACTTAAAACTTTTATTGTTAGCTGTCATAATCTATTCCCTCTTGACATTAAACTATTTTTGGTCTACACTAGGATCTGAATCTTTCTGTGTGCTGAATGAGATCTCATCTGTTTTTGTTTAATTATCTCATTTCTTTTGTAAAAGTATCCTGCAAGTGTTTAGCTATTTTCTTCTCTGTCTTGACTCTGTTAATTGGATCCTGAACACCGAAATAGTAAATTAAGGATTTTGAGATTGCAATATATACTATGCATGTCCACTATTTTCGTGGTGGATGAGAGAGAACCTATTCACTTTATGCTTTTTTATAGTCTACCAACCATTTCAATTATAACAAGTCCTCTCATGGAATTTACGTCTCTAATACTTGCTCTGTCTGTTATAAGCTAATTGAATTTGGTTGGACAAAATGCAGGAATAAAGGAATTCTATTTGTGGCTATTGACCTTGATAAACCCCTTTCAGATCAAGGTCCCTTTGACATTGTGTTACATAAGGTGAGTTTAAATGTGTCCTCTTGATCCTACTCGTTGTCTTGATTGATGTTATCTTTTATCCATTATCTTGGTCAATAAGACACTCAACCTTTACACTTATCTTCTTTGCTTGTCATGCAGTTATCTGGAAAAGAATGGGGATGCATACTTGAGGTTGGTCTCATCATCCAGTTTCTCAATCATATTATTAAAATGTCTAATTAATCAAAGTGTTTAAGATTAGAAAGACCAATTAGGCTACTTGGGGAATCACATAATTCACGTTGGTGACATAGACTGGACATGCATTTTATGCGACTGGTGGACTACCAGCAGTCATCCATATCCTCATCTTTCCAGAGTACTTTGCTCTCATCATGAATAGCAAGTTCCTAACTGAGGTTCAAACCTCCAGACTGCTGCAGTGATGATGCTCAATGGGCTCTTAGCTGGTTTTGCAATGGATTTGCATGTTTATCGCCACCATTGTATCATCCTTTCGGGGGGAGAGCTAAACTGTTTCATATGTTTATGCTTTGGTATTTTCCGTCGATGTGTGCTTCTTGTTTGTTTACTTGAAACTGAGTTCATGTGGTCATCCTGCTACACATTGCATGGCTTAGTAGCATATAGTCATTAAATATTTGCAGTTTGGAGTGAGATCTGCCTCTCTGACTGGTTAGCAGTAGAAATGCAATACATCAATGCTTAAAATAGTCGGACTATAATGAACTCTTAGGTGTCCTGTTACAAAAATAAATAAATAAAATCAGAATGTTTCATGCTTTGTTCTGATTGCCACAGACATCAATAGGGTAAAAGTGCTAGATAATTGATTTCGTTTGGTCTCTTAGTTTGCGTGTTACTACATAAAAATCAATACAGTTGAAATGACCCGTCATAATGGAAACATTTTAATCATCAGAACTAAGATTTATGAAATGCTTCAGCAGTAGTTATCTAGTTATTGGATTCACATTCAGTCGCTGTCACCTTGTCCTCTATTGCTCCGGAAGATGACCTGTTCTAGCATTGATGTTAGTGATATATCTCCATACTTATGATGGAGGTGCTCTTTTCCATCATAATTCTGAAAATGGAATCATTCTAATGGGCGAGGTGTGACGTTGACCTTTTATCTATAAACTGGTAAATGCATATCAAGAGAATACTTGTAAAAGAATGTTCTACTCGGAGCACTCCCATATACGTCCATTGTTTTGGACCTCTTACTGCATGAATTGTGTTTAAGCATTGCGGGTGTGTATATTTAAATGAGGTAGTTGTGCCTCTGGATTTGAACACATAATTTCTGAGGGTAAATTATCATTCTTCTTTTTTTACTTTTTGAAGGATTATCGGAAGACACATCCCAATGTCACAGTTCTTGATCCTCCTGATGCCATACAACATGTGTACAGCCGTCAGTCTATGCTCCAGGTTGTTGCTGACCTGAATCTGTCAGACGCATATGGTAATCTTTTATTGGCATGCTATTTTTACTTAGGGCTTGATTTCATTTCTAAGCTCATTCTTTCCTTGGTTGAAGAATCAATATAGATGTTACAGACATGCAGATCTCTCATGTCCTTTTTGTCTTGCAGGAAAAGTGGGTGTACCCGAACAGTTGGTTATCAAGAAAGATGCATCATCTATTCCTCATTCTGTCAACATGGCTGGGCTGAGGTTGCCACTAGGTATGTCCCCTTGATATGCTTACAGATCTTGGAGTATTTGTATTCTGTTGGGACTTTTACAAGTTATATATATCAATAGCCATCCGATAGGTGGGGAAAATTTGAATTGGTTATGGATGCTGTAGTTATTACTTATTTGTATATACTTTGTCATGGTTATGATATTTCGGCTTTGGCTATTTCTTGGATGATGAATGTTTAATGTAGTAATAATTTGTATATATTTAGTTGCAAAGCCTTTGTTTGCAAAGTCACATGAGCTATCTCTGGCCTATGATGAGCTGTCTCTCCAAAAGCTTCAACCCCCACTTGTTCTGCAGGAATTTATTAATCACGGTATGAAATCATAGTTCTATTTCATATGGTTTCCCCCACATATTCAATGGCTAGCATGGAAGAATGTGTCAATTGTCTTACAAATGTTTTTCTTTCCTGTGTTTTTAGGAGGGGTACTCTTCAAAGTTTATATTGTTGGGGAGGCAATAAAGGTGGTCAGGCGTTTTTCATTACCAGATGTCAGTAAGCGAGAGCTAAAAACTAATGCAGGTGTTTATCATTTTCCAAGAGTTTCTTGCGCTGCTGCATCTGCTGATGATGCAGACCTCGATCCTTGTGTTGCTGGTAAGTGGACTTGCAATAATGATACACATACATACATACCATTTGATTGTATTAAGTAGAGCTTGATTATTTTTGGATCTGTAAAATAATCCATTTGTCTTCTCTTTCAATCTCTTGTGTATTTGGTTTTGTCAGTATCTTCTGCATGTGCTGAACTTATAAATGAATTATTCCGAGCGATTACTCGTCTTAAAAATGACTTTATCTCTGCAGAGCTCCCTCCAAGACCATTACTTGAGAGACTGGCCAGAGAACTACGATCCCGGCTGGTACCCTTCTTGCCCATTTTCATTTTTCATCATCAAAATTGTTTTTCTTGAAATCTAATCCTCATGCCCCTAAAATATAGGGTCTGCGGCTGTTTAATTTTGATATGATTCGTGAGCATGGAACTCGAGATCGCTACTACGTGATAGACATAAACTATTTCCCAGGTATATAATGTCCCCGTCATTTTATCTGTTAATAGAATCTTTTTCCCCTTGGATGGATAAGGAGTTCATTAACATCGCCACTGTGATTTCAGAAGGTAAAAGACTCAAAATAATGTGTTCTATTTGTTTGTTGTGACCTCGCAGGATATGGGAAAATGCCTGAATATGAACACATATTTACAGATTTCCTTTTGAGCCTGGTTCAAAGCAAATAAAAAGTAAAACCCAGGCAAGAGATTCTGAATGATGAAAACGAGCTCGTGCTGCACAAGATCCAAAATCAAAATCACGTAGCAGGTAAAAGACGAAGCCAGTTTCTGCTGTATTGCAGATAGGTACGTGATGGTCATTTGAAGTGCAAAGAATATTAAAATTTGTTCCCCTCTTGTTCTTATCCTCGACAAAGGTCGGCACTTGAAGGGCAGTTATCTTGGAAAAGGTTCTCATTCGCGTCTCCATGGAAGCCTTCTCCTTGTCCAGTGTCCCAATTTTAGTTCATTTTTTTTATGTTCTAATGTGGTTGGTTTGGTAGGTGTTGATTTCATCCTTGATGTTTAGATCAAGTGGCCGATTATCGCCTCGATCGGGCCTTCCCATTCTCCTTGTAAATCTTTCTTTTGGAGAAGCAGTATGTAAAGTCTCTTTATAGTTTAGCATTTCATCAAATCTCATTTTTGCATCTTTTAAAATTTATTTTATGACCACATATATTGCGCAGATGTTATTTATGAATTTACCTATTTTTTTCTTGCCAAATTTAGCGAACCCTAATTTCGTTTCATTTTGTGTTGAGCTTGAATCATACGTTTTGTAGTTTGCTAGTTATAAATTGTGTGATTCACATAATGCAATCCGAATAAATTACAAGAATTGGGTTAAAATGATTACAACATTTTGAATAAATATGTCGTCGGTTGTGATTGATTGCTCTGCATGTTGCAAAAAAAAAAAAAAAAGGTGTAATTTCTACTTCTACATTTATTACTGGTTTTGTGTAATTAATTTATCATTTCTTTTTCACTTTGTAAAGTAAGTTTGAGAGCTTTGTTTTTTTTTTTGTAAATAAAATTTATTTATAAAAGTACGAGGGGTGCAACTCAAGACTAGATACAAAATTTATCGAAAATAAAACAAGTTAATTTACAACAATTCAAGGCAACATGATGGAGCAAATCTAATCTCCCAAACTATAACACACAACTCTAGGGATTAGACTTAACTCAAAACCAATACTTCATTTTAATCATCTCGATAAAATCCTCATAGCAGCTCGACACTCTTGAATATTATCTCGTTCCGGTGAAGCCATAGGTGCCAAACCACACAAATCTAGAGGATTTTTACCGATTTCGGAAAGAAAATGAAATTGGTTATTTTCGATTTACGGTTATATGCAAAAATGTTTGATATTATTTCCATAATAAAATACGTGGCCAAGAAAGTTTGTTGCCCTCCTTTATCTCTCTTATTTTCAGTGCATACAATTATCATGCATTATTATTTTTGTTTACCTGTTTTTTAATTGTGCATTCTTATTCTCCAAGTATTTGGATACTCTTCTTGTTGGACATTCTTTATCAGTCAGGTGTCGTTGTTTTAAGTTGTTAATTTAATATAGAAAAATAAAGAAAAATAAAATATCTTCCCTTTAAATTACTTAGTTTTTTTTTATCCATTCTTCTATGGAAAACAACATCACCCTTTGTCATTAAGTAAGAAAAATACTATCACACCATGAAGTTTTCTCCTTCAAGTGAAAAGAAGGAATAAGAAAAGGTGAAATGAGGCATTGAAAGAGAGATTATATTCTATTTCCCATGATGAATTTGCAACCAAAGAGAACAAATTCCTAGTAATAATTAAATATAATAAAACTGCCACTACTTATTACATACTATAATCTATTGCCAAAAATGATTGTTCGGAAAAATTTGATTATATGCACAGTCATAAAGATACATCTCTATTAATTTCTGTTAAATAATAAATCCATCGAACGTAATCAAATCACACAAAAAAAATGTTAATGGATGACATTATATAAATTATTTTAATAACATTAACGTCACCAACATTTTCTATATACTTTTATTTATGACGTGCCCTTTTTTTTTTTCGAGAAATGAAAAGACAATTCATGTATTCAAGGAAACTATTTGGGCACGTGAAGACATATCTAAACTACTCCGTAATAATTTAGGCTGGAAAACATTAATCCACCACTCAACATTATTGTCATGTAATGAAATGAATATGTTTGTGAATTTGTCCACTGTGATGGATAAAGTGATTGTTTCCAATCGACTTTTTTTTCTTTTTCTTTTTTTTTTCTTTTTTTATAAATTTCATTTCATTATGAAAGAAATTCCAACCGATTATTCAAACAGCAATGTATATAAGTTGTTAGCATTGAACAAGGTGAAATTGAAGTTTGACTGATTTTGTGGAAATTGAAGTAATAGGCATAGTATTTGTTTAGTTTGTTATTGGTGTAACTGGTTGGCTCATTCCCAACCTAGTATTTATAAATATGATTATTAATTAATCACTAATATATTGCTAGTACATTGCTATTAATTCTCAATGTGCCCAAACATTTTGATAATCTATCTAGTAGTATATCACAAGTGCGAAATTAATTACATGGCATCAGACATCTATTGTGCCATATACTAACTTTAGTTATTCTTTCTTTTTTCTTTAGTAACTAACATTTCGTAAAATTAAAACTTGAAAAAAAACAAAACAATAAAATGATGCGTGCTGAATGTAGCATTCTAATGAAATACTATTTCATAGTGACTTGTTCTCGAGTGAAATCCGAAACTAACTTGCCTAATGTTTGACTAATTTGCAATTTTAACATTATATATAAAAATCTTTTTCACTATCCTCACTAATAATTAATTGCATGCATCGTCTCAAAGCTTGCTTCATCAATCAAAGAGTTACTTCTTCGACGTTCAAATTCAAATATTTTATACATGCAATTCAAACACTATGTCCGAATAAAATAATTGTTAATTAATATTTTTATATTTACACGTACAGTTTAAAAAATGGCAACAAACGGTGCGAACGGAAACGGCAGCCTGCCGAAGATTCAGACGAAGAAGTCCGACGACAAGATCTGCCACGACGACAGCTTGCTGCCGGTGAAGGCGGAGACGGTCGACGAATTGCACTCCCTACAGAAGAAGAAGACATCGGTCCCCACCACCCCTAAGGACGCCGCGCCGCAGGCCGCCTTCGCCGCCGCCGTTGCCGACGATGACCGCCACAAACAGCAGCTTCAGTCCATCAGGTACTCGCATTTTTAGAATATCTCGATTTGGACTTTTTTATTTTTAGATTGGAATTTTTTTTAATAAGCTCGATTTGGAATATTTAATGAAAATATTTTGGTTTGTGTTTTAAATATTCAATTATTTATTTATTTAATTATTTGTGGTGATGACGTGGACGGAAAGCGCGTCGCTGGCGTCGCTGACGAGGGAGAACGGGCCGAAGGTGGTGAGGGGAGATCCGTCGACAGTGAACAAGGCGGAGACGCCGCGGACAACGGTGAGCCACCACCGCCACGTGGCTCCTAAGGCGTTGAACATTAGCGACAGTGGGCTCAAATTTACTCACATCTTATATAATCTCTCTCCCGCCGGTAATTAATTATATATTAACCTATTTCACATAAATTTGTATTCCATAAATTAAATTAATACAGTAAGTATGTGATAAATAATGAGATGGAGATACAATACACTCATATATATTAAAATATATGGAGATTAATCTACCATGATTCATTAGAGGGTGTTTAGATCGATTGATTTCTCTTTAATTTATAGGAAATAAACTTATATTCCTAAGAAGACTTTAAATCATTATCAAACTATAGAATTCACAATTCGTGTAAAATTGAGTAATATTCAACTCTATTTACATGATCAATATACACACAGAACTTTACGAACAAGCTACAAAATACGAAAAAGGATCGTTCATCACATCGAACGGGGCACTAGCAACATTGTCGGGAGCCAAGACGGGACGATCCCCAAGAGATAAACGTATTGTCAAAGATGAATCTACGCTCCAAGATCTTTGGTGGGGAAAGTAAGTAGTCGGATTTTACTAACAATTGCTATTTTTAATTTTATGTAATTTGGAAAAAATAATTATCTACATTAATAAAAGGTTATTTTATGCTTGGCTGATACATTTTTGTGATGTGAACATATAGGGGTTCTCCCAATATTGAAATGGATGAGCACACTTTCTTGGTCAATAGAGAAAGGGCTGTGGATTACTTGTGCTCTTTGGAAAAGGTGGTTTTTTTTTTTTTTTAAGAATTATTATTATTATTTAACTAAATTTTATCTATTAAAAATTACGTATAACAAAAGTCTTTTTCTTGTAATAGTTAAATGCATGAAATAGTTTTTGTTTTTGTAATAAATGCTTAAGGGGCCCCACCAATCAAATTCTTTTCTTGTTTTATTCCTATCGTAAAATCACCAAATTGTGCAATTTATGCCAGAATAAAGACGTTTGGACAACAGTTGTCCGAACAAAAGTGTAATATTCGTAATTAAATAGTCTTTTAATTTTTTTTAATAATTAATATAATTAGTGTTTTGTCTATAATACCATTTCCCATCTAATTATACGTTAATCTTTAAATTTAATTAATATTTTAAATTTTCAAAAAATTGTGCATGATATTAATTTATTTTAGTTAAAATTAAAAATTAGCATACAATTAAGTGGAAAAGGGTGTTATAGACAAAACACTAGTTATATTAATAATTTGAAAAAATTGAAAGAGTATTTAATTACGAATATACCACCGTTGTTCGGACAACTGTTGCCCAAATATCAATACTCTTTATGCAAAACCTTCTATTACCAAATCGAATAGCATAAAAACTCTTCTATCGAAATTCCTCACTCAAAATTGGAAAAATATAATCCCACCAACATATTTTTTCTGGCTACACCCCTGTTTGATAGTTGTGTATGCACAAGAACAAATTGTCACATAAATAATTAAACCAATGTTTTCGAATTTCCATTGCAACTATTGAAATTCAATGTATCTTCATATTCTCATATCATTTATACTTGAACAAATTGAATATTAATTTGTTTAGGTGTTTGTGAACGATCAATTCCTCAACTGGGATCCAAACAATCGCATCAAAGTCCGAATCGTCTCTGCAAGGGCCTATCACTCTCTCTTCATGCACAACATGTAAACAAACTAACTATACTCATCCTACCTTAATTTTTCCAAAATGTTGTCACAAATAAAACCTCTTGTCTTAAATTGACATGATCAAATTACTAATAGGTGCATCCGACCAACTCCTGAAGAGCTAGACGAGTTTGGAACCCCGGACTTCACTATCTACAACGCAGGGCAGTTCCCATGTAACCGCTACACACATTACATGACTTCATCGACTAGCATTGATATTAACCTCGTGAGGAAGGAAATGGTGATTCTTGGCACTCAATATGCCGGTGAGATGAAGAAGGGTTTGTTCAGTCTCATGCACTATCTCATGCCTAAGCGCCTCATTCTCTCTCTGCATTCGGGCTGCAATATGGGGAAAGATGGAGACATAGCCCTTTTCTTCGGATTATCAGGTACGTACAAAACATGCATTTATATTATATATGGGAAAAGATCATATGTAAATCCATTTTTCTGTAAGAAATGAGAAGCGATCTGGACCATTGATTTTTATAGATCTACGATTGTGATTGACTAATGCATTATGAGTAAACATAGACTGCATTATCATAACAGTGCACTGTAGTAATCCAAAAAAGCATTATTATGATGATGCATTATTTTTATTTTTTACAGGAAAAATGTTTTATATGTGAACCAATCCCTATATTATATATTAGCAATTAATTCATCGCATTAATTTCCTTGTTTTCTTGATTAGGTACTGGGAAGACGACTTTATCAACGGATCACAACAGGTTTTTGATAGGAGACGATGAGCATTGCTGGAGTGAGAATGGTGTGTCGAATATAGAGGGTGGTTGCTATGCTAAGTGCATAGACTTGTCTAGAGAGAAGGAGCCTGATATTTGGAATGCAATCAAGTTTGGCACTGGTTAGTTAATTAATTATTTTCTCAAACTTATTATTTTTATTTAGTTTTTCGACATTTAATACATACTAGCACAAAGTACGTGCATTTTCTGATGATTTTCCTTGTTGAGCTGCAGTTTTAGAGAACGTTGTGTTTGACGAGCACACCAGAGTGGTGGACTATTCGGATAAGTCTGTCACGGGTAAATATAACATGATCGTCTCACGAATTAACTCGATGAATAAGCTACATCATAATAATATTGAGAAATGATCAATTTATTTTGCAGAAAACACTAGAGCAGCATATCCGATAGAATACATACCTAATGCTTTGATACCGTGTGTGGGGCCTCATCCGAAAAACGTCATTCTCTTGGCGTGTGATGCCTTTGGCGTCCTTCCCCCCGTCAGCAAGCTGAGCATGTCACAGACGATGTATCACTTCATCAGTGGATATACAGCGCTGGTAAATACCAACACAACATATATATAGGGATAGGTTAAAAAAAATTAAGGCCTTTTCTAGTGAGAAATTCTTGCATGGGTTTTATATTATTAAAATATTATTATGTGAGTAGTGGTTGTACTGCATGTACACCCCTACAAGAATTTCCCGTTTTTAAAATGGATCTGGATAATATGAATGCAGGTGGCTGGAACAGAGGATGGTATAAAGGAGCCGACAGCGACATTTTCAGCATGCTTCGGAGCAGCATTCATAATGCTGCATCCCACCAAGTACGCAGCAATGCTGGCCGAGAAAATGAAGAAACACGGGGCGACTGGATGGCTTGTCAACACCGGATGGTCTGGTGGGAGGTATGATTGATTCTTGGTTGTGTTAATATTTCAAGATGAAGATATGCAGATAAAGTTAGATATCCTTTTTCTTTTTTGTGGAACGTGCAGCTACGGGTCAGGAAGCCGGATCAAGCTAGCTTATACGAGGAAAATAATTGATAGCATACACTCGGGTGCTCTCTTGAAAGGAAACTACACAGAGACAGATGTGTTTGGGCTTGAAATCCCAACTCAGGTCGAGGGAGTGCCTTCGGAGATTCTGGATCCTGTTAACACGGTATGTTGCTAGTCTGAGAGAGAGAGAGAGAGAGAGAGAGAGAGAGAGAGAGAGAGAGAGAGAGAGAGAGAGAGGCTAACTAGTGTTTTGGATTTTGCAGTGGTCTGATAAGAAGGCATACAAGGAGACATTGGTGAAGTTGGGAGGGCTTTTCAAGACGAATTTCGAGGGGTTCTTGAACTACAAAATTGGTGCAGATAGCAAACTGACTGAGGAGATCTTAGCAGCTGGACCAAGTTTCTAGCAACATAAATTCTTTTGCTACAAAATAGTAATACAAGATTAGCAATAGCAGCAGCATTTGGCAATAGCCAAAGTTAGTACTAGAATGTAGTAATCTTGTAATTGTCCCAAGGCTGCAGCTCTTCCTCTTTATGTTCCTACTGCTTGATAATAAAAAAATTGATCCATTTTTTTCTTTCATTTGTTTTCTCAAGTGGTGATTGAAATAGTATTTTATCAATGAAATTGTTGCTTAAAGGGTACTCCAAATAACTTGTAAACAATTTATATTGATTTAGTTTTTCCATGTGTGAAAGTTTTTTGTGTATTTATTGGTTGCATTTTTATAATTCTCTTTAACCAAACTTTGAAAGTTGTGGTTCAGTTCTGATACAAATATTAAAAATAAAAAAAATAAAAAATTTTCCAAACGGCAATTTTAATTATGAAGAAAATTGATCATTTGTTTTCTCAACTGCAGATTGAAATACTATTTTATGAATGAATTGTAGCTTAAAGGGTTATTCAACCTACTAACTCCAAATTACATGTAAACAGAGGATATAATTCAGTAGCTAGAGAATGAAATCGATTACAAATTCATTTCAAGAAATCAAGAAGATGAAGAATAAATTCCCTCAAACAAAGCAATAAATTCCCAGAAATGCTAATATCACTTGTATGGATGCAAGAATCTATAACATGTTCTGCAAATTTTATTGGGTTTATTGTACAATTTGTTCAAACGCGACGTACAGAGTAAGATTTCTGGCAGTAGCTTCACCAACTACGAAGAAATCGAATCCAGCATCTAATAAACTATAGAGACCAAGTCAAAAACATCCATTTAAACAAAGGCAAAACTCTTTTAAGATTTGGATATTTTAGTTCTGATAAAATTAGGAACTCTGATACTAGACATGCCCAGTTTTCTATTCTACTAAACTGTAGACTTTGTTAACTGTCGATAAGTTAGTACTCAAACAGCCTTTACATCGGAAGATTCACTGGTCACGGCTGTATCATCTTTGTGCTTGATCATTCCAGAATCCACAAGAATAGGAATCTCAGCAGCAAGCCATGGTGCAAGGCCCAAGCAAAGTGCATGCGCAATGCCAAATCTAGGACTGGGAAATTAAAATGAAACAAAGTCGAGTCAGAATAACTACTCACACACAGTCTGTATAGAAAATGAACTTTCCTGGATAGAACCACAAAATTATGCCAATAATAATCTGATACCGAAAATAACACCTAAGTACACCAATATTTCGAAGGTGACCTTCAGTGAGAATTGAGAAACAACGAAGTGGACCTTATTAACTTGAGAAAAAGGATGCCATACAAGAAGGACCTACTTTTTTTAATGAACTTTCTTCCCCAATAATAGGTAAGTGCCTTATACATGAATTGTACTAAAGAGAGTAAACCAGGGAGCACAAACAAAGAAATCAACTATATTCATTTCATGCTCTAGGCCAGAACATCGCTTTCCAAAATGTTAGCATGTCTTCGTAGGGTACTGTAGCTTTTCAGCCAACAAGGAGATTTATGAATCAAAGTAGCAAGGAAGAGTGGTTCCGAGATATCCAAATCCTTTCTGGATTAACTCAGGGGGTAAGGCCTTGTCACAGATACGAGATGCAAGTTTATGAAAACTGCTCAAAGAAATAGCTAAAAGCACCAACATTTTACTAGATTTGCAAGTTTACTAACTCTCCCACAATCAAGTATAATGAAGATCGTTATGGTAAGTGTAGGCATTCTTTTTTCCTGGTCGTGTCATTTCTTCTCTCAATTTGCCCACCCTTATGTACAAATCACAAAACAAGCACATATCTATCCAGAATTTGAAACAAGATACAAAAAAAGTCTTATAGGACAATTAGTGGGGTCCAAGTCTATTCTTCTGCTTAGATATCACTAAGAATATCTGTAATCATTTTTTCATGGTCGTGTCATTTCCTGTTCAATTCACCCTTTCTTATGTAAAACTGCCAATTAAACACACACACAGACACACACTACTATGTGTGTGTGTGTGTGTGTACCTTCCACAGGATACAAAAAGATCGCCTATAGACAACTAGTGAGGTCCTATGCAGGATCCCGAGCCCAATTTGCTGTTTAGATATCACCAAGACAAGCTGAATCCTTAAAATTAGCTGTAGATGTCGCCATAAATGCATACCTTTTCCACCTTTTCTCATGGTTATCTGCATTTGTATTTTCTCTCCCAAAAGTTCTATTTCCGTTACCTTAAACAATAAGCTCTATTCATATAAGTAGTCATTAGTCAACAATAAGTTCCATTATAGGACATAGGGATTAATTGAAATAGACCATTGGGAATACTATATTTACGTAAGGGCTGGCTACCGACTCAGGAAAAAAAGAAGAAAAGGGTCTTAAATCACATAGTGAGACAGATGACCCTTTATCAGAATTATCAAGATACTAATATAAAATTTTACACTGGTAACAGAGTCAAGGGAACTCGTATTAAGAAACAATCGACTACCATCAACAAAATACTCGGACTAAAACCAAAAAAATAAAGGAAAAAGAAATAACCAAGGACCCTCTAGAATTTCTTCCTGGCCAGCAAGGTGCTGCAAATGCAGTAATTGAGAAATAATTCTTCCTCGCCCTAACTAATGGACTTCCACGGTTCCACCAATTAAATAACTTCCAAAATACAACACTTGCCTAAAATAAAAAGAACCCATACATAAATAAATTATAAAACTGCAATTTAAGTTAATAATATAGCATTTAATTAAAAAAACTCCAACTAATTCTCTTCTGTCGTCCCTTATGTAAGGCTGATTCATATCACTAGAAAACAACGAATTCACAGTCATAACTATTAAAACCACTGGATTTACTTGATGTAGTTTATACAAGAACTTTGCTCTCGTCGTGGAGTATATCCACCACAAACATGGGGAAAGATCTAATTTCAAACCACAAAGGATAAATATATCAGGCTTTGCAATGAGTCCCCAAGTGTAGTACTTTTTAAAAAAAAGTTTCAGGAAGTCACTAGAATATGTTCTCCGAAGAAGCCAAGGCTTATCAGAGTGAGTTTGTGGGTCAGATTGAGGATTCAGTAGGCGGAAACCAATCTCTCAGCAAACAATTGTTATTAGTATACCACACAACTCAGATTTCATGAACTATTCACTTAATCATCCTAGGAACGCCTTTAACCCTCCCCCGTTACCATCTACATTCTTCAGTCCTCCCAAATGTTATCACCAGCAGTAGGAGCCTTAACGTAGACATCAAAATATCTATCAGAAAACGATTTAAAAAATCCCACATTGCATCTATATCAGAAAGATATGATAATTAGAAGTTCCCTGTCCGGTTAGTTGTTTAATCTGTTACCACTATTAGAAGGACCCACACAAATTCAACGAATTCCCAATCAAGCTTCCACATTTTCTTCGAATAAACATGTTTCGTAAACTAAACGAAAGCTCGCAAAGAGTATCAATAGTCATATCACTCCAAGCAAGAGCAAGCCTTTATTACCATTCACCAGAAACACAATCACATACCTCATGCACAAGCTAATCAATTCAAAAACTCAGATTAAAACAAGAAAATCAGTTCAAACAGATTGAAAAATTACCTATTTTTGGCCCACAGGGGCTTGAAATGGACTGTCAAGCATATCTTCCCTCCTCTATACATCTTCACATCACAGAAACAAATAAGAAAATAAATTTAAAACACCTCAACAAAGAGAAAACACACACACACACACACGCACACCAAACAAAGCATCAAAGCAACAAAATTAAACCTTTTGAGTCTTGCCGTCGAGTTGGGGCAGTTCAATTTCAGGGGCGGTGGCGGGATAAGTAACCGGTATATCAAACTGCAAATCGAACTCGTATTTGAGCAAATTGTGAACGTACCAACACTTGCCGGTCCATCGGGTTCCCTCCGGGTTGGCGGAGATCCGGAACCAATCGTTGTCTTTGGATTTGTTCATGGCGGTGTAGGCGATCAACGCCTTGTACTCCTCCTTCAGCCGCTGAGTCCAGGCGGCGCCGTCGCGAGGGCCGGCCTTCACCGACAGCAGTGGGATCTGTGTCAGCGTGGATTTCGTCGTCGGATCCCAAGTATCCATGATCGACCCGGATGCCCGACCCGACTGGTTGAGGCGCTGGAGTTGTTTCTCTCACTAAAATATGCGTCAGTATTACGAAGTAGTATCAAAAACTGTCAACTGAAAAGATAAATCTATGGGAGATGTTTTCTTCTTGTCTTTTTATTTTGGGAAAATTACATTTAATATTTAAAGTATCAGATATTATGATAATAAAAAAATTTATTCAATATTTAAATTTTCAATTTTTTTTCGTAATTGTGTCATAACCTTGATGGAAAATACACGTGGCACTGAAATTTTGAGGCAAAGTCAAAAGGACCTTTGATCCAAGGCAAAAGCTTCGGTGCAACCGATTATATATGATGTAAAAGCATTCATAGTGTGGATGGTGGTAGAGTGATTTGGAACGGAGGTTTAGAGCTTTGCTCCCTCCTACACTCGTGTTCAAAACCTCCTGCTTCCTTTTTCATTTTCTTAATTATTTGAGTTGTTATATATTCCCTCCGTCCACAAAACATCTTTCCATTTGGGGTTCGGCACGGAAACTAAGAAAGTTGATAAAGTTGTTTTGAGTGGAGTAAAAGTAAGAATGTAGGGGTAGTGAAATAATGACAAAAAAACAGTGGTTTTGACCAAAAAATGGTGGTATTGGCCAAAAAGTAGGAATAAAGTAGTTGTGTTGACCAAAAAGTAGGAATAAAGTAGTTGTGAGGTGAGACCATCAATGGCAAAGGATAGTGAATAAAGAAAAGTAGGAGGGTATAATTGTACAAAAAAGTAAGTAGGGAGTTGTTTCATGGACAAAAAAATATGGGTAAGTAGGGAGTTATTTCGTGGACGGAGGGAGTAATATATACTATAATATATGCAATGTATGGACGGTGGCAAAGTGGTTTGGGGGCGGAGGTTTAGAGCTTTGTTCCCTCCTCCACATGTGTTCGAATCCTCTAGCCACATTTTCTTGATTCTTTTTTTTTTCTTTTTCTTTTCCTGTTTCTTTGTTTTTTCTTTTTTTTATAATTATTTTTCTATATCAGCTTCTTTTTTGTTCTTTTTTTCTTTTTTTTTGTTTTTAATTAATTTTTCTTTCTTTTTTATAATTATTCTTTCTTACTTCATTTTATTTAATTTTTTAAATAAATGATAATTATTCTTTTTTTTTTCAATTATAATGTTTAAAACTATTACTTTTCTTTACAGCAATGTTTACTTTTATTTATGATAATTTTCTTTCAATTATAATGTTTAAAAATATTACTTTTCTTTACAGCAATGTTTACTTTTATTCATGATAACTTATGTTTTTAAGTTATTTGGTCAAGTAATTATTGTCGTTATGAAAAGTAATTATTGACATGAAGAAGAATAATGTTTTACAACTAGTATTACTTTTCTTAACGACAATGTTTACCTTTATTCACTACAACTTGAACTTTTAGTAATTCGGTCAACTAATTATTGTTGTGATGAAAAGTAATTATTGATATAAAGAAAGGTAATATTTCACAATCATTACTTTTCTTAACGATAATGTTTACTTTTATTTATGACAACTTACACTTTTAGTTATTTGGTCAAGTAATTATGGTCCTGATGAAAAGTAATTATTGATATGAGGAAAGGTAATGTTTCACAACTATTACTTTTTTTAATGACAATGTTTACTTTTATTCACGATAAATTGTACGTTTACTAATTCGGTCAAATAATTATTCTCGTGACGAAAATTAATTATTGATATGGACAAATGTCATGTTTCAAACATAAATGAAATGAATAATAGAAGACTAACATAATCTAACAAAATAAAAAAAAAAAAAAAGCCAAAATACTTTAAAAGAAGAAAACATGAAAAAAAAATCTGAATAAAATAAAATGAATAACAATTATGACACATAATATAATGAAAAGAACAAATTAAAAAAAGAAATGAAAAAAAGAAAAAAGAAAACGAAAAAGAAAAGGAAAAAAGAAAAAAGAAAACGAAATGGTACTTTAAATCAATAAAACCAAGTGTAAAACGTACAAATAAAATTCTCTACCTCATAATAATCAATGATGATTTTAATCTAGTGGTATGCGGCTCAAACTTAGAACTCTGGGCTGTTCGCAACTTGTGTTCGATTTTCCTTGGGAGCGTTATTTGCCATTATTTTAAAGCTAGAGTAGGGTAAATCTTTCTGTTAAAATCTATCTCAACTTTGAGAATGCCACGTGTACTTTTACCATCCAAAATACAAATATCAAAAAGGTTAATAGTTCTGCTTCTGCTAAAAAAAATTAATAGTTTGATTATTCAAACATTACACTGTAAAATCTTTTCAAAAAAATCCTTTTTTTTTTGGTAAATAATTTTTTTATTTCACCAGGTTGAAACTTAAGCTTACAAAGCACACAAAACTCACATACAAAACAAACTCACACTCTAATCAAGTAACATTTGCACCATGCCCTGCTTCTGATGGCTTCTCAAAGCTATAATCACTTGACATGTTTTTATCATATCCTTCTTATCACGGCCAACTTCGTTGAATCGTCAATTTTTGTTTCGCTCCTTCCAAATATGATATATCACCACTGCAAGTACCATTCTATACATAGGTTGACTAAGAGTTTTCCTCCCACACTGAGAAATTGATGCAGGGAAGCGTATAGAACAAATATTAATCCGTTGATTATTTAAGAATACCAGAAGAACATTACGACGGGAGATAAACCCTAGTCTTTTATTTCTTCAACAGCTGCCCAATACTAGAAACAAATCCCTATTTATACTAATGTTCGATAAATAATAAAATAAGTAAAGAAATCCCAAAATATACTCATAGAAAGGAAACAAATAAAAGAGAATAAAGACACTAAATAAGTCGGGTTTTGACGGTGTCGATTGCAAGTGGATCATGCTTTGCTAAGAATAGCGTTGCAACTTCATCTCCATCATTCTCGCCTCCATTGAAATGATTCGGCCTCGAATCGTCACAAACTTCATCTCCAGAAGAATTATCCCCATGGAAGGGAATAAGATGTTTAAGATTGAAAACATCTGAGGTGTTAATATGGCTAGAAAAACGAAGACGACAGGCATTCAGATTAAACTTCTCAACAATCTCCAATGGACCGATCTTGCGAGACTTCAATTTATTATACCCATGGGCTGGAAAACGGTCACAAGTTAAGACCGCCCACACAAAATCACCGACATCGAAATGCACATCGTGATGATGACTATCAGCCGCTCGTTTGTAACGAGCATTGGCAGCCTCTAAATTCTGTCTTGCAGTCTCGTGAAGATGCACCTGATCAGAAACGAGCTTAGCAGCAGCGGGTGCTGGGGCAAGGGACGAAGGCAGTGGCAAGAGATCAACAGGACTACGAGGAATGACAACATAGACTAACTGAAAAGGACAGAATCCCGTGCTCCGATTGAGAGCTGAGTTATGAGCAAATTCAGCTTGGCTTAAACGAAGATCCCATGATTTGATATTATCATCAACTAAACAACGCAGTAAATTACCCAAAGAACGATTAACCACTTCGATCTGGAAAGCACTGCTAAAATAAAGTTCTGTGTTAACAAGACGCCACAAAGAGCGCCAAAAATGACTTAGAAAACGGGTATCATGATCAGAAACAATCGAAGCAGGCAAACCATGAAGACGATAAACCTCTCGAGAAAATAAAGAGGCAACATGACTAGCATCGGCAGTCTGGTTACACGAGATAAAATGAACCATCTTGGAAAAACGGTCCACCACAACAAAGATAGAATCATGCCCACGTTGGTGCGAAGTAAACCCAACACAAAATCTATGATTATAGCAACCCACAGCGCATTGGGAATAGGCAAAGGATGATAATGACCAACTTAGTGCCAGAACCTTTAGAAACTTGACAAATGCGACAAAGCTCGACAAAACGAGCCATGTCCCTGCGAGCAGAAGGCCAGAAAAAATGACGCAGAGAAGTTCAAAGAGCGATCATGCTCGACATGGCCAGAATTATGAAGTTCAGCAATAAGTTTGCTGCACAAACTACAAGCTGGAATACATAAGGTAATCACTTTAAATAGAAAACCCTCATGCAAAGAAAATGTGGGATCCAAGAGGTTTCTAACCGAGCAATAATAGGGGCAAAATAATCGTCTGTGGAGTATAAGTGGCGGAATTCATCAAAACCTGTAACATCAACGCGCATCTCGGCAAGAAGTAGAGAACAACAGCTCAACGCATCAACAACTTTGTTTAAGACCCCCAATTTATGGTGGAGCACAAAAGTAAATTGTTGTAAAAAAGAAGACCATATGGCGTGACGGGCTGATAAAGATTCTTGGCTGGAAAGGAAGCGCAACGCCTCATGATCGAAGAATAAAACAAACTCCCATTGGAAAAGATAATGGCGCCAATGACGAATAGCACGCACAATAGCATAAAATTCAACGTCACATGATATAAATCGTGTGCGAGCGCCGGTAAGCTTCTCACTAAAATAGGCAACAGGACGCCCCCATTGGCTAAGTACATCACTTATACCCGCCTTTGAAGCATCATAATGAAGTTCAAATGGAGAATCAAAATCTGGAAGCACGAGTAAGGGAGCATTAGTGAGCTTAGACTTGAGAAGATGAAACGCATCCTCAGCTTCAGGAGTCCAAATGAAAGTTTTGCCATGCATGACATCAGTAAGAGGGGCTGCAATTGCACTAAAATGGGCAATAAAACGCCGATAGAAGGAAGCAAGACCATGAAAACTACGAACTTCGGTCAAATTAGTAGGCGTCTTCTAATCGCGAATAGCAACAATTTTAGAATCATCGACACTTATGCCATCCTTAGAAACCCGATAGCCAAGAAATAAAACTGTATAGACAGCAAAACAACATTTATTCGAAGCAGCAAAGAAACGTTCCTGGCAGAGAATGAGTAGGACAACACGTAAGTGTGAGAGATGCTCACTTTTAGATTTGTTGTAGACCAAGATGTCATCGAAATAAACGACAACACACGTGTCGATAAGAGGCCATAGAGTTTGATTCATCACACGCATAAAAGTGCTTGGCTCGTTAGATAAACCAAATGGAACAACCAACCACTCAAAAAACCCTTGACGTGTCTTGAAGGCTGATTTCCATTCATCGCCAGGACGGATTCGGATTTGGTGATAACCGCTCCGCAAATTAAGTTTACTGAATATAGTAGCACCATATAATTGATCCAATAAATCGTCAAGACGAGGAATTGGAAAGCTATACCTCACAGTAATTTTATTTATCGCGCGGCTATCACAACACATACACCACTCGCCAGTCATTTTCGGAATAAGTAATGCTGGCACAGCACAGAGACTTACGCTTTGTCGAATGAGACCTTTTTTAAGAAGGTCTTCTACTATTCATCTGAGCTCTGCATGCTCAGAGGAACTCATACGATAGTGAGGTCGATTAGGCAACGGAGCTCCTGGAATGAGGTCGATTTGGTGTTGGATATCACGTCAAGGAGGTGGGCTGCTAGGTAGCTCGGTTGGAAATAAATTTGCAAACTCAGTTAGAAGATCAGTCACCAGAGGTGATGCAACTGAAGAAGTTGATTCGACCTGAGGAAGTTGTAAAAATATTGGTGAATCTGTAGTCCATTCATGAAAAAACTCAACACGAGAAATGAGCATAACACGACTGCTGGGAGGTGAAAATGCAGACGATTTGGTGCTGGAATGGTGGGAACTGACGGTGGGACTGACGACAAAAACACCAATTTCACACCCTCGTAGACAAAAGAATATGTGTTCTGGTGACCATCATATACTACACTCCGATCAAATTGCCAGGGGCGACCTAATAATAAATGACAAGCATCCATAGGGACAATATTACACCATAGAGAATCTGTAAATTTGTTGCCAATAGAAAATGTCACCAGAGCACGATGTTTTACAAGAACATTGTTACCATTTTGAAGCCAAGCAAGAGAATAAGGTTGCGGATGAGGTTCAGTTGTTAGGGCAAGACGTTCAACAACATCGGAAGCAATGACATTCTCACAAGCTCCGGTATCAATAATGAATCGACAGATTTTGCCATTAATAGTGCAAGCTGATTAAAAAATTAAATGGCGACGAACCTGGGTATCACTAGCTCGAGGTGTGAGACAAGTACGATGGAGCACAAGGGTTGTGCCAACGTCGGGCAACAAGTACTCTTCAGAAAGTGCTTCAGGCAAAGGCTCCTCGTCATAGATTGGAGGGTCATAATATTCCGTATCAATTTGAGGGTTAGTGAATAATCTGCGAGAATTCTTGGTCTTGAGACACGTTGCTCGACGATGGTCGAATTCTCCGCAGTTGAAACAAGGGCCTGGTGAGGAGGAGCACCCAGGTCGAGGAATGGTTGGATTTGTCGGCACCGTGTGAGTAGGTGGAGGATGACGAGACATCTACTTCTCGAGCAAAAGAGCATGTTGACGAGCCTCAGAAACGGAGATAGAAGCAAACATATTTAAAGTATCTTGAAATTGAATGCGGAGGCCACTGATATAGCGAGAAACGAGCTAATCGTTAGTCTCTGATAGGTCGTTGCACTCTAGTAATTGACATAATTCACGTGATTACTCATCCACAGAACGTAACCCTTGTCGAAGATTTTGGAGTCGTTGATAGAGAGTCCGATGGTAGTTAAATGGCACAAACTCTGTACGGAGATGTTTAAGGAGTTTTGACCATGACATCAGCTTAGGTTTTCCTTGATGTTCACGAAGCAACTTAAACTGGTGCCACTATGCAGATGCTCGGCCACGAAAACGAGTGACGATCAACGACACACGTCGATCTTCATGAACACGTTTGAACTCCAATAGATCTTCAACCTCGTCTAGCCAATCCATGAAAGCCTCAACACCAAATTCGCTAGAAAATTCTGGGATTTCGAGACGAAAACCTGCTTCCCAGTGGCGATTCTCATCAAAGTGGGCATTATCATCCGATAAGGCAAAAGGTTTTCCATGGTTACAGTATCCTCATCAGATTGAATGATGTGATCTTGCCAGTGAGGAGCACGACGACCGTCATGAGCGTCATGCAATAGGTTGAGAATCTCTTGATTCTGAGCGTGTAGGTCTTCGAATTTTTGAGAGAGGAGGTTGACGTCGCGGCGAAGGTTATCTTGAGCGACCTGAGCAGGTTGTCAACAGGAAGGCATCACATATCAAGAGCGTAGACCGACTTTGGATACCAAATGATGCAAGAAAGCCTATAGAACAAATGTTAATCCGTTGATTCTTTAATAATACCAAAAGAACATTACGACGAGAGATAAACCCTAGTCTTTTATTTCTTCAACAACCGCCCAATACTAGAAACAAATCCCTATTTATACTAATGTTCGATAAATAATAAAATAAATAAAGAAATCCCAAAATATACTCATAGAAAGGAAACAAATAAAAGAGAATAATGACACTAAATAAGTTGGGCTTTGACGGCGTTGATTGCAAGTGGATCATGTTTTACTAAGAAAAGCGCTGCAATTTCATCTCCATCAGAAATCATATACTACTTCTCTTCTACCCAACTGCCAACCACTGTATGGTGTCCACTCCATGCAGACACTGTTTCATAAACTTCTTTCGAGAAGGGGCACTCGAAAAAATGTGATTAATTGTTTCTTCCTCCCTCTCACAGAGGCTACAAATTGGATTAACATAGATTTCAATCTTCAGCAAAGCATCACTCTTCATGAGCTTTCCCCAGATACATAACCAAGTTATAAAAACAGCTTTTAGAGGAGCTAGGTTGCAGCAGATCATTTTTTTCCAAGGGACTCGTTGAGTTGGCCCTCGAATAGCTGTATACATCTTTTTGATTTTTCCAATAGCTTCATCATCTCTTCATCAGCTACAAAGAAGTCTCGAGTCTCTGGAATTTTTCTGACAAGCCACAAAGCTTGGGGGGATTCTCATGGTTAATTGATTCTGATTTTTTATATAAAAAACCATGGATCTAAATCTTCTCTTTCCTCTGAGTAATGCTCCAGAAATGCTTAGCTATTGCGGCTTTATTCCAACAATAAAGATCTAAAATATTCATTCCACTTGCATTCTTGGGAAGGCAGACCTTCTTCCAAGCAAGGATTGCTCTCTTTGAATTTTCTGCCTTTCCTATCCATAGGAAGACCCTGCAAGCTGTTTGAATTGCAGCAAAAACTTTCTTGGGTAGCAGGAATATCTGACTCCAGTAGGTTTGAATTCCAAAGAGAAAAGATTTCACAAGTTCAACCCTCCCTACATAAGATAAGAATCTTGTTGCCCAACTCTCAATTCTATCCAAAATCTTCTGAATACGAGGTGTGCACTGGATTACAGAAAGCTTTTTAGAGCATAAGGGACTCCCAGATATTTAAAGGGAAGGTCCATTTTCATTAACTCAAATTCATAAAAGATTTGAAGTTGTATATGTTCAGGAACTCCTCCAAAATATATATTGCTCTTGGCTTGATTAGCCTTGAACCCTGAAACTTTTGAAAACTTAGAGAAAGCTATCAGTAGTTGTCTCACGGATTGCAAATCATCCTTAGCAAAAAGCAGAAGATCATCTATAAAGCAAACTTCAGTAATGCCTAGCTTCTTGCATTTTGGATGATAGGAGAATAGCTTATTGGAGTCTAGTTCCTTTAGCACTCTATGGAGATACTCCATACAAATTACAAAAAGGTAAGGAGATATGGGATCTCTTTGCCTCATACCACGTTTTGCTGAAAAATGAGCAGAGATCTCACCATTGAAACACACTGAATGAGAAACTGTACTGATGCATGCCATATTCCAATTAACAAATCTGTGAGGGAAGCCTATAGCTTGCATCAAAAACTTCAAAAAAGGCCATTCTACTGAATCATAGGCCTTTTGAATATCTATTTTCACCATGCAACGGGGGAACACTTGCTTTCTGCTATAACCTTTAATGATTTCATGGCTCAAAATTATGTTATCAAAGATTACACGACTCTTAATAAATGTTGATTGGCAATCACTCACAATTTTAGGTAAAACCACATATAATCTATTTGCTAGCACTTTAGAGATAACTTTGTAGATAACACTACAACATGCTATTGGTCTGAATTCTCTAACTGTGCTAGCATTGTTGTTCTCAGGAAGAAGAGTGAAGAGGGTAGTGTTAATGATTTTAGGGAGAAAACTTGTATTAAAGAATTGTTGGACAACTGCAATCACATCCTCTCCCATCACCTCCCAAGCTTGTTGGAAAAAATGAGCATTATACCCCTCCACACCAGGGGCCTTGTTGGGATTCATGCTGAACATTGCTTCTTTGATTTCCTGTTCAGTACAGTCCCTGCATAATGTTAGTTGTTGATTATGATTAATCAAAGGACCCCTATTTACCACTTCCTTATCCACCATAGGTAAATAAATGGTTGCACTTCCCATTAACTTCTTGTAAAATCTCAAAATCTCATCCATAATTTGCTTCTGTGTAGTATATTTCTCTCATGTGTCTGATATCAGAATCTTAATAACCTTAGCATTCTGTCTTGCTTTAGCTAGAGCAAAGAAATACTTGGTATTGGAGTCTTCAAGTTTCACGCAGTCATCCCTTGACTTTAGTTTCCACATGTTTTCTTCCACCTTACTCCACTTTTCCAATTCACCCCAGAGTCTTCTTTCTTCTGTTATGAGATCATTATTTAGCATATCCTGGTCTAGAAGGTCTTGTGTCTCCTTTAACACATTTCTCAGACCCTTCATTCTTTCAGGTATGTTTCTGAAATGAGAATTGTTCAGATGCTTAAAACTTTGTTTCATTTGTTTCAATTTGTACCATATATTCAACAACTTGTTATCATGTAGCTGTATTCTCCATCCATCTTTCTCAATCTCTTTGAAATCAGGATGTCTAATCAAAGCATTCAGGAATCTAAATGGACAATTTTTGCTCTTCACATTATCCTCAATTCTTAGAAGTTGAGGACAATGGTCTGAATAGTTTTTCTCAAGCAATTCTACATGGACTGAACCATAATGATTATGCCACTCAATATTTCCCACACATCTATTAATAAGAGTGAAAATTCTATTATCTCCTTCTTGGTTGTTGCACCAAGAGAATTTATTGCCAATCATTCTCAACGGTGTTAGCTCATTATTCAACAAACACTCCGCAAAGTCCTTAGTTTCAGCTGATGTGACTGCATGCCCTTGGTATCTGTCTTCAGGGTATAAGATAGAGTTAAAGTCACCTCCAATTAAGAGGGGATATGATATTCTCCCACGGGTGCTAGTAATAAACTCCCATACTCTTTTCCGTTGATCCTGATTATTGAGAGCATAGATAGCTATCAAGTGAAATCTTCTGCCTGAATTCATATCAAAAACTTCCACAAGCATCCCTTGTTTATGATTTTCCAGGCCTTCTACTGTAATTTTCTGAGGGTTCCATCCTATCCATATCCTCTCGTTCTTAGCATGAGAATAATTGTTGAGGAATTCCCATCTTTTATTCAGATTTTTGAAATTTGATTAAATTTGCCTCTTTACTCTTGTTTCTAGCAACACAGCCAAATCAAGTTGTTTATCAAGCAGAAATCTCCTTATTTCCTTCTACTTGAAGGGCTTGTTGTAACCCCTAATATTCTATATAATCAGCTTCATATCATACCAAAGGGGATAAGGTCTTTGCCCTCTCCAAAATGCTCTTGTGTGTCTTCTTCTTGTTGTAACATGTGGTAAGAATTAGCTAAAAATATTGGGTGACTTTGATCTCCAACTACATCTTGACTGTATGTTCTTTTTGGCACACTCCATACTTCATTTTTCTATTATGGCCACTTTTCCTCTTGCACTATAGTAGTGCATCCAATGTAGCTAACGGTTGAAGTATCTCTTCCTGTTTCTGTGTAGGCTTGTCTTTTGGAACCCATTTTTTCTTTGGTATTAGCTTAGTCTTCTCCTTTTGACCACAATCATGTCTAGCCACATTGCAGAATTTACACACAGGAGGTACCCACTCGTATACAACTCGCTGCTCCACTCTACTACCCCTTCCATTATCTATTGAAACAGTTTGTTGCAATGGAACCGTAACATCTACCTCTATCAGCATTCTAGCATAGGAGATCATTGATTGTGATGAGGTGCACTCATCTTCATACATAGGAGTTCCAAGCATGTTTCCAATTCGACTCAAAGATTGTTCCCCCCAACAAGACAATGGAAGATTTGGAAGTTGAATCCATAGAGGTACAACCTTGAAGATTTCAACTTCAAAATTAAAATCAGCTTCCCATTTCTTAACAATCATAGGTTTATTAGCCAAGGTATGAGGTCCCTCCATTAACACCAAATCCATATCCTCTGCAGATTTGAATCAATCGCATACCTTTTTTAGTAGGATTTGCCTCTATGGATGCAGGGATCGTCTTGTCCAATACATTGTGTTCCCCCTGAGCTTTCTCAGCATTAGTTCGTTCACTCACCATCCTTGAAGATTCAGCTTGTTCCTTCTTCAAAATTATTGTTCCATTGCAATTGATCTCTGAATTCGTAGAAGAAACAATTGTAGATCAAGATTCTGCTCTTGGATTCAGCTCCGACGACGCTTTGAGCATCTCCTCCGTGATAATAACCTTCTGCGGCGCCACATTTGTCCTTCATGATGATTTTCATTGGAATCGGTGTATGTTAGCAACTATCCACTATCATGCGCCGAGAGAGAATCCCTTTTCTGTGAACTAATATCCTCTTTTCAAAAAATATTTAATCGGTAATAAGTTGTGTCTCAAAATAAAGAAATATCGAGTTCTATCAATACCTCAAAAATATAATCAGCATTAAACTACTAATCCACTAGTTTTGTCTGAACCAGCCCAGTGCAAGTCCAAAACTGTCCCTTATATTCATATTATATAGGCCCAATATAAGAATTCGCCTGAGCTCAACCCAATATTTAGTCATATTAAGAAGGAAGATAGCAAATTAGCCCACACCATATTCTAAATAATACCCAACCCAAGATTTAAAATAAAAACAAAGAATGAGCTGCTAATCAATTGCAGAATATAAAAGTAGCAAACCATCAACAAATAAGAAAACAGAATAAAATAGAGCAGTGAGCATTGTGATTGAGAAAGTCAAATAAAAATGACCGATGCACTTCTCTAATTTCTCTTGCAGCGAAAATGCTAAAGAAGGCAAGTCCCTCAAAAAAAAAATGAATATTAAAGAAGGCTGGCAAGCTTTGTTGAAGGGTAGGGAGTGGGATAAGAGTGATGATGTATCTTTTAATTTATATTTCATATAAAAATATATATAATTAATTATGTACGAGTGAAAATGCAACAATGTTAACAATTTGATTGCCAACATGACTTTTCAATGTTAGAAAATTAAAAATTGCTAAAATTATCACAAAATCAAATTTATTAGACTTTAAATTTGTAGTATACTAAGATGAGGCTTAAAATAGTCACATTGTAAATTTATCGAGCTTAAATTTATGCACTTCGAAAAAGTTTGATGCACAAAAATATTTAAATTTCAGTCCACCCATGATTAAATCTTGGATCCGCATATGGCATTAGTAATAATGATCTAAGTCAAGAACCGTGTCTAAATTTAATTTAGCTCATTTCTTTTTCCGCTATTCAATTTTTTTTTCTTTTTGGTCGAGCCCCTTTTCTACAAAGAAGAAAGAAAATAGCGTCGTCTTAGAAATCATTTATTGGTGAAGTAAGAGTTCATCACTAAATACATCATGTATTCAAAATCCACCAATATTTTATGAGTATTAATGTCAATTTTTTTTTATTATCCTTTTGGGGAAGTCCTTGTCAAAAAAGAAGAAGAATCGAATCATTACTTTTATGAGACGAAGAAGAATGGAATATTTACATCAACTTTCTTTTATAAATCCTTTTTCGCAAAATGATATTTTTCCCTTTACACTATCAAATAAAGTAACATCATTTTACACAAACGAACGGATTCGGTTGTCTATTAAACCAAAAGCACTCTCAAGTTCAATTTAGGAGGTTTTACTTTGGCAGTTGAAATGAGACCGGACCCTTATTTTTTTTCTTTCTTTTTCACAGTGTCAAACCCGCAGTAACTAACTTCGTGGCACATTCATCATCGTGACCAGGACCCTTTGTTGATAAGTAGGGCATAGAGTTGGCAAAACTAGCACAGACAGACGGCCCAGACCCGACCCAACATGATAGGCCAATTTGGTCATCGAGATTCTTGACCTGATGAAATTTTAGCCCGGTTTGCCCGACCTAATAATTTTGCACGAGAAGTGTTGTTTTGGGCTTGTCTAGGTCTCAATTTTCGGTCTACCTCTGATATTTTGCTACCTCTAATTATTAGTTCCTCTTTGGTCGTGTTGCTCTCTAAATTATTTTCATTTCCTTCGTCTTTATCATCTTAAAATGACTGGCTGCATTGGTGATCCGTCAATACAACTAAACTCTTCTACCAACTTTAAGTAGACAATTTCAAAATCACTCAACATACAAATTTTGCTCAACCCTCGGCCATCAAGGTTGCTGATCCTGCAATAAAATGAAACTTCTACAAATATGTGTGTGTGTGTGTGTGTGTGTGTGTGTGTGTGTGTGAGAGAGAGAGAGAGAGAGAGAGAGAGAGAGACATGACACCATCATTGCTTCCATAACATGCCAGCTTCGATTGCAGCATCGAGCAATTGTGTAGAGGTTTCATAACTTTTGATGGATTTCCTATAAACAGAGCGAACAAATGCTAAAACCCTCAGTCTAGAATAAGTATTTTTCATAAGATAATAAATGATTTCTTCTAGTATGACTTTGAAATTGAACGCGTCTTCTCTTTTAAAGAAACAGTGAAACAACCAAAAAGAAACTAGCAGTTTCTCTGTGACTACTATTAAAACAGATAAAAGTAAGGGCTACAATATGGACAAAGAAACTTTGTCACCTCATTTGATGCTATTCCTATATTACTGCAATCACCAAGCGAATGAATATTTCACACAAAAACCCACAGTACCGTAGTCTTCATGGACGCAGCATCCTCCCCCGACCCAACACTTACATCGCCTCTTAATATGTATAGAAACTATACCACAAAAATGAGTATTGTTTCAGCAAAAGAATTTCTCAAAGAAATCAAAAAATTATAAATCAACCGTTCCCTTCACAAGTCTCCTCTGGACGGCAAGACAAGTCTCCTGCTAAAAAATGAGGACGTGCTCGAATAATTTGGCTTCAACTCAATAATCATCTCCAACAGATAATGCACAGCAACTGCATAAAAGTAGTGTTAGCAAGTAGCTGACGATAGGATCATTCTCCATATCACTTTACAGTCTTTACTTTCTCATTGTTAGTTACTTAATTACCATCAAAGGCAGAGCTGACATCATTAACTTTACACTTTCATAATTCAATAATCATGCTACTAGTAACAAAGAAAAGGGTAAACGAGGGACCTGAAAGAGTACATATGCATAAACATAAAAACAGTACATCTACTCAACTATACATTTTCTTTCAATTTTTTATTTTTTTTAATTCTGGATGGTTGTATATCTATAACTACTATTATAAAAGAGTCTATTGTTACAAATTTGTACTGCCTAAAAATCCCTTTTATGTACTTTCTTTAGTAGAACCAAAACATCAAACCCAAAAGGCTAGCATCCCTTTTATCTACTTATATTCGTGAAGAAGTTATAATTTGTTGGGATTTACATAGTGTTTAGAAATTCATCTTACAAACAAAAAATATTAAAGGTCTGTGATATCATTGTGGTTGATTCTTCTTAGTAGTAGTTTTCGCAGAGCCAAAGCAACCCACTTATCCAGGTCAAATTCTCCAGATTATCAAAGGAGGAAGACAGCCAATTGTACAAAAGTCTTAATAATCAATTTGAACAGCACATAGCATAAGAGTATTAGTCAGCAACTTAGGCATATCGACTGCCAGACATTTTGGCTGACATCAAGTATACTTACCATCAAAACATGAATAAACAAGAAATTCTTAGGACCCAAAGAATATCGAATGGATCAAAACAAATAAGCTTAGAACATAAAAGCATACCTCACAGATCAAACATGAGACGCACAATCCCATTGGATCAAATTTTATCACTTGGAAGGAATAACTACATCAAGATTCTCCGATAGCATCCAGCCTTTGGGATAAGCAAATCCGTGTGCTTCTAGATGGAGGTGCCAATTCATTATCCTGTAACAACCTACAGGAATACCTTCCATCTGACTCTCATCTTCCACAATCTGTTCTATGAAAGTTGTCTCCTGAAAAGAAGTAATAATTTTCAAGTAGCGTCTGAATTAAGTTTGAGCTGGATATGTTTAAAATATGACGGCAGATATGAAATGAAATGACACGCACTTGAAAACCCTCCTTTACTGTGTCCAACTGCCTGATAGGATCTGAAGTTGGTCGATGCCATCTTTTGGGATCCCACAGGATGCTGCTGTTGAAGGCAAAGCCTGACATATCGACATGGAATCTACGTAGTCTTTTGCTCTTCTCATTAGTGTGCCATCCTATTACTTGACTTCCATTGCACACGGGGCCTTCCAAAATCGCTTTATTTTTGCTTTGGGCCAGCATGCCAACAGGCCAAGTGCCAAAACGACTGAATAACAGCAGGACAAAAAAAGGAATTAACAGAAATAAAGAGAAAGCATTCTCATGCAGCAAAGCTATAGCAAAGAGATCCAACGAGAAATTATGAGATTCAAATCATGCTCATGGTTAGGCAAAAAGATATAGTATGAAGTCTTAATCTCAGAGAATGCTTACTTCGCCATAATCAAAACAAAGGAAGATTGATATCTGCCCTTTTCTTATAGATATAAATACATATAATAAATAGAACCATAAATCCACAGACATACCCACAAACAAAGCAAAAGACATCACTAGCCAGTTTGTTTACGATTCCAAGGGAAACTTTTCATATTTTTCAATTATTTATAACTCGAATGATGGGTTTGCTTAACTCACTGTTTTTTCATTACATTCAAAATGTAATATTCATTTACAATTACTCAAACAGGCAAGAACTTCACATCTTTTCGAGCAGATGCCAATCTCGTTATGGAATGTACAAAACAATACCATCACTTAAGTGTATGTATATCAATCCAAAAACATTTCTGTTTCACGAAAAAGTTTTTTAAAATCATATTAAGCCTTAATGATACAGAAAATCAATTGGAATTGAAAACGAAACCAAAGAAAATAAATTAACCCAGCTATGAACAGCAAAGTATGAAAGTACTAGTTCATAGATCACATTATGCAAAAAGGATTGTTTCTAGTCCAACTATCCCTATTACTATTGTTTTAAATGCATGTCTGCTTCAGAATGGAGTGGGACAAGAATGTCTAATGACTGGCCAAGTTTGCCCATGTTTCCATTACTTGATAAGTAAACTAACCATTTCTTACAAAATGTATAGAACTGTAAAAAATTATATCAATCACTGATATAATAAGTGGTGTAAGAAGAGAAGTCAATCACCCTAGGAAGAGCATATTCATACATCAAACAAATATATACTATAAAATAAAATAAAATAATCTATTACTAAAATATAGACTTTGTCACCCACAAAAGGAGGAGCTTCTCGAGCAGTAACTATCCCAATGCATTTTATCCCAGTCCTAATCTCATTAATTGCGGAACATGTGTATTTTAAAAGAGCTTACTTGCATTTGGCATGTATTCTAGTTTTACATAAATGTTATGATAATTGCAGACTTGAGAAACAAGCAGAGTAAGATTGTCTTCCCTGTTGCCCAATAAAATGAGATGACTGCTAAGCCAGGTCAAGATATGACAAGAATTCCAGCATGTACCAGATCAAAATTATAATATAAAACATTGTTTTCAACATCATGAGGTACATCAATATCCGATAGATAAGAGGAAAAAGATGAGAAAGTATTTTCCCCACATTTCCAAAACTTTCTGCATCCTTCATTCCAAAAAATTCTGAGATCCTTAGACTACCAAAAGAATATGGTACGGGGAACCAAATGAGAATTCAATTTAAGTAAGTTATGTCCAACATGCCGAGACCTATATGTTAACAACAATATGAAGCCATAGGCTAATATATAAATTACAGGAACTGAGGACTATATAGTTGTATTACATGCATTCATTTAAAACTTAAAACTCAGAAAGTGATCTACCCAGAGTTGACGCACAGAACAGCATGAAAGAAGCTTAAATCAGCATATTACTAACAGCTCATAACTAGATCCACCACATTCAAACTCACACAAACAGAGTGTCAGTGATTACAACAAGAGGAGTACAGACCCTTATGCTTCAATATACGACATCTAGAAGACAGATTATTATGCAAAACAAAGGTCCGAATAATGAGTAATTTACACAGCAAGGATGTGTAACTACATAATGTCAAATATTCAGTATGGAAGCTGCAAAAGGTCTTTCAAGAAAATGATAGCACAATCATCCTAAAGCATGGTAAAAAAAAGATTCTCCAAACTAAAATTCAACCTCTTAGATTCATCTACACTATAAGAGTATGTACATATTTACCTCATAATCATTTAAATCACATAGTGAAAAGAACTTATATTTTCAGGTAATATTATATAGTTAATAAAAGCAAATAAAATGCATCTTCTAATATCAAACTCCAACCTGATTTCTCTCATACTCTCAAATAGCTCAAGCGAGTAGATATTATCATCATCCGCAAAATACACAATCCCATCCAGCCTATGCCTCTCAATATGCTCAAGTGCAGTATTCCGCTGGTGAACTCCCCTATCCTTTACATCTGTAGAATTTTTCACACAAACCAAATGTCTATACATAATCCCCATATTCCTCAAAATCTCAGCAGTCTCCACGGAAGCAGCGGTCATCTCCACCACAATCCACAATACTGGCGGTTTAACCAGTCTCAAAACCTGCCCTAATCTATTCAAATAATATGCCTGGGTAGCCCTATTATAAGTTGGACTCACCACAATCAATTGTTTGCCTGGCACAAAATCCAAAATCTTCTTCATATCAGTTTTATCAGTCCTCTCGACGACTCCTAACTCAACAGCACCGACCAACAAATCATCCTCCTTCGGCTTCTCAACAAAGCCTAAATCGTCCGCGTTCCTCTGAACACTCACCACCTCCGGCTTCATTTCCAACGGGAAATCGCTTTTCCACAAATCACCTTGCTTCAATTCACTGAACTCGTTACTGAAGGGCGCCATGCCGAGCAGAAACCCTAAGAAAAAACACATGAAGCAGCGGAGAAGCGATTTTTTCCAGGCAAACTGAGCATTCTTCCTAGACTGCTGCTTCTGGAAGAAGATTCCGGAAATAAATCTACGAACAGGAGAGAAAGTCGTTCTGCCGTTGGAGAAGAGCTTCTGCGACGGCGATTGCGCCGAGAACGGACTGTTGAATCCGTTCTGGCGCGATCGATCGTTGTACGGCGACAGTGTTCTCCGAATCGAAGCCATTTATCCCGTCCAGATCGCATCCAAGACAGCGTCGGAATGAAACTTACGATGCGATGGAAGAGTAATGGCGGATCAAATCCAGCTAAATATCAATTTCCTGACTTGAAATAGAAACCCTAAGGCGCAATCGAGCAGAAATGGGAAGAAAAATAGAGTGAATTCAAAAGCTTTAATGGAAGATAGAGAGAGAAAGTAAATGCGAAATTGATTTTAGGGGGAAATATTTTGCGTGCGGGGAAGAAGGAAAGAGAGGGAGAGAGAAGAAGATGATCAATGAGTGCCGGTTTAAAAAACATGCGCCGCGGAGGTTATGCTTAGCTAAAATGCGCTGTCACCTGAGCTTAGTTGCTCAAAGCCACGTTACTTGTCCGGGAAAATAACATTTTTCTTTTTTTTTCTTTACGAAAAATAACATTTTCTATTTAAGAAATTAAATTTTACAACTTTAAATTAAGATTCGTATTATTTCTTTACAAAGAAAAAAAATTAAGATTTTTATTTCTATACAATAAAAATAAATATTCTTATTTATTTACGAGATTTTTAAAGGGGTGGTAATCGATTCGATTGTTGAATAATTGTACCGCCGATTAAGGTTAAAATAAATAACCAAAATTTATTCAAAAATTGGGCAGCATTTCAGCACAATGTTGATTGCTTATGTTCTTCACATATCACATTATAAACTGCAAACCAATAAATATGAGAGAGAACGCCGACGAGTGACGGTTGAAGGCGGAGTGGTGTGGGTTGTGTCGCGGTGGCTCGAATGTCGAATGATCTAGTCAGAATCAGATATAAAAGTTATAAGAAGGTAAAATTGAAGAAGAAGAAATAAGAATTACATTTACGTAGGTTAGGGTTTATTTTTTTTAGGGATATAATTTGTAATATAATACTTTATCCGCCCCATTGATCTTGTAACATTTATTTTAAGCACGAGTGTTAAGAATAAACGTATTAAAAGTAAAAGTGGTGTTTAGTGTAGTAAATAAAGTGATATAAAGTGTTTTGATGTGATATAAAGTAGTTTTAAAGAGAATAAAGTGAATAAAATGATTTTTGATAAAAGAAAATGTTACAAGATAAGTAAGACAACCCAAAAATGAATATGTTACAAGATGAACAGAACGGTGATAAACATGGGTTTTCTCATCTTTATAAGCTTAATTGATGTCGATTTGTATTGGAAAATCATGTTTGGAATGAGTTTTGTGATTAAGTAATGTTATTTTGTAAAATATGATGTTTGTTCGTACTTTGTTTGATTTTGCAGAAAATTAGAGTTAATCTTAGGCCATTCGGCCTGTAAAATACCCAACTTTCTACAAATTCGTGTTTTGCATCCCAGGTTGATTCTGCATGGTAAATACCAAACTTTCATTTTTTTCTTATTTTGCAACCAACGAGATTTTCCGGCGAATCTTTAATTTTTCTGACTGATTACGTGGAATAATTATATTGCATGGCACTTATATGGCAAAATAATCCGGAACCAAGTCAGATGCCGTCGTTTAAAGTATTAAGGCAAAATAATATTGCAACCTTGAAGTTGATTCACCAGTTTTGGGCCTTGGCTTTATGAACCTATTCACATGTGCAAACCTTCTTTGTAAGGTAGACGGCTGCTCACAACATAGTTTATGGTATTAGTATATTGACAAATATCTCAATACTTGAATGTAATTATATTGACAAATATCTTACATGCAAGTGTATGTTTCCTCACCCTTCAGTTCCATTCACTCTGACCCCCTTTCCTTGTTGTTGGCTTCTCTTTGTAAATATTTGTCCCTGTTGCCCTTGAAGTGGATGCATGTTGCTTATCCTTTGGTTCATAAGGCTTGGCACGTCGTCCCCTCTTTCGCTGAAGAGTGAAAATTATGAAAGAAACAT
The DNA here is from genome assembly GCA_029490685.1 of Schizonepeta tenuifolia. NCBI lineage: Eukaryota > Viridiplantae > Streptophyta > Magnoliopsida > Lamiales > Lamiaceae > Schizonepeta > Schizonepeta tenuifolia. The sequence goes on from CM055956.1 coordinate 8,792,096, forward strand.
TATACATAAGATACAAGATAAATGATAAAGCAATTAGTATACCTTCTGCACATTGTTACTCTATACAAGCTCATTTGTGCATTTTCGGCTGTTGTGTCCTTCTTGCTTACAAGTGCCGCATTTGATCACCATACCATGTTTGCTCATTTTTTTCCACCTTTTTTTTTTTCCTCTGGAGCCCTAATTCTTTTCTTCTTTGGCCTTCCAAGCATTTTCTTCACTTGGGGGGGGGGGGGGGTTTCACAATCACACCATCTACCTCGGGCCACATCTTATTCCCTCTTATAGGCTCCAAACTCATATCCAGACATGTATCTTGACATAGAATAATAATCATTCACATAATTAACTAGATCTCATTCCATATAATGAATGGCAGATATAGCATGAATACATGGGATCACGGTCAAGTCCCAACCTCTACACGAACAAGTATAGTGCCTCACGTCAACAACGAACTTATCAACTTCATAGTCCACCTCAAACTTATCAAACATAGCAATATGTGCAGTGCAATCTGCACTTTCAATTCTAAGCTTCTCTAATGTCTGCCTAATGTTTGGACAGATTGAGCTAATCACTTTAGACATTTCCTTGAGCTTTTCTACTTGCCTAACCATCAGCGAACATCTAATATCTTCAAGCATATGAATTATATGTTTTTCTCTAGCCTTCAGTATGTAACTGTTAAATGTCTCACTGATATTGTTACATATATCGCCACTACATGGCAAGGTAGAAAGGAAAGCTTTACAAAAAAATTTGGTGTCCCTAGCCATGAAATCTTCATATGCAGTCGGGGATTCAGCTTTCAATTTTTGAATTGCCACCTTGAAATCTTCCACATATGTGGCACTGACAGCACCCCAATAAAGGTTCTCTAGTGTAGAACATTTATGAGTCCTTTTCCAGTTCATATATATATGTGTCTTGCACAGTTTTTATGCTCTGCTTGTGGCTCCAAATTTGCTACTGCATTTTGAAGTCCCTGCAACAATACAAGATACATAACCCTGAATTTAGAGAAAATAATTAAAGGAAAAAAAGTTCAAATTACAATGAGTACAATTACCTTTTGTTGATCACTGATGAAGCTCCAACCACGACCATTTGCAATTTTCAAACCTTCAACCACACACTTTAGAAATCATGTCCAACAAGCTTCATTTTCAATTTTCACTACAGCCCAAGCAAAGGGAAACATCCCATTGTTATCATCTTTTCCAACTGCACACATCAAAATACCCCCTAAATATGTTTTCAGATGACAACCATCAAACCCTGTCACATGTCTGTAGCTTGTAACAAATGCTTTCCTAAGTGCACTTAACCCAATGTACAAAGCTTTAAATTGTCCTTCATCACCCAATAAAAGTTCATATCTTCCCTCACTATCCACCCTTCTTAATTCAACAACATAACTCATCATTGAGGCATAATGAGCCTCAACAAAACCTCTCACCAATTCCTGTGCTATTCTCTTATCTTTGTAAAGTTTGTCTTTGAGCACTCGAGTCTTATATCTACTCAAGATATCTGCTCCGAGATCACTGACACTTAAGTTATATTTTACTCTAAAGACATTAAGATACCTGTTGGCTATCCACTTGGAGCTCACAAGCTTGTTGTTCATTGACATTGGACAATCATGGTCACCTACATATGACTTGATGATGAAGGTTTTATTGGAATTAACAATACTAGCATAAACCTTCCAAAGACATGGTGGCGTACAGTATACAACTAGTTTAGTTTTGCTGACGCATCTAAATCAAATGAATCTCTCATTCACTATAGCCCATGTCGTTAAAGCACTATTGCACCGTAAGCCATCTTCGAAATGCATCCCAAGTACTATTTCCATTTTCTTATGATCACATTTTGGATCATAAACAACCTTTTTCTGCCTCAGTTTCGTATAATCAAATGCATCATCACTATTAGTATCAGATGACTGCACATCCTCATTTGATTCATAGTCAGAACAGGTTCTTCTCCAACATATTGCTCAAATCCATCAAATGAATCAATAAGATCAAACACATTTTTAACTTGTCTTATATTTTTCCTGATTTCAACATATTCTTTATCAGAAATACCTTCAACACTTCCAAAACTCACATCAGACAACTCATCATCACTAGGGTTATACTCATTGCTCCCTTGTGACCATATATCGCCCTCACCATTTCCTATTTCATGCGCATCCTCATTCATATCTCTGTTCTCTGCCAATCCAAATTCTTTGTTGCCTCACAAACATGATCTCTAACATCATTAATATGATGTTCCTCAACAACAAATTTACTCCCGCCCACAAGTTCTTTATCACTGAAACTGACATCCTCCAAAGACTTACCTCCCTCAACAAAAACATGGACACATCTACATTCTGTGGTTACAAAACCCAACATACACATTACACCTTTGTCATCTAACAACTACACATAATTATTAGTTGTAGAGATTCTGCACCGCAACCTATCCCATGAGACATAACCTAATTCTTCCACAATTTCTACAAGATCTAGAAAACCAAACCTATCAAGATCTAACCCATGTTTCATATAAGAAGTCCCCCCATGTTTCATATAAGAAGTCCCCCTATGTAAAAACGTCGATTGTCATGGCATGAAAACCGACCACCATGATTAATACTTATGGCAAAAAAATCACTGCAAATTCAATAAAAAATTACAATCAGTAGTAAATACCATAAACCACAAAATAGTAAGTCAAAACACTGAGACTAGTACATTAAAGAAAGAAAATCAAATTCGTGAAAAGCAGCAAATGAAATTAATTTAATCTTAACAAAACCTTAATCAACTAAACCTTTGCCACTATTCAAAAACCATAATCAAAAGCTCCAAAGCTAATATGCAATCTAAAATAAAACTCTAATCCCTCCACCGTAAGTACAATAAAGAAAGATCAAATGGGGCCTACCTTGTTGCCATTGTCAGAGAATTTGTTGTCCTCCACACGACCACCTATATCAGTTGCTCTCCTCCACAATATTTGTCCAATAATCACTGACAACAACATAATAGAAAACGATTTAAGACTCAGAAAGGGAGAAGAAAGAGAGAGAAACCTCCGACACTTCAATAACGGGAAGAAAGAAAACCATTTGTTGAAGTGAGAAAGAAATTAGGGTTCGATTTTAATATTTTAAACGACGGCATCTGACTTGCTTCCAGATTATTTTGCCACATAAGTGCCAAACATATTATAATTCCACGTAATCAGCCGAAAAAATTAAAGATTCGCCAGAAAATCTCGTTGGTTGCAAAATAAGAAAAAAATGAAAGTTTGGTATTTACCACGCAGAATCTTAACCTGGGATGCAAAACACGAATTTATAAAAAGTTGGATATTTTACGGGTCATTCGGCCTTAATCTTATAAAAATCGAGCATGATAGAATGAAAGTACAGTTTGATAGAAGTTCGTAAACGAAAACGGATAAAAAATCGGAGTTATAACGAAGGAAAACGAGCCAAAACAAAAATGTTGCGCGCTGGCCCAATATGACACGCGGACAACACAAGAATTTTCGGAATTTTCCTATGTTTGGTTATTTTCTCCTATTTTAATTATTTCCTACTCCTATTATGATACAACCTTGTACTCCCCACACCTATATATATATATATATATATATATATATATATATATATATATATCATCCAAAACACATCGAGATATCTATCTTTTAATCTTTTAATTTCTTATCTTTTCTTCTATTATTTTAGATTATGTTAGTTTAGATTTATTTTCTTGGAGGAGTTTTGAATATTGGAAGAAGAGAAGAAGAGACACTCAAGAACTAAAGATTCGCCTACGATTTTTAAGTTATTTATTGGATATTGTCTATGATGTTTATGAGTAACTAATTTCCTTTTATCCTAGGGTTAGAGAGTAGATGAATACTTGGATTTGAATTTTGATTTAATTAATTGATTTAGACTTTCTATTGCTTTCTATATTCTTGTGCTTATTCATGCTTGATTGATTGGCCACCATTATGCATATTTGTTTTGTTAGTTCGAGATTCAAGAGATGAGGATTAACATGTGAACTGAATATAGGACACACACTGCATAATCACCGAGAGGAAAATGCTTTTTATGAGGGCTTTAATCTTAGGATCTTTTTGGAGTTACTTGCTTATGATGTTTATCGGAGACGAAAATCCTAGCAAGTAATCCACGGTTTAGGCACTACGAGAATATGTTTAAACTAAATTTGTGATTATCTTAGTAAGAGTCGAGTCTTACAAAACAATTGATTGATTAAATTGAATTTAAACTCAAGTGTTCATTGAAATCGAAGCCTTGGGATAATCTTTCTCTTAGTTTAATTAATCTAAAGTATGGAAGTCTAAATAGAGGATGAACAATTGAAAGTAGTACTCACTGGAATTAATACAATCCTTGTGAAATACGATATTGCTTCTATGTGCTCAATTACACCTGTGCACTTGCGGTGTGAAAGAAAATAGCGAACAAACGGAATGAGTTTATATTTAGTACTATTATATAGGCAAAATTGGATAAAAATACCCGACCTTATATCAAAATTTGGTTTTTTGATAAACCTTTTAATTGTAGCAAAAAATATAGCTACCTTTTTCAATTTGTTGCAATGTCCGTCCAAATTCAATTTGGAGAAAAAATTGACGATGACGTGGCATTCAAAACAACGTCGTTTAGCTAAAACGACATCGTTTTGATTAAGAATTGAAAAAATAAAAAAATAAAATAAAATATTACACATCATTTAAAAATATTACCCTTTATCTCTCTCTCTCTCACCTAACCCCTTGCCCCCTCTCCTCCACTGCATACACCATTCCCACAGTCATCCATCCATCCTTCTCCATCATGGCCATCGCCGTCTTACCCTCTCCCGGCCTCGGCCACCTCATCCCGCTCGTACAATTCGCCAACAAACTCCTCCACCGCCACCGCGTCTCCACCACCTTCATCATCCCCACCACCGACCCTCTCTCCTCCACCTAGAACTCTATCCTCTCCTCCCTCCCCCTAGCTATAGATTACATCCACCTCCCCGCAGTCAACTTGGACGACTTGCCGCCCCACACTAAGATAGAAACTCGCATCTTCCTCACCCGAACCAGCGCGGCGGCGTGGCTGGGAACCCGTTGTAGGATCTCTACGCCTCGGCGGGCGGGCTGGCCGTGGGGCTGAGCTGCGGCGGTGGGTTCAGCATCACGGACGAGTCGCCGAGATCGGGGTTTCTGATGATGAGGAGCGGCGGCAGTGGCGGCGGCAGAACCAGTTGCCACGACTGCGGAAATCAAGCGAAGAAAGAGAGTGGGTGCCGACGGCGAAGCGGCGGGAGAAGCAGCAGCAGCTGGCGGCGCTGCAGACTCGGCAGGACAACGCCGACAGAGATAGAGATAGAGAGAGAGAGAGAGAGAGAGAGAGAGAGAGAGAGAGAGTGGGAAGAGGCAGATGAGGAGTTGGGGGCGAGAGAGAGAGTGAGAGGGGGAAGAGGAAAGTGAGGTGGAAATTTGTAAATGAGGTGTAATAGTTTTGTTTTTGTTTTTTAATTTTTAATCAAAACGACATCGTTTTAGTTAAAACGACGTCGTTTGAATGCCACGTCATTTTGAATTGGACACGTTATTGTCAATTTTTTCCCCAAATTAAATTTGGACGGATATTGCAGCAAATTGAAAGGTAGCTATATTTTTTGCTACAATTAAAAGGTTTGTTAAAAAACCAAATCTTGGTATAAGGTCGAGTATTTTGCAGCATTAGTTTAATTAATCTAAAGTCCGGAAGTTTAAATAGAGGAAGAACAATTGAAATTAGTACTCACTGGAATTAATACAATCCCTGTGGAATACGACCTTGCTTCCATGTGCTCAATTACACCCGTGCACTTGCGGTGTGAAAGAAAATAGCGAACAAACGGAATGAGTATATATTTAGTACTATTATATACTCCCTCCGTCCACGAAATGGTTGCCATATTGTGGACGACACGAGTTTTAAAAAAATGGTAGGTAGTAGTGAATTATAGTGAGTATTGTTATGAGTGGAGTAAGGGTCTCACAATTAATGTGAGTGGAGTAGCAAAAGTGGCAAACATTTTGTGGACAAACTTAAGTATCAAAAGTGGCTTAAAAATAATAATAATAATCGGCCAGTTAATTAGTTATTATGGGTTAATTTTGATTATAGTCGACCGATTGACGTTAAAAAATCGATCGATGACCACACCAATAACTATTAAAATCGATTTTCTATTACCAACAACTGATTAGTCATTGCGTATTTCAGTTAAAATTCGACTATACAAAACCGATTAAACAACCCTAATTGCTAATCTCCTCATCTTGAATGCATTTTCGTCCTTCGCAAACTTCTCATGACAATTGGAAGCTAATTTCATTGAATTTAATTGAAAATTAAAGATTTTCACCTAAAAAGAATTCTTAGACTAACGAACATATTATATTTAACAATTTTATCAAAAAGTATTAAATTGTAATTATAATAATCTTATTAATAATAAAAAATCAATTCAAATTATGGTCGTGGAATAGTTGGTACAAACGGAGTCTATTTGTACAAAAAGTATCAAGTCGTGAGCAACAAGCTTGAACACATGCATCACAGGGCGAATGACGGCGAGACTTCACCACCACCATCAACAGAGCTGCAATATCAATGCGACTTCAATGGTGGTGTCGGAAATAAAACAACAACCGACGACGTCGCCGGAAAATGTGAATAACATCTCGTCGATAAAAAAAGCCCTAAAAATTGAATCACGATCCAATTTTTTGCAAAATCCGAACGATTTAAACGAAATTTGAAATGAAATTGATCAGAATTAATTTATTAAGGTGATGATAGATCAATTTGATGATGGGGCCGTTGCAACTTAATTACCGATGCACAACAGCACGGGCATGTAAGCGTGACTTACTTTTCTGAAACATTTTATTATGATTATCAAGTACAATATTTTACTATTTTTTTAATGTTAGTGCCTCGATGAGTTCCCAATCTTCACAAAACTTTGATTGTCATCATGCCTAGCAATCGTGGCATGTATGATAACAACCCATTTTGGTTGAGACAGGACATTAACATCGGTGGGCTTTAAAGCCTTAGGATGATGAGTATTTTAGTGGGTTCTTAGTGATTAATAGTATTAAGGTAAAAATTTTACTATGATAAAACTCTACTCTTAGAGCTATCCAATAATTGATTTTATATATTTTTTTAATTTTATTTTTCTATTTTAAAATAGAAATAAGAATATTCAATGATTGATTTTGTATTTTTTCTTTTTGAATTTTACTTTTTTATTTTAAAATAGCAATAAGAATAATAAAATACGAAATTGTATTGAAATATTGAAAAATTATAATATAATTGATACAAATTAAAAATTAAAAATTAAATACTGATAATTAAAAATTAAAAAGTAATAAAAATTGCATAGCAATATTTGGAACCTGTGTTTTTGCTTGAGAAATGCGAACACTTCACAGTGACACCTCAATTATTCCGGCTCCATATCGCTTGTTTTCCTCGTGTAGATTTCGTAGACCTGCTTAAAATCCTGAGTAGCCACGATTTGGCCCATATGTTGTTCGATGCCGCCAATTTTTTGCGCGGCCTCCACCTTCGGATTGATCTTTTCCTTTCCCTTCTTCGCCCCCTTGATGCCGGTTGGACGGGTTAGCATCGACGAGCCCAAACATTTTATAATATTTTAGAATTCTGGAGTATGTACTTGCTGCAATAAATCCATATTCGTGTCTGACTTGCATGTTGTGTCTGAGCTCTGTATAATTCCCTATTTCTTTTCTCCGAATAATTTTAGTATATCGTATATTTTTATTCCAGGTGCAATCCATTTTCTGTAACAGTGCAGAAAAAAAAAATTACGGGCTGAAGGCCCCGTGCCATAATCCATGCAGGCCCAACCGCCCATCACATTTGCCCCCGCAACATGCATTAACACAACCTTCTTCACAGACATTACAATTAGGTGGTGATTGGTATGATGGAATAAAAGGGAGAATGGAGTGGTCATTCTTACCTCCATTCCATTCATTTGATTGATATATTTTACGATTATGAATCATTATTCCATTCTCTAAGGGATTAGTCTTCCTTACTAAACCTTCCTAATGCTCATATTTTTATATTTTATTATTTTATCCCCACATATTTTACAATTTGTCAATTTTATCCAAAAAAATAAAAAATTATTTTCATCAATTCAACTTATATACACACTTCACACACAAATATACACAATATATACACACCACGTACACACATCTATATAAACACGTTGCACGCGCGCACACATATATATACACACTGGAGAGAGACACACATACATATACATATACATATACACTCAGTGTACACACACATAATATACACACACTGCATACACACATATACACACACTATAGATAGGTCTGCTTTAACGGGTGCGGATTTTAGGTTGATACCCGTAACCGCCGGTTATTTGCAGTTAGCGGTGAACCAAAAACCGTCACAAGGCCGGGGCGGTGCGGTGAGCGGTGAGGATTTGAGCGCTGGTGCGGTCACAATTATTAACCGCATACCACAATGAATAACCGCACAATCGTATAACAGAAAATTTATATATATATATATATATATAATAATACATTTTATACTTAAAATAAAATCAATTCTTCACCGAACTAGCTTTCTCTCTCTCTCATCATCTCTCTCTGGGTCTCGCATCGTTGATTCTTCAATCACACTGTCGGCGGCGGCCTCTCTTGCTTCGCTCTGTCGCCCTCATCGGACTACCGCCCCCACTCATAGCCCAAGTGTGTAGTCGTGTTTCTCTATTTCCGATCTCTCTTTCTCCTTTTGTGTTTCTCTCAATCTGCTCAAAGCCTCAAACCCCAATAGATCTGCTGCCGCACTACAACTACCTCCTCCAATGAAGTCGGCGAAATAACACTAACAAGTCACAGATCATATTTAGGTAATATTGACTTTTAACTTTATTTAATTGGTGTTGGGCCGCCTTGACTTGGGCTTCAATTTATTAATAACCAGCCCAACACCATCCATTTCCCAGCCCACTTACATAAAGCACAATTTAAAATAACAAAATTTAACATTTCCTGCTGCGGATAGTCTTCACTTCTCCATATGCGGTTGTTTGGTTAACCGCAGTACGTAACAGATGCGGTTAGTGGTTAACCGCCTACCTTAAACGGTTCGTATACGGTTATGATATTTATGTGTTAACCGTATAAGTAGCCCTAACTATACACACTGCACACACATACACAGATATACATATACACACACTGTACACACATATACACAATGCATAAAAGAATATCGATTTCATTCTTTTACTTGTTTCTTGTGTATACCAAGCATAAAAATCAGCTTCTCCATTCTATTACTATCTCATTCCATTTCAGGATACCAATCACCTCCACAAAGTTATCAATATAGCCCCAATTAGCAAAATCTAATTCTGATTCTATCTTCATTGCCTGCATTTGGCAAGATTCACAAACAATAAAAAATGTTAATACGATTCTCTAAAAAATGTTAATAATAAATTGATAAAACAACAATTAAAATATAGATATTGTTATATATAATAAATAATAATCTTGTTTAACTGATTAACAAATTAAAAGTTTATCGGCAAAATGATGCATTAATACTATTACCTCTATTAATAAATTAGTATTATCGGCATTATTATTAGTTAAATGCTGTTAATTATGTACATATCAGGACAGGAGATATAGATACTGTATATTTTGAAAATTCAATATATTTAACGTTACATTATCATTACATTCAAGAAACAATAAAGAAATTTGACCAAATGAGAAAAATGAGAGTAATTATAAATGAGAAAAACGTTAACGTTACATTATCATTAGCATAATTTTGCCTTAATTAAATGAGAGTAATTATAAATGTACTTGGTAATGTATTGATAATCTGTGAAACATATTCCAAATTTATTATCGATTATAATCTACTGGAATTAAATTATTCACATGATGCCATCTATATATATGTGTGTGTGTTAAAGGCTAAAGCAATCTATACACCTTGAGAAAAATGGCTTTTCATCAAAAACAGATATTCTTGATCGCCCTTCTGCTTACAATTGCCCTTGGCTGTCATGGTTCTCTCTCTCTCTCCATATCTCTTTTCTCTCTTGATTGTAAATTGTACTTCCTCCTACTCAATTCAACGTCATTTTCCTTTATTTGAACCATTCATTTTATTAAGCCCATTTCTAAAAGTGTAAACTCCAACATACATAAACACACCCTATTTTTTTTTTAGATTTCACATGCACACATGACTCGAACCTCCAACCTTTTGATTGGAGGGGAAGCGTCTTAAACACATCCTATTCAAAATCATAAATAACAAACCTTAATATACGCCACAAAAAAAACTATTAACTCTAGAACTGTCAAATGGGTCGGCTAGGTCCAGGCCCGACAAAGTCCATCACCCTTTAGGTGCAGCTCGGTCCAGGCCCATAAATGAACGAGCCAAACTTTTACAAAAATTTAGACCCACTCAAAGTTCCATATAGATTAAAGCCCGTAGTGGCCCTGGGCGGTGGCCCGATTTTGTGCTTCAAATAGGTCTAATTGGAGCCTATTTTAAGGTGAAGGTCGGGACTTGGGACTAGACTCGCACCAAATTTGAAATGGGTTGGGCCTGAGCCTATCCATACCGAGCTTGGAACGAGTTGGGTGGATTGGTCCGACCCAATTGACAATATTATTTTTTATAATACTTGATTTGATAGAAATATTTTTATTTTTTCTTAATTTTATTATAAATAATTTATTTTCTTAATATATATGTCGAGCCAAATAGTCATAACAAAATGGATAGGATGGAATAATTGGTGATGATTTTTGCATGCATGTGGAAGAATATGTCATACCAGCAAGGACTGCCCACCATGCAAAATTGGTAAACCGCTGTGTGCTGATGGTGTGTGCACGTGTCTGGACATGATGATGCAAGATGGTGACGTGGCACTTGAGAAGCAAAGCGACGGAGGTTGCAAAACTGATAACGACTGCGGCAAGCTGTGTAAAAAAGGCTGCTCTTACAGTTGTGTCCGCAACCTTTGCCTTTGTGCTTGTTAAATCAGTCTTCCATAAATATGAAAGGATTGGAGCTAGACAATTTGTAATTTAATTGCTTTTTAGCCAACAAATCTATCAATAAACTAATAAATTATACTAGTATCCTTGAAAAATAAAATAAGTACAAATATTTATAGTAGTAATGAATGTGATGGCCTTACTTAAACTATAGGAGCACTCACAACGACGCTTTTTTTTTACTGGTGCTTGCTGTTAGTGTCAGTATTTTGGAAGTAGTTGTCGCCGCTAGTTGACTAGCAGTTCTCACCAACAGAGTTACGCAATTGTGGTGCGCCAAGCGTAGTGAGAGAGAGGAAGAGAGAGAGAGCCGAGTTGGCGACATGATAATGAGAATTAAAGGAGAGCGTCAGCGGCCTTGCCAACTGCACAAAGAGCTCTAATTTTCGACAGCGCCCACGCCGTTGTGGAAGCTCTAATGATATCAAACTAATTTCCCACTTTACTCTTGCCTTCAATACAAAAAATTAGTTATTTGATGACATATTATAAATAAGCCTAATTTTTTTGAATTAAAAAAATCACTCTTTTAATTAATAGCGTATTAATTTATCGATGTATTAATACCTCTCTAAATTAATAAATTTTCATGATCCCAAAGTTATTAATTTATAGAGGTTTACTGTATTTGTGACTAAAAACTAGGTAAACTTGATATTAAAACCACATGCAATATATGAAAATTAAGTCCGAGTGTTACTCACATGTCTTAAGTGGTAGCTTTTTTTTTTTGGTAAATAAAATTTTATTACCAAAACTGACGAAGAGGTGAAGAGTACAAAGACATCAAAACTAAAAAACACAAACACCCTAGTTCGACTGATCTAATGCACGAATTGAACTAATTTAGGGTTTGCTCTACATTTAAAAGCTGCATGGAATTGGCATTCTCACCACTTGCTCCACACTGTTTTGCATGTCGTGAATTTTTTTCATATTTCTCTGACGAAGAGCTTTCGTTATACTCTTCGCACAAATAAATTTATTAACACCTCTTGCCCAACAAGGTAGTAGTTAATGGCAATTGGGGTCAAACCCAAGGGACTTGGCGTAGATCTGCTCTTCAGGTAGTGCTCAATAAAAGGGGTTTTGACTGAATCGTATCTCAATATCCTATAACTCAACAAGTGAAATATCAAATAACAAAGAAATTTGGTTTGGATTTTGAATCAATGATCTTGATTACTCGTCTCGTTCATCGGTGCAAAGATATTCAATTACTCGATCTCATTACTTGGTTTAAGACAAATGTTAGTTTATACCCTAAAGGTCACAAAGTCACGATATAAACATACCAAGCCTATGTCTATCCAATTTTACAGATCTTGACCAGAGGGCAAGATCTCCTCCTTTGATCAACAAAGTCACGAAGACACTTCAGTAACGATGTTGTCCAAAAGAAATTAGGAATAAACAGACCCAAGACAACCAAGAGGTAGGTCAATATCGACTGCTCTCCAACACTCTTTACCTTCTTGGGCACGAAAGACACTCTCGAGTTTGATTCCAAATCTTGTTAATGACTAAATATCAATATCTAGATGGTGATCAATCATATATCAATGTTAATTAAGTCTAGAATTAATCCTAAGTATTTCGGGAATAAAATCAAATAACCAACTCACACAATTAGACCTCACGAGTTTAGAGCGAGTAATTTACGATCACATCATCTACATCCAACCCAAACAATAAATTTAGCTAAACATAATATTAAATAAGAACACAAAACAAATAAGGTAAATCATACTTAACATAAAATTGGAAAATGGTTGCTGCTCAAAAACGTACGTTAGCAACTAAGGTCTTGGCTTCAAGCCAACAACTAAACTAATGCAGAAAATAACGAACATAAAATAAATTTCCCGTAGGACTTGTTTCTTCCTCTCGCTCTCTCAAACTTAGAATGCATAACTTAAGCTAATAAAAACCAAAATCGAGCTCCCAATACAATGTGAAGTCGGCCATATATATAGGCGACGAAAATTAGGGTTAAGGAAGTTTCCTTGTTGGAAAAAGACTCTTTCCATGCATATCCGCCTTCTCTCTTATCCATGCAGCCGTGATTTACTTCCCTTGCATGGTAGATATCTTCTTTGATTAGGCTCATCTAGGATAAGGAAATAAATCTTCGATCCTTATCCTCTTCCTTGGAAGAAAAGAAATCCGTTGCTGCTGCTGCTCCGACTCACATCTTGCCTTCTTTGTCTGCATCCTGTATTGTTTCCTATGTTGATCAAGATCCTGGCTCCTCCGGGTACTCTGTCTGTTGGCTTCAAGGATATGGAGAGGTACTTCCTGACTTGCAGAGTGTGTAGAACGTTGTTGCCCAGCTACAAGCCTCAAGCCCTATGCCCATTTGCATCGTATCGCCATCTCAGCATCTCAACAACAGATTTTCCACCGAATTTGCCCAAGAATTCCCAAGATCCCACCCGTTCTTCTCTGCACACCATCTCTCGACTTTGTGTCCTCCCAGACACACTTTGACTCGATAAAGACTAAAAAGCACAAGAAAAATACAAGAAAAGATGGACACAAATATGGGTTCATCATTCTCTCCCTCCGTATGAAGTAAATAGCTAGCGACAACAATAGTCTATACCATTGTTGTTTCCCAGATTTTGAACGACAATGCAAAGTAAGGAATTCCTTTTCTTCCTCTCATCTATGTTCAGCCCTCATGATTCCTCCCCATCTTTTGAGATCATTCCATACTGCTTTTGAGAAGGAGCACTGGAAGAGAAGGTGATTGATATCTTCTATCTCAAAACCACACAAGATGCAGGTAGGATCCACAACAACACCAATCTTCATGAGGTTATCATAGGTCACAAGTTTGCCAAGAAAAGCAAGCCAGGTTATAAAAACACATTTGGGAGGAGCTGGAGCAAGAAATGAGCTTTTGTCATCCTACTTTAGTTACCTCACCCCACAGCCGCACATACATAGCTTTAACAGAGAAATTAGAGTGATTCAGTAAATCCATACCTCCAATATTCTGCAGGTAGTCTCGAGCTGCAATGATTTTCCTCACTATCCGTGAGGCCTGACTAGGCAAAGACATAGTAGTGAGGAGCTAATTCTTTATATAATAGCCATCAATCCACTTGATCCAAATCATCTCCTTCTTTGGTGCAAGGCATCACAAAAGTTTACATATAGCTGCATGGTTCCATATTTTCATATTAATTAAGTTCCATCCACTAGCAACTTCAGGTAATTGGATTTGCTCCCATGCCACTAATGCTCGTTTACTGATGCCAGCTCTTCCAGTCCACAAGAATGTTCTGCATACTGCCTGGATAATTTTAATCACCTTTTGAGGAATCAAGAAAACCTGGCACCAAAAGGACTGCATACCAAATAATACAGATTTGATAAGCTGCAGTCTACATGCATATGAGAGACGCTTTGATGACCAACAGTTTACTCGAGCTAAAATATTGTTTATCAATGGTTGGCATTGCATAACTGAGAGTTTTTTTGAAGATAGACGGACTCCTAGGTGTCGAAATGGCAGCTCTCCCTTAACAACTTTAGTCCCAATAATCCTCTATGTAAATACTCCATACAGATCACAAATAGGTAAGGGAGATGAGGTCTCATTGTCTTAGACCCCTCTTTGCAGGAAAAGGAAAAGTAGTATCCCCATTCACATTTATTACATAAGAGACAGTGGACAAACATACAAGAATCCACTTCACAAAATAGTGTGGACATCCCATTTCCAACATCAAATGATTCAAGAAAGGTCATTCCACTGAATCATAAGCCTTTTGAATGTCAATCTTAATCATGCAACGAGGAGAAATCCCTTTCCTATTGCATCCTTTGATCAGCTCATGACTCAGTTGAAAATTATCAAAAATGGATCTTCCTTTCACAAATGCAGATTGATTAGAGCTAATTACACTCCCCAGCACACTTTGTAGTCTATTATCTAACACCTTGGAGATGATTTTGTAAAGAACTGAACAACAAGCAATAGGTCTGAAGTCTCTTATACTAACTGCATTTTCTTTTTTTGGCAATAATGAAATCAGAGATGTGTTTATGGTCTTTGGCAAATACCCTGTACGGTAGAAATCCTGGACAGCTTTACATACATCCTCACCAATGATATGCTAAGATTTTTTGAAGAAAAACACATTGTATCCATCAAAACCTGGAGCTTTCAAAGAATTCATACTAAAAGAGCATCTTTGATCTCATCTTTTGAAAATTCAGTGCAGAGATATTGTTTTTTATGAGAGTCAAGTAGTTTACCTCGTAGAACAATCTCCCTGTCTATCATAGGAAGCTCTGCTACAACATTTCCCATTAAACTCTGATAGAAGGGCTTGATTTCCTCCTTAATTTGTTGTTGAGTGATACACCTAGTCCCATCTTCCTTGAGAAACATTTTAATAGCTTTCCCTGCTTGCCTAGCCTTAGCATAGGCATGGAAAAACTTAGTATTTGAATCACCAAGTTTTATCCAGTTCACCCTTGATTTTTGTCTCCAAATATTCTCCTCAACTCTGCTCCATTTCTCAATTTCAGATAAGTGAGTTCTCTCATCAGCAATAAGATTCCCATTTAGATTATCTGCCACAAGAAGTTTCTGAATCTCATTCAGTTGATGTCTCAAATTGATCAGTCTCTCACCAATATTTCTGTAATGACAAGTGTTGATTGCTTTAAGGGCTGCTTTAGATTCTTCAACTTGTACCAAATATTAAGTAATTTGTTGCCATGACAGTGCTGATTCCAAGAGTGCTGTAAAGTTGGAATGAAATCCTCATGGTCAGCTAAGACATTCATAAATCTAAAAGGTGCATGTCTAACCACCTGCTCATGATCCAAAGACAGGAATAGAGGACAGTGATCAGAGAAGCATCTCTCAAGTATTTTCACTGTGCAGTCATTTAAGTCATTGAACCAAGCTTGATTAGCCACGCATCTATCTCGAAGGGAAAATATTCTATCCTCACCTTCCTGATTATTGCACCAAGTGTAATCATTGCCAATCATTCAAATTTGATATAATTCACTATTCACCAAACACTCTTTAAAATCTTTCACATCTGCATCAGTGACTAGTGCTCCTTGAAATCTTTCTTCAGAGCTCAGAATGGTATTGAAATCTCCACCAACAAGTAAGGGTTCTAGAATTGAAGGAGCAATTCTAGTTATGAAGCTCCAAAGTTCCTTCCTCATTTCATTTGTATTATAAGCATAAGTTGCCAACAAGTGGAATTTCTTTCCAGAAATTAAATCATGGATTTCACAGTGTATGCATTGAGCTGTGCATTCCAAGAAGCTAACAATAACTGTCCTTGGGTTCCAACCTACCCAAAATCCTTCCATTATAAGCATGGGAATAGTTATTAATATAATCCCATTGCTTATTAATCTTCAAACTTGCTTTCTGGAAATTTTCAGCCTTCACTCTGGTCTCCAAAAACACCATAACATTAACATTTTTATTCTGTATAAAGAGCTGAAGCTCTTTTTATTTGAGGGGTTTGTTGCAACTCCTGACATTCCAAAAAATGAGCTTCGTGATGCCACAGTGGGGAGAAGGTCCCCGCCCATATAGAGATCATTATCTTTGTTGGATTAAGTGACTGGTTTGGTAAGAGCTTGGTATGTGTTTGCAGAGGGAATTGGTATTGGACATTCCCCTACTATGACTTGACTGTAAGTTCTCTTAAGAATCACCCATTCCTCATTTTGTTTCACTGGAGAAGAGACTTAATCCTTTCCTGCTTGTTGTTTTGAGACTGGATCAACTTTCTTAGGTTGCCATTGCTTTTGAGCTTGTGGAGGAGGTTTAGCTCGTGGCAGAGCTTGGCAATTATGGCCTGCAGTTTGGCATTTTTTGCAGAAAGGGGGGATCCAATCATATATCACACGTTGCTCAACTCTATTACCCTTCTCATCCTCAATCACAACTTGATGCTTGATTGGTAATGTGACATCCACTTCAATCAGCATTCGAGCAAAAGAAATTCTATTTTGTTGTGTGGTACATTCATCAGCATATAAAGGTCTTCCAATTATACTTCCTATTCGACTAAGTGAATTCAAACCCCAACAGTTAAGTGGCAAATTAGGAAGTTGAATCCATAATGGGACAACCTTTAAGATCTCTTTCTCAAAACAAAATTCTGGCTCCAAAGCTTTAACAATTACTGGCAGGTTAGCTATAGTGTGAGGGCCTTCAAATAATACAGTATTTCTGTCATCTTTGTTATGAAATCTGACAATGAAATAACCCTCTTGATGATAGAAAATCTCAGGAGTATCGACACAGCATTGCTTCTCAAGATAAGTACTAAAAAATCTAACTGAAGGTGATTTTCCAACAACATATAAAATCAGTGCCATTTAGCAAGTTCAATATCAGTATCCTTCTTATCTAGGCATGCAATTGGAACCCATCCTTCAGAGTAGGAGGCACAAAAGAGAGTTTCATACCTTTCCTGTTTTGTCTAACTCGTGGTTCAGAGTGATGGCTGGAGGTTGAAGAAGCATCTGTACTGTCTGAATTTTCAGCAATAGGCAACAAATCTGGTTCAGGACTGCACTAGTCTTCGATTTCCTGGTTTGGTTTGCCACGAGCACTGGCCATGGCTGAAAATTCTCCCATATCATCAAATTTCACTGTTTCATTGGTTTTCCTCTGACATGTTGTTCTCTGTAGAAGGAGTTTGATTTGGTCGATGATTCTCTGTTGTCACAGATCCATCTCGTTTCCCTGAAGTTTGCACAGCTGCATGTGGCTTTCTCGGTTGTCCCCGTTCCCGTGCCATGCCGGCGGTGCACGTTAATAGAAGCAACTAACGTACGCCTAGAGAGTTCCATACATGCAGCTTGGAGAGAAAGTTTTGATAGTGGTAGCTTTTACTAGTACTAACAGATACTAATTTGGATATCATTTCTTTTTCATTTCTTTACTTGAATCAAACGACCACTAATTTGATGTCATCTTCCTACGTTTCACAAGATTCACAAACAATAAAAAAAATGTAGATAATATCCTCTAAAGAAAACTATTAATAACGCATAAAAATAAGATTTATCACATGTATAAATATCTCTCTCACACGCACTGCGCCACACACGCACACACATGTATTGCATATAACGTAAGATTGAGCCTTTTGATTTTCTTAACAAATGATAGTAGTGTAATAAATGATTTGTTTGCTAATTCATCAAAAGATATTTAAAGAGTTATTTTTGGAACATGATGCTGATTGTTCAGCACATTGATTTTGAAACGTCAATTATATATTACTAATAAAACATAATTTTACTAAGCAAAAAGCTGTTAGGGCTTATACACGATTTTTGGATTCATGTTGTAATTATATCATAGAGCTGATATTTGAACTTTCAAGTCTAATAATTAATATTGCAGCATAATTAGCGTCTTATTTGCGTGTTTTACATAAGAAGAAACAAATTAGCAATTAGCAAACAATCATATCGTAATCTTCAAAACTAAATTGGATAGCGAGAGTAGAGAGTTTAATTTAGATGCATGTGAAGAAACCCTTCTCCAAAAGTGAATAGATTAGAAGTCAGTTCTCTTAATTAATCGTAACTGCTATAAGTTTCTACTAGGATGCTAATCAATTAGCCCGTTGGTTTTGGGTTTGGCCTATTAGATTCAACGCAAAAACTCGCATGCGACCTGCCGCCACCATGCGACCGCGCGTGTGGCTCGTGGGCCGCACGCGCCTCACCCACGCGCTGTTTTTTTTTTTTTTTTTTTTTTTTTTTTTTTAATTTTCCGATTTTTCCAGTTTTCCAGTTTTCATTTTTCTTTTCTCAGATTTTATTTCATTTTTTTTTGTTTGCCTCTTCGTTTTTTTGTTTGCTGTTTCATTTTTTTGTTTGCCGCTTCTTCTTTGGTCAAGATTCGAGCGAGGGGAGCCGAAGGCCTCAGAGCGAGCCGAAAAAGTCCAAAATGTTGCCCGCCGATTATCCTTATATTTGTAATCGGAGCGAAGGCGGAGCCGTAAAATCGGAGCCGAAGGCGGAGACGAAAAAAAAAACTGAAATTTAAAAAAAAAAAAAAACTGAAAAAAACTGAAAAAAAAAAATGATCGGTCAACGGGTCAAACCCGAATTGACCGGGTCGACCCGGCCCGGATCCGATCGCATGGATCCGGTTTCACTTGACCCGGTTGCACGGGAGATCACCCCTAGATTCAATTATTTTCAGTTTGATTCAATCAGGCTAAATTTTTTTTCGAGTTAACTTTTTTTTTTGCCATTACCCTAAATCTTCCGTTTTTGAACTACCCGCAGGGCCAGGATGATTACCAAAAAAGTAGCAGCAATAATTTCTTTTCATGATTATATTGTTGTATAAAAAAATAAATCATATTTTCTCATACAAGAAACTCGATCTTCTATTCGGTGCAAAAATGTGTTGTTCCATCTCCATTTTATATAAATAACTAATAAATAACTTGCATCGAATATGTGTTGTTCCATCTCCATTTTATATATAAATAACTTGTGAAAAGTTAATTTGAGAAGTGAACATATTTGAAAGACAAAATCAAAATATTATTCATAAAAATTAGATTAGTCAAGCCAACCCACTGATTTTTCAGGCTAGCCTATCGGGCTATGGCTATTTTTAGTTCAGATCAATCAGGCTAAAACAATTTCTGACTAGAAAATTTCAGCCCTAATCCACTTTTTTCTTCGGTATACTTGGACCGGCCCATCAATTTCAGGCTAAATATCCCTATTTTCTAAGGAAACAGTATTTTTGTCCTGTGAATCAAAATATATTACAACTATATATATATACAAAATTATACGTACTTCACATTTTTCTGTAGTTTAGCATGAAATTTTATTAAATTTTATGTACTAATGGATGTACAATGGCCTGCATTATTCAGTACATATAAAAAATTAAATATAGCTAATTAGTGAAAGAAATAGGAGAAAACTCATATTAATGAACGATGAATGACACACCACAGTTGGATTATTTAATCATTTATTATGTGGAGTAAATTATACTACTTTTATATGTATAATTCTCTATGATTCATTACTTCGATTAATTAATATTTAATTCTTCTTATTAAATGTTGTTTTGCTTTTATAACAAAAGCACATGATTATAAATAAAATTGTATGCTCACATATTTCTACATCAATAATGATATAAATTGAAATAAACAATATAGCATATTATTTCCATTAATTAATATTTATTCTTCCACCATAGAAAAATTCAACTCGGGAAACTTCAAATGCAAAGAAGAATCATAGAGCACACAATGAAGGAGAACTAACCTCAACACATACATTCAAACAAGAATCACAATGAAGTTGGAGAGACTTGGTCAATTAGAACATTTCCAGTGGAATTTTCATAATTTTGCTCATAAATTTTCTCTTAAAGTTTCCCATATACTACCATATTTCACTCTTATTTTATAAACACACATAACGATTCTTTATTTTATAAAAATGACAGGCTCAATTCAATATGTAAAATAGGACTAGATTTAAGGAAGTGTAAATTTGAAAAAAAAAATAATTAGGTGTAAATATTTTTGTGGGATCCTACTATATACTCATCCATAAGAGCCTTTTACGATCCTGCCAAATTATGACCCCCCGTCGGAACGAATTGAAATAATTAAAAAAAATAATAAAAGTAGATATCGTAAGGAAGGGGCAATGGAAAGCAAAACTTAAAATTAGATCTAATCCAAAAATCACACACTGTCCCATTATTCTGCACAAAGTTTTGTACATTATGTTAATATAAATGAGCCACATACTCATCATATATATAGCCCAAATTACTTTTGAATTAGGCAATTTTAATTGACGAACAATTTCTGTAAATGATATATAGTAAAGCTGAGAAGCACGAACAAAATTAACGACATTAATTTTATTTTAGCATCATATATATGATTTTATTTATTTTAATATAAGATGAGAATGATTCTCCATTATTTTATTTTAATCTTGAGAACACCTATCCATTTTGATATGAAATAATGTATATACATATATTATTTAAATTTGTAACTTTTGTGGTTTGAACTAATTAAATAAAGGACACAAGAAATGTATATAGGGTAACTCAATGAAAAGCAATAGTAGTTGCATTTTTAATTAGTTACTTGAACTATTACAATGAAAAATAACTATTCTTCAACTATTAGATGCTAGTTTCAAATCTCCTTTGGTGGAGGAGCATAAGGGTGAGAATGAGGAGGAAGATAATGGTGGTGGTTGAGTTGAGGAGCAGGAGCAGCAGCATCCACATGGTGGCCGTGAGGAGAGGGAGCGTGGCGGCGGTGGTGGTGGCAAGGAGGATGAGCATAGGGGCCTTGAGGAGAGCGAGCATCGTCGTGGTGGTGGCAAGGAGGATAAGCATGCTCGTGTTTGTGTTCGTGGTGTTGTGGAGAATGAGCATGTTCGTGTTCGTGTTTGTGTTTGTCATGAGGAGAGGGAGCACGATGGTGGTGGGACTCGATTACTTCATCTATCTCCCACACCCCACGAGCGAGAGAAGGGGTACTAGTAAGTGCTAACAACCCAAGAAACAATAAGAGAGAATATGTAATAGACATTTTTGGTTGTGGAGAGAAAATAAGCAAGACCTATGTCATTTTATAGGACTCATTGGTCCTCGATTGGTGCCCTAATTTTGTTTTGGAATACTAAAGAGACATCAATTAAGGACGACCATTTTGCTTTTTGCAGTGTATGCACAAAGGTGAGGCATTAATTAATTATTTTGAGTGGATTGCGGTATTAATTTATTTCCCAAGATAATCGACTAATTAAGAAGAAAAAAATTTCTCTAAATATTTCGATAGGAAGGTTGACTAATTAATTAAGGGGTTGATTATATTAATATTAATATACATTTATACTGTTACGTTAAATAGTTACGAACCATATATGAGTTATATACTTTAGATCAGAGTTCCGAAATTCAATCATTCAGAAAATTTGCGATAAAAATAAACAATAATTCTATTCTGACACATTGTGTGCAGCCACAATCATAAAAAAATGAAAGTTTATTATAAAAATAGAAATAATCACATTTTACTTAGGGTTTAGATTCTCCAACTAGGGTATATATATATATATATTTTTTTTTTCAAAATATATATATTTTTTTAGCTAGTGTGGCTGACCACAATATGTTCAAATAACATTACCAAAAAAAAAAAAACATAAATGTTTCGAATTGCTATTTTAACAATGAAATATTGTTTTACAATATCTTTACCCCCATAATATGCTCGTCACCAAATTTTCCTTTATTGAATAATACTACTACTATATATTTCTTAATAAAAATGGTGGCATTCACGATTCACAGTATACTATACATAAGAATATATGGAGTTATGTAAGATATATAAGTAAACTATGAAATCATTTAATTAATGATTTCAAAGAACTATGCATTAAATGACAACTTATTACTATAAGTTTAATTTGACCATGTATATCCACTCCAAAGTGCAAAATGAAAAAAGAAAAAAAAGTTAGTGTTTAATTACCATTGTAATTCTCCCATTCGAATTTTGAATTTCGAGCACTTTGTTAAAACTTAAAACCAATTAAACATTAATTTTATGTTTTATATATACCGAAAGTTTTAGGCTAACTAAAATTGCAATAAAATATAGTTGTTGGATAAATTGACTTTTCTGTCCATATAACATGTCCATATCAACGGTGAAGACACTAAATCATGATGTATTTGGTAAGGAACAGTTTACATCAACAAAACAAAATACTTGTTGGCAATAAAAAGTAATTTCATAATGCAGAATTACGTAGAACTCAATAATAAATGGAGAAGTTCACATTTTTGTTTCTTCTAAGAACTAAATACGCTTTCAAAAAAAGCCTTGTGGTGGAGGAGCATAGTGATGGTGATGGTGATGGTGAGGAGGATGAGCATGGTGGTGAAGATTTTCTAGTCTGCCGCGGCTATGAGGAGGAAGAGCATGGTGGTGGTGGTGGCGACGGCGTAGTCTCAGAGGATGAGCGTGGTGGCCGTGAGGGGAGGGAGCGAAGAGGCGGTGGTGGCGGTGGTGCTTGAATATTGAATCAAAACTCCACTATAGCTCTTCATCTTCTTTAGCTTTATCACTTTTAATTTTATCTAAATTCGCATCATCTTTTATGTTGCGAGCTAGAGATGGGATTGTGGTAAAAACCAAGAGCCCAAAGATTAATAAGAAAGAGTATGTAGGAGACATTTTTTTTCTTTCTCTTTTTGTTGTTTGTTTGTATGTTTTGTTGATGAAATTTGAATGGAATGTCTACACATTATATAGTGGATGAACGTCTATGCTCATTTAAGTTTGTTTTTAAAAATATAAAGTCTTTGTTGTTCAATTGTATACGTTGCATATCTAATTTGGTGGTATTAATATTAATTAATTTTCAGTAGTTGTCCGTTTGAGAATTATTATTCTCCACATTCATGAATTCGGAATTAAAATGGAAGAACAGTATACGCAAACATTTTATAATACATTCCTCTAAGTAATGAATACTAATAATATTTCTCGTAAATTAATTGATTGCATTTAAAGTTTAAACATTAGGACGGCAAAAATCAATATTTTAATTTTGATTCTGATTATGTTTTGAGTAATTTACTATGTGTCAAGATTAACGCCATGGTTTCCCAGAACACAACTACAAAGAGAAGGCCCTGAAACGAGCGTCGTCATTATTAATGGTGCCACGGTTTCCGGACCGTTGTGCTCTTCAAGCAGCTGTGCTAAGACGATGCTCGTTTCAAGGATTTCTTGAATTGTTAATCCTTCTACTGTTAGAAATAATAGTTTGAAAATCATTATTTAGGGCGGTTAATTATTTAAATATTGATAATTAAATAATGGAAGATTATTTTACTCGTCGAGTAAATAATTGGAATATATTTATGTTCTCAAACCATTATTTGGTGAGTGAGAAATGATATATTTGGATTGTGTGTTGAAGACGAATTTATTGTAGACAAATTCGTACATTGAAAGAATGAGCTCATGATCAGTTCGTGGATATTGGACTTCGAATTATTCTAAATAATTTGGGTTTGTTATCTATTGGCCCAATTGAGAGTTGGACTGACCCATTTATTCAAATCTATAATTCAATTAAACTTTATAATTGTTTAATTGAAAATGTGATTAGCAAGTGTAATTAGTACATTTGATTTCCAATACACAATTGTGATATGGAATGCACGTCCACCACGTTGCATGAAACCGCCTACTTTTTTTTTTCTTTTTTTGAAAGCAGAAAATATAGATATATTAATGAAGATCTGTCAAAACAACTTCCAGAACCAAGACAAAAAGGAATCAGTCCAAACCATCTGTTGTGGAAAATTCGAAGCAGAGAAAGCTAATGCATGAGCAACATTATTAGCACTTCTATACATGTGATAAACACCCAAAAGCAAATCGTTGCGAGTAAGATCCATAATCTCGTATAACTCATCAGGAAGCAACTCAGCAGCCTCCTCGTGATTAGCCATAACTCGTGCTGCCAAAAGTGAATCTGTGAAGATCTCAATCGGAGCTAGATTATGCTTCATACATAGAATTATTCCATGGAGAACCACCTTAAGCTCAACTGAAAGAACCGTGGTGGGTGGAGCAACCATATGTGCCATTGCAACAACAATATTACCATTCCAATCTTGAACTATTACCCCAACACCAAAGCGACCTTTCTCATAATTAAACATAGCATCCACATCCACGCGATAACGTCCCGGTCGTGGATTCTTCTATTTCTTATCCCCAAGTTTCACACCCAGAGCATTAGTATCACCAAAAGAATGCTTTGCTAGTTGGTATTGCTCCCACAAGATCAAACAATCAGCCTAAGTAACTATCTGTCTATTCTTCCTATCTTCATGCTTCAATCGACATAACCAGCACCATATTTTCCATAGCATCACCACCCATAATCCGTACTCTTCTTGCGACATATTTTCCCATATACAATTGCCGACATCAAGAAGTTGAGCATCTCTTTCTTGCTGAATTATCTTCCAGAAGCGGCTTCCTTTCCAACTAGTTCTTGTCAATTCACATGACAACAAGCAGTGCGTTGTTGTGCCCCAATCCTGCAGGCACATCTTACAAATACCATCAGTAGGAACATGATGAACTCGTAAGTTTACCTCAGTCGGTATAATGTTCCGATAAGTCACCATAAGAAAATCTTGATTTTTGGAGGAACCGAAATAGACCAAACCAGCTTACTCCACATTTTCTTAGACATGTCACTCCGATTTGGGTGCTGATCAAAGTAGCCTGTTTCTACAAGATAACCTCCCTTCACAGTATACATCCCTTTTTCATCAAATTTCCAAAATATAGTGTCCACATCACCTCCTTCACCAATCGGTGTACTCTTAACGAAATATATTTCAAACGACCAATAAATTTCATTTACCCTGTCATGATCCCAATTACCACTCTCTCGAATAAGATGGTTTACTCGTAAATGATTTTGATCATCTAAATCCATCTTGCTCAGTCGGCCATTAGGGTGATTCACTAGCCACTTATCCCTAAATACCCTGATGCACTTTCCATTCCCGACACGCCAATATAGACCATTCTCAATAAGAGTTCGGCTCCATGCTAGAGACCTCCAAACAAACGAGGCACTAGATTTAACTTGTGCATCCATAATACCACACTCTCTAAAGTAACGTCCTTTGAACACTTGCGAGACCAGAGAAGATGGATTAGAAATTATCCGCCAAATCTGTTTCGCAAGTAAAGCTTTATTAAAGCTTCTCAAGTTGCGAAAGCCCATTCCTCAAGACTCTTTGGGTAGACACATCTCCTGCCAAGTTGATATCAAATAGATGGAAATTCAATTGCATGAAACTGCCGACTTTGATTTCAAATAGATGGAAATTCAAGTTGGTGTAAGAGCCATATTTGAATGGCTTTTATTTACGTGTTATGTAACAACCATATTGTCTATTAGTGCACTTAATTGTGTGAATTCCCCACATGGCTGATTTAGCCTATAAATAGGCTTTCGAACTATGCATTTTTGTAAGAGAAAATCTACATTTCTTAAGCATTCTTATATAGCATCTCATATAGTGTACAAGCTTAGTTCTCCTCCTCATCCAGTTCGTCGGAGCTCTCAGTTTGCGGTGCTGCTATTGGTGAGACGTGAAGTCGTTTACCTTTGGGGACGAGCCGCCAATCGGTGAGCAGTACCAGGGCATTTCTCGTCTTGCGGGCAGAAGGAATCTTAGGACGACTTCTAAACCTGGTTTTGTTTAGTTTTTGTTGTTTCGATATATGTCCTTGTATTTCTAATTTGATTCTTATTAGTTCAGATTTTATTTCCATTATTTTGTAATTTGTCACGAGCTTGTACGCCGGTTTTAACAACAATTTTGCACCCTCACAATTCCACCCCTACCAAAAGAGAAAGAAAATAAAGAGTTGAACTCAAATGCAGCCACAGTCGGACATTTCATCATTCAACGCCCTGTTAGGCGCCGTCTCCGAAACCAAATGGTATCAAGATTGATTTTATGTTCAATCGAATGGCTGAGGTTGATTTATTACCTGATTAATCGATATGCATATTCTACGCAATTGTGATAAATATGGATTTTCACTTGTTTTTGGGTTTTAAAAGTGTTTATTTGTTGTGGAAATGCATGTTGGAAAGCAAGTTTAAGAATATGTATTGATTTGTTTTGAAGAATTTGATACTTGCTTGTCTATTGTGGATTTGAAGGTATTTGGGAGCTTAAATGTGGAGAATCGAGCATGTAGATGTGAAGATCGACTTCATACGAGTTTGTGGGAGAAAATGGCTCGAGAAACGGCTTAGAAACGAAGGAAAACGAAGTCGAGTGTCGAAAGAACCCTTTATGTGGCCGCATGAAGGGAAGATTTTGCCCGCATGACTGCATGCGGTCCGCCATGCGGCCGCATGTCGGGACCGCATGCGGTCGATTTCTGCTCCAAAAGATGGGATTTTTGTGGCGTTCCCATGCGGTCATGCATGCGGTCGTGCATGCGACCGCATGGCGAGGCAGATTAGCTTAAAAACTTTCCTACTTTTAATTTAAATTCCCTTCCTAGTTAGGATTTAATTCTTACACGTTTTGTCTTAGGTTTTTAGCAATAAATACTTCTTCTATTACATAGAAGAGACACCTTTTATTATTATTCTTAGTTTTTATTTTATTTTAGCTTTGGCTTGGAGTTTTGAAGACTTGTTCAAGAGTTCAAGACGAGAATTGTTTCGACTACGGTTTTTCTTATTTAATGTTTATGAATTCTTTTTCTTTTGATTGTGTGTTTGATTTAAATATGAGTAGCTAAGTTTTTTTATATCCTAAGGTTAGAGAGTAGATGGATAATTAGCTTTAATTCTTATCAACTGACCAATTTATATCCCTCGCTTCTTTTCTATATACTTGATTTGTTTTGCATGCTAGTTGCTTGATCACCAATTTAGCATAATTAGTTGTGTTAATTCAACAGTCGAGAGATGAGGGTTAATGCATGAACTGGAATATAGGACACATACTGCGAAATCACTAAGAGGGAAAGGCTTTGTGTGAGGGCTTTAATCTTAGGATTTATTTGGAATTACTTGCTTATGATGTTTGTCGAAGACGAAAATCCTAGTGAGTAATCCACGGTTAGGTAGCACGAGCTTGTTAATTAGTTAATTGGTAAGAGTCTAAGTTTGATTATCCATTGAAATCGAAGCCTTAGGATATCTTTATCATATTTGAATTTTTAGTTACTTTTGTTTGTTTTTTATTTGCTTGTTTAGTTTAATTAGAAATCCACAAATTAAAGTTCGAAGTCTAAATAGAGAATGACAGTTGAAAGTAGTACTTGTTAGGTTATTACAGTCTCTGTAAAATACAACCTTGCTTCTGTGTGCTCAATTATATCCATACACTTGCGGCGTGTGAATAAAATAGCGAACAAATTGCTACTGTGATTTGAAAAGAGTTGGTTTTGCAAGACTCCGAAAAAAGGGCTTGGCACCAACACCATATACTTTAATCATGATCAATGGGTTTTTCAAGATCGGACAGTTAAACAAGAACAAAAAGAGCTATTATGTGTGCGTGCATACAAATGGGTTCGAGTCATCCGTCACGCGGTATTTACATTTCCTTGTAATGTTGTTAAAAAAAAAAGCTATTCTGTGTGCGTGAGTCGGCCTAGCGGTAGAGTGATTAATGCTCGAAGCCAAAAATCTCGGGTTCGAGTTCACCGTGGCACGGCCTTTAAATTTAATTGGTAGTTTGTTCAAAAAGTCAGAAAATGAAAATGCAGGAGATGAAAAGGTCTGTGCGGTCAGTTCGGACCGACACGAACCGCCAAAACTGAAAACCGCTGAACCCTAGGACCGAACCGGACTGAATTTAGAATTCAAACCAAGCCGGAACTGTTGGATTTGGAGCAAAGCGACCTGAGTTGGACTGAAGCATAAAACCCTTTTTTCCCAGCTCCTTGTAAATACAACAGAATCAAACGAGTTTTATATTGGGGGTTGCCATCAAGATAAGTGGGAATCAAACATTTGTAAGGTGCAATGTGAGAGGATACCTCCCAAAATCAGCAAGAATGAAGATAATGTATGTTACATTTAAAAATCAAACATATAAAGACAGACCATACCCAATACAGGTATTGTTGATAACTTTCCTGCAACAATTTGCAATATACAAGTCTTGCTAAAACATAAGGGAAGATTTCTTGAAAGTAGATTTTGTGTTATAAATGTGACAAATACACAAAACCACAAATTAACTTTAAGCGAAGAGAATACAAATTATCCGACCTCAAAATCTGAAAATGGAATACAGAATCAACAAACACTCAAATCAAAACAGTATACTCTGCATACAAGTCCCTGCACAAGAACAACGACAACATGCACTTCGCAAAACAAACAATCTCTACAAGCATAACTTGCGTCAGAACTGACATAGAGGAGAAGAGACGGTTGAGGAGAGAAGCGTCAATTCACGTCGTCAACCACGTATATGAATACAAGGAAAACGTGATGCAGAGATGCCTTCTTACAGGGAGGAAAACATCAATTGCTCAATTATGAAATTGTTCTAGTCATCTCCAATCAAAGGATACAGATAAAACTCAGCACAACAGAATGATGCATAACAAAATAGTATATTACAATTTCAATGTTCACTCAAACTAAGCAATGATATAGTTGCTCTTATATTTTTATGTTCCTGAAAGTTTGAACTGATATAAGGTCCTTAACCTTATTGATTTCAAGCAAGAAACATACATACATATGCAAAATCACATAGTTAATTCAAACTTGCAAACGTAGCCGAATAATCAGAAATTTAATGAGTTGAAGCCACAATATACCTTACATACCAATGAAGACTTGATTGGACATTTGCCCGATGGAGCTAAAGGAGAAGACAAATTCACTGACCTGGTACATGAGAGAGAGACAACTTCCGACGAAGGAGAACCAGCTCAACGGCGGCAAATTTCAGGAGAATTGACTGCAACAATTAAGAAAAATACAATGGACTCGGTGTGAGAAGTCGGAGATCAGACCGAGACGAGAGCCAGCACCTACTGACGGTGGCGAGATGGAGATAGGCAGTTCGGCAAACGAGCTGAGATACGGCGGATCGACGGCTCGGCAGTGGCGCGTGGTCGAGAGAGAGAGAGACAGTGAGGGACAGGGAGAGAGAGACGGTGAGAGGGAGAAACAGTGAAAGGGAGTGATTGAGTGTGAGTGTGAGTGTGTGTGTGTGTGTGTGTGTGTGTGAGAGAGAGAGAGAGAGGCAACGGCGGGGGCTGGGCGGAGGTTTGATTTAAGAATGAAAGAGCGCGAAATTTCAAAAAAAAAAAGAAAGAAGAAGAAGAATGAAATAGCGCGAGGTTTGAAATGCGTACGTTTTAACTTTTCTTCTAAAAAAAAGAGAACGTTACGCTCCATCTAAAACCACCTAAAACCCCCAAATCAAAAACCCTAGATTCCCAAAATCGAAACTTCCTCTCTACTCTTGAAGAATCCGGCTAGACGCTCCATCCCGGCGACCTCGCCACCGCCGTCGCGTATCTGCAGCAGCAATAAACGGCAGCGGCAGAGGAGCTGCCGCCACCGCCGTTCACCCCTCGGCTACAGCAGCGGCCAAAAAGAAGTCCGCCGCCGTCGCCTTCTGCCTCGCGTCACCAGTGCCGTCATCGTCGCGGTTCGCCAAAGGTATTTCTCTTCTTTTTTCCTATTTCTTTTATTTGATTTATATTGTTTTTATCAGCATCCCACCCTAATTCTCCTTTATTCCCTCTTTAGATTATTCCAGTCAAGCTCGCCATCGCCACGACGCCTTCATCAGCCGCAAGAACCGACAGCAGCAGCTCGGCATTAGGCCGACTCCGCCACCGCCTTACCATATAATCCTCTCAAACTCACACTCTCTCTTCTCTCCACCACCCTACGGCACACACCACCACCCCTCGTCAGCAATTGCCACTGCTGGCACCACCACCCTACAGCACACACCACCACATTCAATTTCAATTTCTACTAAATTAAAAGGTAAGAACAGATTAGGCCAGTTATGCTACAATTGTCTTTCATTTTATTGCTTAAAGCATCAGTGAAGTGGGTTTTTGGATTTTTGAATGTAGAAGCATTGATTGGTTTATTTCAGTTTTTTAGGCACAAAGATTGAAATTGCATAACCGTGTGGTTTCTAATTAGGAAATTCTTTATTCAGTTACGAGCTTTGAGATTTCTGGTTTTAAACTATGTGTTTGTTCAATAAGCATTGGAGAAGCTCTTGTACTCATTTCTATGTTCAAAATAAAAAGAATGTCTGGTTTGTGTTTGAATATTACCTTGACTTAGTCCATTATGCAACAAGTCCTAAACTTAGTTAAGGTCCATCAAACTCTAACAATTAAAAAGGTCCACTATTAACTTAAGCCGAAACTAATGTTAAGTAATTAAGCTTGGCCTGATAAAACGGTGTTCAACACAAACCTAGTTTGATGGTTTGTTATGCTGCTAGAGATTGATGCATGGCGAAGGGGTACAAGTTTTTAAATTTAAATTTAAATTTTTATTTGTCTTAACTAGTTCTTCTACCAAGTTCAAGCCTACTGGTTCTTGGAAACTTAGCTGAAGCTAGACTCGGGTTTAGTTGAGCTGTAGCTTTAAATTGACTTTCTTGTAAATCTCAGTGTTGTAACACTCTTTACTTCACCTTTTTGAGATCCCCTATTTTTGTACTTCTTCATCTATAATAATGTTGTTATTCTAATTTCTACAATTTTTTTGCATGTGTTATTCTATAATTTGGCATGCATGCTTTGGCGTTGATGGTGAATACATTTCTATGCTTCATATCTAGAGTAAAAAGTTAAATAAATGCATATATTATTTATACTAGTAAATTCTAATCCTTGGTTTTGAAGGCGCATTGTTGTTGCTGCTGTCATTTTTATTTTTATTGTTATCGTTATTATTTTCCTAATGAAAAATATAATTATAGATGAAGATAGCTGTGGAAGGGTGCATGCATGGAGATTTGGACAATGTATATGCTACTCTCTTACACATGCAAGAAATCGAAAAAACCAAGATCGATCTTCTCATTTGCTGTGGAGACTTTCAGGTAGATTAGATTGTTGGCATGATAATTGTTTCTATTAATATTGTTACGACTACTACCACTATCACCCTTAATATTCATCAAGGGTTTCTGTAGCTTGTTCCATGATTTGTTTTCTTGGTTTTTACTAAATAGTCCATGAATATTATGAGGCAAGAACTCTGTCATTATGTAGGATATTGGATGTGAAAACCTTGACATTCAATTGATGGATAGCACTATAGTAGAGGCAGGTTATTTTGCCAATTAAATATTATTATTCACGATGTTTGGGCATGTCATAACTTTCAATCTTGAAGCTGTTGTTCTCATTAAATTTAAGTGCTCCCAAGCATGTCAGGATGCTCATCTCGTTAACATGATCTTATGCGCTGTGAATTAGAGTTCCTCCAACCTGTCGTCTTTAATTCTCCGCAGCATTTATATAGTAAACCTACATTTTTATTTGCCAAATAGGGATTCTTCTGCCTGTCATAGTTTCATACACAGGCGAGCTTTAAGGGATTCAGAGCGAGTAGAAATTGATGCATCTTCAGAGTTAGATTTCGCTTGGGCCTATATCTCTGTTTATTCACAACATGCTATTGTATATCTATTAAGTACAGTTGATGCTTCTTGGAACCTTTTTCTAAGAACTCTGCTTTAGAGACTCATAGTGGTTGTGTGGCTGCTCCAATTTGGACAGAGAGAAAGTTCTATTTCTCCTAGATCACTTCTTGTCTGATTTAATACATGTTGTGGAGGCACTTCTGGGCTTTGTATTGAAACTAAATTACATGAGTAATTTCTGAGAAATATTCCTGTGCTTGTTCAGCTACAGCTAGCTCATTGAGAGTCTCTCCAAGTGCTTCCGTTGAATCTTTGTCGCATAGGATTGAAATTGTGATTCATTTTTCCTGCTTATGGGGCATGCATAATGTCTCTGCCTATGTTTGATCTGAAATGACCTCTAACGCTGTCCTTTGCAAACTGACAAATGCACATACATTGGCCACCTAAATCTTGCTAAGTTCAACACATAATTGTTTAGACCACAATTCAATGTAAAGTTAGACAATATTACAGCTGTTTGGTTCTATAGCAAGAGATGGAGTTTTCTCAGAGTGCATTATGATTAGTGTTCTATCAGGCCGTTCGGAATGAGAAAGATCTAGACAGCTTAAATGTGCCACCTAAGTTCCGGACAATGAATTCTTTCTGGAAGTATTACTCGGGGGAGAAAGCTGCACCGTTTCCAACTATATTCATAGGCGGGAATCATGAAGCATCCAACTACCTTTGGGAATTGTAAGTAAAATACTTGTAGGGTACCATTAATACCTTGGAGCCACTAGATTGCGAGTTTTATGTTTATTATTGTCATTGTAATAATTGATCTGATTAATAAAGTTTTCACTCAAACATCTCTTCCTCATATATTACTCATTTTAGAGCAAAGCAGCTAAAAGAAAAAGCCACACTCCCCTGTCCCATTAATTATGTCTCGTTGACTTTTTTCCAAGGAAAATCATAAATATCAGGTTTTGGCTAAGTTTTCCCCACAACAAACTTATTTGGCTGTTAAAAGCATTGCAATTTTTGTATTTCTTTCAGAGCCACTCTTTAGTTAATAAAAAAGGTAACCTTTGAAAAGGCCAGTAATCTTGATAATATGCACATTGACTAAGTTCGTATTGTACTTTTAGCAACCACTTAGCTCTTCCTATTTATGAGACTAATATGTGGCAAAGACTAATGAGTAGACTAATTTATGGTAAGGACTAATAAATCTTGAAAGTAGAAACTTCGGCCTAGGGCCATCTTTGGTGGATGTAAGGGATATCATACATGTTTGCAAGTTTCCTTTGAACCAAATTGCTTGTGAGATAAAAATAGCAATTGACATCAATTTCTGGTAAAACACATATTAGTGTTATTTTTGGGTGTATTTTAAACAATTATTTTGTAGTGGAATGTGTAGGCAACATGTTTGGCTGGTCACTGTGAAACTATGATGGATGTACCGTTTTTGCATTGACATTATGTATAGGTTTTCACTTTGTAGTAGTTTTAACTTTTACTTTAATCTTAATAGAATTTTGTAATATGATATATCCAGTAGTATCATTGTTATGATTAAATGGATTCATATGATGAGAATGGGGCTCTGAGAAAAGGCAAAACTATTTTTCAAATGTTTTGGGTTGAAAATATCTCTCACTAGAATTACTAAATGGTTTTTCTGAACCTAGAGACATTAAATAAAATTCTAAGAAGATAAAACCAATAGATCCTTAACCTGCCATCCTTGTCACTTCTAGGAGGCTACAAAAGGAAGGTTATATGATTAACTACCATGAGTAACCTTTATAATTGTCTTTTCTTTTGTTTTCTTTGGTGTTAGGGGATGGTGAGTGCTTATACTACCGTTCATTAAAGTTAATTACTTCTGTTCCTATAATCCCACACACATAATTTTCACATATCACTTTGTTAGTGTATAGTTATCATAACTTCTTTATCCTTTTATATAAGGTCAACCAGTTCAGATCTGCATTTCTCATACAGATTCCAGCTATATTTATTTGTTGTGTCAGGTACTATGGTGGATGGGCTGCACCGCAAATCTACTTTCTTGGCTTTGCTGGAATAATCAAGTTTGGAAATGTTCGTATTGGTGGACTTTCTGGAATTTACAAAGCAAATCACTATCATTTAGGTAATAGTATTTGCAGCTTTGGTTGCCCCATCATTGACCACCTTCCAGTTTCCAATGGTGCAGATGGTGGAATGTGTACAAATCTTTGAAAAGGTTTCATATATTTATCTTTACTACAAATATCGTGGTGATAATACTTTATTTATAGTGATCATGGTTTGTAATATTTGGCAAAGTTGTTTAGGAGCTATGTAGAAATTGTCTATGGCATTCTTGTTTGGTGGCTATATTTTACCAGATCCATTTCTTGCATAGTTTTAGTGGGTATCTTATTACAACACACATGCTGACCTGGTCTTATGAACAGGACACTATGAGAACCTGCCTTACAATGAACAAGACATTAGGTCTATATATCACGTGCGAGAGTATGACGTACATAAGCTCATGCAAGTTCAGGAGCCCATCGATATATTTCTTTCTCATGATTGGCCTTGTGGAATTACTGACCATGGGAACTTGAAAAATCTTCTACGCCAAAAACCCTTTTTCGAGAAAGAGGTAGCACAAGTATATTATGTTTTTTCTCCTTATGTTAGTGCATCAATTTCAAAAATTCTGTTACTTTTGAAGTGGGTGGATAGAATAGCAAGTAAAGGACCTATCTAGAAACTGGATACAATTTCACCCTTCTGGTGTAGTAGTTCTTTTCGAACACTTAATTACTAGGACTGCTTGTATCCCTGTAAACTCTTGTTGGCAATACATGTTTGAACTTTCCAATCTGTTCTTCCAAAACTATTGTGCTCTCTCATTACCTCCAAATTGCCTTTCATGATTCTAAAAAGAAATAAATGCGTTGATGTTTGGATAGAGGAAGTGCAGATTCTTCTTTGCATGTGCTATGAGGACTCAATGTGTATTGAAAGTTGATACAACAGAGTTTAGTACTTTTTTTTTGTGTACAATGTGACTCATGATTTGGAGTCTTCAACTTTTACTTCAACTATACAAACTTGTTATCCAGATTATGGAAGGAACATTGGGAAGTCGAGCTGCTGCAGATTTGTTGGCTAAGTTGAGGCCTTCATACTGGTTCTCCGCACATTTACACTGCAAATTTTCTGGTCTTGTTCAGCACGGCGATGGTGGCTCTCTAACGAAATTCCTTGCCCTTGACAAGTGCCTCCCTGGACGAAATTTTTTGCAGGTTGTTACTCATCCTCTTACTCACTGAACATTTGATCTAAGTATTTGCTCAGCTAACTCTTTACATGTTACAGATTTTTGAAATTGAATCAGAGTCGGGGCCTTATGAACTCCACTATGATGAAGAATGGCTTGCAATCACAAGGAAGTTTAACCCAATCTTCCCTCGGACTAGAATGCGTACAAATTTTAGGTCGGTACAGTTATTTCCTCATAATAAAACAATTTAGCTAGTTATTTTTTTTATATGTTAATGTTAATTGGTAATCTTATATACTCCATAGTGATGCTAAACTCAACATGGAAGAGTGCCGCCAATTTGTAAAGAATAAGCTGCAAAAGCGAGGCAGCAGACCCTTTGAGTTTGTTCAAACTGCACCATGCTATAATCCTAAACAGTCGGCTGCTAGCAATATCCCCTCTGGTGAGTGTTGTGTCTCTACATGAAAGGGCTACTACCACTTCTCTTTCATAAAAGTTTCATATTATCGGATGAAACATACCTACAATGACAAACAAAGCATCATTTAAGTGTAACTCAAAACTTTGTGTTTTGATTCACGAATAGATTATACTACTGAAGCAATTGTATACCAGGCCAAATAATGTAATCCTATTTTATTCACAGTATTGACATCATAGTCACCCTTATTTCTTTTGAATGCTTAAATTCTAGTCAAGTTGTTTTTAGTCACTCATATAAATTTATTTCTTATGACAAAACTAAGTAATAATTTTGATCGAATATTCTCCAAATTTTTTTATTCTAGACGCAGAAAGATTCCCTGCAGTGAAATTGCTAGTCAAGTTGTTTTTAGTCGCACTGATATAAATTTATTTCTTATGACAAAACTAAGTAATAATTTTGATCGAATATTCTCCAATTTTTTTCATTCTAGACGCAGAAGGATTCCCTGCAGTGAAATGCTTTGTCTTTGAAATGTAGTCTGTAATGGATTAAAATATCTTATGGTGTTATCTTTTTTTTTTACTGCAGGACATAGTAGGAACCCTCAAACAGAAGCTTTCTTAGAGTTGCTGGGTCTTCAATATTGCCTCGACACCAGTTCTGGATCACAGTGCTCTGGATCAGTTATTTCTACAGGTAAATATGATGCTTTTTTCTAATATTTTGTGGAGTGGTTATCTCTATGGTTGTGAATGAACCAGGCCTGTTTATATATCATGATTCGGCAGTGTTGAGAGCTGATGAATTTAACCATTGTTCTGGCAATACGCTTTAACTAACATTCATGAACAAGCCTACATATAAACAACTATGACAAACTACAACATGTATGATTCATGTTATCATAAATGCTTTCATCGGTGTAATCTATTCTTGTACACTGCAGGATCTGTCAATAGTGAAGATATTGCGATTGATGATATAGATGATGAAGATGAACTCAACGGAATTGATGATGGAGAAACTTAGAAAGAATTCATAGAAACTATGTCTAGGTAATTGTATGCATCATCTTCATTCCTTTTGTGAGAGATTGACTATCAAGTCCAGAAGATCTTATTCAAAGTTTTTATCAGTAACACAAAGATTTCATTTAGGATTGTTAGACTATTTTCCATTATTATGAATGAAACTAATAACAAATAGGAATACGAGAAACTTGTTTGGTCCTAGTGGTTGCGATGTTTTTTTAGTGGGAATGGGAAAATGTGCTTTAGCAAAGAATTTCATGATCGTCATTTTTCTTTGGGTATGTCAAGTCGAATGGCTGAATTGAACTTTTGTGTTGCTATAATTCTTGAGGAGCCAAACTGAACATATGTAGTGAGTCTTCTATTTATTATGGACCAAAGGATGGATTACAATTTTCAACACTTAATAATCTTCTGTGATATTATCATTATATCATAATTAATACTCCTATTTTTTAATATTACACCAAAAAGTGAACCTGAGATTTTCCTGGTCACTTTTTTTTTTTTTTTTTTTTTTTTTATGAATTTCCTATTTTGTGGTTCGTGTATATTCCTTGGCGTTGTTGAATTGCCATAAGAACTTTGTGCTTTTTAGATTGTTTGCATCTTTAAATAAAAGAGAGCCATCCATTATATTGGGTTTTCTATCTAAGCTGTATAAAGAAACTGGTACGGTGGTACCCTTGGTTCAAATACTAGATGAAGATATTATTTTTCTGAATCAGTTTGAGATGTTATGGCTTCAGCTTATGACCATGCTTGGTAAATATGAGATTGTATTGTATTCCTGTCTTTGTTGTTGTTGGTTAGTTTACATTGGTCTCGATGCGCGGTTCGCCACTATTGGCAAACTTTGCATTTATCTCAGTTTAATTTAGCGGGAAATTAATAGAATCGAGATATTCACTTTGGTAAGCTCCTGTGTTTCTCTCTCTTTTTTTTTTTTTTTGTTTTTTTTTTTGTTTTTCCGAGGAACTGTGATTTTCATATTTATTAGTTCATGTGCTTTGTATGGGTATTGCTTAGTACTCATACTGATACCCTGAACCTACATCCATAGGAAATGAACCCCCATCACAATAAAACTCCTCACAACAAAAGATGCGACATAGGAATTTGATATTGCTAACCTTCATAGGAGCGAATAAGCATCACAGTGAACTGAAACTGCAATTCCTTCTAGCTTTGTAGAATGAGCTCGAGTATTTTGTTTATGATGTATTGACCGGAATGATTATGTCCAAAATGGGGTATAGCTCACAGTAGAGGTTCAATTTTGTAGATATGATTTCTACCCACCTGTGTGCACATAATGTTATGTTTGTAGTTTGTACGTTGGTAAATCAAGCTGCTGGCTTATTAGCAGTAAAATGAAATCCAGGGGGCTTTGGAAACAGAAAGACCTTAGCTTATCTTATCTTATTCGTGCGTTACTTAGAATAATGCGTAGATCTAGATGCCAAGCAATACGCTGGTTATAATGCTTAAGAACTGTTGAATTCTACTAAGTATGTGGAATATTGATAAGTTGATAGTGTTATCTTTAGGTGCAATTTTAACCCTTCAGCAAACCACACAGGATTTATATAATGCTGATAGTGGAGAAAAAGTTGTGGGTGGGTCATCAACCATGTTAAATTTTTCCGTTTGGGTTCTAAACCAAAAAGTGTGAAGCTTTAGTTGTCCATTTTTGTTCTTTAACTGCTCTCAACTTCTATGAATCTTAGTCATATCGCGACTGGGAAATCCTGTGATAATTTTTTGAATTAGTTTCTGTTGGGATAAAGTAAGACCACGTTTGTATTGTTCCTGCGCAGTTATCTTGGCTTCCTTTGGTCAACACTTTTAGAGTCCAAGATCTTCCTTTCTCAGCGTTGATAATGAATCGTTGCAAGTTCAATGTCTTTATTTGCTCGATTTTCCCAGATCATAGACTGAAGAGCTTCTAGAAACCATCCCAGGGATTCTACCTCCTCATCCATCTCAGGTGGAGGATGCGAACAGGGAAACTAGTGGGGGAAGAAGAGACTGAACCTGGAGCTTCTGAGGCGGAAGAAGAGACTGAGCCCGAACGAAATACTATGTAAGTAGTATGCAAATGAAGATTTTGATATTTATTTAAATGAAGGGCACCAACTCAAATTTATGTGCAAATATGCATCCTATCAACTAACTGCTCTGCCTAATTTAAGGAATAATTTGATTGAAAAAAATACAATAGTGCAGATCTATTGATCTAAGAAATGTTTAGTTCCTTGCATCATGTTGTTCGGCTGAGGTTAAAAGTTTGTCATATAAGAAAAACTTGAATCGTTGGGACATTATTGAAATATTTTTGAAATTTTGGAAACTAGTTTAAAATCATACTTACGTTAGGTATTATTATTGGTATGATGCTGTTCCGATCAATTTCATTCATATCAAATGCATTATTTAGTTAAACTTAGAAAAAGGACATTCCTACCCTTCATAAGTTTTCATTCCATATTTTTAATATAATAATTATACATAGATTGGGAAAGGAATTTCATTAAATATTGGTATTTCCAAAAAATAATTTGACCAATATAAGACTATGAGCAGGAACGCGTTCATTCACAGGCCACGTCACAGCGAGCTCACGCGCTCGCTAGAGTTGCAGCGGCAAGCTCGGCCGTTGTGAGCTCTAAAGGTGGATTGGCCCACAATAAATCTCATTTCTTCCTTTGCGAGCTCGAGTTTGCTGCGATCTCCACGCTCTACAATGGTAAGCGAGCTCCACGTGGAGCTCGCTTGGGCAAGCGAGAGCGCGCTGCTGCACATAGTCTAATTGCTTATTGTCTATTGTTGACATAATTAATTTGTAACAACCATCCATCTTCTCATATGCATGCATCTGTCTTTTTAGTTAGCCTGAGCCATGCATAATTTCATATGTTGAATTTCATTTTGATAAAATATCAAAATCACTACATGTGTGAGCATGAATGATATGGATATTATGAAACATGCTATATGCACAAGTTACTTGGATTGGGCGATGATGATAGTCTTATGAATGATGACTACACGAACCGAAGTGTGAAAAATTTGAACCTATATTCAAATTTCAAGTGTTTTGCTCACTACTTTAGTCCTATTGTTATAATGGAACTTCAATTTCATCACTAATATATTTTAGTAACGACTATTCGGTAGACGTCACTAACATATATTTAATATTTTCTTTTTTTAATTTTCAAATATCGCCAAAGTTATGCTATGACATACAAATTTATGTAAGAATTAATTTGCTATAAACAAACACCTAATAAAGAATCCGATAATTGCTAGCATAATCTTTAGTGTATTCCACCATCAGCCTTCTGATCGCCGCCGACAACACCGCCGCGGCATCTTCCGCTATCTGCCGACCATATTAATTCTTCAAATTACTTGTGTGATTGCATTTGCATTGAATCTTCCTGTTTTTTGGTGGTGATCTGCGACAGTTTAATTATTTTGAGATAATATAAATTAGATTTAAGGGATAAGGTGCTGAACTGCTGATAAGCCCTTGGAGTTTTGGACGTTTTGCTGATAGGTCCCAAATGTTCGATTTTGAGCATCCTGCCCCTCAACGTTCTAAAAATAGTTTAATCGGTCCAATAGTGTAACTAGTGTTATTTAAAATTTATAGCACGTAATATATATTAGAATATATCAACATGAATATATACTATTATTTTTCTTTACAGGTCTATAGAATTTATTTTTTTAATTCGTGGGAACTTGCAGCCGCTATTTTGGTGCGTACCGGATAAACCCCTTAAGGTCTATCGAGTTCGATCAATATTTTCCCAGATCGAGTAGACAATTAAGATAACAAAAAAACATTGACAAACAAATTTTGGGTGAATACTTAAAATTGAATAACATATTGACTTTCAATATGTATTCGTACAAAATCAACAGTCTAATAAAAGAAAATATATACAAATTGGCATGTACAAATATAGACACGATAAGAGAAATGATCCCGTCAAGAATGTACACAAAAGAGAAAGTGTATTATTTCTTGAATTAAAGATCAAAGATTCTGGCAATCTTCTCACCAATTGCTTTAATGCTTTCATGGATTGTCATCATAGAGTTGAATTTATCGTATTGAGTTTGGTATTAAAGCATGCCGCCCTTTATACAATCTTCTTGCCTTCTCAACTCCACACAATGTAGCTAGACGATGACCTGCGTCCATTACACACTCAATGTCTATAGATTTTTCGTAAGATGAATTTTTAATTAATAGTCGATCCATCGAGATTTTCTTAGCCACCGTAATTTAAACCATGGAGTTGTATGATCTACAAAACTTCAAGAAGTCGATCAAGTTCTACATTTAGGAGGAATTAGTCCCTCATCCGCATGTTTATTCACATTTTTCTATTTTTTTTTTAATTCTATTCTACATGAGAAAGTAACCATATGGAAACATTGATGCTAGCAACTCGTTTTTTGTTTTTTTTTGGGTGTGTTAAATCCGCTATGTTTTTATTTTAATTTTTAATATTTTTATGATTAATTAATCTCTATAAGTCACACGTCTAACTGATAATTTATGTAATAGTAATAATTATATATTATTGTTCATGCCTAAAATATTATTGTGATAAGCCCGTGTATTATGTTAAAAACAGAATTACCCAAGTATGATATTTTTGACATTCATATAAGATTTTACCGTAAAAATGGCCAAATGGGAAGCCATGCAATACAGTTATTGATAATAATTCATTTACAAGAACTTAACAAAAACTATTAAAAAAATTCAATTACAAGATTGAAATACTAATAGTTTATTAATGAATACATAGCGAATAAAAATTTGTGTCGCCACAGAGTTCAATTCGGATCATTATCAATTCCTTTTGTATGATGTTATGTTTAATATAGATGATTATATTATATGATGCTTTAATTTATAAACTCATAAACCTCTTCTTCCTTCAATTCTCCTTCCATGGATTACTCTTCTGCTTCTTAACAGTTCTCATAGCTTTCCACACAACACTATTGCACTTCAATCCAGACCCCAAAGCCAGCTGCCATATCCTATCCCCTCTCTTCATCTTCCTCTTCCCTTCCAAATAAGCCAGCTCATACCATATGCTGCTGCTCGACGTGTTCCCGAATCTCTCCAGTGTCTTCCTCGACGCCTCCATGTAGTCATCCGTCAGCTCCAGGTTCTTCTGTATCTCGTCCAGCGCCTTCTTGCTCGTCGCCAGTATGCAGACGTGCTCGAACGCTAGCTTGTAGTCGGGGATGTATGGCTTGGCGGCACTGCTTCTCTTCATGACGAGCGATTTGAAGAAATGGAACTGCTCGGAAACTGGCAGCACCAGCGGCCCGAGTGTCGTGATGTTGGCCTTGAGAGCATGCCCTCCCACTTCCACCACATCTTTGCTCACCGACAATCCCTGCTTGCCTTGTGCATCTTCTTTGAGTTGTATGCTTCGATAGCTCCGATCGTCCATTCCTTTGTGAGTCCGCACCAGCTGCAGGCAGATCATCTTTATTAGTTCTGTTGGTGAAGCACGAGTTTTTTTTGTTGTAGTGAAAACTATGTGTAGACAGGGGCGGACCCAGAAAAAATCATCAACAAAGGACTGTTTATTCAAAATTTCGAATTCGAGAATATGAGAACGCAATTTTCAAGTAAATTTAATCTCATGATGAGGGCTTTTGTACAACAATTCAGACAAGATATCAACAAAATTGACATAACTTTATAAGAACAAATATACAAAAGAAAATGCTTGGTGGGGGCCGGAGCCCCTCCTTGCCCCCACTTGTGGCCGCACCTAATGTGGAACCAAAAATTAAGTCTGTTGGTAAAGCGCGAGTTTTTTTGTAGTGAAAGTATGAGGAATCTCAGTTAGGAATTACCTGTTTGAGCTGATACTTGGAGCGCCACCTTTCAAGGCGATTATTGGAGAGCAGCATGGCGGCGGCCCCCATTCGGAAGAAGCAGTTCGGAAGCAGCATGTCCAAGTCGTTCCCGCCATACCAGGTGAAGCTGACTACTTCTGTGCTGACTATCAAGGCGTATGAGCCGGGATATGCTTTGAGGAGGTCGTCAGCGAGGTCAACGGCGGTTACACCAGCGGCGCAGCCCATGCCACCGAGGTTGTAGCTCTGGATGTTGTGCTTGAGTTTGTAGTGGTTGATGACCATGGCTGAGAGGGAGGGGGTGGTGTTGAGTACCCCACAGTTGACTATTAGGATCTTTATGTCTTTGGGGCGGATGCCGGTGGCGGCCATGAGCTCGTCCACCGCGCCGAACATGGACGCCGCCGCCTCTTCCCGACCGACGGTCAGGTTTTTCTTGTAGCCTGGCTCGAACACCACTCGTGGAAGGTAAGTCTCGTCGCCTATGCCGGAAGTCTTGAGAACTCGTTGCTGGAATTCGATGGCTTTCTCGTTGAACTGCCCTGATTTTTTGGCTAGTTCTATGTATTCCTCTTTTGTTATCTAACACAAATAGGCATAAAGAATCCTTAGATATTTAAAAAAAAAAAAAAAGGAGCTTTCTGTGGCGACGCTTCTCGTCACTATATGCAAAAATCGTCACTATTAGTACTTAGTGATGATTTTGAGTTCGTAACTGCATATTAAATTATGGTGACAGATGATGTTATCACTGAAGATGATAATGTTGTGCAAACATAGACATACCTTAAGTTCCTCAGGAGGGAGATAGCAGGCGAAATCGACGAGATAAGTCGAACGAGGAGTTAAATCAAGACAAATATAGACAAACAAGGACAAGAATCCCATGAAGAGAAGTGTGTTAACTAGGTTGTAGTATTCCAAGGAAAAAACATTCCATGTTGGTTTCCCAACTTGAGTAGCAAGGATCATCAACAGAATGGGCAGCCCCGCGAAATAGAAGCCGTGGCTGATGAGATAGCCATAGCCGAGTTTCACGTATTTGAGGTTCACGGAGCTGAGGAAATCGGGCAACCTGCGGTGCACCCTCACGTAGAAGCTCGGTGAACCAGCAAAGGGGCCGGAGTCCTCGATGCCCCGGTTCACAATTTCAGGTGAGAGATTCTCCTCTGATCTTCTCGCCATAGCATGCACCGACTGATCGATTAAGCT
The DNA here is from genome assembly GCA_029490685.1 of Schizonepeta tenuifolia. NCBI lineage: Eukaryota > Viridiplantae > Streptophyta > Magnoliopsida > Lamiales > Lamiaceae > Schizonepeta > Schizonepeta tenuifolia. The sequence goes on from CM055956.1 coordinate 8,836,435, forward strand.
AAGCTAAATCGGTTTTCAGTTTGGTGTAGTAAGTATAAAGAAATGTGCATGAATAACGTAAGCGTGGCCTATGTTGAGAAGATTTAATTATAAAGAAGTGTAACAGAATGAGAAGGATTTGTTGCATGAATCACTATTTTTTGCGTGTAAAGTCGCCAAAATTAGACATGAATAAATCATGAAATGGAGATTAGCAGAAATTATGGAAATTGATTAACCGCCCAAACAGATTTGCCAATATTCATATGCATACAACTGCAAATTGCAAACTGGGAAAGAGAAATTCAATTCAACCCTATTTTTACCAATGTTCATTAACATTAATCTTTCCCCTAGAACCACATAATAATTTTATTAATTTTCCTCTAGGTTTCCTCCATGACACTAAATTAAAATCGCAAACACAATTTTATCATGAAAGGCATTTCATTACTCTTGTTAAAAACAAAGAGTTGGCTCTCTGTTATCAACAATCAAGCATGATGATGAAAATGTCAAACAACTAATTTCATATACTCAGCCAGAATCGTACAAACTATCGACAACTATAAGATACTATGCTAGTTATATACATTAATAGACCAACGGCTAAGATGATTATCATCAGCTAAGAGGTAAAGCAGATGGCAGAACGTACCTACGTACCTCGTTGGGCCTAAAGGAAGATATTTTTGCTCTCGGAAGTCGGAACATAACAAACGACCTCTAATGAGTCTGATACAGCTTCTCATCCGGCATCGTTATGGTTGTGCATCTCCCTAAGCATTTAAGTGAAGAAAGAAGTTGAGAAGCTCATCAAGACAGTCAAAATTGAAAGAGATAATACGAGTTATGAGTTCAGCTTGAGCACCGTATGTACATTTCATCGACTTCAAGAATAGGATTTACTAAAGATCCAAGGCATGTATCACTTGCTCCCTCGTCTTCGCCGTTACTAGTATGCATATTGCACACCACCATGCTTGAGCCAAAGTATGCAAAAATCAGAGATCTGATTGCCATAGTTGTAAGAGCAATAACGCGAATCTGGCATGAATGCCGAGAAAATTAAACCCTGAGTTAGCATTCCCTTCTTTAGATAATTTTTGGTATGAAACATTGAAACATGTAACTTTTATTAAGAAACAAAATGTCGTGACCCTCAAAAATCCTTTCATTCCTTTGTACAGTTTCACTCTCTGCTAATGAGACCTCCTATATTGGACAAAAGTAGATAGATCAGAGAAGAACGGAACTTTGTCAAGACTTTACACCACAAACAGTATGAAAATGAGCAACTTAAGATACTACAGATGAATCCAAATCTACATTCTCAAGAAATCAAACACCCTACTACTGTACTGCCTCAATACAGAATTCGTCTTTAATATATTATAACAAGAGAGATGAAATACCGGTGTAACATAGGAAGCATAAGCAACATTTTACAGTCAAGTAAAGAAGCCATAGGTTTATGATGCCATGAAGGTATATGATACAAATATGAGAGAGAAACAATTCCTACCTAAATATCTTCCCGAAACCTCACTAAACTGCCCCGACCTTTGCTAATTGAGATCTAGCTCGCCTTGCCTTGAATAACACCTATAAACCAAGTGTAGCCTAGCATTAGATCCTTCGTTTCACAGACATCTACCGTTGACAATTTGAATGCCTCAAAGATTAAAGCTAGTTACAACCACATGGTGGCCAGAAGATGGGAAAGAAGGAGAGCATATACGAGTTTAAGCTGGACATTATATTCCCACAGAAAGAATACAACTAGATCACTTAATTAGTAATTACCATAACATAGATAGGATCATATTTTATACATGTTCTGTTCGATTTCCAATCTGTAGCTACCTCCAAATACGATATAGCAAGGAACAATTCTAATGATTTCAACTACAAGAGTGACTGCCATATCTAGTGTGGCCTAAGAAACACAAACAAGAAAGTAAAACAATGTAAGAACGCGGCTAAACTTAAGTTGGGAATGCAGGTTAAAGCCTCGAGACGAGCATACAGAGAGCAATATACCATTTGACACAGTTGCTGGACAAGATAGATGAGACTGAAAGAGAGCTCAGAAGCAAGAAAATTTCAACTCAGCAAAAGATTCAGTAAAGAGAGATAATAATGTAGGAGCAGGGAAGATGAAATAATCAAAGCAATGTAATCAGCTATGAATAGAGTATTAAAGCAATCAATTCCCCCAAAATGAAGTAGGAATTCAACAATCAAGCCCCAACACAGCTACTAAAAATTAAGCTCAAATTCATCGTCGAATTTAACAAAAAAGAGATCTTTAACGCAACCGCCATGGACAAATCTCACTGAAATTTTTCAAGTTTTCAGATTTTAGCGAACTACTGCAACAACTAGAGAGTTACTAACTAGCTAGATGCGAATCATTCAACCATTTTGTCATTAATCCCAATCCCTAAAAAAAGGCAAATAATCCAGCAAATTATTTGATCTTTGGCATTCTCCATCCCTTCAAAAACGCAAACAATCCACCAAATAATTCGATCATTCTCATTCTTTCATCGCTAAAATGATGTGGTTTCGTGATGACTGCAGTTTGGTTTATTTCTTGAAATTGCATAGGAATTTTTTTTTCCTTCTTATTTTCTGGTGACCCTTTGTAGATAAGTAATTCATTTATTAATCAAACAAATATTGTGATTTTTAACAAAGCGTACGAAACATCTTGGCATATACTACTATTATAATTGAATGTCCTTTTGCTAGGGATGTTGGGAAGCTGCTGGATTATTAAAAATTTAAATGTGATCAATAATATTTTTTTTTTTTTTTTGAGAAAGAATGTGATCAATAATGTTATTATTGAGAATAATAGTTCTTTTATATTATTAGTCATGCCGCAGAGGGGGGATAGGCCTTCTATTTGTATGCTTCAACAAATTTGAAAAGAGAGAAATTCACTAGTGTGGAAAGATATTTATCCAAGTCCTAATCGTGTTGTGGAGGGAGCTTCTATCTCCCTTCAAGAATGGCTTCCAATCCATACGTTGACAGCTGGCTCATCAAGAAGAAAGAGCGCTCGTGGAGTTTATAAAGGATGGCATGATCTTATGGCTGGTTGATTTAAATGCGAAGTGGATGCGACTTTCTTTGAATATATTGATGCAACAGGTATTGGAGCCATAATTCATAATGGTGTTGGTGAATTTCTTGTTGCAAGAGTTGTATGTTATCCGAGGTGTTGGAGAGTGGAGGAGGGTGAAGTTATGGGGAATATATGAAGCGCTCTCATGGATTAAGCAAATAGGTTTGAATTGTGTTGAAGTTGTTAGCGATTGTAGCACTGCTATTAATGCAATACATAATCGAGGTGTGGATCATCGTTCAGAGTTTAGATCAATTGCTACTAGTTGCAGGAACATTTTAGATTCAAATTAAAGAACGTCTTTCGTGAGGCAAATTTTGTCGCTCACCGACTTGCTAGGTTCGCTAGGCACTTCCAATTAAATTTTGTTTGAGTATGGAGGGTCTCTTTATTGTTCCATGTTCACGTTCTTAATATTATTAATGGAATTTCAAAAAAAAAAAATTGGATTAAAAAAAAAATCATCACTGTGCTGATAATGAATGAAAAAAAATAGTACTAGTACTTTTTTTATTGAATAGACTATTTCATAATCTTTTAAAAAAAAGACTATTTGAAAATATCATTTCAAATATATGCTGACGTATAGCCTTTCTAATATGAGAAGTAAATATTTTTCTTAAAATGGGAAAAGAAGAAAGGTCCCCTATTTGCTACTGTTCTAACATGTTGGCTGGAAAAATTGGGACCATATTGAAAGAAACTCATCAGTGTGGTGACATCAATTGATGATAAAGGTTGGAGTTGTGGTTGAGATATTTTATAAATACATGATTGCAATTAGATGTACATGGATTGAACTATTTGAAATTTGACTCACACATGCTCAACTCAGATAGCTATAATGTTTTATATACTCTATTAATTATGGTTCTATATATTTCATCAAAATTATAGTGAATTTTTATAATACTGTAATTTAAGAATGTATTAATTAGTCTAAGCAAGGTAGAGTAATATTTTTTTGAAAGAGGTAGAGTAGTATTTTCTAAAGCCAAATGTTTCGGTTCAAACCTTACCATTGTCTTTATATATAGGTCGAGTCTGTTACACATATAATCGGAAAATGTGGTTTATCTCTTTAATATAAATTGTAGATTAATGTACAAGGACGTATATTTATCCAGTATCAATTCAAAAAAAAAAAAAAAAGGAAAGCAAAGCAAAGGAGAATATTGCAAGACTTTATTGGTTACCTAGTTAAATTAGATTTAAAACATAAAGGAAGAAACTGAAATACTTATTTAAGTCATAGTTATTCTTAGCCTGTTATCAAATAAGCTAAATTCCTAGAAAATTATTGGATGTTGACAATCAATGTACTACTGATTAATTGTTCGGACTAAATTGAGGCTATCATACTACAGTAAAAGAATAATTTAATTTGGGGTTGGGGCTGATCATATTGATTTTTTAGAAGCTAGAAGTTTTCAACTCTAGTTTGAAAGGGAACTTCCGTAAAAGCACGCTGGTGGGAACAAATGTACCATAGGGAAAAATTGATGAGTTTGCGAAGGAGTTAAATTGCAAAGTGGGGTCTATACCTTTCAAATACCTAGGTGTTTTGATAGGCGCGAATCCAAGAAAAGCAACAATGTGATAGCCAGTTGTTGACACCATTCGTAGAAGGCTGAAGAGGTGGGAAAACAAATTGTGTTACTCAAATCTGTGTTGTCCAATCTACCTATTTAGGGCCCGTTTGGTATTCATATACCAGTATATCAGATATCAAATATGGGTATGGGTATCGGATATCAGGTATGAATATCAGATTGATAGTATTTGATATTATTCGTGTTGGATATGTTGAAGATATCGATTGATATCAAGTGAGAAGGAAAGAAGATATATGAGTCATATACTATCAGAATTTGGTATATGAAAATATTGAAAATTAGTATATCAAATATATCAAGTATATCAATTTGGTACTCATATACTGATATAACAAACACAAGGTATGAATATGGGACATATTGATACACATACCTAATATACGTATATGGATACTAAACGAGACCCTTATTATCTTTTCTCTGTTCCGTGCTTCATCATGTGTGATAAAGAAAATCACTCAACTTCAAAGGAATTTATAATAGGATAGGGAGGTTGGGGGGAATAAAAGAACAGCGTGGGTAGCGTGGGAAAAGGTATATTCTTCAAAAGAGGATAGGGGTTTAAGGATGAGACGGGTTGAGTGGTTTAATAAGGCTTTGCTCGGAAAATGGAATTGGAGATTAAAAGAAGAAAAGAAGTCTCTCTGGTGCAAAGTGCTTGTGTCAAAATATGGGGTGAAAGAAGGGAATGCGAGGAGTTTAGAAGAGATTGGGAATCAAGAGAGTAGGTAGAGGTTCAATACGGTGGAGAGATTTGTGTAAACATGTCATCACTACTGATTGGTTTAAGGAGAACAGTATCAAGGAAGTTGGGGAAGGAGACAAGACGAGATTTTGGCACAAAAAATTGATAGGTGACCGTTGCTTAGGTGATTGTTTTAACAGATTATTCAAAATAAGTCTGGATAAAGATGTCAGGGTAAAAGACAAAGGAGAATGGATAGGGAATAACTGGGGATGGAGTTGGAGTTAGAGGAGGGATCTATTTGAGTGAGAAAAATAATTATTTTCTTTTCTACTTTCTTTTATTGACAGGTTCAAGCCTATTCAAAACAAGGAAGACGGCTGGAAATGGAATGCAGAAAGTAATGGAAAATACTCTTCAAAGTCGGCATATAAAGAGATTGAAAATAGAGCAAATCAAGGAAGCATTTCACGTGGATTTTTGAAGATTATCTGGTGCAATCTTGCTCCAAGCAAAGCATTAGCATTTTGCTGGAAACTCCTACAAAATAGGATCCCGACTCGACAAAATCTTTTGAAAAGAGGTGTGTTTTGCGAGGTTGTTGATGATAGGTGCCCTTTTTGTTTAATTCATTGTGAAACGGTTGAACACCCTTTTTCTGTTGCTCGTTTTCTCACAAAGTATGGGTTGACTGCTACAATTGGTTTGGAATCAATTATGTTGGACATGTGAATCCGTTATGTCTTTTTGAGCAGCAGCAGCACCTATGATTCGCAAGGAATAAAAAATCAATTGAGTGGTGGAAAGCTTTATGGATTTGTGTTATATGGAATACTTGGAACAACCGTAACGAGATGGTGTTTAAGAAAAATGCGAGTTGCTGCAATAAGTTAATCGAAATGATTAGAGTTCGGTTTTGGTTCTGGATTTCAAATCTTTCCCGTCTTAGTGTCTGCTTTAGCTTAGAAGATTGGATTTGTAATCCATCACTTTATCTCGAGTTTTAATGTTTTTTTGTTGTTGTTAATTAATTGTTGTTCAACTATGTATCGCATTGGGTTGCACCTCTCGCGTGTATTTCAATAAATTTTATTTACCTAAAAAACTAACACGTATCTTTGATTCAACCATAAGTTATTGTTCGCAAAGTAATGCTGAGTAGGATGATAAAACATGTGACATGGAAATAAAAAAAAAAAACAATTACATACTTCTAATTTTTAACTTATATTACATATTACGAGTTTTTAAAGGGACATTCAAGAGTACTGTTTGTAAACAGTGACTAAACTTCAAGCTCCACCGCTTTCATTCCTCAAATTAAAAAAAAAAAAAAAGATTTATCCCATAATTTAAGATATACTACTAGTAGTAAATAATTAAAGTCCATAATTAACTTATTATTATTATTATTATTATTATTATTATTATTATTATTATCATCCTAATCATCATTACACAACGTGTGTAGTGATGAGGAGAGGGTTTGTTTCAAGTTGAAGCGATGACGCTGACGCTGACGCTGACTTCTCCATCTCATCATTACTAGTAGTAGTAGGGGTATAAATAATTATCTCATGACAAACATTGTCTTTTTTCTTCTTCTTCCCCAACATCCTCATCTCTCTCCCTCTCTCCATCACCACCCTCCAATCCGTCCTCGACAGCACCACCACCGTCGCCACCGCGCAACTAATCTGCGCCGCCAACAGCCCCACCCACAGCCCGGGGAACCCCATCTTCATCCCGAACCCCATCACAAACGCCGCCGGCATCCCCACCAGGTAGAACGACCATAGGTTGATGTTCGCCCCCACCGCCGGCCGCGCGCTCCCCCGCAGCACGCCGCATCCGGTCGTCTGCGGGCAGTTCCCGAGCTCGCACAGCCCCGCGATCGGCAGCGCCGCCGCCGTCAATTCGAGGATCGCGACGTCGTCGGTGAAGAACCGCCCCCACCGCTTCCTCATCACGGCGGCGAAGACCAACGCCGCCACGCCCAGCGCCGCCGAGCAGATCAGCGCGACGATCATCGCGACGCGCGCCCTCGCCGGCCGCCCCGCGCCGAGCTCGGTCCCCACCCTTGTGGCGGCGGCGAGGCTCAGAGCCCACGGAAACACGTAGATAAACGACGTCGTTTGGATCAGAATCCCCATTGACGAAATCGCAGCCCTAGGGTTTGGCATTAGGCCACAGAGCATTATCATCACCTCGTACCACCACCACTCCAGACAAACGGAGATGCACGTCGGCACGGCGAGTCTGAGCAGCGCCGACCAGCCACGTAGGCACTCCGCCGTCGGCGAAATCCACGAGCTCTCGAACTTTCCGGATTTCCAAATAAACAGACACAGAAACAGAACGAGATTCAAATTCGTCACCGCCATCGCCATCGCCACTCCGGCGACGCCGAATTCGAGATACTTCACGAGCAAAAAGTTCAGCGGAATGTGCAGCAGAATAGCAATGGCAGAAAGCACCATCACCGGCACCGTCACCCCCTGGGTCCTCATATAAATTCTAAGAGGGTGGAGGAAGGAGAGGAAGAACAAGTCGGGAACAGCGAAGGTGACGAAATTCTGCGCCACCGACGAGATTTCTTCGTCTTGATTGCACAATAGGAGGACTGGTTTGATGTTGAACCAGAGGCCGGCTATGGGGATGGAGACGACGAGAAGAAGAAGGATGGTTCGATGTAGCGTAAGGCCGAGGAGCTTCATTTGTTTGGCGCCGTAAGCTTGGGCGCAGATAGGGTCCATAGCCATGGCTAAACCGGAGATGACAGAGTATCCGGTGATATTAGCGACGGCTATAGCGAGGGAGCCTCCGGCGAGCTCTAAGTTGCCGAGGTGGCCGAGGAAAAGCATTGAGATCATGGCTCTTGAGTACAATATCAACCCTGTGATTGTAGTAGGCCCCGAGATTTTGCATATGTCTTTGATTTCTTTAGTGGCCTAGATCAATTCAAGAAATTAACAATGTTGATTATTAGAGCTTGTTCATTTAAGAAACAGTTGTTTCACTTTCACACACACTTTGATTTCTTCAAATTAATTCAAGAAATTAACAATGTGGTTTATTAGAGCTTGTTCATTCGAGAAACTGTTGTTTCACTTTCACACACACAGAGTATAATGCTGTTGAGCATACCTGAGATAAAGTTGGCCATCTATGAAGTTCTTGATCATCTACGTGAAGACTCATGGTGTTAGTGGTAGGGATGTATGAGGTTAGAGAATTTGATGTTGAGTTGCACATAGCTTCTTTGTGCTATCGAAACACTTGATCGGAGGAGAGAACGTCGACGTCTAATAGAATTAGTGGGACGAAACTTGAATAATTGGATTCGGAGAGAAAAAAATGGAAGAAAAAAACACTTGAGTTGAGTAGTTTGAAGCTTCAAGTTGGAGAGTGAAAGCAAAATGTAAAGTGCCGTAGCTATAGCAATTATTTGAGTTTGAGGTATGTATAATATATATACATAGGAGAAGTGAGAATTGGGGCCTATTGCTTATTTACTCACGTTCGTTTATTCGACAAATCATGCAAGAAGTTATTTCATTCACACGATATTATCTCATAATCAGATCAATAGTTTCCGTTTACTGCAACATCCCTGTGTCACCCATGTAGTCATTTAATTGCCTTTTTGAATTGTTTATTATGCAAAAGGTTATTTCTTTTTCATTTTTTTACTGATTTATAACTTTAATTTTAAGGATTGCGTCATAGTGGAACATTGAAATCTTTTGACCTCATGCAATAACCAAACGCTGGACCAACACAGATATTCACAATTATTATTTCCTCCTTCCCGCTATTCTTCTCATATTGTTTGGAGAAGCGTATTAAGAAGAAATGAATTAGGATAAAAGTTGGGTTAGTGAGTTTTTAATTGAATATTTAATGTGGTACATATAGTCAAATAAAGTTAGTTTTACCGGTGAAATAGTGAAATAAAGTGAGTACAAATGGTGAAATATAATGAATTTTACTGTTGTAGTGAAATGGTAAAATAAAGTGGGTAGAGAGAATGAATAATGAAGGGCACAGAAAATGAAGGAAAAATAGTGAAAGGTGGAGTAGTTAGGAGAAATTAGCAATTTTAATAGAGTTTTAATAACTCTTAAATTATCCCAAAAAAGAAAATAGGACAAAATAATAGTACTAGACAAAAATAACAGGATAGAATGAGTATAACTACAGAAATTGGTTCATATAAAAATCAATCATCGTATGAGAACTAGAAACCAATCTGAACCATTGATCTTTGTATAAATCTAGGGTTGTGATTATTTAAAGCATGAATATATATATATATATATATATATATATATATATATATATATATATATATATAATTTAAGCATGATTTTATTTAAGAATTAATATTTATACAAAAAAAACATGAATTGTATTAAACATGACAATGTATAAATTTAAGCATGGTTTTCTCCACGTGAGACATGGTTTTCATAATAACTCATCTCTGAGTGCACATGAATTTTCTCTGTGTCTGAAAAATAAAATTGTTCTCTCTCACTCGGTGTAACATCAAGATGCAAGTTGGACATGTACTTATAACATAGTGAATTATTAAATAGACTAAATAGTTCTAAACATATATATGGAGGTGACACATGAATGCATGGACCGAGCAAGGACATTTGCACATTCTTAGATTTGTATCTAAATAAAAAATTTGTTCATAATTTGTTTCAACTGAATGAAAGAGTGTAGTTTATCTTCATCTTCCTTTTTCTCCTTTCCCCAGACCTAAACATATGAGTAACAAAAAGGTATGCATCTTCAATGATCGAGTAGAGGCATGAATTGATTGAAAAGCAATACTAGATTGAATTCCATCTAGTTGTCATGAAGCGACATACTATATTATTGTGTTTTGTCTATACACTAATTCAACTTATGATCGTGATGAAGGAAACACATATTTCACAAAGTATAGATATGTTTATCTCCATTGTGAGGTATACAATCAAATCAATCCATAAAAAGAAAGAAATTCCAGCATTTTATTATAGTCTTATAATTCATAATTCATTTAATTTGAGCAAGACAAAGCTCTTGATAAATTATTGATTAATCTCGTACATTGCAGGTCATTAATATTTGTGGTCATGAAAAGGTTGTGTTTGTCCCAAGACAGCATGTTATATTCTCCCTTTAGTTTCATAGTGATGCAACCACTCCTTACCTTGTCTACAACTGCATTTTAAGAGCCAAACAACTTTTGGCTATTTACTCAACTTGAGAGACTCAACATTCACAAATAGTTTTGAGGCCCCATCTTATTCATCATTTTGTCACTCGGCTACTATATATTTACATATGCATTATTACTCAGGTTACATTTATTTATCCGGTGAAAAGAAGGGAAAAGAAAACTCTTACCCTTTATGTCCCTTCTCTTTTTCTCCATCATTTTCCATGAACAAAAATTTCACCCTCTTTTCTTCCTTCTTTTCACTCCTTGAAGAGAAAATATTATCACGGTGAAAAGAAGGAAGAAAAAAAGTCGAATTCTTGTAAATGAAAAATGATGGAAAAGAGAGGGAAATTTAAAGGGTGGGAATTTTCTTTTCTCTCCTCTCCCACTATTTTACATGATAATGTGCCAAACAAAGTAAACATAACTTTAACAAAACGTGCAAAACAATACGAAACCGTCATACAACAACAAATAAAATATAAATTCGTCCCTTGGAGATATGGTGGATTCCACAAATGCTAAAATCATGTGGTGGATTCTGACATTATCAAAATGTAGTAGGTGGATTTGAGTTGTGAATGTAAGGATTCAAAAATTTTCAGAAGATATAAAATCAGATACTAGATCAATATAAAATCAGAATAAATATCTGATAGATATATTAAAATAACAACCACCTCACGACTATTTCAAATTCATTGATTTGTTAAATTATTTGAGTTTATTTATCTACAATTAAATTTTAGTAATTCATTATTGTAATTTATTAATCACCTGTTACAAATTAGTTACACATTAATTAAATTAATTACTACAAATTAAAAGCTAAAGAAAAAACAGAAAACCCAAAGATCACACTTGAGACATGCGATCACACAGTGCGACAGTGAGCACCTAAGTGTGCAGCATTGTTGTATAAATAATTAGAACATAACATTAAAAGTAGCAACTGCAAATTTTCATGAAATAAAAAAATTAATTAGGATAGGATTTATAGGTATATGAAGTTTACACACACTTTGGCATTGCATATGACTTCTTATATACAGCAATTTAATTTTCTTTGAGATTTGGGCCAAATCGAAACTGACTTGGTATAGCGGATCAGGAAAACAATGTCGTTTCGATTATTAAAATTTAAAAGAAAAATCAAAATATTATTCTCTCTCTCTCCATGCCAGGTTTCTTATCTATCTAAAACCATACAATATTGTAGCTATGGGTTTCTGGAAAGTATCCTAAAATTTGGGGATGTTTAGATATGAAATGAACTAAAACTGTGAAATGGTCACAAAATTGACAGATTTCAAGAAATCAGAAAATAGTTATCCTACTTTTTTATGGGCAGTCACAATCTCTAATTCAAATTGTTAAACAAGACCACACATCCTTTAAAAAAACAAGACCACACCTCCAAAAGCTCATGATAAACTACACACACACACACACACACACACACAATTCATAGATATTACTATAAAATTTCAAAATGTTGATAACATCAAGCACACATAAACTTAATCAAATACATGAACAAGGAGATCACAGAACAAATTTATTCTTTTAAATTACCTCTTCTATACTCCGGCTGCAGGCAGCACCAGACTTCGATGCTATTTACATTCATCGAGACTAGGAGCCACGTACGTTGAGATACCGGTACATGCCCACCAGTCACCACATAAATATATGAGTTCTGTTGTATCACAACAACAAAACTTCACTCAAAGAATTGTCACTTCGTGCCATCTTAATTCTACACGTGGAAAACATAAATCCAAATACGAGTGTTCCTTCCTGGCTACGACACAAGCTTCACATATTCGCTCTGCCCATTTCCTGCAGAAGCTATTTCTCTGATTCTTAGATAGTCTTAAGGCGTTACGTACCTCCTGTACAATACAAATCCAAAACCATGATTCATGAATACGCACCAGAAAATCCAGCAGCACCACTTCAAATAAACCTCTCTCCAGTTATGTGTCGCGTCTCGAAACCTGTTATCACTCCAAATCTAGAACGGCTGATACCCTAATGCTGGATCCTCGGTTTTTCAACCCTCGTTCTAGGAATAGCCACAATGGCTATAACCCCTCCCATAAATGCCGAAATAGCTCCAACGACTAAGGCTGGGGCGTTGCCGCCACCAAAGAGTTGATCCCATGGACCGGATCCAATGGAAACGATCATCTGTTATTTCCACAAGAAAAATTTGAACAGAAGCAAGAAGATATTCAGAATCAAAAGCCTAAAGAATTGCATACTATAAGTGATTGATATGTGGGAGAGAAATAGTTATGCAGACATAATGTTGAATTCTAAAAGGCTATAACTAGTCGAGGTATGCAAGAAATTGTTTCCAAATGAAATTACGACAACTTTTAGGCTGAAACAATTTCTTGTTCGCAAGCAGATGATATATGTTTGTTTTCGTACAGTAATCTCTATTATTGTGATCAAAATTCAACTTCGAACGAAGTTAGCAGCAGGCAGGAAACGAAGAAATATTAATAAGATTGCACGAGTAGTCTATACCTGTGGGATTACGATTGCCATATTCAGAACACCCATGGATAATCCTGCAAGATTGAAATGGTTTCTCAAAGTGATCTCAGACTACATTCTGCGAAATCAAGAAAACGACATAAAACCAACCTTGGCCAAGGCCTAAAGCTTCAATCCGCGTAGATACCAATGCATATGGAACACTATATGTCATCTACAGTTAAATTACACATCAGAAACTAATCAAGCGAGAGAATCCAAGAGAGAGAGCGAGAGAGAGAGAGAGAGAGAGAGAGAGAGAGAGAGAGAGAGAGAGAGAGAGAGACTCGTACATATAATTTCTTTAACTGTTTTATTCATGCAGATACTTTGACAGAAAAGGAATTATAACAGCAGCTTCAGTAAGAATTTAGAAACTTACTGCCAACGGAGCACCGAGTAATGTAAACGCAACTAGAGCAGCTACTACAATACTATTTGGAGGAAGACCGCCATCAAGATCCATATTACTCCTGATGGCACCAATGACAAGCATCGCTGCAAAGATGAGAGCCATGAAGATATTCGAAAGTCCCCATGTGAAACCAGCACCAAATTTCCGGCAAAGCTTTTCCATAAACACAGATGTGACCCCAAGAACCACCGAGTTCAACATTAGGCCTAGTGAACCCATACTCACTCCCGTGTTGTAATTCTTTCCATCATTAGGTTCACCACCATATATTTCACGACCCATCCAATCCGTATCGAAAAGAATAAACGGAAACCACCCAGTCCATGTTAGGCCAGTAACGAGAAGGATTAGCCAAACAGGGCCAGGGAGATATTTAAATGTTCCAAAGAGTTCCCAGAGTAAAGCTTCACGCTCAGAATCTTGCGGTATCTCTTGACTAGTATGGGAAGAATCATTGAGAGATGCCAAGGGCTGTTCTTTAGCTGCTGACAAGCTTATACATGTCGTTACTAGTATAAATATGACATCGATAAGGAATGCTGACTTTAGATTAGCACAGCTGACATTGCAAGCAGAAGTGAGTGTAAAAGGGAAAATCTTGAACCAGCTATTGTAGGACCCAGCCGCATATCCAAGTATATTGCCAACAGCCATAAATAGGGAGAAATAGGCATTTGCTACTCGAGTTCTCCTGGGATCCTTTGCTATCATGACATATAACAAAAAAGAAAAACCATTAATCAAGGGTATCCTAATTCGGAAAACACTTAATTAATGAAGATGATGCTTACATAACAAGCAAAACTTTGTAAAAGATAAAACAGCTAAGAGCTACAGTGCAAGCAGCAAACTTTCTTTTAGTCAGAAATATGATAATATCCATCGCATTGCTATGAGTATTATTCTATTCAAAAGTATACAGCCTAAAATGTTAACTTAAGAACCTAGGATGAACTTTACTTTACTCCGAAGTCATTATCTTTCTTTGTACAAAGGTCAACAGTTATCAGTTCTCTATTATGACTAATGGAGTATGGATATAGAAACTCAGAGATGAATTGATAACAATCATTATGAAAGTAATCCGAGCATAGAGGTGCTCTCTGCTCATTTCAGCATAACCGATACACGAGAAGGGAAAAGAAGAGTGCACCCACAAAAAAAGACAGAAAACATAATGGTAGAGTAACTGCACCAACATCAGAAAAGAGCCTTCACAGAAAATATATATAGATCCAATAACAGTATTCATCAATGCCTAAAATGACTTCAAACATTCACTTCAATTTCTCACATATTCTTGAAGAACGATAGCGACTTCAATTTTTTCAAACACTCAAACCAATATTGTGCATTCCAAAATTTAATTCATACCGCTTCCATCAATCATGATAGCGACCTATTTTAGTATAATCAAACTTTCAATGTACAAAAACTTCGATCCTCCCCCACACCATTTGGCTCTAAAAAGTCAAACTTAGAAATTTCGACGACAAGAAATTCAATTTTCCTACTTGAACTCTGCCCCATCAACTGAATTCACCACCTCTATAGAAATTAATAACTTTAACTGCAACTAAGCCCAAGCTTAGATCTTTTCTTTACACTGATTTCCATCGGAGGATAATCCCAAACTTTAAGCTCAAAAATCAATATGAACTAACTCTAGAACTACCAAAAGATACACAAACACAAAACAGAGCACATCCAGCAATATACAGAAACAAAATATAAAGTTACTAAAAAAATGATTATATTTCAATATAAAGAGCTCAAATTTGAAATATTTACCCGTTAGATCAGCGAGGAGAGCCCGGCACGGGCCCTGAGTCATATTATTGGCGACGTCGAGAACCCAGAAACCGACCACAAACGCCGCCACCGCTCTAATCTTTATACCGCCGGAGTCGGGGTTATCACCGAACCACCAGCCGATGTCCGCGGCGAAGCCGATGATGAGGACGGAGAAGACGATGGAGACGGCGCCGGCCACTATGAAGGGGCGGCGGCGGCCGAAGCGGCTGGTGCAGCGGTCGCTGAACTGGCCGACGAGCGGCTGCACGAAGAGCCCGGAAATCGGCCCGCAAAGCCAGATGATACTGGCCCACGCGTGCGGTATGCCGAGCTCCTGCACGTATGGGGTCAATAGCGACAGCTGCAGAGCCCACCCGAACTGAATTCCGCAAGAAACCGATGCGATTCGGAGCAGAGTTCGCAGTTTCACTCTGGTGGGCCGGGCCGCCGCTCTCGGCCCGCGGAGTAGCGGCGTATTTTCCCGCGGAGCTTCCCTCGCCGCCGGCGCCGGAGTCGTCATATTCGGTTAACAGTTTAGTTTGTTAATTTTCAAATTTTATTGCTTCCCCGAAAATAATAAATGAAGTGTGCTCCGCCGCTGAATGCGGCCGTGGGCGGTGGCGGAACGGTGGTGGAGGAAAAGCAAGTGAGTGAGGAGGGGTGGCGAGGCGAAGAAAAGAGTTGGAATTGGTGGGACAAAATTGCCCTTGTAGGATAAGAAAATGGCGGGTGACTCCTAACTTTTCCAAATTGATGGTAGCTTTTTGGAATAAATTATTCTCTTATTTGTGAGATATTTTGGAGAGAAATATTCGAATGCCTACATCTTGTCTTCTACTTAATCTTAGAGCAGACTAATCTTGTAATTAATCGTCATAGTTTGGAAACACTTACTTTAAAACCATCCACTCACATACCAAAAACACTTTTACTTAAATAAAATTAAATTAATATGACATCGAAAGCCCTTTATTATCAATGGTTGGGAGCATGATGAGGTTAATTATATGTTACAAGAGTGTGGCCTCCTTGAATTGATAGATGATGGATACTGGCAAAATAAATTACCAACTTTAAAAAAATTCATAATTTTAATTTAATTTTTGAACTTTTGCAAATTAATACATAAATTTTTCAATTTTTACAATTGCAAATTCTCCAATGTTTCCAATAGCCAAAATGCTAATATGGACGGCCACGGTCGCCGCATGGATGCCAACAAGTTGTGAAAAAATTGGATTTTATAAAAACTTGAAAAGATAAAGAAAAAAAAAAGAGCTTTATAAATGAAATTTTGAGTGAGACAACAAGTCGGATCCACGTTGGATCTAAATTTTGACCCACACCAATACCACAATAGACTTAAAATGTGGGATTTGAAAACATTATTATAGTGCTCGCCAAAATAGATTCTTAGGTTAGATAAAATAAGTCATTATCAAATTGAACACAAAAGAAAAGGTGAGAATTAATTATGATCAACCAAGTGAAGTAAGTTGAAAAAACCCCAACTGAAATGACCAAATTAAGTGCCATTCAAAGCGCTCTGGAGTTTGGTAAAGTTTATTATACAGGGATGTCAATCGATTAGTTCATCTAGTTTTCGAACTAGCTCTATCAAATTCGGATAATTTTTGGTTCAATCTAATTGAATTAAATTCTTTTAGAGGTATAAATTTCGCCTTAACTCTAAACCTTCAGTTTCAAGCTAGCTCATCGGACCGGAAGGTTTACAAAAAGAATTAGCAAATAGTAATTTTTTTCATGATTTTGTTTTGTAACAAAAATAAATCATATTTACTCATCCAAAAAACTCAATCTTCTCTTCGATGCAAAAATGCGTGTCTTTCCAACGCCGTTTTATATAATATTAACTTGTGAGAAATTTGATTTTGACACACATTTCCATTTGCATAGTTATCTATTTATTTTAATTTTTGCATCATAATTTTTTTTTATTAAATGTTGGAGTAAAGATAAAGAAGTGAAGACATTATAAATATAGAAAAAAAATATTCATAAATTTTCGGTTAGTTAGGCTAATCCATGGAGTTTTTGGGCTAGCAGCCCTGTTAAGTTCAGACCATTTTAGGTTCAGGTTAATAGGGCTAAAATAATCTTGAATTAGATATATTCGACCCTAACTTGCCTTTTTCGAATCTATTTTGGCCGGCCATCGATGTTGGGATAAATTGACATCCCTACTTGTATATGGTAAGAAATCCAACATTGGGTAATTATGTTATAAATAAAGAGTATTGATATTTGGACAACAGTTGTCCGAACAACAGTGACATATTCATAATTAAATACTCTTTCAATTATTTCCAATAATTAATATAATTAGTGTTTTGTCTATAATACATTTTCTACTTAATTGTATGCTAATTTCTAATATTAATTAAAATAAATTAATATCATGCACAAATTTTTGAAAAATTCAAATATTAATTAAATTTAAAGATTAACATATAATTAGATGGTAAAGGGTATTATAGACAAAACACTAATTATATTAATTGTTAAAAAAATTAAAAATTATTTAATTACTAATATTATATTATTGTTCGGACAACTGTTGTCCAAATATTATTATTCATAAATAAATAAGCTACGCTACTTCAATTTCACCCCGACAAAAATATCTATGGACTCGTTCCATGGGGATGATTTCATAAAAAAAAATAGGGTCTGGATTTGAATTATTCTATTCGTTTGTTAGTTAGTAAGCTGGTTACTATACTCATGAGCTTATTGAAACAATACTAAAATTTGTCAATTTGATTAATTTATATTTTTAATACTTTAGTTAGTGATAAGTATAGTGTTTTTTTTTTTTTTGTTGAATGTAGTGGTTATTAAAAAAAAAATCACCTTTTATCAAATTCTCGTTTAAATTTGCACCTTTTAATTTTTGCAAAAAAAATTCTCATCTTTCAATATTTCTCAATTGCATCCCTCCGATAATTTCCCCAATTTTATTGCTGATATGGAAAGTGGTAAATCTTATATGGCAAATCGGCGATAAGAATGAAACGACGTAGTTTAAGTAATGTCAAAATGTCGTCGTTTTGTTGCTAACAAACACTTATATTTAGGGTCTAGACATCGTTCATTATCTCCGGGTTATCCACAAAATTCGAGGGCTTCATTTCCGCACGATTTCCACATTTGCAAAGCCTCTGAGGTTCGGAATTTGATGTATTCATTGAGCCCGTGTGCGAAGACGAAGAAGCCATGAACGATTGAAACGTGAAATATACAAAGGGGTCGGTGAAGAGGGAAAAAGGGAAAGAGGAGAAAACCCCAAAAATTGAACTTTGATTTGTACGGTGTCTAAACCCTAAATATAAGGTTTGTTTGCAGCAAAACGACGACGTTTTGGCCTTACTTAAACTACGTCATTTCATTCTTGTCGTCGATTTGCCATGTAAGAATTACCGCCTTCTACATCATCAACAATAAAATTGGGGAAAACGACCGGAAGGATGCAATTGAGAAAGAATGAAAGATGATGATTTTTTTTGCAAAAATTAAAAGGTAGGGATTTAAACGAGAATTTGATAAAAGGTTGGGTATTATTTTGCAATTTAACCTTATTAATTAATTTGAAGAAAATGAACTTTAGATATAGTTTATATTTTCAGAGTAAACTCAATTTAATTTTAAATAAATTGACTAGTATTGAAATATTTATTTACTTAATTTGCCAGATTCTAACAGATGTGTTGGGTAAATCAAGTTTAAGCTTTCATTTAATGAAAAAACAATTCATATCGACTTCACTAGTTTTGGTTTTTGAATGAATATTTGTTTCCAATTACGTTTGTTAAAATTTTATAGCGGGTTTCTTTGGGGAAAAATAAAGGATTGACAAGAACGCAAGTTACGTAAACGTATTCACAAATCTGGGATTCTGGGTACTCGTGAATGATAATGTAATTTATTTAATATTTCTGAGTTGGGGATATTTATGTTCAATAAGATAGCGATACGTGAGATCTTTTCGATATTATGAAAAATCAATTAAGCAGATAATAAGTACGTACATATACTATGGTAAAAAAAAAAAGGTACATATATAAATATATACTCCCTCAAAAAAAAAGGACAAGTACATAAATATACAGTATAATGATTCTAATTTGGCAGTGCATGTCTTGGAAGAGAAAGATGTACAGGTTAGTATCCTTACTATACAGTATAATGATTCTAATTTGTTCGATTTTTTTACAACAGTTAAAGAGTTAAACGTCGTCTTTACTATTAGGCATGTTCGTCATGAAGCAAATTAAGCAGCACATGAACTTGCTAGTTTAGCAAAGACTTTAGATGCTACTGCCTTATGGCATAATTATTGGCCTTCATGGCTTTTAGAAATTGTTTCGTTTGATTCGTTGTGATTAATGAATTTGTTTCCTTAAAAAATACTCCCTCCATCCATTAATTCTGTACCCACTTGTCCCATTTTATCTGTCCATTAATTTTGTACCCATTTGTATAAAAGTACTCATCTATCCTTACTAATTCATGTTATTTTCTACCCTTTGCCACTTAGACTCACACCTTTATTCCACTAACTACCACTTTATCACTATCTTTTTTACTATGGCCCACCACTAACAACCTTTATTTCACTAACTACTACTTTATCACTACCCTTCAAAAACAATTTTATCCCACCAACTCCACTTTATCAGCTTTTCTTAAGCTCCGTGTCAACATAAAATGGGTACAGAATTAATGGACAGAGGGAGTATACAGTAAATCTCACTATTACATTGTAAAATAATTAATGTTTGGATTTATAAGGACATTTTTATGTCCACCTAATCATACTATTCAAGCAAATACTCATATGCGATCGGGTGCATGTAATACACACGCCAGCCGTCCGCGCGCGGCGCGTGTATTACACGCGTCTGTATTTTTTTCGATTTTTTTTCAGCTTTCTGTTATTTTTGTTTTCTGAATTTCAGTTTTTTTTTTGTCAGTTTTTTTTCCTTTTTTTTAATTTCAATTTTTTTAAAAAAAATCCACTAATTTTTTCCACCTTTTTTCTTATTTACTTCTTCGTTTTTTTGTTTGCCGCTTCTTCTTTGATTAAGATTCGAGTAAGGGGAGCCGAAGGCCTCGGAACGAGCCGAAAAAGTCCAAATTGTTGCCCGACGATTATCCTTATATTAGTAATCGGAGCGATGGTGGAGCCGTAAAATCGGAGCCGAAGGCAGAGCCGAAAAAAAAACTGAAATTAAAAAAAAAAGAAAAAAATTGACCGGGTCAACGGGTCAAACCCAACCCGAATCCGGTCGCTGCCCAAGTGGCAGGTTGCACACAAGTGCTTCTCTACGATTCATAGCTACACTGGCTAATTTGGGAGCATACATTTCATGTGCCTAATCAAATGTACGAATCATGAGCGATTTTGACCTCTGAAAGGAATAAACTCGATCACATAATAAAACTATAAAAAGAGGCGATCTTCCATCAGACTGGATCCTCTGCGACTGGATCCGGGCTGACTCGGTCCGGTCAATGCGGGTCAACCCAGTTAAAATTAATTATTTTTATTTTTAATTTTTTTCAAATTCCGCCTTCGGCTCCGATTTTACGGTTCTGCATTCGCTCCGATTACTAATATAAAGATAATTGGTAACAATTTGAATTCTTCGGTTCGCTCCGAGACCTTCGGCTCCCCTCGCTCGAATCTTGACCAAAGAAGAAGCGTCAAACGAAAAAAAGGAGGGGAAAATATCTGGAATTTAAAAAAAAATCTGAAAATAAAAAATAGAAATAAAAAAATACGGCAAGCGAGTGACTTCACACGCCGAAAAAAAAAAATCCGGCGCGTAAGTGACTGACGCGTGTATTACACGCGTCACGCGCAATCGAATACAAATTATTGTGCTCTAAAAAAAGTAGCCTCGAAAAATATACAAGTCCATATAGAATTTTAGTTTTATTTATTTATTTTTTACAATTTTTGTACGAAAATTAAATCCCTCTTGACAGCCGGTGGGAGATGAAAGTTGAGAGAGAAGAATGTGGAGAATGTAGTGTGTGGAGGGAAGAATGGTTGACCGTTGGTGATTGCAACAGCTATGCCGACAACCAACGAGCGACCACCACGTGGCAGCGAACTCATGAGAGTGCGAACTCGCTCAATCGAGGTTGAGTTCGTGAGCGCCGCGCTCACCAACGGCTTGCGAGCTTGAGGGATGAGCTCGCTAGGGCAGCGAGCGCGCTTGCACGCGCGCTTTTTGCAACCAACGAAAAAAATTGTGTTTCCAATTTATGGTTTGCAGACTACTACACAAGGGATGATGGTTTACCCAGTACGCACCGAAAATAGTGTCTGCGGGTTCCCACGACATAGAAAAAAATGAGTGTTTACCCAGTGCGCACCGAAAATAGCGACTGCGGGTATTATATATCGATTATCAAATGTCTATCTCTCTCATCTTTTTTCTTCAATTAATTAAGTTCCGATCGAGCAGCCCGGCTTGATGAGAATAGTGAATAGTCAAAACGAATTTGATGGGTATCTTTTTAAGATATACTTCCTCCGTCTACGATAAGTAACATCCTATTTCTTTTTCTTTTCTTTTTTTATTGTTCATGATAAGTGTGATCGAACCATATATGAAATAATTCAAGTTAATATATTACCCTTTTGTATATTCAACATTTCTTTATTTACCAAAAAAACCACTAAGGCTATGCACAACGCGGCTCGAGCAAGGGTGCTCGAGCCGAGATCGAGTAGGGGGGTGCTCGAGACAAGTGCGTGGCAGAGGTCGCGAGCTCGAGCACGGCTCGAGCACGCGCCTTCCGATTTTTAAAAAAATAAAATAAAAAATGCACGCGCCAACGTTAAAAAAATCTAAATTTCAATGGCATTTTGCCGGCAACGGTAAGATTAATATTTTTTTTTTCATTTTAACACCTATATATACTCATTTCACCTCTCTCATTTTCACACCTCTCATTTTATTTTCATCTCTCAAATTTTTTCATCTCCAACAATTCTTCAACAAATTCATCCCAAAAAAAAATGGATTCCAACAACTCATATTCGGCGGCGTGGTATCCTGACATGTCCGACGAAGCGAACTATTTCACGGGGGCGGGGCTTGATTCAATCAACCTCAACACCCCGGCCTCCACCGAATCCTTCCCAACGTTCTCTGTCGACACCGACTCTCCGGCGACAAACACAGAGGATCGTCTCATTGTGGCACCGCCGCCGTCCCAGCCCGTTGCCGGAGAAAGAAAAAAGAAGGGGAAGGACAAAGCCATTGCCACCTCTGACGCCGCTGCCGCCGAAGATGACTCGGAACCCGTCCGGGTGAAGCGGCACAACTACACCAACGAACAAGCCAGCTACATGGCACAGATTTGGGTGGAGGAGACCTGCAACTCCATCGTCGGATGCGACCAGTCCGGCGAGAGATATTGGGGTGCTATCCAAGAGCGCTTCAACAAGAAGTTCAACTTGGAGCTCAACAAGAAAGCCGTTAGGAGCTTCTTCGGCCGCATTCAGACTGCCGTTAAAGCCTGGATTACTGCTTTCCAGAAAGCCCAATCTCGCTGGCCAAGCGGCGCCGATGACGGGTATGTGATTGCTCAGGCCCAAGCCATCTACCAGTCCAATACTCAGGGACCTGCTTTCCGTTATTTCACAGCCTGGGACATTCTCAAAGACAACCCCAAATTCGTCCTCACCAATTTCCCAGACGTACCGTCCATGAAGAGGACGAAGACTACGGCGGAGGGCAACTACACTTCTTCTCAGTCCCAGCCGTCTGCGGAGGAGGGCCAGTCCACCGAAGGAGAAAGCGCGCCTCCCCGACCGGAGGGTCGAGATGCGGCAAGGGCCAGGGCAAGGTCCAAAGGAAAGAAGCCGGTAGAGGGCTTGTCCCAATTCGAGTCCGTCATGGGTCGTTATGGCGACCGACTTAGCCAGTTCGCCGAGGCCAAGCATGAGATCGCGGTGGCCTTGCGTGAATCAGCTCGAGCGAAGCTGGAAAATGCACGCATCCGGGCCGAATATGTTCAGCAGAGACGTGATGCGACCGACTTGGAAGTTGTCTCTAGGGACACGAGATTTATGACGCCGGAGCAGCAGGAAGTTCACCGGAAGATGGTGGAGGAGGTGAAGCTACGTCGGGGGTAGGCGTAGTTTTATTCGTCGGATGTAGCGTTTTTTTATTAATTACTGTATTTTAATTTATGTAAAATTTTCCAATTTTCAAATATTAATGGAAAATTCGTATTATTTATTTTTTAGTGTATTTTAATTTATTTACAAATAGATGAATTAATTTAATAAATGAAAATGAGGAAATGTTTAATATTAAAGATAGAACACCCTTAGAGCACCCTTGGATTGAAGGGGTAGAGTGCTCTAAGGGTGCTCTAGTGCTAGAGCACCCCATAATTTAAAGTTAACTTATCTACTTTCCCCGCTTTCACCTACTATTTTTTATCCAATAAAGTTAAGGCATCTATCTTATCCATTCTTCTTCGTTTTTAAAACTTGTATCACTTCCTTTGAATTACAGTTATGATAGACGGATAGAGTATTGTATATAATATTCATTGAAATCCAAATCATTACTCTAAAGTCCGCACAAAAATTAAGTGCTATCAAATCGCTCTCAACCTTTTATTGAAGGCAATATGAACATATTTTTTCATGTCACTTTTGTGTACCTAACGTTATTGCAGAAGCAATCATTGTCGAAATATAGTACTAATATTTGCGCTAACACGTACACAGTTGAAACTATTATTGTTATAGTTGTGACTTTTTGCTTTTTATTTTCTCGGGATGAAAAACACACTCGAATTACTACTACCAAAATTTTACTAAAAATTCACACAAAACGTTATTGAAACTTGAAAGCGGAAATAAGGAGAAACAAGCGTTCATGTTTCAATTTCTAAAAACTTTTGAGTGGCCATTTTCACTGTAAAGAAACAAATATTATAATAAAGTAAAATAAAATATATGATGTAATAACGAAAGGATAAAAAGAAGACAGGAGAAACAATTTAGCGATTGAACTAAAGACACATAGATTGCAAAACGACAAGTTTTATTCACCTACACAAGTTGATGGTGACCTTTTTTTTTTTAGCAGCAAAGGTGATGGTGAATTGAAGTAATATGGGTGTAATTGTTTGGATAATAACAATTGCTATTCATCAAAAAGTATTGGAGCAATTTAATGTCTTAATCAAAAACTAAATCATTATACCCATTTAATAGTTTTTTAAGAAAATAGAAATTCTACCTGAAAAAAAAAATTCTATTGCCTTTATCATTCATATAATTATTTTTAGTCCTGATTCTCGATCTCTAATACAAAATTATAATGATCTAATTAATAAATATTTCACAAAATTCCTCCTGCGGAAAAAGGTGATTGCTCAATAAAATTGTTCTGAGGACTATAATATTGGTAGGAAAATTCTTGTGCCTCCAACTTTTGAGGATCATTTTAGCTCACTGCGGTTAGTTAGAATGACTAGAAATTATCCTAGTTCGTATATTTTGAAATGAGCCGCCAACTTTTATTGAGGATCTTCTGTGTATATCATGGTCTTGCTAGTAAAAAAAAGTTCATTGATTTTCAAAATAATAATAATAATAATAATAATAATAATAATAATAATAATAATAATAATAATAATAATAAGTTGATGGCACACAAATTTAAAATTTCTTGCGTTAGATTTCACAGCTTCAATGTTGTTGGTTTTTTTTTCAACATTTTGTTATTATTTCATGTATGGCCTCTCGAATAAAAATAAAAAAATAAACTTTTTTGTCGTTACAGCTAACTTGCTGTGGGGTGGGCGTATGTTTGTTGTGAAAGTGTTGCTGAACCGTCAAATTAATACAGAATATTTGCGGCATCTTTGGGCTTAATTTGGCATTATTCTTGGATCCACTCCTTCAAAAGGACAGAATAAATATATTGTCCTATGCTGTTGAACATTATTATTCGTAGTTTCTTAAAATATCTGTACTTAGGCTGTGAGCAGCGGCGATCGCCAAGATCACGCGCTCACATGCCACGTCAATTCGAGCTCGTGCGCTTACAACGGTTGTAGCGGCGAGCTCGCCGTAATTTTTTTTTGTTTTAATTTCTAAATTTATTTTATTTTTGCAAATTAAATTATAATAACTTAATAAATAAATTAAAACAAACATAATTAATTATAAAAAAAAAATCCTAACATACAATGACATAATTAAAAAAAATGCTAATACAATGACATAATTAAAAAAAATGCTAATACGAAATGCATTTAAATTTATTAAAAAAAAAAAACCCTGCTCACTAAAAATACCGGGCACATCCTTCACGAGTTGTCAAACCGCCAAATGCCTAAACGCCTCGGCGTGCATGGCCGCCCATTCATTGAGCGTCGAGTTTAGCACCATCTCTTCAGTGAAGCCGGCCGAAGCTTGATTGCGGGTTTGTCGGTACATCAAGTTGAAGAGCCTGCAACTGGTCTTCACTCGGGACCAGTGGTGGCGCAACTGCGTCGAGTTGCGTGCCGCCGAGTACCATGGGCGATTCTCGTTGTAACGAGTCTCCACTCTTGTCCACATGGCGCCGTTGTCATCGCCGCCATTGCGGACGTACAACCATGCCAGTGCCAATTTCAGGGTTCGCCACCGGTGTAGGGATGAGGAACCATCGTCGGATGATCGCCGAGAGAGAAAATTTGAGAGAGAGGAGAATGAGAGAGGTGTGAAAATTTGAGGGAGTGGAAGGGGATATTTATAGGGTAAATTGTAAAAATAAAAAAATAAAAATAAAATAAAAAAATTAAATTTTTAACCATTGCAATCGCCAACGGTCGCCTAGCGATCGTTGTGCGATCGCCACGTGTAAAGGAGACTGTCAGCGAGCACGTTTCTTCGTGATCGGCAGAGCGAGCGAGGGCTCGCGAGCTCGGCGCTTAGCAGTGGTGCGTGCGCGGTGCGAGCGAACTCGCGCGATCGTCGCTGCAGAAAGTCTTACTAGTTCTCATTTTGAATAGGAAAAGAAAGAGAGAAGGGGGGGGGGGTTAGTTCTAGTTAATAAAAAATTATGACGAGAATAACCCACAATCGCTATTTAATATTACAAACAAGGACATATAATAGTGAACTATATTGAAAAAATATGGTGCGATATTCTCATTCTATAAGGTGTTCATTAGATTCAATCGTGAGACTTTTAGTCATTAATTAGAAAACCTCACTATTGAACCTCAAACAATTAATCTAACATAATTTTTTGTGTGATTGATATGCATAACACGATATGGTATTTGATAATGGTATAAAAATTTGTTTCAGGTTTAGGGTTTACCAGTGTTAATTTGGATCGTAAGTTTTGAGGGTGTGTGCGCATGCATGTTTACAAAACTAGTTATGCATTTGAAGCTAAATCCACGTTGGATGCATGGAAAATAAGTGGATGGTCTTGGTCGTATGAGTTTTAATTTTGTGAATCCAAAAATTGTTTCGACTTTGGTCGTATGATTTTGTAATTGTGCACGTGCATGACTCTTATAAGATTTATGCGTTTACCGTCCGTCCCATTTATAACGACCACTTTCTTTTCGGCACAAATATTAAAGAAAAAAGAATTAGAGATAAAAAAAAGTGTATTTGGTGGAGTTTTAATATGTTGAATATAATATTAGTGTAATAAAGTTTGCTTTTTGGATGTGAGTATAAAATAGTAGTTGAGTAGTGTAATAATATAATAGTATAATAAGGAAAGTTGTTTGACCAAAAAATGAAATTGACCAACTTATGTAGAACGTCTCCAAAAAAAATATTAACTATTATAAATGGGACGGAGGGAGTATTAACCATTCGCAACTTCACACCCAAATGCACAAGGTGATTGTAAGCACTGACGGAGCTACATTGGGGCATGGGGGGTCCTTGGACCCCCCACCCCCAAGCCCCACCACCATATAATATATGTTTGAATTTTTATATTTTTAATTATGTTATTATACAAATTATATAGTGTGATAAATTTTAAGCATTTTTCATTTTTATTTATATTCCCTCCGTCCCATTACAGATGTTCTAGTTTTTCTGGCACGAGAATTAAGGAGAAAACAATTAATAGTAAAAAAGGTGTTTAGTGGAGTTATTAACGTGAAATAAGGTGGATAGAGAGAGAGTGAATAGTAAAAATAAAGTGAGTACAAATAGTAAAATATAGTTGGTAAAGAGAGTATCAATAGTGAATGACACAAAAATGAGGAGAAAAGTAGATTGAAAGATGTAAAGTGAGTATAATCAACCAAACTAATTATTTCTATAAAAGGAAATAGGACAACTATAACGGGACACCCGAAATAGAAAGTAGGACATCTATAGTGGGACGGCAGGAGTAATATTCTTCTTATAAATATAAAAATTCCTATAAATTGAACATTAGTGTGCGAAATTTATTGCTCGGGATTAATATAGTTCTATTTGATTTATTTATTTCTCATCATTATAATTTAAAAACATGGAAATAATAGAAAAATATTTGATGTCATCATGTTAAATTATTAATTTTTCAAAGAACGCTATATGATATTAAGATATTATAATCGTATTAAATTTTATATTCTTTTTCTCAAATTTATCTATAATATTTAAATTTATAATTAATTTTGAGCCCCTCGCATTAACATTCCTAGCTCCGTCACATCTTGTAAGACCAACTTTCTTTTTGGGAGCTTGTAATGCCAACCTTTTTGAAAGATGAAAATTGAAAAATATTCTAGGCAAATAATATTAGAAGAAAGTGATGGTACATCGACCTCAAAAAAAAAAAAAAAAAAAAGGAAAATTAGAAAGTGATGATAATATACATAAAATCGGTCCCTCAAAAAAAATAAAAATAAATTATACGCGTGGACGGGGGGCCATCATTTGCTGGCCGACATAATTTCTCTCTCTCTCTCTCTCCCTCTCTCTCTCTCTCTCCCTCCCTCCCTCCCTCCTCTTTTCTTGTTTCTTTTCTTTCTAACAGCCATGCAATATTTTGGTAGTAAACGATAAGATGTTGAAGATGCCTCTTCAACTAAAGATCGTGGAGAAGATCTTTAATAGGAAAAAAAATAGTAGTATACATACTCCATGAATAAGAAAATTATGATAGTTCAAAGGCTGAGGTTTTCTCAAAAAATTCAAAGTCTGAGGTATAAGTGGAATATTTTATTTTAAGAAAAAGTTTAATATTTCTATCCAATTTGTTTAATATTATATTTTTGTCATTAGACCTATTACTCTTTTCAGCTAATTTGCATTTCCTTCTCATTTCAGTTTTGGGCCTTTTGGCATGTCCCTTTTGCGAATCGACAATTTGATCATTTTATGCTAGTAAATCTTTCTGAAAACATCGACACGTACATATGTATAATGAAGTACTCTAATTTTCTTTTTATGATATATATACAAGCCACAGATCATAAATTAATGATGATACAAATAAGTTTGTATAAATTGATATACTCATCAAATAATATAAACTAAAACAAACAAAATAAAAACAATAATGGGCTCATCGAACTAGAAATTCCTCCATTCTTGAATAAGTTTTTTGAACCATCAAAATGTATATATCAAGATGGGAGCCAGAGGATTTTTCAGGGCATTTAAATAGGCACTAGTTTACATTCATGACACCTTATTGATGGGCCTTAATTTGAGGACAATATTGAATTAGTAAGCCTTTCGTAGGACTAATTTCAGCCCGAATGGGCTAAATAGCACGTGTTGAGCATGTGATGAAGGGTTTAGGGCTTGAATGTCTACGTGTCGCAACATCACCCTCCACTTACCCCACTCGCCCCACCCACTCTATTAAACCCTCTTCAAACCTTCACTGTAGCCTTCAAACCTGGGTCTGGTTGTGATGCTTCCCTTCGATTCGGGCCCAATGTCGCCCGTCCTGACTTATTGCTAATCCGAGCAACGAATTCTTGATGTTAGACCTTGAAGAATCATCCGAAACTCCAGAGCGAAATCTGGTGTAGTAAAGCCAGTAAACATTGATGTTGGTTCTTACTTTAGCGTTGGACGTTATCACAACCTCGCAAGGCCTAACGCTGTCAGTGTCAAACGCCCACCAATCTTTGTTGTTACTCATGACTAACCCCACATCGGCATTTGAACACCTTTTGCACCTCTTTCCCAGTGGATGTCATTGCTGGAAGTTGCTAATCCGACCGAATCAAACTCGTCGGACCGGCGACGATGGTACAACACATACCACTGCTCTTCTTCGTCGCCGAGGTATTTTTTACAACGGGGGCTTGAAACCTCTCGGCGCCCAAATCGAAGATTAAACCTCTCGAAAATGATGAAGTTGAAGAAAGGTGGGGGATTGAAACCAGAGCGAATTTCGATCGGATTGCCGAATCGGATGTAGTGTGGCTTTCATCCGTGGCTTCTTGATTGTTGGGAATTTATGGCTTAATGCGTGAATGAATGAGAATCAGAAGTTGAGAAGTTATTTTGTGCATTTTAGCCTAGTGATAGAGAGAGGGGTTAGGGAAGGGTGAGTTGAGGCTGAGGTGACAGACATGTGGCATTCGGGCTCATTACGTGCAAGTGGCGTGCGATTTAGCCCGTTCGGGGCCAAAAATTGTCCTACGGGCGCGATACTTAATTAATAGTGTCCTCAAATTAGGGCCCGTCGATAAGGTTTTATGAATGTGCATTACCTCCTATTTAAGTGTCCTAAAAAAGCTTCTACACCCTATTTAAGGTGTCCTGAACGTGCACTACCCCTATTTAAGTATCCTAACCCCTATTTAAGTATCCTAAACATGTATATCTGTATCAAGATGGTGGATAAAATGTCAAATTATACCTCTAATTATGGCATGAGAATAGGAACAAGTAATCTATATTTTAATTTGATGGAACTCGAAAATGAGATCTATCGACTAAGAAGAGTTCTGAGGTGTTTCAAGTTTATTATTTAATGTTGGGCTTCATTAATCTAAATCAGGGATATTAATTGAGTAACGTTTTGAAAAATGAGGGAGAAGCCCACAACAAACACACACATGGTTACGTGGGGAAAGGCAAAACATTATTTTATCGGTCTCGTAATCGATCGTTAACCAAATACCATGAAGCACGAAGGGGGAGAGAGTGAGAACATTAATATCTCTGCATTAGATATAACATGTTTCCAACTTTTAACTAATATAGGATGCCTTTTATTTTGGTCATAAAGTTTTCATTTGAAAAAAATGGATTAAAAAAGATAAAAAAAATACTATTATTTCTACATTTTTCTATCACATGTTTACTAGATTTGAAAAAAAAATTATATCACATGGTCCTCTCACTCTCTCTCCATTTTTATGTCTTTTGTCCTAAGAAAAATATTATCACACTCCCCCATGTTCAAATTTTTCATAATTGGAGAGAAAATGATGGAAAATGGACTGCCTGGAAAAATTAACCGTCATGTCCGGAGAAAATTAACGGCCGTAGTAAACATGTGACAGGAGTGGAAAAAATGCGAAAATATTTATTTTTAACCATTTTCCATCAAAGTAAATACACCGATAATCAATTTTTAAATACTTGTGTTTTAGCATGTTTATTTTTTAGAGTGTTAATTTTTTAGGGGTAATATTTTTGTATGCATGTGTAGTTGAGTCAATTTTTTTGGGGTAATAATTTGTATGTATGTGTAGTTTAGTCTAGTGCTAATAATGTTCTATTCTCTCAATCTTACTCTTATTCCAAGATCTTCCTAGCTTATTTCCAAAACTTCTTTATTTGGATCAGATTTACATTTTAATTAAATATTTCTTAATTATTATTTGTCCAAAGTATATAATTTTTTTTATGAACAACATTGCAAGGAAATTTAAATGCCGCGTGACGGAGGACTCGAACCCATGAGCTTTGGCCCGGGCATTAACCTCACTACCACTAGGCTAACATACACACACAAAGTATATAATTTTATCGTGATGTTCATGTCCATTTGATAGGTTATATATATATATATATATATATATATTGTGGAAACATCAGTCGCTATCTTCGGTACGTACTAGATAAATTTCAGTCCCTATACAGTAGCATACAAACTACAAAGAATAGTAAAACCACACTTTTTAAGTACAGGCGTGGCATACTCGATATATTAGTATAATGTTGTTCTCATTTTAATTTTATTTCATATTTGTTAATTAATCCTAGCTGGAGTATGAACTTTTTAATCTCTCTCTCTCTAACTTTTCGCAACATCTCCTCCTAAATTTTGTTATTGGACTTGATTAACTATTTTCTTGAATATATCACACACTATGATTTCGTGAGTAAATGCACACATTATAGATTATTCACAATTAGTCAATTTCTCAATCACAACATATTTTGCGACATATCTATAACGTTCGAGAGGGAAACTCCTTAGCTCATTAAAGTGTCAGTTGGTAAATTATTTGGATCATAATAGCAACTTTAGTCATATATTTTCATGCATAGACTAAGAATCTTTCATATTGGGAAGTAATATTACTAAAAGAAGTGTTGGTTATTTTTACTTTTATTTCAAACATCCAAAAGATTTCAAACCTCCTTCGTAGTATGCTGGCCGACATATATTTTCCTATTTTACTCCATATTTATCTCTTCTCTTTTCTTGTTTCTTTCTTTCTGACAATAATGCAATTTGATGCTTCCAAATTTTTTTCTTTGTATTAAGGATCGTGGGCTAGATCTGTAATCCGACACAAGAATTGAGAAAATTGGAATGAGAAGTAAAAAAAGTATATCTATTTGTCTTAAGTAGAGAGATAAATATAGTTTGACATAATTTTTGCATAAATAAGTTATGACATTTGTCCGGAGACATTATTCATGACACTTATTTGAGGACAGAAGGAGTTTAACTAACACAAATTGGGGAAACACTCCCATGCGACCTGCTGCATGTGGGATGCGACCGGGTCGGGTCGGGTCGGGTCAACCCGGGTTTGACCCGTTGACCCGGTCAAAGTTTTTTTTTTTTTTTTAATATTTCAGTTTTTTTTTTAATTTCAGTTTTTTTTTTCGTCTCCGCCTTCGGCTCCGATTTTACGGCTGCCTTCGCTCCGATTACAAATATAAGGATAATCGGCGGGCAACAATTTGGATTTTTCGGCTCGCTCCGAGGCCTTCGGCTCCCCTCGCTCTAATCTTGACCAAAGAAGAAGCGCGGCAAACAAAAAAACGAAACGGCAAACAAACAAATGAAGAGGCAAAAAAAAAAATAGAATTAAAAAAAATAAAATTAAAATCTGAAAAAAAAACAAACAAACTGAAAACAGAAAAGGAAAAAAAAAAATCGGAACAAAAAAAAAAACTGAGCGCGTGCACCCCACGCACCGCGCGTGGATCAGGCGCGTGCGCCCCACGCACGGTCGCATGGGGTGCGACCGGTCGCACGCAAATTTTTGTGCACAAATTGGTATAAAAACTTGGACCAAAAATTCATTAACTAACTAAAGACTTGTGGTTTGTGAGCCTTCATTGTCGGCCCTGAAGGCTTAGTGATGGATCATGGATGGCCCTGGCCCAAAGAATAAAAAAAGTACTACTATAAATTAAGTACTATATTTTAAAAATATAAATTTAATGTTTTATAATTAATATTTTTTTAAGAGAATTATAATGAGGTATAGGTGGAACCTCTACACCACCATACAAGATGGGACAAATAAATTAAGTATATTGAAATAATAATATTATATTTGAGTTCAATTTGGTAAAAAGGTCATTACTAAACTTAATTCTTATTTTAATTTCTACAGCATCTAATCAAAAAAATTAAAATTAAATTAATTAGACTATTTCACCAGATAGGCCCCAAATTATAACTAAAAACTTTTATGATAAAAAATTAACTGAATAAAAAATACAAAATAAATCCTAAACTAACAATGACAATCCCCTAGCCCCCATTTGGTTTGAAATTTTATGTACTAGAGCTTATGTTACAAGAAACTTCTAACCAAATGTTTGTGTATTTTGTACATGAAATACAGAAACATCTTAATTTCTTTTGGGTTAATAATAAATTCAGTATTTATTAATAAATTATAATGAAAAGTATCTTGAAAATATTTATTAAATAAATAATATCATAAATAATATTGCAAGCTATAAGAAATCATTTTAATGATTAATACATATTTGTTCATATGCCAAAATTAGTATTGCAGATATAAAAAGTTATAACTTAATATTCCACTATTCCAGTAAACATATTGCTAAATTTATTAAAAAAAATCAAACATTATGCCTTGATATGAGGTAAATGATACTCCCTTTATTCGACTCATTTTATCTCATTTTTCTAAAATAGATGTCCAACTTAATTATTCACATTTAATCCTTCAAAACTGGCGGAAACTACTTACTTATTTTATTTTTAATCATATTCTTAATTTTGGTGTGTTAAAGCTTTAAAAAATGACAAGTGCAACCAGGAAGAGAAGCCCACAACAATAACAACACGTGGCTACGTGGGCGTAGGCAAAAACATTAATAATATATTATTATTGTCTAAACAAACGCGAAGAGAGAGAAACTAAACAAAAAGATTAAAGAATATGTTTTGTGAGCAAAGAATATTACCTTTTCAGAATAAACAAAAGAAAAAAAAATAGAAAAGAAACAAGCAAAGGCGCCCAAACTCGGAGCAGACATTAATGATTCCCTCCGCCGCATTAGCAGTAGAAAATGGATCAATTAGATACATTTCTCCTCCTCCATCAAATTTTATTTCTAATATAAATAATCATAACGTTCTAATCTCTCCATTTTCGACAAATCCTTCCATTTCTCTTTTCCCTTCAAACCGAAACAAACACCGCCACCGCCGTTGCTCCTCCTCCTCAACCTCCGTTTTTCCGATTCTCGCTTCATCGTCGCTCTCTGGTACCTCTCTCTCTCTCTCTCTCTCTCTCTCTCTCTCTCACACACACACACACACACACACACACACACACACACGCACACCATGTTTATGACGTTTTTGCTTCTTCTTAAGTTTGTCGCCGGATTTAGTTTGTCTACGGAAAATTTTGTGTTCGTTATCAGATTTGAAGCATATTCGAGCTTATGTATGGATCAAAACGACAAGTCTGATATCTATTTGTGTTTTCAATCGTGAAATGTTCTGCAGTTGTTGTGAGGTTCGAGTATGATGAAGCATCTTAGTGTTTTCCCATCCTTTACTTATCGCAATTAGCACAAATTATGAGAATCATGGTTAATCTTATGCGAATCTTCTGTCTCCAAACTTAGCATTCATGATTAATGTTCTGCAATTGTTGTGAGGCTAGAGCATGAAGAAGCATCGTAGTTTTTTGCCATCCTTTAGTTGTCGCAATTAGCACAAATTATGAGAATCGTGTTTAAACCTTCTGTCTCCAAAAGTAGATAAGTATGTTAGGTGTATAGTTAATATATTACCGATATATGGCATGAGATCATGTGGATTATGTTGGTAATTATGAAGAATATTAGACGGTGTTCTCGATGAACTCACACATTCTGATAGTTTCAATCTCTGTTTATCTTTGGTAGCCTTGAATTCTCTTTAATATCAGAGACATCTAAGTGTGGTTTTGGTAGTTGCAATTCGGTGAAACTTGGAAACGGTATGCTTTTGATCACCTTTTTGCTTGGTGCTTATTGATTTGATGTATGCAGGAAAACTTAGGCCAGGATCTAATCTTCCTGTAGCTTTAATTATATTTCGTATATCAACTCTTTAGTTTTGCCTATAACTGAAAATATATATTGTCAAAGAACATCTCTTGAATGTGCTCTTAGTTCTCTATTTTCATCCTTATCTATATAATGTCCATGTTCATTGTAGAAATGGATGCTGCAAGAGGCCAAGGCTTGTACCCTTTGCACCGTACCAAGACCATTCACTGGGTTGATATTTCCCTCCTCTTGTTCTTCTCATTAAGATATGTTTTGGGCGTTATAGAGATCCGTCTAATTTGGGTGTGCATCATATTTTAACATGTAGGTGAGACATGCTCAGGGATTCCACAATGTGGCTGGAGAAAAGGACCACAGTGCATACATGTCCCCGGAGCTTTTTGATGCAGCACTAACCCCTCTTGGCTGGCAACAGGTAATAATTGATGGCATATCATGTTATTTTATTTTATCTGGATTTGGATTTGGATTTGGATCCTACTTGTGAACTTCAATACTTGTTATTTTGGGTTTAATCTGAGAAAAGTTTCGTTGTTATAAGCGGAAAGGTTTTCGTAATGTTTGTCAATATGTTTTCTTGCTTGCCAAAAGAAAAGGAACCAAAATGACTTTTTCAGACACGCTGTACAGGTAGACAATCTGCGGAAGCATGTTCATTCCACAGGTCTCATGAAGAAAATTGAGTTAGTAGTTGTTTCCCCTTTATTAAGGTGAGTATGCTGAGTTCTGATTATTATCTAAATTCTTACTTTGTACTTGTGTGAAACTCTCATGACAGTCTCTGTTTCTCAATATGGTTCCTAGAACTGTATAACACTGGAGAGTAATTTTTTTTGTATTCTGTCACTTGTCTAGTCTCTCTTGATCAATGATCTTCAATAATATTTATGAGATTAAAATTTGAAAGGAGTAAATTTCACGTGTGGAGAAACTTGTTTATTTCAGAAGTAACTAATCAGTAATCACCTATCCTGCATCTTGATCACGTACCTCTTCAGTGTAACACCATGAAAAGGACTTTATAACTAAAAATACCTTTCTATGGGTTGTTAAGAATTACCAGTAGAGTTGGTAGTATTGATCTTTATCAACACATGGGTAGGTGACGAGCAAATTCTGACACTTCTAGCTGTTGGGAGTTATATATAGAGCATCTGAATTATTGACAATGCAAGTCGATTGCAGGACTATGCAAACAGCTGTTGGGGTTTTTGGTGGAGGAGGTTATGATGATGGCATCAGTGTAGCTCCTCTAATGGCAGAAAATACTGGGAAGAGTGGCCGTCCAGCAATTTCAAGTCTTAATGCCCCACCGTTTGTGTCAATGGAACTTTGTCGAGAGCATTTGGTATGAATTGACTAAATACATTACTTCAAGTCTCAAAGTTATTATTTGATACTCCAGTACAAGCATTTGGTTTTTACTTTTAAAAGTATGTACATCTCATTGCATATTATTGTCTCACACAAGTAAGTATACCATATGTAAAATTTAGGAAAAAAACCATCTTAATCTTGAACTTAATCATGGCTGCAGTCGGGTATGCAATATCACTCATTTTGATCTTATTCTGCGGAGTTATGGAAGAAATAGGTGATTCAGATTCAAGAAAAAAGGACGTAGAATTTGTTCTTCTCAATGTGTTTAAATTCTTGGGAAGAGATAGAAGCGTGTTGTCTTTTAGTTGTGTATCTATTTGGACTGACTTCCTAACTTTTGACGCATCAGTAGCTCTCAGATTAATGCAAAAAGGTTCTTTCTAAGGATGAAAGTTTTAAAATGTCATTAGTATATCTGAACTCTGAAGTATATTGAAAATCTTGAGCTGAATGTACAGAATCTTGAGAAAAAATAGGCCGTTCTCCCCACATATAATCTTATAGTGCTATATGGTAGAAGTTTTGTTTTCTCCTTAGTCATCTAGTGCACTATTGAGTTCAGCCACTGTCGTTCTCACTTATAATGCTATCTTTCTTTACTGGCATATATTGAACATTACAAAAACTGATATCTTTCTGAGTAACCCAAGATATCTGGAAGTAAAACTATGTAGAACTGGAATTCAATGTATGAATTCTGGTTCAAACTTCATGGAATATGGTATTTATTAATTGTATCATCTTGGTGCACAAGTTTACCATTGATAGACTGGTGGTTACGAAGTCTGATCGCTTGGTCAAGCGCATGTATTAGGATGCAAGTGGGAGAATTCTAGCTATTCTTTAGTTAATGAGGAATACACCACATTAATCTTCTCGGTTTGCATGTTAATTGATGCAGGGAGTTCACTGGTGTGATAAGAGAAGGAGCATAACCGAGTACAAGCCCCTTTTTCCTGCTATTGATTTATCACTGGCAAGTTAATGTCCTTGTTTTGTTTCTTCTTCATCAAAAGAATTGGAAAAAACATTGATTGTTTAACTATTATTGCAAGTAACCCATGCATGTGTCATAATCACTCATCATTTAGACCTTCTGCTTATCCTCAGATAGAAACAGATGAGGACACTCTCTGGACTCTGGAAGTTAGAGAAGCAAATGATGCAGTGGCTGAGAGGGGCCAGAAATTCTTGAATTGGTAAACTTTTTTGTTTCTCAACCAGGTTTTGCCGGACTAATCTTATTAAGTTTCTCAAAGAATGAGAACCGACATATAACTGTACTCCTAATTCTCAAATGTGCTGCAGGCTATGGACGCGGGAGGAGTCCGAGATAGCTGTTGTTACTCATAGTGGTTTCCTAATTCATACACTTTCTGCATTTGGAAATGATTGCCAACCTCCTGTGAAGGAAGAGATCTGCAAACCGTAAGCTTTCTTTCATTATCTTTAAGCCACTTGACTTCCATTTCGGGTCCGATAATTCTAAAATTGATTGGTAATACAACATTATTTCCCAAGTAATTTAGTATATTTTCCTTATACGGGTAGGGGAAAATGGTGGTATTGAATCCTATACCTCACCCTTTATTAAAGAGAGATCTATTGCTTGGGTGTTTCAAAAAGGGACATTAAAACATTGGTGAGCATGCCATGTGATTGATTATGCATTGATGCTGTTATATTATACTATATACATTTGATTTATAATAAATATTCTTATTTCATATGTCGTGATGAGAAGCGTAGGTCGACCGTATATTTGGGGGAGAGAGTATTTTTTTTCTCCGGAGTTTAATGGTGTCTATAAGGAAAGAAAAATGGTATTTTGTTCCTTAAGTAGTGATTAGAGACTACAACATCAAATTAAATAAACCTTACACCTCAGTCTGTTTTAAAACCTTAAACCCTCTCGTGTTGATTCCGTCATGAATTTCCAGATGACTCTAAGATCAACATACTTCTTTACATGGAATTGTGCATGAATGTTTCTAGTATAATAAGAAAATGTTCGAAAAAGAAGAAACTGATTTATATTACACTTCACATGTGCAGATTCAGCAACTGTGAACTTCGATCGATGGTCTTTGTGGATAGAAGGTACACTAAACCAATACGTCTGGATAATAGATTTATGTCATATTGTATAAAATTCTCACCTCTTACTTTCTGGTTGCAGTATGATCTCTTCAAGTTCCTCAAAGACTGATTTTCCAGGAAAAATTCCTAGTGGGGCCGACGTTCCTAGTGAAGAGGCTGTTTGAGGAAAACTGATGGTTGCTCCACGTAATTGTTTTGGATTGAAAGATATTGGATTATGATTTTTCCTCAACATGGTTAAGAGATTCACTCATCCTCTTGTCATCAGGAGAAGTATAGTTTCTAGTTCATATTGAAGTAGTGTGGGACGATTTTATTCTTACCATGCTAGAAAAACTTTTGCAGAAAATCATTTGTCATGATAAGTGTGTGCATGGGATTAATTCATGTAGAGGCATTTAAAACCAAAAGATCGTTTAGAGGCCGAATAATTCATGTTTGAACTTCATCAACTGTTAATGTCGACACAAATTTTGTTTCGATTTTTCATGAAAAAGAAGCGAAATTTATTTCTTGAGAACAATGATGTGAAAGTGATGATGGGCTCAAACGTGAAGTTTGTATAAAAGGATTATGAATGTTTGAATATTTCCTTGTAACTTGCATCACTTCACGGTTGCTCGACTTGCTAAGGCAACGTACGTACGTTTGCAAAGGATAACAATGATTATCATTACATGAAATGATACTCCTTTCCTTTGTACGAGTAAGAGATTTGGGTATCACTACAAATCCAACAAAACAGAAAAAAAAGAAAAAAAAAAAAAAAACAATCCAAGCAAGATTGGAAGTCTAAAACTAATCCTCTGAAAATTGAAACTGGATAGTAATTGGCAAACAACAAACTTGTAGATGAGAATGAAGTAGTATTAAAAAACACATAAAAAAGAGCATTGTTACCTCGAAAACACTGGATGAATACGTTGCTTATCATAATTATAACCCAAATATGGGGTGTCAATTGGGGCCGAATCTGATGGGTTTACCTGAATTGCCCGAAAAAAAATTTCAAGGATTAGGGTTGAATTTTTACAACTCAAATACATAACCGAGTTATTAGAGTTGGTCCGCTACTGTTGGAGTGTTATCCACTTATCCAGACTAACTCGATAAGGGTTAAGAGTCAACCTAAATAAGCATGAGGTATTTAATAACAATAGATAATTAATAACATAACACTAAAGTAATGTCGCACCCTCTTTAGCCCTAAAAATAATAACATCATATTCGTGTAGTGTTATTAGACTTGTATCATTGTATATTACTTTTTCAATTTAATCATGTTTTCATTTTTCGGGCCACTCGTATGCTTGTTTTCTTACTTTTTCATTTTTTGGTGTAGTTTTTTGCAACAAATATAGAATAGTTAAGAAAATATATTCTTATTAATTTTTATTTACAAACTTGTGACCCAATGAGCCAACACGAAACCCGAAGAGTTAGATTAGAGTTGAAATGTCAACCCAAAAAATACATGATCTAACCCGGACCAAATAGCCCGATAGACATCTTTTCGACTTTGTATAGACCTTTGATAGTAACCATTTTGACTATTATCAAAGTCTGATAAGACTGACCCGAAACTAAAAGGGTTGGCCTGATTGACATCTTATTTATAAATCAATGCAAGCGTTCAACCATTGGAAAAGTAGGACCAAGACTATCTAAAACGACTTTACACACATAAAGAGCAATGTAACACATAAGAACTTAGAAACACAATTACCAACTAGCTTAATACTCCATCTGTCATGCTCATTTTGTTTCACTTCTCTTAAATGGATGTCCCACTCAATTTTTCACATACCAAATAAGGAAAGAAATTACCCTTCAAAATCCTTCAAAAGTGGTGGACCTACCCACTTTCTATCTTTTAACCCTAATTCTTAATCTCCGTGCCGAATAGTAAGAGGACAAAATGAGCGGGATGGAGGGAGTAATAAAACACTCCAGCAAGATGAGGTCCGAAAATTTGAAGCTCATTATCCACTTCACTAACTTGTCATCCACTTTGTCATCGTCCTTTGCAGGGAAGTCCTCCAAATTAAGCCTCAACACGTTCACAAACATATATAGCTTATCGGAGTTTCCATCTTGGCACCCGTGTGGTCAAGTGCTAGTCGTACAATGCAAGGCGTGCACGAATCATCATCCTTATGGTTGATGATTGAAGATGAATAATATCCGCCAAAATATTCAAGACCAAGATCTTATCATGAAGTGGAAAATGAACATATCTTGACCTTCCATCTCCATCTCCATATCTACCATGAGATGGAGAAGGAGCATCAATCTTTACTCTCTTTCTCTTTGCATCTCCTCTTGTATTGTTGTATATATCTAGATATTTTCTTGACTGCAGCCGCAACCACCTTCTTCGGTAGTAATCATTGGCACCAAAAGCATATTCCATTTGAAGTTACAATATTGCTATTGGCAGAGCGAAACTCATAACCTTCTTCTTCATATAATCTCCAATATCTATCATCACTACTACAACCATCACCAAGTTTGAGACTAAACATTTTACCAAGGTCGGTCTTGATAATAAATCTTCCCTCACCCTCATCCTCATCATCATCCTCACAAAATGAAACAATACTAATGTAGTACATGTACTCGTACATACGTGTGCCCGTAGAATGCCTCCAAATATTTCGATTCACGAGAATCAAACGGGTTAAAAAGGCCGTCTCGCGTGTGACAAACAAGCAATTGAGGGAGCTTTCAAGACACCCGACCCTCCGGGATCAAAAAATTCAAAATCAATCAGCCTATCTTTCAAAAATTTGAAAATCAATTGAGAGAGTCAGTTTGCGAGATCTTCGCTTCCGTGAGACTTTTGATGGATAAAATTTTCAGAAGCCTGACGATATAAACTGGATGGCAATTGAGCAAACAACCAACGAGATGAAAATTAAGTAATAGAAAACAATTGAAATAATTATGTGAAAAAGCATTCTCTGATATTCCCCAAACATAGTTCATCCGACGAAAGGATAAAACATATTGCAACCATAGAATACTAGTGTCTCCATTAATGTTAGTAAAACACTGCACCAAGGTTTGATCTGTGAATGAATAAACTACACCTTCCCTATGAAATTAAAAACTACCATAGCGATTAGCAAAACAAAAATAGCAAACAATACAACAAAGTCAGCTGTCTTGGCTGGTCTTCCATTTCCGGTTTTCCTCATCTTTGAGGCCGAAGTATCCGCCTTGGCTACCGACGACACATGGTCCGTAGCAACGGTCCAAAAGGTTTTGGCAGTTGAATCTATGACCATGGAGCTTGCTTCCGATTCAGGCTCCAAGATTTCAGAAGAGTCTGTTGGAAACTCTATTGACATCAACTCGACGCAATGGTCTTTGAGAACCTGAAAATTACAAGATATTGAAAAAAAAGAAACTGTTGCTTCAGTAAAACCTACAATATTATTCACGAAATAACATGAGCAATGAACAACAACGCATGCATGCATGCTAGTCATTGTTTTTACTAGACACGTTGATGCTTAGAAATTTCTTGAGAGCAGAAATTAGTACAGACTGGAACATGACATGGTTTTTATAATATGATACTACCTTTTTATTCATTCTTATCTTTATTTTCTCGACTCTTTTCTTCTTCAATTGTTTTATCATTCAAACTTTCCTACCCAACCCCTTTTACCCAAACATAGACTTATTAATGCAGATTAACAATCAAACATAATCAAGTAATCGTGCAAAATGATAAAATAGAAAATGATAAATAAGTCTGAAAAAATAAGTAAGAGTTTGACGTATATCAGCGTCTTTTTTTTATAGTGTGAGTTACCACCAGTCCAGTAAGACAAATGAGTATGCTCACTGTCATATACTCATGTTAAGTCGAACACAGATCTTATTTTATATGCATAAGATGAGAAGCAAACCTCCAATGACTCATTTGACTGAATATAATCACAGATGTAAGCTCCTTCCAGCCATGGAACAAACACTCTTCGAGGAAATGATAGATTGCACTGTTTTCTGCCAGACAGATAACCCAAAAGTTCGTGTCAGTTGAAAGAATCCAAAGGTTGCTTGCCAAAGACCAGATACAAAGCAAATATAATTCCGTAAATCTGGCACTGGTGGGATTCCGTACCATCCCTAAATTTTGAAAAGCTCAAATTGCTATTTAGGTTGCTATGATAAAAAATATTCAGGTATGAAATCAAATATGGAATTGAGTTATGCACCAAACGTTCTGAAGGACACAAACCGTAAATAAATGCATCTCCACAGTCTGACACTTTGCCGAATGCGTTCGTCTCCACAAATAGCATGGTTTGATATTTTATTATTTTATATAGTTTGTGGTACACTAATAGTTTCCCTTATTGTATTTCGTAAAATGGAGACTTAATAAAGAATGACAACATGAAAAATACTACTTGGAGCTGGCCATATAACAAGGGGAAGTTGGCTCTGCACA
Organism: Schizonepeta tenuifolia; assembly: GCA_029490685.1. Classification (NCBI taxonomy): domain Eukaryota; kingdom Viridiplantae; phylum Streptophyta; class Magnoliopsida; order Lamiales; family Lamiaceae; genus Schizonepeta; species Schizonepeta tenuifolia. The sequence continues at coordinate 8,879,550 of CM055956.1, forward strand.
ATTCTCGACCTGCAGTGCGGCACTAGTTTATTTTGCATTTATGCAATTATTTAGTATGAAACAATCCACCAAAACCCAAAACAATATGGCAGTTTCTTTTCAAGTTTAATAATATCTTCAAGGTGATTTGATATAGTGAAATGACAAATATGGCGCAGAAAAATGGCTTCATCCATGGGACTAAAAATCAAGAGAAAACGTGTTAAATTCATATTACCTTTGAGCTTGGAGGTCAAAGTTGGCGATGGGTTCCTCAGACGATATACGGCTGTTAGTTTCTTGATCACCACCAGTCACAGATTCTATGTCTCTTTCAGCCTCATCACACATTATCTCAAGTCTACTTTGCAAGCTTCTTATGATGTCTTCCTAATCACAAGAAGATTGAAGATGACAAAGACTGGCGAGACATAATAATTCAAATATAAAAGCAGCTAGACGTAAATCCTTTTTGTGAATGAGCTACAGAATTTTGTAAAACTAAGTTCTGTTCTAAATTTTAACAGAAGAAATTACCCAGATTTCACTCTTAGTTAATAATACACTTATGAATCATTGGCATCATAATTAGACAAAAAGAAAAATCATCACTGCAATAAGATTCAAAGCCGTCAATGAAACTTATGGAGTCAGATGAGTATGGTGGGAGGCTTATGGAAACTTCAAAATTGACATGCACTATTCATTAGTATATTAGTGGGGGTTGTTCACAGTAATACCCAAACAAGAAAATTAATGTGGTCTAACCAGAAAGTACAAAGAGATGAAGTCACCTTTATATCAACCAAAGCTTGTGAAACAGGCTCCTTTGAGTTCAAGTATGCTAGAGTACACACGGAACCTCTAAGTAGAAGAACACCAAGAACCTCTTTTTGGCTACAAGCTTCACAAAAAAAGAAGATTCATTGATAAGGAAAATCATTATGAAGACAAATGCAAACTTCAACACATAGGTAGAGCTAAATCACACCTTCTAAGTATTTATCTTGCATAAAAGGGAGAAGAAATTCAACTTCATGAAAATCATCTGACAAACTTAGATCATCACCGGCCACCTAGGTAAGAACAAAGGAATGAAAGAAAGAATTTTGGCATCTTTTTTCTGGATATAGTTATTTGCAAACAACAAAAAACATCAGGAGCAGACAATTTCCCTCTCAAACAAAAAACAAAGCAGACAGATTTTAGTGGCAAACTAAAAAAACGCAACCCAAAGGATAATAAAGCTATATATAACTAGTATAACTGCCCATCCCATTGTAAACTTAGTTGTTCAATCAAAACGGGGGGGGGGGGGGGGGGGGGGGGGGGGGGGGGAGAGAGGGGTGTGGGGGGGGGGGGGTGGGGGGGGGGGGAGGGAGAGGGAGAGACCTCTAACCTTATCTCATTCTCAAGGAAACTCCTAAGAGATGGCACTTGATATAATATTAAAGCAATCCTAATGTACTTGCATGATTTAGCTGATTTCTAAAACTTACCTAAAACCTTTATATCAAGAGTTGCCTATAACTTGACCCACCACACTTTATAATTGTCTATAACCGTTTAGAGATGGTCCACGACATTGGATATGAAACTACGAAGTTTTAACTTCTTAAGAACTTTATATCAAATCTGTGACTTTAGAGCTGGTGTTGCATCATAATATTGTAGCTATCCATAATAATCACTATGTAAATTAACAAGTTTCAGTGATCTTACCAATTTTCCATCAATCAAAGCCTTTGCACCTTTAAGTTCCTTGGCACAAACCATGATTTCATTATGAAGGACATCAGAGAATCTTTTAATATCCGATCCATCCTCATGAGGTATAGGCAACCTAAGAGGAATAAGCTGAAGATAATCAAAGAAATAATGCATAAACAAATATACAGATAAATTTTTGTGGGACTTAAAAATGGTATCAGTTAAGCACATCAGCCAATAGGATGAAACTTACTCTGATCTTTCTGGGAACAGGTTATATGGCAGGGAAGCAGAACATGAATTTTTTTTTTCTTAGATAGGAGAAACAGAAGACATAAACCAGTTTCCAAAAGTAACATCAAATATAGATGTGACCACAGAAAATTCTTTGCATAGTGCAACTAGGTTTCAGATAGCAGCTACACTAAAACCTCCTTTCCCACTAATTCACGTATACCCAAACAATATGTTAAGTCGGATGATACATTTTCTGAACTAGATCATTCAAACTTTGAAAATATACCAACAGGATTACATACTAAACACTCTAAAGTCAGTGCTTTTTGAACTGGAGAGGAAGCATCTTAGGCTCAAGTTTACAGGGCATACATTAGGGAACCTGGTTCAGATCACTGCTGACATGTAATTGTACAACGTTGGTGCAATACTCAAGGAGGCTATAACCTCATATATCTAAGGCGGGTACAGGTAAGAGATCGGTCAAATTTATAAGAATCTATATGATTATATGGGTGTATTTTACATATTTAATCAAATTGGTATTCCAAATATAATAAGCATCTATGTTCATAGGAGAAAGAGGCGTAGTGACTCTAGAAGGAGAGAATGATAATAGAAAAGTAATTGTAATTCAGAAGCCAAATAAGACAGGTTTAGAAAAGATAAAGCAAACAAAAGATCACCTTAAATCAAAATTGTACATGCATCGGAATGTTTGGAGGGCACCTAATATTTTTCCTGTTTTGAAATCACAAGGCCAAAGACTACTAGAGGTAACATTTGCTGCAATCGAGCAATTTCGGCATGTCCACCTGAAGTTTTAAGTGTTAGATACTTGTTATGTATCGAGAGTCCAGAGCTTCAAAAAAGTCCTCACGGGAGTACCTCAGAGGGCTGTAACTAATATGAAGTAGCAGTCTCTCATTCGAATCATCCATCATTGTGGAGGCAGCTTGTGCAACTCCTATAACAGTCTGTAGGTAACATTAACGAATTGCAGTATGTTAACAACTTTCTATATCTAGACAACGAAATAATGACGCCAGTTGTATAAAGCCAACTTTACATCCCCAAAGTGCCTACATAGTAGTAGTATTTGACACCTCAACCATGTTATGCTAGACAACATGCCCTATACTTTCTGTACATATTATAGTGTATGCTCATCCTCACCAGCCCATCAAAATAAAAGGGAAGGCTGCTAAGTACAATTTAAAAATTGTTTGACCAAGAAAAGGTAATAAATGATGCAAACCATCACAATGAAACATACTTTTATTTCAAATAAGAAAATGAAAAGTGATGAACTCATAAGCATTATCAGTGAAATGTAATACAGCCCAGAGAACAAAAAATAGAACTGGAGACTCATGTGCTTAAAATATTAATAACGAGGTGAGGAAAAACCTGGCACAGTGTGATTGTTGAGTTCTTGAACAAGCTTTCATTGACCCATATGTAGACACCTACCACCTTCATGCCACCCAAGAGCATTCTTGAGACCTACATGAGTAAGCAAATGGAAGTCAAAGTTAATATAGCATCGCCAACTTAATTCAGAAGTTACTAAGAAAGAGACTTGCAGCAATTATGCATCAAAAAAAGAAAAATAGAATGTGGGAGAAGCAATAATTTTTCTGGTGAGGTAGTGAGGTACATTAGTAACTTTGATGAATTTGTGAACCATTATTGATAGGCAAGTTACTTTTATTTCTTCTAAGTGTATTTAAGTGACAGTGAGAAAAAAGAAGAATTATTGCACACGAGTTGTAGAGTTGCAGCTTCCTATATCCACGAGTGCATCAATGACTATCAGTGTGATAATGCCATGGTTCATATGGTGTAAGGAATATCACATATATCTCCCATAAACTAATACCTCTCATGAATTTCATCTCAACGTCACCAAACCACCATCTAGTCTAACTACCAGCTAAAAATGGTACCCATTGCCTTATAAGTCAACCTTATTTGTAGAATCCAAGAAGAGAGTATCAACCAATTAGTTTTAGGATGTCATTTTTCAGCATATAAGATGAAATTTTTTTTTTATCGTTTATGTCGAAGTGAGTGTATGTATGAAGAAAAGGTAGGAAGTGTCTATGGGCTGAGGAAATTATGGATTTTTTCAATACAACAAAATACTTATAATTCAACGCCCCTGATTTCTGTGCCACCGAACAGTTTCAAACCATTACTCAATTCAGCAGCACAATCGATACAAAATCAATTAATCATATACCAACAGAGATCTAGAATTCTACTATACAATTCACCAATACTAACTCATGAATACGAAACGGAATTGATAGTATCAACACCACTGAGATAAACAAACTTGAGCAGCACAGGGATTAAATCAATGTATGTGGCTTCAATTTCAAATCACAAATTGATAGCATACCTGGCGCGCGTGCTCGAAAACCCAGTCCTGATCAATGAAGAGAGCTGAAGACTCAGACTGAGACTTAGCTTTGGACGAACTCTTCTTCTTACTTTTGCTGATATCGTCAATAACCGAACACGGCGGCTCTCCAGCATCATTAGGCGGCGTCGGCACCAAATCGTACACGAATCCTCTATCCAACTTCGAATTTAGTTTCCCGATCACAAGCCCAATCTGGCAAATTAAATCGAAACACCAATGTTTAATGAGCAAATTATGGACTGATCGAGCTTCAATTTACTAATTACTGATAAATGAAAGGTATAATCCTGATTTTTTTTTGAGGGAATATAATCCTGATTTTGTTGAGATAAAATAAAAAAATGGGGAACCTGCGAGGGGAGGGCGGAGCGAGTGAGGCGATCTTCGAACAATTTGAGTTGATTTTCATCTCCGATGACGGATTTCACCATAGCTTAAAACCTCAAAGTTGGTCAGATTTGAGTTGAAACGCTTCTTTCTTTCTTCTGTATTACTCAGTCAGAGATTTGAGTGAGCCGTAGTAACTAATTCTTCTTCCTTTTCCTTTTTATTTTTTTATTTCTTTTCGATATTATAGGTAAGGGTGAAATCGATCGAGTGGAGCCCAATAGTGTGTTGCTTAAGATTGAGTCATAAGCTAATCGAGTTTCTCATTTAATTATCGAACGAGCGTTGATCGAGTCGAGTGCACTTTTTAAATTTAGACTTTCATTTAAAACTTTAGTTATTTTTCAATAATATAAGTAATTTTATTTCACAATAATGTAATATATTTACTATTTTTTATTGTAAATAAATGAAGTTAATTAGATGCTTAATCCAAATATACAAATTATAGTATAAAATATAAGACATTTAATTAATAATCTTAGAGCACCTCCAACGGGGAGGGCTTGGCGCAGGCAAAGGAGGATAGACCGATCGGGAGGCGGCGACGGGGAGACGGGGAGACGGAGGCGGCGAGCGCACGAGCGCTGTGAAGCCCCGATGAAGGCATCAAAGAAGGAAGGGAGGAGGGACACGCGTAGCCTCTTCCCATTTTTGTGGTTTAAATTTAAATTTGCAATTAAAAAAAAAATCTGCAATGGATAGAAGGATTTCTAATTGTAAAAAAAAAAAATATCCCCTAAAAATATATCTCATTCATCACTCAACATCCACACCTTATCTACTTCTTTATTCCCACCTCTAAAATTCCAAACAAATTCTATTGAATTCTTTTTTGTTCTTAAAAAAGAGAGATGATGAATTCAACCAGTGGTACTCCCAAAATTATCTACAAAATCTTCGTCCATCTTCCCAATCGCCCATATCAATTCCCTCACGACAATTATTCACCAACAATATTCCGTCGTTCTCATCGTCGCATGGTACGGGATTAAGATTTGGACAACATCCATTATCACCGGGCTTCAGCCACTTCAGTCCTTCGCCGCCGCCGTCAGGTCCATTCCAGCAATTCTCATAGCTGCCTGGGGGCTACCAATCTTTCCAGACGTCGTCGTCTGCATACCGTCAGTTTAGAAGAATCAACCTCAATGACGACGACGACGATGTCCCTGAGAATGAAGAAGAGGACGAGGAAGAGGAGGAGGCGGAGGAGGAGATGGAGCCGAAGCCGCGTTGCAGAAAGGGAAAGGCAACGGCCAAGGGCAAGGGAAAGGCCTCGGCGAACCACAGAGGTCGAAGTTGCAACTACACATCCGAAGAAGTTGAGTGGATTGTCAGGTGCTATGTTGATATCGGCTTTGATGCGGTAAATTCGAATTATCAAAAGCTCGATAAATTTTGGAAGACAATTGCCGAGAAATTCAACAAGTTCATAACTCCTCAGCCACCTCGCGGTGTAGAAGCCATTCGGTCGGCGTGGAAACGCGCCAAGATCGAAATTACTAAATTCAACGAAGAATACATCAAGTTCGAGAGAGAAAACGCAAGCGGCCGGAGCGACCTCGACCTCTACAAGCTGGTCTCCGATGCTTATCAAACAAAGAGGAGAAAACAGTTCATCCATCGGAAGGCGTGAGAGGTCGTGAAGGATATTCCCAAATTCTGCAATCCGGATGTCTCAACCCAATCGAAGCGCTCGAAGACTAGTGCAGACGGTGTTATTCCAACAACTCCGTATCCGTAAACGATGCCTCGTCGATGCTAACCCACCCGACCGGCATCAAGGCGGCAAAGAAGGAAAAGGGAAAAGTCAATCCGAAGGTGGAGGCTGTGAAAAAACTCGGCGGCATCGAGGAAAAAATGGGTAAGCTACTCAGGATTTTAAGCAGGCCTACGACATCTATACGAGGAAAACAAGCAATATGAAGTTGGAACAATTGAGGCGCTACCGTGAAGTGTGCGCATATCTCAAGCAAAAATACGGATTTTCGGATATTGATTTGTAATTTTTAATTTTTAGTTTTTAATTATCAGTATTGAATTTTTAGTTTTTGATTTTTAGTTTTTATCAATTATATTGTAATTTTCCAAAGTTTCTATATATTTTGGTAATTTATTATTCTTACTACTATTAAAAAAATAAAGTAAAAACAAAAAAAATACAAATAAATCATTGGATCACCTTAGGGGTAGGGCTTTACCATTGTGAAATTTTCACCCTAGGACTATCAATTATTGGGACCCCACCAAAATTCCATCACCCTAGGGCTTCAAAGCCCACTGTCGTGAACGCTTTAAGAGAAATCACTTAACAAGGTTGCTCACGAGCTAACGAGTCGAGTATCGTCGTGCTCAAACTTGACTCATTTAGCTAAACGAGTTGCTCATTTAATTACTGATCGAGCTTCTATCGAGTCGAACGCCGAATAGCTCACGAGTAGCTTGAATCGTTTACATCCCTAATTGTACGTGACAAGACAAGAATTAAAATATTACCAAGCGCAGTTCAAGTGGTAAAACGTATCCCTTCTCTAATGAAAAAGTCGGTATTAATTTACTAGTGATAATATATTTTTTATCAAGATAAAATTGAAAAGTTTATCATACTCCCTCCGGGTCTCGTTGACAAACATGAATTTTCCACCCACCAATCTAGAGAGAGAAAGTGTGTTTGGAGGAGAATTGGGAAGAAGACTTCAAGGATTTCAAGACTAGAGCTCAAGACCAAGGATTTATCTATGAGTCTATGAGTTTGTGATAGATTGATCTTTATGTTAGTTAATTATTGATGGGTTCTATTATCTCCTTGTGTTCTTAATTTGAATGCTAGAATGATTGATCACCATTTGGGCATTTCTATTGTGTTGATTCAATATCCGAAAGGCGAACATCGATGCTAGAATAAGAACACGGGGCATAACATTGCAATAGTCCGAGAGGATGTGAGTGGTGTTGTGAGGGTATTTGATCCTAGGTGCTTCTAGGAGTTATAAGTTAGCTTAGTGATCGGAGACAACATAACTAGCTTGTGATCTACAACTTTAATCGTCCGAGAGGAGGCTCGAGATACATAAGAGGTCGCCCTAGATAATTAGGATTCTATTAGTAATTGATTAGTAAAGTGATATCTAATTTACTTATCCATCGAAATCTAGTCCCCTGAATAGCTTCTTATCCATATTCTCCCCCCGTTTAATAATTTAATTGTTATTTAGTATTTATTTGCTTTAATTAGTTTAATTACCTCTTTATCAATATTTCTTAGTCTAAATAGATTGAAATAGCTTATTAGTAGTACTCACAAGACTTTCGAACTAGTCCTCGTGGAATACGACCTTACTTGCCACATTACTAGAATAGCCCCGTACACTTGCAGGTTAGCTAATAAAAAGACGAACACTCGTTCAATAAGTCCCATTTGGAATGGGCAGCGGAGATTAAGAAGATAAAGAGTGTGATTAAGGTAGTATTTTATTGTTAATGTTAAAGTGGGTTGAGTGGAAAAACACTGTATAATAAAGTAAACAACATTATTCACCTAGGTTAGTGATCTTTGTCAAATAAGAAAATGAGACTTATTGAACGGGACAGAGGGAATATATGTTATCTGGGTATAGATTAAATCGAAATGTGCCAAAATAATCTATACAAAAACTTGTACGAGATCATTTTACGAGCTTTAACCGTAACACATGTCACATAATATGGCTTTGAAATTGTATTCGATAGCATAATTTTATATTTATTTGGTACCTATTTGATTGTGTTCGAGTCTAAATCTTGATTGTTCCCGTAGCCAAGGACGTTTCACACAGTAATCCTAACCTTTGTTCGTCTTATTATAGAGTTGATGCCATCGTCCAAATTATTAATGAAATTATCGTAAAATTTGGTTTCGTGTTTGTAGAATGCGTGGTAGTAAAAGGTGAAATTCGATGCTAATGTGAAAATATTTCAACTTGCAATGGGATTTACCAAGAAACTGTGTTTGCATCAGACAAATGTACGACATGGTGCCTATAATAATTTATGATCGAAATAAAAAAAAAGAGTATTGTTATATTCGTATAATTATTTCTTTAATTTCTTTCTCTGATGGATTTATAACAATAACTCAATTGTGAGTAATCTATATCTACCTAATATAAATTGTTTTACAAATTTGTTTTGTCTAAAATATCCTTATTATAAATCTAAATTAAGAGCAATAACATAATAATACAATAATACGACATTACAAATACAAATTTATCTTATAATTTATTATACAAATAATTAAACAAAAAAAATTAAATAGGAGAAGAACAAAAGTCCTCCACACAAGAAGATCAAACAAAAAAAACAAGATTAATGTTAACATAGATTCACGCATTATATTGTTATAGAATTTGAGCATAAATTGGGAATAAAATAATTTGTTTTAGCTATGGATTTTTTTATTGAATTCTCTCGCAAATATCAATATCTTTCTATTCAAATTAGTCACACATGCTTAGTAGTACAAAGTATTTCTTAATTTCTCTAATAGAAAATGGATAATCTTGTTACTTTAATATTTCCAGCGAGCAAGCACTTTGTACTGATTTTCGAACATCGAGTCCATATAAGCTTTGCAACAAAAGTGAGCAAATTTGGTTGTCATTTTTGAGCCATAAAAAGAACTCACTTAATTGAATTTATTACTTTATGTTTAATTTTGATAGTGGATTATCCTTACTTAAAATTAAATTTATCTCTTTGATTTGAATCTATTCATTTTCCATTTTTCTACTTGAACCAAACAAACAAGCACTAAGAATAAATGGGGCGGGATTTCAACTACATGCGTTATATATGTATAATTAATAATTGATGTAAACATACTCACAAATCCCCACCCTATTTTGATGAGCTCTCGACCAATAATGTTGAACTCATAGTGGCTTGCCAAGAAGAATTCAATTCTACATAGGGGCCGTTCCTCGATGATATATAGCAGCGACGCCTCCTTTGTTAGGACCGCACTCAAGTGCAGCAACACACTCTTCCGATTACACGAGAGGTCTAAGTCTCTACTTTGATATGCCAATTCCATCGGTTACAAAATGCTCTGCATAAGATCCGGCTTCATATCCAATAGGGTAGTAGAGACTAAGTCTTTCAAGCTCTCGTCCGACTCCTTCAATATGCGAATGGAGGGCTTTTGATAGGGTCATGGAGCTTGTCTACTATGAAGACGTCAAAAGCCCACCACTCGCATATCAAAGGAATTGAGAACTTGAAAGATGGTTGCAGCCCTATTGGATATATGCAGAGAATCTTCTGACCGATGGAATTGGAATACCGAAGTCGAGGCTTAGACCTGCTATCCTGATGTGAGAGGGAGGGGAACATGGTGGATCTAGAGAGGGAGGGAGGGAATTCAACTCCACTATCTATAAAACTTAAGGTAATTTTATAGGGTGTTTTATGTTGAACCCAAACCAATGCAATTATTGAACCTAAACTTTATGCAATTACTTAGATAAGGCCTAATTAAAGCCAATATAAATGAGGTGAAACAAACAGACGCTCAAAAACGAGAAACCAAATCAACTGTTTTTCACAAACTTAAATAAACGACAAAACGTACAAAGCTTTACCTTTCAAACAATCAATACTTACAATAATAGCTTCTTTTTAAAGGGTTTTCACTAGCTATATATCTCAGATGAACTCAATAGTCTCAATCGAAGCAGCTCTATGCTACAAAGTATCACTTATGTATCTTAGAGTAGAGGATTTTTTAGAATAAAAACTTAAATAATCACATTTCCCCCCTAGGGTTTATGTTTCCTAATTGGGGTGTATTTCCATTTTCAAAACTTATATTACTATTTTTAGCTTGTGTGGTCGGCCACAGTGTGGCCAAATATCACTACCCAAAAACTTAATACGTACCTTAATTTTTAAAAGGACAATTTTGTTTTCCGAGCAAATTTTATAGGACACTAACATGCGTCCATAGATCAATTTTCAGCCGATCGGACTATATCGCACGTGTAATACACGTGACCCCCTGCGTGGAGCCGGGAAGCGTATGCATCAAAAGACAAATCAAATCAATTCAAATCACGAATAAACTCACGCTTTATTGCCTAACTGATATATCACCAAATTAAACAAACAACATTCGAATTTTTCAATGTACATTCAGCCACATTTCACCACCAACTAATATCACAATAAATGCATAACAAATAATCACGAAACGAAACAAACCGATACATCAGCTCAGCTGAAACAAAATTCCAAATCAAGCAAAACGACATCAAGAATATTATTATAGATATTTTTATGAGAATATCCCCAATAATAGCACTTTTCATATTGCAAAGATTAAAAATAGCACTTCATACAGTTTTTTAAAAATTTAGCACCTACTATATGCTAAAACATTGGGTTATAGAAAGCCGGCCCAAACTCAATAATGCAACATATAAAATGTAATGACCCAGCCTATTCACAAACTTAAAATAGTCGTTCTCTTGGATTTATTATGTTTTCAGCTATTCTTGTACCCTTTGTCGTCTAAATTTTAATCTCTCTTCCCTCTTTTTCTCACCTTATTGTTCATTCATATTTTACTTTTGTTACTGAACGAAAAAAAAAATCTGTTTCACCACCACTTTTCCACCATCGCCGTTGCCGTGCCACCACCGCCTCCGTCGTGCTGTCGGCGGTAACAATTTTTTTTTTTGTGACTAAACAAAAAAAAAAAACATTTCACCACCAATTTTCCGCCGTCGCCGCCGCCGTGCCACCACCGCAGGCGTCACAAAAAAAAAAGTTTCACCACCACTTTTCCACCGTTGCCGCCGCCGCCGTCGTGCCGCTGCTACCTTCGTCGGCGGTCACAAAAAAAAATTTGTGACTGAACAAAAAAAAAAGTTCCACCACCACTTTTCCGCTGTCGCCAACGCCGCCACTGTCGCCGGCGGTAAAAAAATTTTTTGACTGAACAAATTATTTTTTGTTACTGAACGAAAAAAAAAAACGTTTCACTACCACTTTTCCGCCATCGCCGCCGCCGTCGTGCCGCCGGCGGTCACAAAATTTATTTTGTGACTAAACAAAAAAAAAGTTCCACTACCATTTTCCCGCCGTCGCCATTGTCGCCGACGGTCACAAAAAAAAATTTGTGACTAAACAAATTTTATTCAGTCACATAAATTTTTCGTTCAATCACAGAAATTTTTTCGTTCAGTCACATAAATTTTTGGTTCAGTCACAATTTTTTTTTGTTACTGACCGAAAAAAAAATATTTCACTACCACTTTTCCGCCATCGCCGTAGCCGTGCCACCACCACTGTCGTCGTGCCGCCGCCGGACACAAATTTTTTTTGTGACTAAACAAAAAAAAGGTTTCACCACCAGTTTTCCACCATCACCGCCGCCGCTAACTTTGTCGGCGGTCACAAAAAAAAATTGTGACTGAACAAAAAAATTTCTGTGACTGAACAAAAAACCTGTGACTGAATAAAATTTGTTTAGTCACAATTTTTTTTTTGTTTAGTAACAATTTTTTTTTTGTGACCGCCGGCGACTGTGGCGACGACGGAAAAATGGTAGTGGAACTTTTTTTTTTATCTAGTCACAAAAAAAAATTTGTGACTGCCGGCAGCGGTGGCACGGCGGCGGCGATGGCGGAAAAGTGGTGGTGAAACGTTTTTTTTTCGTTCAATAACAAATTTTTTTTTATGACCGCCGGCGATAGTGGCGGCGGCGACGACGGCGGAAAAGTGGTGGTGAAACTTTTTTTTTGTTCAGTCATAGAATTTTTTTGTGACCGCCGGCGGCACGATGGCGGCGGTGGTGAAACGGCAGCGGCGACTACGGAAAAGTGGTGGTGAAACTTTTTTTTTTGTTCAATCACAGAAATTTTTTTGTGACCACCGGCCATATTGGCGGCGGCACGACGACGGCGGTGGTGGCACGGCAGCGGCGACAGCGGAAAAGTGATGGTGAAACTCTTTTTTTTTTGTTCAGTCACAGAAATTTGTTTGTGACCGCCGGCGGCACGATAGCGGCGGTGGTGGCACGGCGGCGGCGACAGCGGAAAAGTGGTGGTGACACTTTTTTTTTGTTCAGTCACAGAAATTTGTTTGTGACCGCCGGCGATATTGGCGGCGGTGGTGAAACGGCAATGGCGACGGCGGAAAAATGGTGGTGAAACTTTTTTTTTTTTTTCAGTCACAGAAATTTTTTTGTGACCACCGGCGACATTGGCGGCGGCACGACGGCAGCGGTGGTGGCACGGCGGCGGCGACAGCGGAAAAGTGGTGATGAAACTTTTTTTTTTGTTCAGTCACAGAAATTTGTTTGTGACCGCCGGCGACATTGGCGGCGGTACGACGGCGGCGACGGCGAAAAAGTGATGGTGAAACTTTTTTTTTGTTCAATCACAATATGTAATTCTTGTTTCCTACACCAACATTCACAACAAAATATATGTTACTAGTCTTACATAAAATTTTGTTAAAGAATCAAGAATATAAAAGTCAAAAGGTGCTAAAATTTTATCTTTGCAATGTGAAAAGTGCTAGAATTTTGTTAAAGAATCAAGAATATGAAATGCTATATTTTATCTTTGCAATGTGAAAAGTGCTACTTTCGTTATCCTCTCTATTTTTATTATATCAGCAAGTCTCTCCTGATAACCCAAAAACAAATAGAATAGTTGTGCAGAAAACATAAATCATGCCGAAACAAAAAAAAAAGAAATATGTAAATAAATCACATTTATTCAACATATATTACCGAAATAAAAATATAACGACATAAATTATACACAAACATTCAGAATATGTTCTAATATAATTTAAAAAAAAATATTAATCGGAGTCTTGCTTGGTTTGTTTATGAGAAATCAAGTATCTATAAGCTATCAGACAGATATATATCTTAAAAAAAAAAAAAATACAACCAGCAATAATCTGACCATTGATAATTAGGTAAATAAAGGAACTAATAAAAAAAAATTAGCTCGAATGATCTACTCGAAATTAAGTCTCAAGTATAACTGTAAATATAACAAAATCGAACTCGATTAATTTAAGCAAACGAGTATTGATATGACTATATGAGAGACAGGAAAGATGGCGTTGTTAGTACTACTATTACTTAATTCTTTTTCTTTTTTAAATTATGATTTTAGAGGGGAATAGGTTGATGGACAAAATGACCACCATAGGCATTATTATTCTGATAAAAACCATTTTTAATATTGGATAAATTTGCTCTCAGTACAGTATAGCATAAGATATTTGCTACTGTTATTTTTGTTTCACATGCACAAAAAATGAATATGGTGGAAGTACTGAAGCTGCTGAGCTTTCACCTTCGGTTCGGGGCGTGCGGTCAAGACCCCAGCCTCGACCCAGCGGGGCCTGACCTCACCTTCGACCAACAAGCCTGCCTCACTGGGACTGAGCTCCTATAACAAATCACTAATTGTTTTCTTTATGCATTGAAACAAAAGTCCCCACATCATTTTCAAACAAGGTCCAATATAATCTTGAAGTTGAAATCTCTAGAAAGATTGATAAGAGTTACAAATTAAACAATTTACATTTGTGAATTAATCAATGAAACATGCAGTCACATAAATCCTAGCAACTTCAACTAAAAAAAATAGCCAATTCTAGCATGAAAAACAAACAACTTGTATACAAAAAATTCAATATGTGGAGAAGTAATCAAACAAGACCACCAAAATCCTTACAAGAGCATTGCCCTGTCTGAAATTTGTGCAGTCTCTTTCTATCTCTAATAATTATAGTTCTTGAAGTCAATACAGAGACCATTTTAATAAAATTATGGCAATCCCTACACATACCAGTGTTCTTGGTGACTCTGATTTGTACCTTCCCTTTTGTGTTGAGTAATCCAAATGCAACTGCCAGTTTTTCGCTGTGATGAGCAATGGAGGTTGTAGCTTCCTCCTTCTCCTCCTCATCTATCTCCAAACCCGTCTCAGCCTTATATCCAAGAGCCTTCGCTCTCTCAATCAGATCATCCAAGAGTCTAGCAACCTCGGCTGGCTGGTGTTTCTTGAACGAATAAACCTTGTTCCGAATGCTAATCCAACTCCAATCCACAATTTTATCGACCTTTACATCTCTCATCATTTTTCTCACTCTTGACACATCCTTCCATCTTTCTGCAGAGATATACATGTTTAACAGCAAGAGATATGTCTCAGAATCTGTCGGTTCGAGTTCAAGCAGTTGCTCAGCAGCATGAAAGGCAAGCTCTAGCTTCCCTTGACTTCGACAGCCAGCAATCAAGATTGACCATATGAACTCATTTGGAGTCAAATTCGACTTCTTGATGAAGTCGAAAGCTTCCTCTACCCGATTTAATCTCACAAACATATCTATCATGCACGAGTAATGGTCCATCACAGGATTAATTTTGTACTCATATTTCATCATGTTGTAGTACATGAATGCTTCGTCGACCATTCCTGCTTGACTACAGGCAGAGAGCACACCAACGAAGGTTATCTTGTTCGGTTTCACCCCTACACGTCTCATATCCTCGAAGACCTGCAAGGCCTGTTCTGAGAGTCCGTGTTGTGAAAAGGCCGTTATCATGGAAGTCCACGAAATTAAAGTTCTCGTAGGCATTTCCACAAAAGCTTTGCTGGCTCGATTGATGCTTCCGCATTTGTTGTACATGTTAACTAGGGAAGTCGCGACAATCACGTCGGACAAGAACCCCGTTTTTATAGTTTGAGCATGAACTTGTTCCCCCTGCTCCAAAGCCACTAAACTACTGCATACACTCAATAAAGATGAGAATGTATAGAGATCGGGTTTCATTCCCAATCTCTTCATTCGATGGAATAATTGAAGCGCCTCGATTCCATAAAAGTAAGCCGAGAGGGCATCCTCTGCACGACTTATCATTTCTGCATGGCCTGCAATCATAGCGTTCCATGAAACTAAGTTGACAGAATTCATACCAACAAACAACTTCTTCGCCTCACTCATACACCCGCTTTTCAAATACAAATACATAATTGAATTCGTCAACTGTTCCGAGCCAAATCCGAGCTTTATAATCAATGAGTGCACCTGAGATCCGGCGTGCAGTTCCTGCATTGTGCAACACAAGCTCAATACAGTAGTCAAAGTGATCTCATTCGGCTCAACACCCACAACGAGCATCTTAACGAACATCTCCAATCCCTTAGCGGAGTTCCCATTATCCCCACAGGCGGATACAACAGCAGTCCATGATATCACATTCTTCTCCTCGATCCTCTCAAACGCCTTGATCGCCATAGCTAGATTGCGACATTTGGAATACAAGCTACAAAGTGCATTCCCAATGCTCTGATCAGTCTCGAGATCATACTTTATAACGTATCCGTGAATCTGTTTCGCGAGATTAACATCACACAATGAAGTGCAAGCATTCAAGATTACTCCCAACGTATAATTCGTGGGGTATGCCCCTTCTTCCAACATCTCATTGAAAACGGTGATAGCTAATTCGGCCCGTGAATTATGAATGTAACCCGACATCAACGAAGTCCACGCGACGATGTTTCTTTCAGGCAAATTATCAAACACCTTCCGTGCACTCCCCATCTTCCCACATTTCCCATAAACATTGACCAGAAACGTCATGAGGAAGAATTCCTCAAGAAATCCGCTTTTGATAATGTGGGCGTGAATCGATTCAACCCCAGAAACCGAATTCCGCAGCATACATTCTTGCAAGATTGGAAAGTAAGAAGATGGTTCGAGTTTTCTGTTACCTTCGCTTGTCAACGAAGCTGCTTCTTTCAATTCCAAAGTGAGCGAGTTCACCTCTTTCGTGCTGTAATTTTTCTGCAACGCGGAAAATTGAGGAGGTTGAGAATCATACACGATAAAGACACGAATTTTATCCAATTGGAGATGAATAAATGAGAAATTTGATACCTTTTCAAAAGGGAGGGAAGGAGCGGCGAGCCTCTTGAATTCGGTTTCGAGCTTGACAGTGTTGCCGACGGCAACTGGAGGCAGAGATGCCATGGAAAGTGAATTGGAAGCAGGAATTCTACATGTTTATCGTGTGATCAAATGGTTGGAGGCTGGGAAATTGAGTTGGAGAGTGAGAGTTCGTTATCTGTTGTGTTTGGATGAAATTTAGCTGTAGATCGAATTTTCAAGAATTAAGTAACAAACGGTCGGTAGTCGTTTGGATGGGGTGGCTGGCCTACATAGTATATCTCTCTACTCACTCAACCTTGTTATTTTACTAACCTAGCCACCATTTCGTAGATAAAGGGAGTATAAAATAAAATTAATATTAAAAGAAGAAAAAAATACTTTCTATATACGAACTAGAGTTCCAATTACGGCTCCTAAGCATAATAATTAAAAGAGCTGGTAAAGTTAATTTGAATGAGGTAGTCGTTTCTGTTTGTTTCTATATCACGGTGAGATGGTCGGGATAGTCGAGGCGGTGGCGTCCGGCTGCGTGCGGCATTGATGGAGACGAGAAGAAGCAGCGGAATCGTCGGAGAAGATGACAAGAAGCGGCGGAGTGGCGAAGGAGATGAGAAGGAACGGTGGAGATGGATGATTTACAGATTCACAAATATATAAGGGTATAATAGGCTCTCATAGTACTACTTTTTAGTCCAGTAAATATATCACACCATTTTGGCCACATGAATTAAACGAAGGGAACAGTGATTTTAGCCCCGGCCTAGGATTAGTAACGGGCTTTTCAGATTATTTAACAAGCCAAACACTAGATAAGGCATGATAAATAATCTAATCTTGGGTAATCTAAGCTATCAAACGGATACTAAGGGTAGTGATATAGACAAAAAATAGTGATAAAGTTGTTGGGAGGTGGGTCCATCAATGACAAATAAGTGTAAATAAGAGAGATTATTAAGAGTGTATGGGTCCATAAAATAAAATGAGACTCTTTTTCACCTACAAAATAAAAAAGGTAAGTATGACTCTTTTTCACATACAGGGGAATATAATAGTATAATAATTAGTTTAATTTAACTAGTACTCGTATTATATATGTGAGTCAAACTATTCGAACACTTAGTCTTCAATTTTGATATATTTGTTTATCCTATTTTTGGTCTTATTTTGCATATATTTTTAGGTGTGTTTTTTATAATAATTCGTTTGGGTCTTATTGTTTTAAGTTAAAAATGACACTAATGCTTCATTTGAGTATTTTGAGTGAAAATGTAGGTTTTGAACTGGAATTGCAAGTTTTTAAAGAACAATATAAGCTCAATCCGATTTTTGGAACGAAGCGGTATAAGGAGAGTAGAGCTGAAGTAGAGGGCAAAGTTCCCTGCCTTAATATCCTTGGCGGATTAAAGGGCCTGCACACGCCGCCAACGAATTCACTTTCTTTTTCATCTTTTGACTTTTGTTTTCATTATTATTATTTTTCCTTCTAGGTTTTCGTTTTCTTTAGGTGAAAGCAGACGACTGTCTTTTGCTTTTATTTGGCTTTCTTTCTTCTATTTTCAATTATTGTAATTCTTATTCCGGATTCAAGAACAACACCACCACGGATTTATTTTCAGGTTTTACTTCCACTGTTTATTATGCAATTTTCATTGAAGTTTGTGAGTTCTTTAATTCTAGTTTTTATTTTCTTCTGCTTTAATATCTTTCAGTTTAATTCCTTGAGTTCATGCTAGGATTAGAGATTATTATTTCAGAGATTAGATTAAATTTCAATTCTTGCCTAGGTTTAATTCATGTTTAATTTCTCCTTTCAATTTGCATCTAGGTTTAATTCGTTTTATATTTTATTTCAATTCTTGTCTAGATTAATTTATGCTTAGTTATTTCTTCCGCCTAGTAATAAACAATCAAACCCCTCGATTTTATTGCTTTATTTTCTTTTCTATTTGCGATACAGATAATTTCCCTGCTAAGTTTTCCTTGTGAGACGATACTTGGGTTAACTTGCTTAATCTACAAAGATCACGTTTAATTGCGTGCAACTTAGGATTAAATTAGTTGAAACAAATTTGGCGCCGTTGCCGGGGAAAATTTTAGGCGATTATTTGTGTTGCTTTATTTTTATTTTTCTTGTTGATTTCTTTTCTCCCCCAGTTGCGCGTGATGTGTTTTCTTTTTTTTGTATATGCAGGAACTATGGAAATAATCTAGAGATACTGGGGGTGTTCTTTGGGTTGCTGGGATCCGAAGAATATGCAAGGTTACCAGCCATATTGGAATAATGAGTCGAGTTCTGCGTGGAATCAAAACCAATGGTAGAGTTCGGGTTCATCATATCCATTCGGGTCATCTTATGAGCAGCAACTGCCATACTCGCCTCAACAACAATATTTTCCTCCTCAACAACAATACTTTCCTCTTCAGCAACAATACTTTCCTCCACAATACTCATCTCAACAACTGTCATACTCTGTGCAACAAGCTCAGTTCCAACCTCAACATGAACAATTCCAATATCTTCCTCCTCGACAATCCTCTTTGTAGGATGCAATGAATGCTTTTATTCTAGAAAGTAAACAAACGAGGGAGTTACAAAGAAAGGCAATTGAGCACATCACCACACAAATTGAGCAGACTGTTGAGAAGGTGAGTGAGATGTTGCAACAGAACTTGGCGGAGGAACTTCCATGGCAGCCTTATCATGATCATACCGACACTTATCTTAGTGACGGCGAGAGCGATGAATTGGATGCACACGAGGACACTACCTTTCAAAGGAGCATGAATTCTGATGATCATGATCAAGAAGAGTTGACCAGTCCAGATGCATTGGATGAAGATGACTACCTCATGGAGCCGATAGTGTTGGGGGACGTAGAGGAGCTATGCGATCAAGAACAGAATGATGAGACTGAGCATCTGGTTGAGCCTGTGGTGGTGGAATGTGCAGATGAGCTATGCCTTCCGGATCTGACGGATGGGAAAGGGAATGGAGAAGAATATTTGCCGGTGTTCGGGTTTCCCGAGATTACTACAAAATTTTTCTCTTATTCTGATTTTTATTTCATACCATCTAATTCATTTTTTCATAATTGCTCTTTATTTGATGGTACTGACACAGTGGCTGATGGTCGTTTCTTGCAAGAAGATTATGAGGACTGTAAACTGGTAGGATCAGTTAACGTGCGTGATGAAGATGAGTGAATCCAAGCGATGGAATGGCTTAAACTCGAGAAGGAATTTGGATAACACCGGTTCCCGTCGGCTGGCGACATTAAAACTTAGCGCTGCGTGGGAGGCAACCCACGGTTTGGTAATCATTATTTTTGTTTTGTGGTGGATGCTATTTGTTTTGTTTTTTTCTTTAGTTCTTTTGTTTGTTTTGGTTTTGTCTCGTGTTTTGGTTGCTTTCGTTGTGAAGGATGCTTGGATTTGGTGGTTTCGGTTGTCTTGTATCTTCTCTATGGTTCACAGTTCTCTATCGCCATTTCTCCGTTTCTTTTGGCTTGTGTGAAACAATGGGGTCATTGTTTATTTCTGTCGGAGGGGGGTGTGTTTTCTTGATGATTTAGCTTTGTTTGTCTTTGATCTATTTTGTTTCATGATTGAATTGCGGAAGTATGTATTGAAGTTTATAGTTCATGTTTCGATTTGCTTGATGATTGGGGTATTTTGTCATGATTTGACTGATATGGTTGTTACTTTTCGATTGTGGGGCATTTCATGCTTGGATGATTGAAGCTTGATGTTTGAGTGTGGGTGAAGGGTGAGAAATTATGTGTTTTAAGAAGCGTATCCCGAATAATGAGCTTTAAAATGTCTAATTTGTTGAGTCAAGTTGGGAGGCTTCTGCTCTTCTGGGAACCACGAGCATGGGAAACCACGTGAGGATACTTTAGATGATTTCTAAATGTTCACACCTCATGAATTTTGGCCATATAACCCGACTTGACTTGAGAATTTAATGTGTCGTCTTTGTTTAAAATGGTTGTGATTTGAAGGGCTCTACCCCTCTTTCTTGTTTATTCATTGAATATATATTGTACGAGAAATAGGTATGGGAAACCACGCTAGGCTGCTGGAATTTTCCGTGATTAAACCTAGTGAATTTTGTCCGGAATTCACTTATTAATTATGAGTAAGGATTGTCATAAATTTGGGATACTTGTTGGTAGTTAGAGTTTTCTCACCTAGATCTTGCAGTTGAATGTTGAGTTGATTGAGTTTTTGTGTGAAGGGCAACTCATTGTTTTGTGGTGACTATATTTAGTTGATGAGTGATGAATTTGTCTTGAAATTGAAAGTTTATTGGAGTATGAACTGTTTGGTTCAATTCATTACTTTTCCATCTTAATTTGAAATGAGATTTGCTTGAGGACAAGCAAGGTTTTGTGTGTGGAGGGGTTGTTTATCCTATTTTTGGTCTTATTTTGCATATATTTTTAGGTGTGTTTTTGATGATAATTCGTTTGGGTCTTATTGTTTTAAGTTAAAAATGACACTAATACTTCGTTTGAGTATTTTGAGTGAAAGTGTAGGTTTTGAACTGGAATTGCAAGTTTTAAAGAACAATGTAAGCTCAATCCGATTTTTGGAACGAAACGGTATGGGGAGAGTAGAGCTGAAGTAGAGGGCAGAGTTCCCTGCATAACCAGAGCTCCCTGGTCGTTTGCTCATTACGCGTCCAGCAAGTGGAGGCAGAGCTCCCTGGTCGTACTAGAGCTCCCTGTCCTGTTTATTAGTTAGCGGTACAGGAAATAAAGGCAGAGCTCCCTGGTCCGACCAGAGCTGCCTTAATATCCTTGGCGGATTAAAGGGCCTGCACACGCCGCCAACGAATTCACTTTCTTTTTCATTTTTTGACTTTTGTTTTCATTATTATTATTTTTCCTTCTAGGTTTTCGTTTTCTTTAGGTGAAAGCAGACGACTGTCTTTTGCTTTTAATTTGGCTTTCTTTCTTCTATTTTCAATTATTATAATTCTTATTCCGGATTCAAGAATAACACCATCACGGATTTATTTTCAGGTTTTACTTCACTGTTTATTATGCAATTTCCATTGAAGTTTGTGAGTTCTTTAATTCTAGTTTTTATTTTCTTCTGCTTTAATTTCTTTTAGATTAATTCCTTGAGTTCATGCTAGAATTAGAGATTATTATTTCAGAGATTAGATTAAATTTCAATTCTTGCCTAGGTTTAATTCATATTTAATTTCTCCTTTCAATTTGCATCTAGGTTTAATTCGTTTTATATTTTATTTCAATTCTTGTCTAGATTAATTTATGCTTAGTTATTTCTTCCGCCTAGTAATAAACAATCAAACCCTCGATTTTATTGCTTTCTTTTCTTTTCTGTTTGCGATACAGATTATTTTCCTGCTAAGTTTTCCTTGTGAGACGATACTTGGATTAACTTGCTTAATCTACATAGATCACGTTTAATTGCGTGCAACTTAGGATTAAAATAGTTGAAATAATATTTACCTTTAGATGTTGATCTCTAAAATATTACTCCCTCCATTCATTTTTTAAAATTCCATTTACTCATAAAAAAGTGTCCATTTTTTAAAGTTTCACTCTTCTTTTTATACTCCCTTATCCTCCTTTTTTTTTTATTTACTACCCTTTATCACTACTCAATACTAAAACCAACTTAATTAAACCCTTAATTATATTGCTAATTAAAACTTAATTTAATTACCCTAACCCAATTTAATTAAATCCAATTTCAAAAACAACCCTTTAACAGATTTAATTCCTAAACATTTACAGTATAATTTATTTTATCTTATGCATTTGGACATTTGAATACTTCATTAATATATTTCATCAGTTTTAATAATTGAATCTATATTTCTTGGTTTTTGGCAGAAAAACATTAAGTAATTTATCACATCTATATTTCTGTAAATATTAATTAAGGTTGTTGGATATAATTTGACTACGCTTCATATTTACATGATAAAGAAAAACCATGCATAGTTTTTACAGTTAAAATTTAATAAATAAATGATTAACATTTGACTCGAATTAGAACTCCGTACGTGTATGGACTAGTTTGAGTACAATAGTATTTTGTTGAATTGTCTTAGACGTTTAATGGTCAAACTTAGGGATGGCAATGAGTCGGATTTTCGCGGGTACCCGCATCTCCCAAAACTTGATGGGACGAGTTTGAGAAATATTAGTAAATGGTTGTGGGATGGATTTGGGTAGAAACATGTAAATTCGTGATGAATTTGGATTGGATTTGGGCAATTACCTTCGGATACGGGATACCCACTACCCAAACCCGTTTATATATACTATATAAGATAAAAATAATATTATATGTATAATTTAATGTAGAATTATAATTATATTTACTATCCTTTAACAGATGTAATCCCTTTATTTATTCCTTA
Source organism: Schizonepeta tenuifolia (assembly GCA_029490685.1). Classification (NCBI taxonomy): domain Eukaryota; kingdom Viridiplantae; phylum Streptophyta; class Magnoliopsida; order Lamiales; family Lamiaceae; genus Schizonepeta; species Schizonepeta tenuifolia. The sequence continues at coordinate 8,902,667 of CM055956.1, forward strand.
ACATATTTTATTCCTTAACAAATTTAATTCGAAAACTGATTTCTTAACAAATTGAATTCATGTCCAGATTTACTTCCTTTAACAAATTTAATTTATTAATTCATTTAACACGATTTATTTACTTAAGAGATTAAATTCATTCAAATAATTTAATAAAAACTATTGGAATATTTAATTTCATAAAACAATGTTGGCATATTAATTTACTTAATCACGATAAAAAACATCTGAAAATAAATTATGAAAAATAAACCAAGTCATGAATGAACCTCTATTTATTTACATTTATGTAAAGGTGTTTTTCTAATGCAATAATTAATAAAAGTAATCCAATGTCATTAGCACTATCCTTTTCTCTTACCCACTTTACCTTTACCAGCTTTCTTAATCTCCGTGCCGAACAGTAAATGGAACTTTAAGAAATGGACGGAGAGAGTACATATTTATATTTCCTCCATCCCTGAATAGTAGAGTCATTTTTACCTTTCTTCACTAATTTAACAACTACATTTTTTTGTCTTTTTTTCCAACCACAACTATTTAACTTTTATTAAAACTCGTGTGGCCTCCAAAGAGCTCTACAATTTAGGGACGGAGAGTGTAACTGTTTTTACAAAATTTGCACTTTATTTTTGGAAAATTTTGATCTATTTCAAGACGACAACAAGAATAAAAAAAAAGTTAATTTTAAATTAAAAAATATGATTGAAATTAATAATCTTTTAAAATCTATAAAGTTGATATTGGAATCGAGTTATCCAAAAACTCATTTTTAGAACTTTAATAAATACTCCCTCCGTCCTGGGATAGTATAGTTATTTTCATTTTTTAGCCGTCCTAATTTAATATGGTGTTTCTTTTTAGGACATATTTTACCTTTTTACCTAAAAGTTCAATATATTTATTCATATAAAATTTCTTCATCCACTAATAAATTAACAATGCAATTATATGAGTCCTTCGTCTACTTAAAATATTTTTACCAAATATTTATTTACTTTTCTTATAACTTGTGCACAGTCTTGATAATAAGTGAGGACGTTAAATTGGCTTGGATTACTTAGTGTGGGCGCCTAGGAGGGCAGTGCGCTTTGGGATGCCGAGGTTTGAGGAACTTATCTGCTCCCTAACCTATTGCGGCATCTAGTTTGGACTGTAGGGAACCATAGCATGGGGGAGCATGCATGACAAGCGTCTAATCTTTTGGCCCCGCAAGGCCGGCTAATGGTACATAGCAGGCTTGAAGATCTTCATGAGCCCCAAGGCTATATAGAATGTACAACTGACAAGTTTCAGAAATTAAATTTCGATTACTCTTAGCAATGTTTCTCTCTACTTATTAATATCTAGAATATTAAAATAAAAAATATATACATTTATGGAATTTTAGGGTGAGCTAATTAATGTTATTAGATCAAAATGTGTTCGAATGATCTTAGTTAACTATTTAAGTAGTCCTTAACTATATAAATAAGGGGTGCATGTTTGACAATGTGTTGGAAGCAAATTAAAAAATCATGCATAAATAATAAAGTTCATTTGTTTGAACTATTTTAAATAAAATTCAACAGTGTATCGAAAAGTTATAGATAAAATAAATATGATCGAAACTCACACGAAATATCCAATATTAATCATTAGATTTTATGTACAAATGCACGTAGTTTATGAGTATACAATAAAGCACTATATGTACAACTGTAGATCGTTACAAAGATTAATAGGTTTCTAATTTCTAAGAATCATAATGAGTCACGAAATCGGAAAAGATAAAAGATCGATGCAGAGAATAGGGATGATTTTTTTTTGTTTTTTACTCTTTTTTTCTATTTTTTTTTATTTTTGGGATTTTTTTATTTATTTATTTACTCCAACTTGATCATATGACCATATGATCATAGTATGTGAGTGGCCCATTAAAGACCATATGACCATATTAATATTATCGAGCGATGCAGCCTATCTGCATGCCCAGAGGCGTATATATACAAGCGAGCTCTCTCAAGTTGCTGCGAAGATTCCTAATACACACTTGATTCGATGATCACTGTTCAATTTACATATTGTTTGTCAAATTGGTTTAATTTCTTCAAGCGACCACTATAGAAATCAGGATTTATAAAATGTTTCAATTTGAAACTTTCCATAATACAAAAACTAGATTGATTATTCTTAATTGAACAATGACTTTAACCGAAACTCATTCCTCCACGAATTGCCAATGACTAGTACCGAGGTTCATCCCTCCATGAATTGGTCCATAATGCAGGCAACGTGAGTACATTTTGGAGCACCAACTTTGTGTGGTATTGCAATTTATGAATCTCAATTATCTCCATATATATCATAAGTTTCTCAAGAATTTGATTTGGTGCGTACTTACTCACACCGTGTAGTTGGAGGAGGAGGAGGAGAAGGAGAATGACGGAGAAGGGATGAATTACTCTAACCAAAACTCATTCCTTCAACGAATTTCCATAAATTGTCTAAAATGTAGCTTATTTGATTCTTAACAAAATTCATCCATCCACAAATTGCCATTAATTGTCTAAAATCTAGTAGCTTTTTGCCTTTTTGGGACAATGATAATGAAGTTAGGCATCAATTAGCTGCCCCATTGAAAATAAGTACAATTCAAATCAAATTAAAAAAAATTCTCTTAATGTTCTCTCTCAAATGGCTGATTTCCCTCCTTTACAAAACTTGCACAATAAATTTCACCGCCTTTTCTATTGTGTAAATCTTCAATAGCAATTTAACGTATACTCTTTGTTTAGCTGAGTGGTAAAGAGTTTTCCTCTTTTGTTTGAGGTCTTTTGTTCGGTCATTGTTAGTGACAATTTTGTTTGTCTGTGTTGCTCTAGCGGTAGTATAGTTTGTTTAGCTAAGAGCATGCATTATAGGTCTCCCAATATTTTAGTATTTATTTATTGCACTTTCTATGGGGTTTAAATCATTAACAGATTGGTCTCTAATCTAAGAGCATTCACAATAGTGGGTGATATTGCCCTAGGGTGATGAGTATTTAATTGTATTTTGGTGGGTGATGGGGTCGAGATTTATAACTCTTAAATACACAGATGTTCAATGATCATTAACACATAATAATTACCTTGTATCAAAGATATTATGGTAGGAACAACTTCTCCATGTGGTTTTAGTCCTTGAACTCCGACCTGCAAAACGTAACGCCGGGTTGTGTGCCAGCGTCGCGTCTCCGACGATCAAGTCAGTGTGTGTAGAGCATGAAAACTTGAGAGAATTCAACGAATTATATCGTATGAGAGAGATAATGATCGAGATACCTGATATTATGCAGTAAAATTTGTATATATAAGTAAGGGTATTTTTGCTATTTAGGGAGACTTTAGAAGTCTCCTAACCGACTTTGGTGGGGAACTTTCCTCACCTTTATTGATGTGACAGGTGGGCTCTGACACTTTTCTAGGATATTTATGCCTTGAGAAGGCAAATATCGTACTGTACTTTTAGATCAGGTGTCGATAAAGTATAAGTGAGCAGTGTTAACCTCAGGTAACATTCCTTCAGGACAAGTCTCCGGTGAGGTAACATTCCCTCAAGTCAAGTTTCGATGCCTCGGGGCATGTTTCCCCAATACTAAGAGTACTAGGGAAAGGGGTTGCCTTCTAGGCAGAGAAGCACTTAGAGTGCTGAAGCAAGGTTGCCATCTAGACAATCATGATGTACAAAAGGTGTCCCATCAACTCCTCCCCCCTCAAGTCTAGAAAAAAGAAACTTGAAAAGGTCAAGTGAGGAATTTTCAGTAGTAACATTCCATGTAAGGCAACCTTTCCTTTCCGGATAAGATTGAGCAATTAGAGTGTTTTATTTCTCCGCCTCTGCGCATTTAACTTTCTCAGTAATATGACATCCCACATCGCATCAATCGCACGCTCATGAAGGAATTGAGTGTTCGTCTTAATTCCATGAAAGACTTTAATATTCGGGGTCTCTTTATGGACCCTTCTGCCTTGCCATATCTTCGGTTTGGCTCTTTTTTCTTGTCAATCTCCGACCCACGAAATGAGTAGGCGGTTGTTTTAATTCATGATTGAATTTAGCCTTTTCTGCATACTTATTCAGAAATGTGATGACTTCAATGCTTTTCTTTTGACATTCATGGAGTAGTTGAGAATTGCTCAAAGTGTTGTTGACGACGACGATGTCTTCATAGTGGGTTCCACTCCGGGATTAGTTCCCTTGCCCATGTTGCCTAAGCCAGAGACTAACTTGCCTGAGAGAAATGCGCTGGTGATTCTCTTATGGAGCAAAGTTCCAAGAAAACACCCTTGCTCAGTGGGATTGCTCCTGCTTCTTCTGCGTGTCTTTCTTTAAAAAGATTGCGTATTAGGAATCATAGTCGGGCGATGACTGATTTGCCTACTCCTCCTAATACCAAAAAGAGGAAGATTATCAAAGTCTCCTGAAGCAACGTTCCTGCTATGTCAACCAAGCGATTCTCCATCCAACTTGAAGTTCATCTCTCTGTGCCTCTGTGTAATACCCCAAATTTTTATAAGTTCTTATGTGCGTATTAACTTGATTAATATGCCTATATGATGAGTTTTGAGTGCTAAAAATTTTCGCGAAAATAAATTTTTCTGTGAAATGACGAAAATGCTCTTATGTGCTCTAATGTGATTTTTCTCATTTTGATTATTCGAATTGAATGTGCGATGAATTGTTTGAGCTTATTAATATGAGTTTAAGCTTGAGTATGAATTTCAGAATTTTCTGAAAACTTTTATTTTTAGATGAATAGTAACGTAAACCGAAAAATCCCTATTCATCAACCGACTCCGAATTTAGTCTAATTAGTTTCATTGGAATCTAAAATTTATTTTAAGACCTTTGAGATAAGTCGGAGAATTTTCCGAGATTTGTAAAAAGAAAGTAAAACGTATTGGCAAAATCTGTTCTATGACAATTTGCGGTAAAATCTCCCGAACAAAATGTTATAAATATCCAAATAGATGAATTTGTTTGCATCACCTCTGGTATTGTACCATGTAATGTGAATAATTGAAGTTAAGCCATTAATTTGTAATTATGAATTTTTTTTAATATATAATTGGCAGAAACAGAATGTATTGTGCATTAAAAATAATTGGAAAGTATAAATATATAAATGAATGACCTTCCTTGATATTATAGTAATAAAGAATTGATTTGATTAATGTTTTGTAATAATTGAAATGTTTGGTTCCACAACCCCAATAATTTTTATGTGAATTTGAACTCGTACGTCGTAATTTGTAATGATTTAGTCAATTTTTGCTTATATGTCATTTTGTTATGCATGGATTTTGTGTGTGATTATTGTATGATACGATATTCGGAAATTGAAAGTTTGTTGTTGTGTAAAAAGGATGAAGGTCCAAGTGAAAGTGGAACTGCTCGGCGGCCAAGGAAATCAGTAATTGTGAAGGCCCTAGCTGAGAAAGGTATTTGCATTATTTTCCCTTTCTAATTAAAAATAATAGCGAGTTCATACTTATTGTTTATCATTTTTCCAGTTTCCATCTTCATATCTTGCACGTATACGAAGCCAGTGTTTATTAATTTATTGGAAACCGCCATCTAATTTAATTAAACATGAACATTTGTGTTGGTGTCCTAATAGAATATTTGTTTTTAGATTATATTTATATTTTGAAACCCTATAAACGGTTTGTAATTAATGTAAGAATATTTTTTGGTGTGGAAAGTGAGGAATATGAATAACAATGTAGTTACCTAGTACAAATTTGATTTTTGATTATGCAATTACACATAGCAATCTTTAGTTGTGGACTTACAATTGTTGATAAACTTGCTTAGAGTAATATAAATAATTGCTTTATGAGATACAATTTTCGTTGTCATGTTGATATTTTGGTGCCATGATAGTTGTGTTTCTTCATTCAAGATTTTATTGTATAGTGTTGAATTATTTTTAATAATTGCTTAATCGTTACATGCATTTCCATATTTCATATGATTAATTGTATTTTTTAATTTATTTTTTATCAACTGATGGTATATTGAAAATTTTGAATATTGTGTTTTCGTGGGAGTTGTTTATGCATGTTAACAGTACTCATAGTATATATTTTGTTAGATTTCATATATTGTTACATTATAAAAATGGCTGCACCTATGGAAATTTGTAGAACCTCCTTCCAGTTGTGGACTGTATATTTTGCTTCCTTTATGAGTGAAACTTATTTTTTATTTATCTGTGTATGTAGGGTTTTTGAGTATATATTATAATAAGAATGACCACCAATTTTTAATAAGATTAATGATGAATTTTAAAATACATCGGGAATTGTATAATGTAAGAGAACACTATTAAACAAGAAGTACACTTGTACTAGTAAATATAATCATTTAGATACAAATAATATAATTGATTATTAAAGTTGTGCTGGTGCATAATATAAATTAATTTACAATGTTATGAAGAAGTAATAAAGTGTGGATGTTGGGTAATGATTTTTTTACATAGTTGGTCTTCATTTATTTTGCTTATTGGACATGGTGTGATATATTTTGTATTTATATAATTTTTTAACTTTGATGTATAAAACTGGAGTCCATGTGATTGTTAATTTAGGCTTTTTTCTTTGCATGGCATTTATATGGTTACCTTTATATTTTAATGCAGCCAGAGTTGTGAATTCGAGGTGTGGGCTGTGTGATGTTGTCAACCTCATAAACTCAACTCTTTCTAGTGAGAACCTCGAACAGTTTTAAAATTCTTGTTTCGGGCCTTTCTTGGAGTTACCCGAATTTCAGTTTCAGGGGCGTCTTGCTTACTTGATGATACTCCACATATGTGATCCCAACACAGTACAAAGTCTGTTTGGTTCAGAGTTCGTAATGTAGAATTTGGGTTTGGACCCGAGCAGTATTTCATTGCCACATGACTTAAATTTGGACCCCCTGTAGATGTGCCGCTGACCTCTACACTTCATACTGATGTATTTGGCGGTTGTGATGTGGTTAGAAGTCTGGATCTAAGGAATCGATTCTTTCATGAGATTGGCAAAGATGGTGTTGCTCGTAGTGAGTTGAGCCTCAAGCTTGCGTATTTAATTTATATCGCTGATGTTTTGTTAGGTTGTACGCACTCTGGTAGTAACAAAATTGATATTAGATATCTCCATGTAGTAGATGACCTGACATTATTTAACAAATATCACTGGGGTCTGGATTCGTACAAGTTGTTAGTTGACAACTTGTTTAAGGCGAATGAGAAAATAAGGGCTGACCTGATGGAACACGAAAGAAAAACTACGGTTAATCTGTATGGATTCTGCCCTGCTTTGCTTACATTCGCTTACAAATCAATTCCTTGTATTGGTTCATTATGTAAGCAAATTATTAGCGGAAGAGAGTCTGCCTTTCCGCGTATTCTGCATCAGCAAGTCCTTCCCAAGGTCCGGTACAAATTGCTTAGGAATTTTTTTCAGATTGGCTCGTGGTCCTTTGAATTTGTAAGTATCTTATTCTTCATTCTTATTTTTTAAATTCATTTAAAGTTAACTGAACCTAATTATCTATGTTTGGATTAATTGCCATTGTCTGCTTTGTAGGAAAAATTAGGTCCGTCTCCGTTTGAGGAGTCCTTACTGTTGATTGAGGGTCCCCATTTTCCTAACACCACAAATGTGGAATGGGGTCCAGTCCCCGCTGAATTGCCAATCAATGTTGATATAGGTGAATATTTCGAACGTGTTCGTCATTTATACCTCAAGATGCATAAAACTAATGAACCATCACTTGAAGCTTCAGCTGAATCCTCTCACGAAGAAAGTAAGGAAGACTCATATGAAGGGTCACCTGAAGCCTCACATTCTGCTGCAGACCCATCCTCACTCGAAGCCTCACATGAAGACTCACAATTTCATCCCCGACCTCATAATTCACATGAATATTCCGAGGCCCCTCCTACTCCTCCTACTAACTATACGGAAGATGAGGTATATGTGATTTACCTTACATTAGTGGCCTTCCCTTATTTGCTGTAGGAGCCCCCATTTTTTTTTTTTTTTCTTGCTGCAGATTGATGAGTCCGCTGAAAATAGAGTTGAAGCTATGCTATTGCTGTCAAGAGTCCACCATAATCAACGTAAGGCGTGACGGGGTATTAAGACAGTGATTAGGGTACGTATTTTTGAATTATACATGCACATAAGTTGGGTTTATATATGTTTATAGTTGAGTAAATCGACTGATTGGTGATGCAGCTCTGTCAAGACATTGTGCGTACTTCCAAAGTTTTGTCCTTGTTGAGTAGAATACAAGGATATCAACGGAAGGCGAAGGCCGATATTAAGAGGGTAATGACTGGAATAAAGGTATTATGGAAATTTACATAAGTAATTTTACACATATACAAGTCCACTAAAATTGATCATTTCTGAATCAGGTTTGTCAAGATGCCGATGGAAATTCCCAATTAAGTATGTTGTTGTCTAAGAGCCATATCAATCAGCGTAAGGCGTCACGACATGTCAACAGTTTGTTGAAACTTCTGGGGATTCCACCTGCCACGTTGAAGCCGATTCCTGCCACGTTGAAGGCGATTCCACCAACTTTACATGTGCGGAAACCCGTTCCCTTTCCCCAAAGCATCTACCTGTAGTTGATGTTGCTAGCATGAAGGCAACTCGTGCGGAAACCCGTTCCCGTACGTGAAAGCGTGCTTGTGAAAGCACTGATTATCACGTGAAGAAAAGGAAACGCGGGTGTCCACCGAAGCATACAATACAAAGTACAGATGTTGTAGTACATGTGGAAGCTGAAAAGTCACCCTGTACCCTTTCTTGCAACCGTCGAGCGTCTATTGGGGTTGTTTTAAGGTCGGCTCCTATTTCTCCCTTTGCCAAATTCAGTAAGTGGCATGCCAATGCGAAGTTGAATAAAAAGTAAGTGTCATGTATTTCGAAAAATTATTTTAATAACATTTTTTTGTTGAATTTTTTTTTTTCATATTCTGAAAGTCTATATTTAATCATGTGATGCAGTCCCGGTGTGCTTAGGATTCCCATACACTCTCTCGACCCGCTGCAGTGAGACGAATTTGATAGGTTGTTGAACGAGCGATCATGCCTATCTGATGGAGTAAGCATTTGACAGTATGATTTTTAAGTTAATTTCAACTTCTTGTGTTACGAAGTAATGTGTTCCATTTGTTATTTTATAGACCATCGATATACTGTTGAATCTCTTACTTTTCAAAGCTTCCCGTTCGCCACATTAGTTTCTGTCTTGATGGACCTGCCTCCAAGCCCACCCTATGGTAATTTTCTGTATTTATATTTATTTATGCGATTTTTAGTATTTTAAAATTTCAATAATTAGTTTGAGTTTGTTTTAGCGCAAGTTACTGATTGGTCGTGAAGAGGCTGTCCCATTGTGGCTTAAATATGTCTCAGGCCTACTCCCATCGGAAAGAAAGGTTGCATGGTTTGATGTTGATGTGGTATATGGAGTAGCACACGTTTGGCAATCATTGGGTTGCGTATGCAATTCATTTGAAGTAGGAAAAAATCATGTTGTACGACTCCATCTACGGAGAAGATTCATCTACAAAATTGTCGGAAGCCATGTCGTATATCGTATCATTCATTCCTTACCTAGGGATCAATCATGAAATAGAGTTGTGCGTGGAAGGAAATCATTGGTGAAGCCCTATTCCGTGTTTCAATGAGAGGTGGGATGTTGTGGCGTTCGAGCAATCTCCTCAGCAGAGCAATTTACACGACTGTGGGATAATTGAGGTGAAAGTGATCGAGTGTCTCATCTCAGGAACACCATTTGAGGATGTCGAGTGGAGTGACAACGTTGGTTTACGAAAACAATTGTGTGTTGATCTTTGGAATCTGTCTGATATGGCGACGACTAGCCATTTGCATTGACTGCCATTATTCCAAAGTTGCATTGACTGGCAGCGATGTGTGCATTGACTGCCATTATTCCACATGGCTGGTCGTCGCCATATCGGACAGATTCCAAAGATCAACACACAACTATTTTATTAAACCAACACTATCACTCCACTCGACATCCTCAAATCGCATACCTGAGGCAAGACACTCGATCACTTTCACCGCAATTATCCCACAGTCGTGTAAATTGCTCTGTTGAGGAGATTGCTCGAACTCCACAACATCCCACCTCTCCTTGAAACACGGAATAGGGCTTCGCCGATGATTTCCTACCACGCACAACTCTATTTCATGATTGATCCTTAGGTAAGGAATGAATGATGCGATATACGACATGGCTTCCGATAATTTTGTAGATGAATCTTCTCCGTAGATGGAGTCGTACAACACGATTTTTTCCTGCTTCAAATGAATTGCATACACAACCCAATGATTGCCAACAAACGTGTGCTACTCCATATACCACATCAACATCAAACCATGCAACCTTCCTTTCCGATGGGAGTAGACCCGAGACGTATTTAAGCCACAATGGGACAACCTCTTCCCGACCAATCAGTAACTTGCGCTAAAACAAACTCAAAGTAATTACTGAAATTTTAAAATACTAAAAATCGCATAAAGAAATATAAATACAGAAAATTACTATAGGGTGGGCTTGGAGGCAGGTCCATTGGGACAGAAACTGTTGCAGCGAATGGGCAGATTTGAAAAGTAAGAGATTCAGCAGCATATCGATGGTCTACAAAATAACAAATGGAACACATTACTTCGTATCACAAGAAGTTGAAATTAACTTAAAAATCATACTGTCAAATGCTTACTCCATCGGATAGGCATGATCGCTCGTTCAACAACCTATCAAATTCGTCCCACTGGAGCGGGTCGAGAGAGTGTATGGGAATCCTAAGCACACCGGGACTGCATCACATGATTAAATATAGACTTTCAGAATATGAAAAAAAAAATTCAACAAAAAAATGTTATTAAAATAATTTTTCGAAATACATGACACTTACTTTTTATTCAACTTCGCATCGGCATGCCACTTACTGAATTTGGCAAAGGGAGAAACAAGAGCCGACTTTAAAACAACCCCAATAGACACTCGACAGTTGCAAGAAAGGGTACAGGGTGACTTTTCAGCTTCCACATGTACTACAACATCAGTACTTTGTATTGTATGCTTTGGTGGACACCCGCGTTTCCTTTTCTTCACGCGATAATCAGTGCTTTCACAAGCACGCTTTTGCGTACGGGAACGGGTTTCCGCACGAGTTGCCTTCAAGCTAGCAACATCAACTATAGGTAGATGCTGTGGGGAAAGGGAACGGGTTTCCGCACATATAAAGTTGGTGGAATCGACTTCCAACATAACAGGTATTTCACAACTGTGTTTCCCCAGAAGTTTAAACAAACTGTTGACATGTCGTGACGCCTTACGTTGATTGATATGGCTCTTAGACAACAACATACTTAATTGGGAATTTCCATCGGCATCTTGACAGACCTGATTCAGAAATGATCAATTTTAGTGGACTTGTATATGTGTAAAATTACTTATGTAAATTTCCATAATACCTTTATTCCAGTCATTACCCTCTTAATATCGGCCTTCGCCTTCCGTTGATATCCTTGTATTCTACTCAACAAGGACAAAACTTTGGAAGTAAGCTCAATGTCTTGACAGAGCTACATCACCAATCAGTCGATTTACTCAACTATAAACATATATAAACCCAACTTATGTGCATGTATAATTCAAAAATACGTACCCTAATCACTGTCTTAATACCCCGTCACGCCTTATGTTGATTATGGTGGACTCTTGACAGCAATAGCATAGCTTCAACTCTATTTTCAGCGGACTCATCAATATGCAGAAAGAAAAAAATATAAAAAAAAAATGGGGGCTCCTACAGCAAATAAGGGAAGGCCACTAATGTAAGGTAAATCATATATACCTCATCTTCCGTATAGTTAGTAGGAGGAGTAGGAGGGGCCTCGGAATATTCATGTGAATTATGAGGTCGGGGATGAAATTGTGAGTCTTCATGTGAGGCTTCGAGTGAGGATGGGTCTGCAGCAGAATGTGAGGCTTCAGGTGACCCTTCATATGAGTCTTCCTTACTTTCTTCGTGAGAGGATTCAGCTGAAGCTTCAAGTGATGGTTCATTAGTTTTATGCATCTTGAGGTATAAATGACGAACACGTTCGAAATATTCACCTATATCGACCTTGATTGGCAATTCAGCGGGGACTGGACCCCATTCCACATTTGTGGTGTTAGGAAAATGGAGATGCTCAATCAATAGTAAGGACTCCTCAAACGGAGACGGACACAATTTTTCCTACAAAGCAGACAATGGCAACTAATCCAAACATAGATAAATAGGTTCAGTTAACTTTAAATGAATTTAAAAAATAAGAATGAAGAATAAGATACTTACAAATTCAAAGGACCACGAGCTAATCTGAAAAAAATTCCTAAGCAATTTGTACCGGACCTTGGGAAGGACCTGCCGACGCAGAATACGCGGAAAGGCAGACTCTCTTCCGCTAATAATTTGCGTACATAATGAACCAATACAAGGAATCAATTTGTAAGCGAATGTAAGCAAAGTAGGGCAGAATCCATACAGATTAACCGTGGGTTTTCTTTCGTGTTCCATCAGGTCAGCCCTTATGTTCTCATTCGCCTTAAACAAGTTGTTAACTAACAACTTGTACGAATCCAGACCCCAGTGATATTTGTTAAACAATGTCAGGTCATCTACTACATGGAGATATCTAATATCAATTTTGTTACTACTAGAGTGCGTACAACCTAACAAAACATCAGCGATAAAAATTAAATACGCAAGCTTGAGGCTCAACTCACTACGAGCAACACCATCTTTGCCAATCTCATGAAAGAATCGATTATGTAGATCCAGACTTCTAACCACATCACAGCCGCCAAATACCTCAGTATGAAGTGTAGAGGTCAGCGGCACATCTACAGGGGGTCCAAATTTAAGTCATGTGGCAATGAAATACTGCTCGGGTCCAAACTCAAATTCTACATTACGAACTCTGAACCAAACAGACTTTTGTACTGTGTTGGGATCACATATGTGGAGTATCATTAAAGTAAGCAAGACAACCCTGAAACTGAAATTCGGGTAACTCCAAGAAAGGCCCGAAACAAGAATTTTGAAACTGTTCGAGGTTCTCACTAGAAAGAGTTGAGTTTATGAGGTTGACAACATCAGACAACCCAACACCTTGAATTCACAACTCCGGCTGCGTTAAAATATAAAGGTAACCATATAAATATCATGCAAAGAAAAAAGCCTAAATTAACAATCACATGGACGCCAGTTTTATACATCAAAGTTAAAAAAATATATAAATACAAAATATATCACACCATGTCCAACAAGCAAAATAAATGAAGACCATCTATGTAAAAAAATCATTACCCAACATCCACACTTTATTACTTCTTCATAACATTGTAAATTAATTTATATTATGCACCAGCACAACTTTAATAATCAATTATATTATTCGTATCTAAATGATTATAGTTACTAGTACATTTGTACTTCTTGTTTAATAGTGCTCTCTTACATTATACAATTCCCAATGTATTTTAAAATTCATCATTAATCTTATTAAAAATTGGTGGTCGTTCTTATTTCAATATACACAAAAACCCTACATACACAGACAAATAAAAAATAAGTTTCACTCATAAAGGAAGCAAAATATACAGTCCACAACTGGAAGGAGGTTCTACAAATTTCCATAGGTGCAGCCATTTTTATAATGTAACAATATATGAATTCTAACAAAATATATATAATATATGAGTACTGTTAACATGCATATATAACTTCTACGAAAACACAATATTCAAAATTTTCAATATACCATCAGTTGATAAAAAATAAGTTAAAAAATACAATTAATCATATGAAATATGAAAATGTATGTAACGACTAAGCAATTATTAAAAATAATTCAACACTATACAATAAAACCTTGAATGAAGAAACACAACTATCATGGCACCAAAATATCAACAGGACAACGAAAATTGTATCTCATAAAGCAATCATTTATATTACTCTAAGCAAGTTTATCAACAATTGTAAGTCCACAACTAAACATTGCTATGTGTAATTGCATAATCAAAAATCAAATTTGTAATAGGTAACATTGTTATTCATATTCCTCACTTTCCACACCAAAAAATATTCTTACATTAATTACAAACCGTTTATAGGATTTCAAAATATAAATATAATCTAAAAACAAATATTCTATTAGGACACCAACACAAATGTGTATGTTTAATTAAATTAGATGGCGGTTTCTAATAAATTAATAAACACTGGCTTCGTATACGTGCAAGATATGAAGATGGAAACTGGAAAAATGATAAACAATAACTGATTTCCTTGACCGCCGAGCAGTTCCACTTTCACTTGGACCTTCATCCTTTTTACACAACAACAAACTTTCAATTTCCAAATATCGTATCATACAATAATCACACACAAAATCCATGCATAACAAAATGACATATAAGCAAAAATTGACTAAAGCATTACAAATTACGACGTACGAGTTCAAATTCACATAAAAACTATTGGGGTTGTGAAACCAAACATTTCAATTATTACAAAACATTAATCGAATCAACTCTTTATTACTATAATATCAAGGAGGGCCTTTCATTTATTTATATATACTTTCCAATTATTTTTAATGCACAATACATTCTGTTTCTGCCAATTATATATTAAAAAAATTCATAATTACAAATTAATGGCTTAACTTCAATTATTCACATTACATGGTACAATACCAGAGGTGATGCAAACAAATTCATCTATTTGGATATTTATAACATTTTGTTCTGGAGATTTTACCGCAAATTGTCATAGAACAGATTTTGCCAATACGTTTTACTTTCTTTTTACAAATCTGATTCAACATATCACTTCAAATTTATTTTTCCTTTTCCATTATTTATTACCTAAACAAAACATCTTTAATATTCCACCGCATTATTTTTTCTATACTTCAGAAAAGCCAATTCAAGATTACACACATAGTAAAAATAAGTATTACACATTATTAAGTGTAAATACAGGTAATTCATGGATTTAAACACATTACTAAGTACAAATACAACAAATATTACAGATTCAGTCTTCATATCAATTTTAAATGTTTCATACTCATTAATTAATATGTATATTAAATTATTATTACTAAAACATCATTCATAATTTGTCACTTGTTGTTACAACAAACATATACGATATAATATTTCAGAAAATAAATTATACATCTCTCATTTTTTTTCGCCCTCCAATACAACTAAAAATGATTCTATCGTTAATCATATAATACTATCTCATTTTGACATTAATTTAATGAATTATAAAATAATGGCATACGTACATAACTAACATACATTGGTCACAATGTTTATTGAAGAAATAATAAAAGTAGCCGACTACTCATTTTGCAAGAATGCTATTCTATATATCTTGTACTACTGCAAATTGTAGAATTACCAACGGGACAACATAATATTGAAGCCATGTAATGAGTTTAATTTTATTATCTTCTACAGAATGCGTTATTTTTTTATTTATAAACTTCCAAATGCATAGAATTTAACAGATAATTCTACTAATTATCTTCATCAACACAAACATTGGGTGACCTGGTACTATAAAGACAATTACATTGCAATCAATTAAATTACATAACCACACTTGATCGATATTTTTCACGAGATATACTAAACAAAAATTACATAACTTATACTTACCATAGTAGTGCTTGAAATGAGGCCTTAAATGATAGCGAAGAAACAGTCTAGGGACTTAATCCAGATTCTTGAATCAAGTGGGAATGGATCCCTGATTGGACTCCAAAAACAAAAAACCCAAGTCTTTACAAAAGGATGTCGGTGAACAAAAATGAAAAACTCATTAACTGAAATCAACTCTTACCAAAATTATTGTTGTCGAAAAAGGGAGGGAAAATCGTGCAAAACCAAAAATAAAAGCTTCTCGTCGGTGAATGTGGAGTGCCTAGTGGCTATCACAAGACTACAACGCCAAGGACAGCATTGCATGCGCAGGCCATGGCGGAGGACGGGAGACGGAAGCACGCCTGACGAGAGCCAATGGAGGAGGAGAAGAGGCGGAAGCAAGGCGGAGAGAAAAGGATGATATTTGTGGAAGAAGATGCGAGATTTTGTATGCAATGTTGCCGAGTGGAATTAAAAAAGGAAAGGGAGGTATGGGCAGGTTTCTAGCGGAGGAGGAGGGAGGGATTTTTGCCGGAGGAGGGGATGAGCAGGTTGCTGGCGAAGGAAGAGGGAGGGATTTTCGTCGGAGGAGGGAAGGAGCAGCTTTCTGGCGAAGGAGGAGGGAGGAATTTTCGCCGGAGGGGAGGAGGATTGAAGCGGTGATGGGGCGGACAGTTCAATGCAATCAATGATGAATAGCGCAACAATAACATTAGTAGTATGAATATAATAAACTATTTGCAAATAAATAAAGTAATGAAGCAAAGCTGCAAGGAATTGACGTTAATAAATAAAAAATGCTTGGTTTAATCAGTTGCTATACCATAATATGGTTTAGTGTATTTAATACATATTTTTGATTTATTTTTAGCTATTGACTTTACTTATGCCACGTGTCACGCGATTAGAGAATGGATGCTTATAGACCTGAGGGTAGCATCAAATTTCGTAATAAACATAAATTATTAAATTACTATCTTACCCTTACTTAAAAGTAAGCAAAAATTAGTTATTAGATCCATATTAGATCTTAAATGAAGGGTGAGAATTTATTCATATTTCTTAAGATAAGGATCATTTTTATATGATCTTTCTCCTCTCTCTATATATATATAGAAGAGCATCAGAAAGGAAGACACGTGGCGGAGAAGAGAGAGGGAGGCCGGTCTCGAGCCCGAATAGAAATAGGACATACTATGTTCAATTATTGTTATTGACAATTTTTTATGTGTTAACTTAACAGTAGGATGATTAATGAGTTAATATTTGAGACGAAAGGTCTCAACATTAGTCCACTGTGACTCAATCTTTAAATTTAATGTTAAAGAATATGAATAATTTCACATAAACAAGAAATTTATAGTTTCGTTAACAATTTATAACAGTAAACAAGAGAGAATTTATGTCACACCCCGACTCTCGAGGTGCGACTTACGAACAACACACAACCTAATCAACTAATATTCAACTCAAAAACGGGGAACATGCTCGGGGAAATTATCAAGAAAACGCAACAACATTCGAATAAGACTTTAATAGCATAATGAAGCAATAACCGAGCATTTTAGAATAACAGTCCAACAAAGATACGATAAGTTTTTCAAGTCAATGAAATTAAAAATTCAACAAGTATTCAAGATCATCGAGCACATCGCTCGAAATCAAACAAAAACAACAAGTATCAGAGTGTATTAATAGACATGACTTCAAAAAGTTGCAGCGGAATAATTTGACTCAAAACCCAACACTCGCACGTATGAAGACGTACGAATGCTTGTCCGACATTCTATTCGACTCAAACAAAAACATCACACCACCAAGCGTCCATGCCATCGCCATCCAGTCAACCTGCACGTTTAGAAATACACGCAGGGCTGAGTACTTCGTACTCAGTGAACACATGCCAAAACATTTGGATAAAGATGCTTTTAAAAGCTATATCAATTGAACTTGCCTTGCTGAAACATGACAAGTACTTATGCAACTTAAAACAGTTTTACTTGTGCATGTTAAAACATTTTCTTTTAAAAGAGACTGCGCAGTCAAACATAACATATATCAATAGTATGCATCATCTGTCACAAATAATCTCACTGTGCCGAGAAGTAGGCCTCCTTCTCGAACACTGTGACCGGCCTAACCGAAGCAAGGCTCACAGTCACCTTAACATTCAACATACCACACGTGGATTTCCTGCCTTTCACAGGATGATAATAACTCAAACAAACACATGATAACACATACCAAACTCAATAAAAACGACAAGTCAATCGCATTTAAAATCATATAATAATATTCAATAGCATAATAGCATAATAACTTTCATCGATAGTTTTGGTTCAGAAAAGCTCACCTGACTTCCGAAGATTCTAGCTAGGCGGTTTAAGGGCTACTCGTCCTCGCTTAACGATCCGTCCGGCTTGATCCTTCATAGATCGACATCGATAAAGAGAAATGAGATACGTAAAGACGGATAACAGGCGTTGGACTCGACTGAAGGACTTCTACTTGAGTCATTTCTCTCTCTTCGCTTTATCTTTTCTAAAAGATTTCGCATTCTCGACTCTAATTATTAACTCTACTCGATGATTGGTTAATGCTACTTAACCAACGTCTTAGCACTTCACGCTTTAATTATAAAACGTCGTCTATCTACATTCCATTACTCGAGCTTTCTTTTAAAAACTAAATTAATAGTCAATTTAATAAATTAATAGATCAATCATTTTGCATACAAATAACTTAGTAATTCTTCACGTCACAATTAATATTATGCACTTAAACACTTATTCAATTACATAATAAATCCAAATAAATCAAACACATTTCAAGACACATTAACATTTATTCAACTTATACTTTAGTACTCAATTCCATCAAGAATTCTTTTTATAAAACTCGACAATATAATCTATCTTTTCTTGGCTTATAAACAACGTTTTTTCCAAATCCGTTATTTTATGAAAACATATTATAATTCTTTACTCAATCAATAAAAATTCTTTTTGATTTCTATTAAACTCTTATGAAATAGGAATTTCCATTCTATTTCTAATGCAATTCTCATTTCTTAATTCCACTATTATTTTTCTAATTATTATCTCGGCATTTCTTCTCGATTTATTTTTAATCCACAAGGTTTGAAAAACAATTTATTTAGTTAACTTTGATTAATTATTTTCAATATTATTACTCGACATCTCCTTCCATTATTTTCTTGATTAACTATACGAGTATTTAAGCTTAACTCGTCTAACATCTTTTTCTTTGACTCGATTAAAACTTCTTTTTATTTTCTTATTAATTCTTTTTAACTCGATTTTCTCGACTCTTATTTATTTACTTATTAAATTCCCTTTTTTTCTTGTTCTTAATTTAAGACCAATTCTTATTTAACAATCTTCTTTTATTTTAGTTTTTATAAAATTAGTTTATCTTACTAAGTTTCAATTACAAAATATCTTTTTGATTTAATTTAATAAAAATCTAAATCTTCAAGTTTTATTATAAGAACATTTATTAGACATATCTTTTTATGCATTTTTCAATTCTTAATACTTTTAAAAGCTTTTAAATTTCATTCTTTTTGTTACAAAAATTCCTCTTTTTATCTATGATTCCAACTAACACTTTAATATACAATCTATCATCAAAACATTAAATCTTCTATATTATCACAAATTATTTTCTTTAATAACTTCACATGCAATTCCATTTTCTTAAACTTAACAACATATATGATTACATCAACATATCGTATCATAACTTCATGATCAAAACATCACTTAAATCATCAACAAAATCAACAAAATAAATCCTTCTTTTTCACCCAATACACACGACATTCACATACTTTTTTGGGCAATTGATTTTTCAATTTTTCATGCATATATATTCATTCACAGCATGAATAAAAATCATAAATCAAGCATCAAAATAACAATAACTCAAGAAATTCATATTTTCCTATTTTCCTTTAATAATTTCGGTATTAACCATTTTTTTAGGGATTTAATTTCTTTTTCTTCTCCTAATTCACCGATTAAATCCTAGTGTTCGATTCTCCTATCAATTTCTTCTCACTCGATCTTCACATTAACAACCTAAGTTTGCCTAAACATAAATAAATACCATGCATGCATGTTTTCTTTCTTTTAGGGCTTAGAGATATACATATATACAATTAATCAAATGAATCATCATACTTTGAAATTTAAAAATTGGATCTCTTCTCCTTGGCTTCTTGGAATCGAAATGGAGGGGAAAATGAGCTTCAAACTTGAGCTTGGATGTAAGGAATAACTCTTCTTGAATCCTCAAAGAAATTATAATACAATTGATTAATCATCCATTTTTAGGGCTTAAGAGCCAAAATGAAGAAAAATTGGGGATGATTATTTGATTTTAATTCAAGAACTTGATGGATTTTTACCTTTTCTTGAAGATATGCATGAAATAGATGAAGGATGATGATCTTCACTTCATCTCCATGGATTTTGAGCTTGAATACAAGGCTTGCATGGAAGAAAATCAAATGTATGTGTGTAGTGTGTGTGTGTTTGCTGAGAGGGAGAGTAGGGAGAGAAAGAGAGAGTTTTGTTTTCTTTGCTTTGGTGTTAGATGTAGATGGATGAAATGAATTTCTTTCTTTGAACATAGAGAGAAATCGAGAGAGAGAGAGAGAGATGAGTGCATGCATTTGTTTTCTTATTTATCCAACACATGGAATAAACATCATGATGTTTGTTTTGGAAATTGGTTTGATGGGATAGTTTTTGCATGCAATCTTTTGTTAAGATTGTGGTGAAGACATAATGATTACAATTAGTATTGGAAATTGGAGAGATATGGGAGAGAGGTAGTGAGGTGGCGTGAGAGGGAGAGAGGTGACGACACTTGTCTTCGTCGTGTCGTTACGGGTATTAATTACCCGGTCGTAAAGGTTTTCCGGATAAAACGATCCGTATTAATTCATTTATGCTATAAACGGGTCTAATCTCTCCTCGTCTCATTTCCGACACTAAAACATCTCAAACTTAATTCCCATTTTAATTAAAAGATTAACGATTCCGATCATTTAGTCTTTTAAATCTTAAAAGAAATTAGTCGGCTTATTAATCCAGTCATTAATCCTTTAAAGGTTAAATCCTCGTAACTCTTCTCAATTTATCTCGGATAAGCTCTTATCCTATCTCAATGACCTTAGAAGAATTTCTAGGTTTCAAGATTTTAATTCAACTCTATTCTAAGTTCTTCGGCGCATAGAAATTTTCTCGGTGATCAACATTATTCTTTTTCAATTAAACAAACTCTTCGGGGTTCTTCTGAAAGTTAAACTCATACTCATTCTTATTAAAACAACTCAACATATACGTCACATTATCATTTCAAGAAATAGAATAGATAATTTCACACAAAAACACATAAGGCATTCCAATCGTTTCGCTCATTTTTGTTTATTTAGAAAAGAAAATTTTTATTCCTCAAATCTCGTCATTTAAACTTACTCGGTTAATTTAAAACGCTCTCTAAAGGTTTAGAAATTCGGGGTATTACAATTTACCGTTTCTAGACAATATAATTCATATATTAATCAATTAATGTTATAGCAATCGTACAAATGAAACAAAGTGGAAAACGGAATTTATTGTTGAAATAATGACAATGCCCACTGTGAATCTGAAAACCAAGTGGCTTAACAGTTTTTTGACGTTCGAAAAGTGCTCATGGTAGAATTGTATATAGCAGTCTGCATTAACAAAAATACACACCATGAGAAGTTGTCAGCAATCAACGAACCGTTAGAAAACCACAAGAAATATGCACTCCTTTTTGCATACAAATTTCGCCACATTCAATCCTTTTTTAATAGTGCATGAGACAGTATTAAACAGTTTAAAACAGATATGTCAAGTTTATACAATTTGGCCACTAAAATTAGACAAAACACGTAATCTGATCAACCTTTAAACATATATAGCGTCTCGACAAGAAATTAGGATGGGGAAACTAGGGTGCTGACATAGAAGAAAAGAATAAGTAGTAACCTACAATGCAATCACAAAAAATATCTAATCTCTCGAATGAATCTGTAGAAGATAAGTTCGTAGAACAATATCCAGAATTATGAGTCATTCTAAATGTGACACCTGCTTAGGGGCTGTGCTCCATCTATAAAATCTTTGATAATAGAGCAGCTGGTTCCTACGATGTTAGTTTGATGTATTCTGATATTCCTTGTATCTTCAAGTTATTTTGTTTTTAAAAAACTCCAGTTGTCAGAGAAGGTAATGATCAATCAATGGGAACGATATGGTGGTCACAAATCCTCATACATATGTGAATGTGGTGGAGATTAGGTGATTTTAAATGCTTCTTCAGCACAATGTTGATACAAGTACAAGGCATTTAATTTGATCAAGATAAAATTACTAAGTTCAAAATTGAAGTTTAGAATCTATGAAGTTTTTCAAAAAGACCCTTTGTAACATTTCAAAAAGACCTATAGTACCTTTAAGAATTCGAGTTTGCTTCACTCCTTATATTTCATTGTCTCTTTCTGGAAACCAATTGTAGGAAATTGTTTTGCATAATCCTCAACCTCAAGGCGCAGCTTTGATAATGCAGATTGATGAGTGTCGGATGTCATAGATGACACAAAGTCCTTCAACTTGGTTCCTAATGATTGCAACAAATGAATTTGTTAGAATAAAAACAGACAAGGAAACCATGTTCAATGAAATTGACAGATGAGCATGTCAAGCAAGAGAGTAAAGGTAATACTGCGAGAAATGACAGAATGAAGAACCTTTTGCATCAGCCTTTATCTTTAGGGCTAATTTTACAGCTCCATCAAAAAACTCAGCAACTTTCACAAAATCTTCCTCAATGAATCCCCTTGATGTGAGGGCCGGTGTACCTAGTAGATATGAAGAATCTCATCAACATGAGTCAAGTGGTAGGAAAAAAAAAAAAAAAGTTATATAATCCCAAGGGACGGGCTTACCCATACGAATGCCTCCCGGTACCATGGCAGACACATCCCCAGGAACCGTATTTTTGTTGGCCGCAATATGCACAGCCTCCAAAACCTTTTCAACTCTAGATCCATCAATACCCTGTGGACCATAAACAGGTAATTTGCGTGTGAATTTATTCATGCTCAAGGGTTCAAGACTTTGTGGAGTTCGTAAAACAAAAACGTGAAGTTGAAAAGTGGTTTTTTGCATTTTTTTCTTTTTGGTTTCTTAAGTTGAGTTTAACAGCACTAATAATGAAAAGGTATTAATATTAAGCTCAGCTTTTGTCTCCAGTTAAATTCTCGTCGAAGCATTTCACTCATGCTCCCTTCAAAATTGAACAAAGATGAAGATTTTCATGACCATTTTGCCTTGATAAAACTCGGATACGGGATGAGGCTAGGGACCAAAAAGGTTTAGAAATTTAAGCTGTAATAAGTGATTCCGCTGCACCATAAATTTCATACTTTCATTCAATTTAATTTCCTTTTATTTTACTTATAAGTCTTCGTAGGCATTCCTGCAAAAATCGCTGCATAAACTTCAGGTGGAACCTAGAGAGACAAACTGACAGGTTGAAGCGAAGCACTAAAATTTATCAAAAATTAAAATTTTCCTGTTACAAACTAATAGCTGGCATACATAGAACATGTGACACGGTCTATGTGTTTGTAAGGACAAGCATCCACGACAACAATGATGTCATACGGTTCCCAGTGATAAATTCATCAGTCATATATTGATGTGAAACAATTAATTAGATAATGATTCATTAATAGGACTAGCATGAAATCAATTTATGATTCTTATAAAGGAAGAATAACTCAAGGAATTAGAAGTGCGGCAAGTGCCCTTTCTTAACATTTACTCCCTGCGTCCCGGGTGTGTACCAAATTTGATTTGTTGTGAGGTATAAAATATTAGAAACTACACACTAACCTCGGAGGGAGAATATCAGTTTAAAGCAAGAGTAAAATGAAGTGCTAAAGGAAATGTTGGTATACCTTGTCTCTTAAATTCACCAAAACGAGATGGTTCTCAGTTCCGCCTGATACAAGATTGTAGCCTTTCTCTAACAAAGCCTGCATATAGGAGATTGTTATTATGATAAGACGCCAAATAGCTAGCTCAGAAAATATGTTGACAGGCCTGATGCTTTTAACATAACTTTCTAGCTCAGAGGTGTTACCTCCGCAAACTTTGAGCAGTTACTTAGAACTTGCTCTTGATATGCTTTGTATTCTGGTGTCATGCACTGCAATATATAATATTGCGATTAGCAAGGATCAAAACAAAATTTTCAAAGAATGTCACACGAATACTTGCCTGTTTTAATGCAACAGCTAAGCCAGATATAGTATGATTGTGTGGTCCACCTTGAAGCCCAGGAAATACAGCTTGATTAATTTTGTCTTCAAAATCGTACTTCACCTGTTAGATGGAACTCAATTTTAGAAACCGGATTGTCTACGATATGGCACTTCCTATAATAAACTACTGCAGAGTCTGGTATTTTCATTATGAAGTATGAGCACTTTGGCACTAGTATAGCCACAGCCCACTCACACACAACGAATTAAGGAGAGTATAGTTCAATGGCGTTAAAAAAATCTCTAATAAGTATTAACAAGAACGCAGCAGAAAAAGCAAGAATAAGAAATTGACTCTTTATATAAAACCTCACTTCTTGCCCTTGTTTATTAATCTCTTTAACTCCCTTCCTAAAGAAGATCATTGCTCCACGAGGCCCACGTAGTGATTTGTGTGTTGTAGTTGTGACTACATCTGCATATTCAAATGGCGATGGAATGACACCAGCTGCAACCAACCCACTGATATGTGCCATATCAGCCAACAAGACGGCCTTTTGTTTGTCACAGACCTGCCAATAATACAAAAAATAGCAACATCAAGATAATCTACTATGAGAAAGTAAATATGATTTCAATAATGAAACTCAAGAAATCAATATTCAAGTTTACCTTGCGAATCCGTGCATAATCATACAAACGAGCATAAGCACTTGCACCAGCAACAATCAATTTTGGCCTAAAAAGGACAGCACTCTTTTCCAGCTGCAAGAACAAGATTTAAGACTTCATACAAGCTGGATTAATCCAGGAAAACTAGGTATAGATGAAAAGTAACTTGGTTTTTTTCCCAAACAGCTCACTACATGCAAGGACGAACTGCGCTATTTAGATATGACAGGCTAAACTTTTAAGTAAACGGTATAGTTTTTAACATGGTTTTGTGGTAACACATGTAGGATACTGTAGAACTTCCACATTTGGTTTATAATGCATGAGCAAGATGATGAAAGAGTGCTTTATGCTTATTTTGCTGACTAATACTAAAAGCTTTAAATAACCCAAATTACCATCAGTAGATATTTGCGATTAAAATTTAGCACCAAATATAAGTTTTGGAAATGTTTGGTGCTTGGCAGCCCGCACAAGTGCAATTTAAACAAGTTAAGCATATATATCACTGGGTTCTGAGTGTTATATAATTGCATGTCTACTGACTCACCTTTCATGGCCAATGCTTATTGTACCCAAAAACATCTATGTTTTATTCGTGATGTCCACAAACTATAAGTCTGGAAATATATTTTGCCAGTATAAATTTGGCTATGCTACATTGATTTCCTATATTAGTACAGGCTTAACATAAATTGGAGTTGTAATATAATGAAATGGTAATTAAAAGGGCTGCACACTGTTCAAAGCATTACATATTGGATGAGAAAGCTGCCGAGCTATCTATTCATATACAATTGTGATCTGAAATACTACATTGATTGATCTAAGGAAACATTCTCCAGAAACTGTAGGATGCTATCCCGAATTATTCTCTCTTTTCTTTGTTACTTTATGTAGGACCTAACTTATCTGTTTCGCAAGGCAAAACATTTCTTGTCCTAATAAAAATTAGTTTTGTGGTCTAATAAGCTTATCATCCATAGGGACTTAAGAAAAAATGGCACAATAAAGTAACAAAGAAATGTTTCATTGAATGATAGCAACATTGACAGTGTATTTCGACTTGCCATTCCTAATAAAAATTAGTATTGTGCCATTCATATGTTGAGACAATCCTAGCTTCAGTGTTTCATATATTTTTTAGGCTTTACTAGAAATTCAGCATAAGCAAGTTCTGATTGAACGATAGCAACATTGACAGTGTATTTCGCCAAACTTAGACAAAGTTCTAGATGATTGACATGAGGTACCTGGTCATAATCAACATAGCCAGTGCTTTCGTCCAGTCTGTAGGGCATCGTCTCAAAAAATATGGACACGGCACTAATCTTTTTAGTGTCAGTCTGTAATCCAACAATCAAAGGAACATTAATATCTGGCTAAATTCTAAAAGATATGCAACCAAAGAAAAAGAATGATAAAATCGAAACTCACAAATTTGGAATTACCTGATAACCATGTGACAAATGACCACCATGAGGAAGATCAAGTGCCATTATCCTCTCATGAGGTTTTAATAAAGCAGTATAAACTTGAAAATTAGCAGGGGAACCAGAAAGGGACTGCACATTCACTGCAAAGATAACGTATAATAGTCATGATAACCATTTTATAATGGTAAGAAGTAAGAACTAAAAGTTGGAAATGTTTTGATACAGCAAAGCTCATCATTTTATTATAAAGTTCTATGCCTCAAAAGTTGGCTTCATACCACATCCAAAACATATAGGATAACTATGAAGATCAATTTTCATGGAGATCAAAAGACCAATATATTTTACAAATTATAATCATCGTCATCATCATAGTCACGGAGATAATGAGATTCAGGAGCTCAGAGAGAACATGAGCTTTCATAATAGATATGCTATTCCTTGATAGTAACTTTCATTAACTTGTGTCTTTACAGTTGACTCCTGGATCTATTCAGCAAAAGGAGGGTTTAATTGAAAGATAGATATCATACTTTAGGTTTTTACACTCAGGAAGAGGATACTTCCTGCATATTAAAATGCTTCTGCTCAAGCAGAGTATCACTTTCTAATTAGATGTAAAAGGTCTGGTTATGCTTACAATCGTAAGATCAAAATTTAAGCTAAGAAGCAAAAGCTGCTATAAACTACCTTACTTGCCATTTTGCTCTTCAGCCTAGTAATTAGTATGACCCATTTTACAATGTTATGTTCCAATCTCTCCCTCTTCCAGCTATTTATTACTACAATGTTATGTTCCAACTTGTCTCCCTATTCCAGAAACTTATTATATTGTTTTGAGATGTACTAAAACTTTTAACCATGTAAATTGCACTTTAGAGATCAAATGTGTTGGTAAAAAAAAGCTTTTGGAGGAAAAAAGGAAAACAAACATATCTAAACAGGTAATAGATTATTAGGAAAAATAATATGGTGTTGGTAACTACCTGTGACTCTGATTGTATGGCATTTATTCATAACACTATACTCAGCTTGTGTATGAGTTGAAAGCAGGAACATTCAGCAAAAATTACAATTCCATAAATTTCAGCAAAAAAAGATGTCCATAATGGTCACAATGATCAGCAAAACTGTAAACTAAATACTCAAAAAATGTACATTTAATCCATTCTAAGAGCAGAATAACTCTAATAGAGAAGGATGGAAATACTAGTAAATAGAAATCAGTCTATGTGATCAGAGAGCAGCTGGTGAAGATGTTTAAATCAGTATAGTGGAAAAAATTATGTGGGTAGATAGGTTCTTGATCCAACAATAAGTATTCACATTAAGGACATGCTTGTGCATTTGGCATTTCTCATGTTAACACAATTATTTTTCCTAGATGCTAAAGGAATTCGTATATTATTAAATGTAGACTATCAAGATAGTACATAGTACAACACAAATGGCAAAAGTGATTACCTCCCCATTTTTCGGGATCCAATTGAAAGGTTTCTAAGGCACGCTTCTGACACAGTCTCTCTGCCATGTCAATGTACCTTAATATAGGAAGACCGAGACAATATTTAGAAAGGTACAGAATGGGACTCCCATCATCCAAAAACAACATATCACAGAGAATTAAAATTGTCCAAAGAATCTTAGCAATATGACTTTAAAAGCAGCTGAAAGTAGAAGCATCAGTCCGCTATTTTGAGCTTGGAGCTAGTTAAGAGACATTTTGGATTACGAAAATGAGCATTATTTAAGGTCATGTTAGAAAGTACGGGCATGGACTAGTTGTCTATTTATACATGAAGTCATGAATGCCAATGGATAATGTGTTAATATAGAACAATTTGCAAGCTGTAATCATTTTTCTCTCCCTATTATCAATATCCAACCAACAAATTTTCAAATAATATTGTTCCTAATGTTCATTCCGACTCCAATCAACAAAAACTATTTAAAAAACTATTTTTAAATGTGTTATATTTCGTAGTGGAAAGATCTTCTCAGGGCCAACAACAAACCACAAATAAATGAGCATTGAACAGAGGAAAACCATCAACGTACTCATTGCCTCCATAATATCTCGCACCAGGGTACCCCTCGCTATATTTGTTAGTCATAACTGATCCAACAGCTTCCATTACAGATAGCGAAGTGAAGTTCTCGGATGGTATAAGCTCCAATCCCTAAATTCATATTCAGCTCAATAATAAAAACTCAACATATCTCCCGAAAATGCCACCATCATTGAACGAATCCAATAAGGACAACAATGTATTCGACATAGATACATAAAATAAAATAAAAATAAAAAGAATTGAATACCTTCCATTGCCTGGCCTTCTCACGCTCAATGATGTCCGCAACCTCCGGATCCACCTCTTCCAGCGGCGCGTTCAATTGCTTTATCCACTGGCCACATCGAATTCAAGTTAGAAACAGGTTAGCGAGAGAGAGAGAGAGAGAGAGAGAGAGAGAGAGAGATTTGCAATAACGATTATCGGAGAAGGTAATTAGAAATAGAGAAAATGAGCATCGTTACGGTGACTCGAGAGCTGTCGTTATGGTTAGCAGCTTGATTCGCGAAGGAAGACTGTCAAACAAAACAACAAAATGCATCAATATAACAAAAGTTACAGATTGCAGTCGACGAATTCGCAGATAATGATAATGAAGATTGATGATTAATTCACCATGTAACGAGGGGAAGAGAGAGAACGAATGGAGGAAAGCCGCCGAAGAGCCATGGCCGCCGCAAACTGTATTTTCTCTCACTCAGCAGTGTGTGTGCGCGTCTGTAATTGTATGGGATCTGTGTTAAGGGAGGAGAGAGCGGGAGTTGGTGGTGGGGGTTGGTGACGGGGATCGCATTTCTTTTCATTTTTCTCAAAAAATATAAATGATGCTGACGTCGATGTTTGCCGAGAAAATGACGGTTGTGGGTTGATGGTGGGCCCAAAATCCAGCATTTCAACGTAACATCAAAGTTGGTGCCTCTAATATCCAGTAATATTATCCGCCTCAATTTATATTTTCTATTTTAAAAAACTACTCTAAATACTCCACTCATATTTATTATGGAATTTTTATTCTACTCGTAATAATACTCACTTTAATTTACTATTATCTACTATTTTTCTAAAACTCGTATCGGCCATAATGTGACAATCATTTCATGGACGGAGGATGTAATATTTTTTGCGAAAATAAATCGAAAATCAAAAACCAAAATTAATGTAGTGCATGTTTGTAACTCATATGGACCTCAAATTAGATTACAATGCAATTAGTAAGTAGCCCATCGAAATTCGGCGGGAAATAAATTTTATGTTTAAATTTTTGATAAAAATTTGAACACTATGGAATTAATATTACTAAAATTAGTAAAAATTCATTTTTTTCTATGTTTATTTGAATTGTCACACTGGTTTATGCTACATTAATATCTCTAGTCTTAGCTAAAAGGTCGAGAAAGATAGAAATGACAATGAGTATGATACTTATTTATTAAGTATTTTTCGAATTTAAATTGCTTAGAATTCTTAATCTCGATTAATATAGTGATTTTACTCAACGTATCTCTCTTAAAATCCGTTGCTTAAAATTCGATTAAATTAGTTAAAATCCTTCTTTATTGTGTCGACGGGAAATAATTTTATATTTTCATCTATATAAACATACTTTAAAAATAGTTTTTTAGTAAATAATATTTTTTCCACCAAAGTGAACAATTGACGCTACAAAAAACAGGCCATTTACCGAGGGAAAAATCCCTCGGTAAACATAGGAAATTCCCTCGGTAAGTACATTACCGACGGATTTTCCGACGGATTAGTTCGCTCATTATATGACTTGTAGGTAAATCATTACCGAGTGAAAAATTCCTCGGTAAAATTTACCGAGGGAAATATTCCTCGATAAATCATCGTCAACAATTTCGTCGGATAAGTCGTTACCGAAGGATTACCGAGGGAATATCCCTCGGTATAATTATGTTTCCAAATTATAGAGATACCGAGGAAATGTCCGTCGATAAGCCCTCAAAAATACCGAGGGAAATGTTTCCCTCAATAAGTTCCTAATTGACGCGACCAAAATTATCGACAGAAATTCCATCGGTAATCCCTCGGTATTTTTGTATATATTTTTTTTAATTTTTCAGTTTTGGCTATAATCCCATACAACTCTTGTACCTACCTGCTCAATCATCCAAACAGACATATTGTAATAAATAACGCAATATGCAAATTATTAGTAAAAACTAATTAGAAATATTGTTACTGTTAACTAAATAAAGGGAATAATATCAGTTACAAATAAGCAAATAATCACAATGTTGTTCTTTAATATTCAAATAAGCATAGTAACTAATCATGTCACTTATCTGCAAATGAATCATCTCCATTCCCAGTGGGGTTCACTCGGCTTGCAAGGAGCTCTTGAACAATCTTCTGTGTAGTTGCAACTTGTGCCTCAAGCTGCTCTCTCTTCTCTCGTTCCTCGCGCAATTGTTCTTGTAGAGCCTCCATTTGTGTATGAACGAAATGTTGCGAAGCTTCTGAGAAGTTCCACAACCACTAGTGGCATCAGTGCAAAAGCTTTCGGTATTTTCTCCATTCCCGTAGAACCTTCCCTTCTTAATTAGTTTCATTTCAACATCAACTACATTCTTATAAATTTCATTCCTATCCGCCCCTTCTCCCTTTTGAGCAGCAAGTTCTTGGACACGTGCCTAATTTGTATATTTAAAGGTTAAAATATGTTAAAAATTAAAGATTTGAATACTATTTAGTAATGAATATTCAATGTAATTTACCTCAATTTTATCATCCTTCGGAGTCAGACCAGTCCATCCTCTTTCAAGTGAAAGCTCCGAAAATTTGCATATGTCAACGCAAGTCAAGGCATCGGGACTATTCATTCATACAATGATCATTAAAGAATTAATCAGTTTACTACAACATATACATATCTACAAATGATAAAATGAAATAACTAACCATCTCGTCGAGTCGTCGGGAAGCAGACTTTGAGCCTCCTTTGTGTTTACTCGGCCGTAAACCTGGACCATCAACATCAGCCAAGCGATTTTTGCTACATTGGCTACTCTTCTTTTTTACTGCTTGGATTAGCCAATATGCTTGTAATGCCGCCCAAGTTTCCCGATTAAGATGTTTTGGTTTACCATGACCCCTGTCCATCTTTCGCTTCAATTCATTGATATAAGCTCTATATTTTGCACGTGTCTTAGACAACCATAGCTTGAAAACTATATCATCCAACTCTTTAGGCCAAGTGTAAAATTTCTATAGCACAATAATTAGTACTTGTCATTTAAATTACATTCTATAACTAAAAAATAATAAATAGTGACACACTTACTTGAAATTCATCCCAGTACTTGTCTTGGACGTCTTTAGGAGTCAACTTCCAGTTAAAGCCACCTGGATTCTCAACTCTCTTAAATATTGACGTCAATATACCAGAAATCTTCCCATCATCTACTATAGACATCTCGCTTTAACAAACGTAAAGAAACATAAAGAGTAAACACATTAATATTCAATTTTTCATAACAGAATACCACATAACAAAATATAAAAAAATAATACATACCCATCTGTCGTAAGCTTCAAAACTCTCCTCGGACAAGTAGGTGGGACCTCATCCTCTGTCGATGGCGGGTCTCAGGAGCGGTCTGAGAACAATGATCATCTGCCCGTGACGAGGCTGAGCTACTGTGGATCATGCGTCTAGGCATATCTGAATACAAGTGTTCATCACATTAATATTCATAATAAAGAAATTGACATACTAAAAAGAGAAACATAACATATTTACAGCAGCTAATTCTTCAATTAACAATCTGAAAATAAAGTACAATTAGTATTTAAATACTAATCGTCGTTGTCATCGTCATCATCATCATCATCATCTTCATTGGATGAGAATACGTCGTCATGAGCTTCACCATTGCCATCATCCATTTCTACTGTCCCACTACTAGGATGAACAACTCTTGTAGTGTCATCAACTATGGTAGTGTGGTTATCCATCATCGTCCTTCCCACATTATCCTCTTGGAAAGGTTCATCTAATGTTGATTTAGGAGCGTTGATTTCTGCAAGTAACTCAACATTAGATCTAGCTTTTACGTTACAGACCCCCGCCAATTCTTCTTAGCTTGATTCAAACTAGGATAAGGACAATAAGACACTTGGGTTACTTGGTTTGCTAGGACAAATGGTTCATAGTTCTTATATCATTTGCACAAATCATAACCATTTCAGCCTGTGTTTGCATACACAAAGATCACATTTCAACCATTATTTATTCACAAAACCACAATTGTTCACAATTACAAGTATAGAACTACTAACCGAACAAATGAGCTGCAGCAGCGAGGCAGGCAGCAAGGAGGCGGAGGCTGACAAAAGTGGCGCTTAACGGGTGTGTTCCTCTTTGAAAATGAGAGTCAACTTTTCACCAACCATGCATTTTGCATACAAAAGGGTAAAATATTCAGCCCCTCAATCGAACAAAGCATATCAAATCTTAAAAATCTTAATTTGCACAATACTAACACAAAACTAACTCTAAATTACAACACTTAACATTATACTAATTGCAAAGCTAATTCAGCAAGAACATCCTAGTTGGCCTTATAAATATGAAGAATCAGAGAGATAACAACCCAAGACATGAAACTGTCCAGTTTACAAAAGAGAAGAGGACAGCTGAGCGTGCATAGGGAGTTTGGCTTGATGAAAAATTCTGATTTTTGGATATGTTATATAAGACATATAGAGCTAAAACATATTAAAATTTCAGCTCAATCCGAGATCATTTGATATGGTTTCCAGTGGCTGTTCTAAATAAAAAATGCAAGGAGTTGTGCAGAAAATTTTCTAACACTTGAAAATCTAACATCCAAACACATCAAGCTTCTTAAATCAACCACATAATCATAGATCTACACATATATCATGCTTATAACACAAACTCTTAGAAATCAAGGTAAATCCTCACATGCAATTTGCCTAGAACACACAAAGAGCAAGGAAAAGCATAGATCTAATGGATTTGAGTAAAAATCATCACATAGCTTGAATTTTTTGAGCTAAACTTCTCTCTTGACCCTTCTCATGCCTAAATCCTAGCATGCAAACATGTTTACACCACCTATCAAATCATACATTTACATAGTAGCTTTGAAGAAGAAGATCTCTGCATTGGCATCTTAAGATACTTGTGCAAAAGCAAAGCATACAGTAAGCTAAGATTAGTGCAGACCAAGAAGGACACTGTAAGGTTGCATTGGCATCTTAAAATGAGCAAGGCAAAGTTGAAACATAGAGCAATAAGTAATAGTAGTACTTTTTGGTTTGCACACGTACAAAAAGAAAGAGAGCTAGACTGGGAGAATGATGATGGTGGGTTTAGGCTTGAGGGGCTGGCCGTACAGTTAGAGATGAAGGGAAGACTGTCAGCTGCAATTCCGGCAAGGGCGGAGGCGATCGGCAGAAATCCAGCAGCGCTTGCCTAGTGCCTCAAAAAGACACGGAGAGGAAGTAAGAGAGTGAGAGACGAAGATATAGAGAGGAAAGAAATGACTACAGAGAGATAGAGCGTGAGAGAAAGAACTCACCGTGCATATGAAAAATTAGAGAGGCAGGCGGGTTGCGAGGCGGTGGGGTTGCAAGGTGGAGACGTTGTGGGGCGGCGGATCAACTATTAATGAGTAGCTTCCACTGGTTTCGAAATAAATCGAGAGAGAGATATGGTGAGTGAGACTGTGAGAGAAGGAGAAAGAGAAAGTGACAGATAGAGAAAGCAGGACTCACCGCCGGCGGAAACGTGGTGAAGACGAAGAACGGCGGTGGAATGGACGAGGATGAACGGCGGCGGAATGGTCGAGGAAGATGAACGGCGAATATCCCAAATGGTGATAGAGAGAGGAGAACGGCGGAATGGCGGGATTTTCAGATTTAGGGCGCAAGAAAATAACACTATGTTTTAGATCTAAATCTTTTCTACTGAGGGAAATATCACAAGAAAATCCCACGGTAAACATAAATCATTATTTTAGATATATTCGAAAATATTTACTGAGGGAAATTTTCCCTCGGTAAATTAAATCATTATTTTAGATTTTTTTCATGGATTTACCGAGGGATTTTTCCCTCATAATATTTACCGAGGGAAATTCTCTCGGTAAATCCCTCGGTATTTCTGGCGCTAACAGTCCCGGGAAATTTCCCTCAGAAAAACATCGGTAATCCGTCGGAAACTAATTTTTGGCCGACCCGTGTTTTTTCCATCGGTATTCCCTCGGTAATTACTGAGGGAGTTGTTGGCCCTCGGTATGTCCCTCGGTAAATGGTCTGTTTTTTGTAGTGTGAGAAGAAATACAAACATCTTGCAAATAATAAAACAACCACACAATAAATCATACCATTATAACTTTGAAAAAACTTGTTTTTCTCTCTCAACGTTTCCCCTCACTCTCTCTCTAGAATTGATGAAAAAAATGATGAGAACAAACTAAATAAATTTATCTGGTCAACTAATATAACGCCCCGATCTTTAAAATTTGGAATTAGTGAAAGTTTAAAGCCGTAAATAGGGTTGTTTGCATTATTAAGAAATTAAAACCAAGTTAAAGTGATGAGTCTAATTTTATATTCTTGTGGAAAAGAAATCTCAAGTTATCCTAGATTAAAAAATTTAAAAAATACCAACTTACTTTTCTAACACCACCCAAAAGTTGACAACTCACCTAGTCTACATGTGAAGCGTGATGAATTATATATTACCATGAATATAAAAAATAATTTGTGCATTATGAATTAATAATGAAGAAAATTAAATACGAGAACAAAGAAAAATCGGAATGGAGCACTCGAGGAGAGCGTTTATTTTCCTGTTATTAATTGATTGATTGATGATTGATTTTCGTCCACTAAAAAGACCCATAGTCGAGGATGACACAAGTTTTAATATACTGGGCGGAGTGTGTTGTCAGTTAAAAAAAAACAATTAGGATTGTTATATGCATGGATACTGTTACAGTTTTACGACCTTGTCATTTCGCAGATCGCAAACCAAGTTCGAAGAAGTCTAAATCAACTCGTCTCCCTCAAGTTTGCATTGTTTGCTCATTCGGCTGGTCTAGTTTTACATACGGATTATATATAGTGGATTTAAACGAGGTCGGCTGCACCAAAGAATTCGACCCCAAGATTCCTCAAATCCGACTGGATGATTTCGGTGAATTGCACTTTTTTTTGTTTTTAAATCTAGTTTATGCATGTTTCATGCATCTGCTGAATCCCCTAGTAAATCTGTCTATCGATTTGAATTGCTGAGAGATATGTTGCAAGATGCTCATCCTCTTAAATCGTCTACAACTCGCCCTAGAACAATCACTTATGGGAACCGTATTATGATATTTTCTAGTAGAATTATCTTTGCCCATAGGAGAGATGATGATGATGATGATAATGATATGCATGATTTCGAACTGTATGATGTTGTTAAGGAGGAGAGATCTCAAATTCTGCCGAATTTATTAATACGTGCCCACAACCATTGTTGAGCCTCGTACTTACGAGTTGTGTGATGTCGATGGCGGTGTGATTGTTAGTTTTGTTGGGGCTAATATTGTCGGTGTCTCATCCTCCTTTATAATTAAAGGATATAGTATTGTCAATGAACATATTTTAGTTGTGCAAACAGAAATGGGTTATGTATTTCAACTTAATCTCCAATTACCGGATGAGGGTTGG
The DNA here is from genome assembly GCA_029490685.1 of Schizonepeta tenuifolia. Classification (NCBI taxonomy): domain Eukaryota; kingdom Viridiplantae; phylum Streptophyta; class Magnoliopsida; order Lamiales; family Lamiaceae; genus Schizonepeta; species Schizonepeta tenuifolia. The sequence goes on from CM055956.1 coordinate 8,938,666, forward strand.
AAAGTGTGGGATGAGGGTTGGTTATTGCAGCATGTTTCTCAATTTTTCGTAACTGAGGGTGGGATTTGCCTGTGTAAGGAAGGAGCCTATGATATGAGAATTCGAGACGAAGATTCAAAGTTGAACTTGTGGTCGAGTGTTGTTGTTGATCGTTGTTGTAGGACGGATAGCGAGTATGTGAAGAAAATAAAACGCATGATCAGAAAAGGCGAATATGATGTTATGAAGAGGCTGGATGAAGCTGATAGGAGTTTTTCTTATTCAACATCACAATTCGAAAGACTTAATGAATGTAATAACTTTCAATATAACGCTACTCTTGCTGGTCATCGTGCTTGTGTCGTGCAAATGGGGACCATTAACACCTACCCACACTTTATTGTTGATGTTGTGGAACTTAACATCTCCAAATTCCCAAAACATGATTACCGCAACCTTCGTGAGATTCAAGAAGAGTTGGAATTCTACGTGTGTGATCAGAAGTGGACGAAGCTGGTCAAATCTTTGACATTCGTTTTGCCACAATCAAGCCACACAATCTATGTCCAACATGTGTTACCTCTAATGGCAAGTGGTCTTCTATTGTTCGTTAATTATACTGTTCTCTTCTTTTCTTATTAATTTGCGTTAATGTTTGCAATGTGGTGCATTAGCAGATATGGAGAAAGAAGAAGAATGACCAAGATGAATAGAAGCATATGGTGAAGAAACTGACCAAGATGATTAGAAGCATTAGTTGGGATTTTGTAACAAGCTACTAACTGCTAAGACCTCTCTTTGCTTTTGTGTTGGTACTTTATGTTCTCTATTGTTCTCTATTAATATACTAATTATCATTAGTGTTATGCTCATGGAATGAAATCTTCCTCTGAATGAAAGCTACCAAGACTCTCTTCTATGGATTTATAAGCATTCATATATTTAAACATGCACCAAATATGGCTTGGTCTGCAAACTATATATATGCAATACTTATGCTTTGTTTTTTGTAGCTTGCTTGTGATTTTATTTGCGTATTTTATGCTGCTTGATTTGTTCTCATATGTATATTATGCATAGCCAGAATTAATCCTGTAGCTATATGTACTGTTAATCTGTATTAGGAGGATGGAAGAGATGTTGGATGCTTATGTAGATAGAGTCTCCAAACTTCGCATGTATATATATATCAATGAGAAGATGCAAATTCCACTTGGTATGTTGATTGGTTTATACTACTATTTGACTGTGCGAGAGTGGTGATGTCCTCCCTTTCCTTTCCAATCATGTCTGCGAAAAATCTTTTGTTGAGTATGAGCTCTATGTATTATTCATGAATCCCTTTTGCAACCTTGCACGTATAAATTGTTGCTTTCTGTATGGGAAGTGATTATGAATATCTGTCGGTTTAACTTTCATACTACTAATTACGTACTCTTTTAAATTTTGGAGGTTCGTATCATTGTATTCCATGCTCGATAAACCACACTCTTCTCCTCGAAAGGATTCTAGTTCTAAAATTGAATTTTGTTTTCAGTGAAAAGGGACATTAAAGGGTAATCTAAAAATCAGCCTTCTGAAGTCTTATTGAGATGATAAAAATGAACATTAGAGGGTAGTCTAGAACACTTTTCGGTTTATATATTATGCAAAACATGCAGTTTATCTGAAACCTTCTGACTCCTTAAATGTGAATTGGTTGTTTTTTGTAGTAATTTAAATTGGACTCAAAAGACATACTGCTAAGAGTAATAGTGCTAATTGCATTGAGCATATATTTATGAAAATTTTTTGTAGCATCTCATGCTTTTCTTTTCTTTTTTAGAAAAGCATTTCATGTTTGTTGTTAGAGTGTCTGCAGTGGTTGTCTCCATGGGTGTCTCAAGACACCCAATCCATGGAGACAACCCAGTGCAATATCCACTGTCTCATTCCAAAGAGACGGTGATATATTGACAAAATTAATATTTAAAATTAATAAATTAATTAGATGGTGACACTCCATAGAGACAGTACCACTGCAGCTGAGTGTCTCTATCTCCTTCACACCCCATAGAGATAGCTCATAGAGACACTACCACTGCGAATAGTCTTATGCAGGATTGTAAATAGCTTGAGCTTCTATTAACTTTAGACTCCCAACTTCTCTTTAATTCTCTTGATGGAAACTCTCAGCTTCTCTTAGTTCCTCCAAATAGTAGCTTATTTTAGTTTTGTATGATCATATTAAATTTGAAGTGATACTCTTCCTCTATCACATCTTATACTGATTACTGGCTATACATCTTGTGTATTTAAGTGTTTCTATATCTGTTTTTGCTAGCAATCTGAATATTTTTTGGGTTCCTTAACACCAAAAGTTGTATAATTTCTACGAGGTTAATATATACAGCTGATGTCTGTTTCGAAGAATTTTTAAACACGAGGGTGAGAAACAATAGAAATTATTGGTCGTGAAATCCGAGATCATTTCCTCTCACGCTCTAGAGTAGAAACCATATTCGAATTACCTCTACTCTACATCGTGGCAATTGTAAGATTGATTGGTTGTGGAAAGACTCTGGACTAGAGGAGACTGTAGAGAATTGGAGAAGGGAAACAAATTTGCAGTGAGGAATTTTAATTCACACTTTTTGGTTGCTTTCTGTAAAAGATCACTATATGCTTCATTTTTGTTGCAGTTATTAGATACTGGAGCCTCATCCTCCTTTAGAGTTGAAGGATTTAGTATTATTGTCGATAAACATAGTTTAATTAGTTGTGCAGATTTCGATATTGACAATACCATATCCTTTAATTATAAACAAATTTGCAGTGAAGAATTTAGAATCACACACTTTTTGGTTGCTTTTTGTTGAATATTTTTTAAATATTTTTTGGCACTTCATGGTAATGCAACATTTTTGTTGTTGGGTAGAATAGATGATATACTTAAAGAGAGTTTGGCACCTGCAGATCATGAATTACTATCTCACACACACATTAGTCAATTTATTTAGTTCTATAAAAAGAATAAGTATGTGAGTTAATTATGGATCGACCTTCCAGTCGGTAGTTACGTTATAGCCCGACCGTTTAAAAAATACAAATTTGGTCCGACAAGCCTCTGTCTGCAAAATATGATTTATTATTATTATTATTATTATTATTATTATTATTATTATTATTATTATTAAATCATGTGTTGTGTATATCTTCTTCATAAATCTTTTACAAAAACCAACCAAAAAGTGCATAATTCTAAACAATAATTCTATTCGGACACACTATGGCCGGCCACACGCGTAAAAAAACGAAAATTACTTATAAAAATAGAAATAATCACATTTTTCCCTTAAAGTTTAGATTTCCCAATTAGGTTATATATCCTTTTTCCCAAACCTATATTACTTTTTTTAGCTATTGTGGCTAGCCACAATGTATACTCACTGCAAATTTGTTTCCCTGCATCGAATTTTCTGTCAGTCTACTCCACCAGTCTTCCCACAAAGCACCAGCGTTACGATTCCCACAACGTAGAGTCGAGGCATGCCGACAACACATTCCCCAGATGCAAGATTTACCAGGGTTATGCAAGGAGGCAAGCATTAAGTCTACTCTAGAGCATGAAAATAAATGATCTCTGATTTCGATTTTTTCTTGCCCCCTAACGTTTTAAAATTCTTCGAAACAAACACAACTGTATATTAACCTCAGCGAAAATATTCAAACCGAATCCTAGATATAAATAGACTAAAGATGGCCAGGGAGAACATAGGAGGCCAATATACAACAGAAGTATTTCCACAAGAAACAAGAACGCGTTCAAGTTTAGCACACACAAGGACCCTCCCTATGAAATCTAAGAATTTCAACTAGACAATATTTCACAACGATCTATGATGTTCATAAGATTTCCGACTTGATCATGAAAAGTAAGTTCCTAAAGAGTGTCGAACTTATGACATCAGTAGACTTGATCAGTATCCCCTATATATCAAATGTGTAATGCACGAAAGCAGAGCGAAAGCTTCTTTGTGAAGTATCAGTAACAAATGTAATGCAGTATCGGCACAGTTTCAATGGTTGTACACTAGTTCGTTGCAAATGTAATATTGATCAACTTAATGGTCCTCCAAATATGTCTACCGAGGTCCACATTGGTAATGCAAATACACTAAAATACACATTCTGTATAGCCAGTATAAGTCATAGGCAGTTCATATACTTTGTTAACGACAGAGTATAATGACACTTACAAGCACTCCAGCTGCAAGATGAACAACAGGAGCAAAATATTGGTCCTTTTTTTTTCGAGGAACCATAGAGAGTGTGGATTGTAACAAATGCAAGGGCCATAATAGCTGCAGAGAAACAAAAGGAGTAAGCAGCGTCGTCAGAAAACTATGGACATATGATGATGATTTACTGCATCATTAATAATATTGTAAGAACCGTGATAAATAAACCAAGGATAAAAACATCAAGCATAAACGGGGATGTTTTCTAGACTATCCTTTAACACTCATTCCATCGTTTCAATAAGACTTCAGAAGTCTGATTTAAGTTTTTATTCACCATTCTTATGTCACTCAAGGTTCTGATGCCACTTGCAATTAACATTGCTTAGGAATTCTAAATGCATAATTACTTATTACGAGTTTTTTCTTTAATATCAAAACATGTAGGAAATTCATGTATATACCAAAAGTACTGTATCATGATTCAGAAGATTCAGCTTGATATCAGTGGATATTATGGACATCCAGACACCAGGCTGACACTCTTTCTTAAAAAAAGTTGCAACGACCTATCATGTATCCTTAACATGATTAGGAAAGGGAAAGGAGTTGCAACAAACGTACCAAGTGTGAGGTTTGGAGACTCTATCTACATAAGCATCCAACATTTCTTCCACCCTCCTAATACAAAATTAACATTGCATATATCTACAAGATTAATTCTGGTTATACTACATGATGTACATACGATAACAAACCAAGAAGCAACAAATAGGTAAATAAAGTCATGAGCAAGCTGCACAAAACAAAGGCAGAAGTAATGCAAGTAGTTTGCAGAGCAAGCCATATTTGATCCACATTTAAACAAAGGATCAAATACAAATCCACAAAAAACCTTCCTCTATTTAATTAGCATAGAATAATGGAATAAATGGATTAGAGATATTATTAAGTATCAAGATGAGTATCAATTTATATTTTTGTCAGATGATACAAAAGCTCATCTCTTAGATCCCCCCCAATCAAATCAGAAAATGCAATATCAGAAAAAGGCACAGCATCAATGGACTTCCAAATTTAACCAAGGCACATTCTAAACTGTACTTTACCTTTATAAAGGATAACAATAACCCAAAGTCAGATGCAGTGGCCTAGACTAAGTTGCTTCAATCTCATTGTTATCAAGAAAAGAGCAGATTACCTTTCTCAAAACCTCGAACTCCACTTTTGTCAAGATAATAGATGAGGAGAGATATACACAACACACAGGGTCAAGTATCATATTTTATCAATATTTAATAGAAAAAACTAAAATAGCCATTGCTTGCTAGATTGGAAAACATTACTCCTTTATTCCCACAAGATGCTTACACACAACAATTCATCCCAAAAAGCCATGAAAACCAATGCATTCTCAGAAACTACAACAGTTAGAAAGAGGCAGAATAGTATCAAGCAAAAATGAGCCAACTGGAAATTCCAATTACAATACAAAATGATGAAGTTTACATCATCATCATCATCATCATCATCATCATCATCATCTGGGCACACTGCTGACAAGCCTAGCTCCAACTCTATCAAGCTGCCTCACCATTGCCAAAGCTTTCAAGTTACCTTCTCTCCAAAAAGCCTCCACCATTCTCTCCCCAATCACCCTGCCCATCTCCTCACTGTCTGTCACCGCCACCGCGGTGGGCCCCGCCCCACTTATCGTGCACCCAAATGCCCCGGCCTCGATGGCAGCCTTCTTCACAGCATCCATGCCTGGAATCAATGGAGCCCGCCTCGGCTCCACAATCTTATCCGAAGACAAAGCCTTTCCCAATCCGATCAGGTCTCCTTGCAACACCGACGCAACGAGAGCCCCCGCCTGGCTGCTATTCCAGACGTGGTGCGACATCGTGATCTCCTGCGGCAATGCCGCCCTCATCTTCTTAGTTGGAGCTTCGAATTCCGGATTCACCAGCACAAAATACAAGCTCTTTTCGTGGGGGAACTTCAGCTGCATCAGCTCCAGAGGATCGTAGCTTCGGATCAAGACGAAACCGCCCAAGATCGCCGGCGCGATGTTGTCCGCGTGGTAGCCGGAGACCTTCGCCTCCGACTCCAAACCGGCGATCACGAGGTCCGACGGCGACAGAGGCCCTCCGAACAGCTCGTTGACGGCGACTGCGGCGGCGGCGGCGCTGGCCGCGCTGGAGCCGAGGCCGGAGCCGAGAGGGAGGCCCTTTTCAAGAGAGAGAGAGAGGCCCACGGAGCGGATGCCGAGCATCTTCATGACGGCGATGGCGGCGATGCCCGAGCAGTTCCAGAGGGGGTTCTTGCTGAGCTTGGAGCCGGCGCCGGAGATGTGGGAGATGGAGACCTCGCCGGGGTGGACGTTTGGGTCGACACGGAGGTCGACGAAGTCGCCAAATCCGTCGACGGCGCATCCCAGAAAGTCGAAGCCCGGGCCCAAGTTGGCGACTGTGGCGGGGGCGAAGGATCTGACGGAGGAGAAGACGGGGAGGGGCTCGGTGGTTTTGGTATAAGTGGAGGATGGCAGTGCAGACGCGGATATGTTGAATCTTAATTGGTGATTATTAGGTTTTGATGGCGATATGGTGGCAGAGGTGGCGGCGGCGGTGATGGTGGAGAGCTTCAGGCATACGGTGGCCATTGTGAGTGAGTGCGAATGAGAGCGGCGGCGGCGGCGGCGGTGAAAAAGGCTGTGTTACTGTGTATATAATTTTGTTTAAGAGGGGTTTGTGTTTTTACTAATGCCAGGGCATTTTTCCTATCGCCACGGCTACCTTTTTAGAGAAACTCGCTTTTACCCCTCTTATTATATTAGCTAGTGTCTTCACTCTTCATACGTCGAGTCATCGAGAATAGATATGAGGGTTTTTTTTTTTAATTAACTTCGAAATAAGAGAGTGCTGATCTTTAATTACAGCTCAAGTTTTTTATATTTGAGAGTTCTTCACATCCGATTATCGAGATTAATCAAATATCTTAAATACGTATTTCATCTCTTATTTCCAATAGCATGCATATATTATATTATTTATATATATAATTGTGCATGTAAATTTTGAGGTAGTGAAGTTTGACTAAGAATTATGTGGCTTTATTACTGGTTGGCTTGACCTATTCATAATTAATTGTAGCTATGTAACAAAATAATTTCCTATATATCCAGATATATATATTCAACGTTACTTACATCGGTTGGGGGGGGGGGGGGGGGTGGTTGTTAAATTAACATCGAAATAAGAGAGTGAATCTTTGATTACAGTTCAAGTTTTTCATATTTGAGAGTTTTTCACATCCGATTATTAAGATTAATCAAATATCTTAAACTAATGTTAATAAATTACCGATTTATGCCTTCAAAAAAATTACCGATTTACATTTCTAAATTTTTGATGGATTGAAATAATCAAATATGCCCGAAATACTCAATTGGCGTCTAACAAAAACATTGAATTGCGTTTTTTTAGTAATGTATTTTTTTTCCTTTCTTGTGTTAAATACACAATTGGCGCCTAATTGTACAAAAATATTGAATTGTATTTTTTAAGTTTTTCTTCTTGTGTTACATTTTGTGGTTATGATATTATGGTACGGACAAAAAAAAAAACAACTACATGAATTGACATATACGTGTGATATAATAATTCATAATATGTCTCAAGAAAATGAAGATCTATTCTAACCCAACAAAAAATGCTGCATACAATGAAATTCCACAAATGCAACCATTTAAATATTCAGCAAGGCATTCTTACTTTTTTTTTTTTACATTAAATATGATCTTTTACAGAAAGCAACCAAAAAGTTTATGATCCTAAATTCCTCACTGCAAGTTTGTTTCCCTGCTAGGATTTTCTGTCAGTCTAGCCCACACAGTCTTTCCACAATATAGTAACGTTGCGATTGCCACAACATAGAGTAGAGGAATGCCGACGGCACAGCCACCAGATGCAAGATTTATCAGTGTCTGCAAGGAGACGAGGATTTATTCAAGATTAGGAGAAACGGTTTCTACTTATTGCATGAAAGGAAATGATATCGGGTTTCACAACCAAGAATTTCTATCTTTTTTCTTGCCCTCTAATGTTTCAAAATTCTTACTATACAAGCTTCGGCCTTAAGAAACCCAAAACCACAGAAATATTCAAAATATCATAAAGTTGCGACTCTAGTAGAGATATAGAAACTAAATAAACTAAGGATGGTCAGGGAGAACATAGAAGGCCAATATAGAAGACAAGTCTTTCCACAAGAAACAAGAATGCATTCAAGTTTAGCACAAGGACCCTGTGAAATCTAAGAATTTCAACTAAACAATATTTCACGACGATCTAGGATGTTCATAAGGTTTCCTTTTCAATAGGCTTGATCAGAAATTCACAATCAATCAATGTGTAATACACAAAAACCAGAGTGACAGCTTCTTTGACAATTATCAGTTCTTAAGATAATCCTCAGTACAGATTCAATGGCCGTTCACTAGTTCGTGGAAAGTTTAATACTATTAATCAACTTAGTTAATGGTCCTCCAAATCTATGTTTAATCAATCTCCACATTGGTAATGCAAAACACTTAAATACACAATCTGTATAGCCAGTATAAGTTATGCAGTTCATATACTTTGTTAACGATAGAGAATAATGACACTTACAAGCAGTCCTGCTGCAAGATGAACAACAGGAGCAAAATATTGGTCCTTTTTGTTTCCTTCCGAGTAACCATTGAATGCAATAACCATAGAGAATGTGTGGATTGTAACAAATGCAAGGGCCATAATAGCTGCAGAGAAGGAAAAGGAGTAAGCAGTGTTTTTAGAAAACTATGGAGATATGAGTCATATGACATGATTTGCTGTATCATAAATAATATTGTAAGAACCATGATAAACAAACCAAGTGTAAAATCACAACAAACAACAAATAAATAAATTATTTATGCCAACTTTTCATTCAATACAATATGATCCAGAGTAAATTCAAACAATTAAATGACTAAATTGCGACAACATACTAGATGCATTTACATGAAATGTCATCTAATACCTTCATGACATTACTTGTTGCAAGTAAAAGTATCACATCAAAATATTACTTAATTCCCTTTATTTATGATTAGTTATGCTCATGGTCCGACCAACCACCTAACTTGGTCCAGACAAAAGAGGAAGTCGTCTTAATGTGATAGAGAAAGAGTATCAATGAGAGTCAAACAATAAGAATTCGAAATGATTGTAGTAAAATAAGAAAAATTATACTGTTTGGACGAACTAATAACTCTAGTTACCAAAGAGAAGCTGTGAGTCTCAATCAAGAGAAGAGAACTAAAGATAAGTTGGGAGTCTAAATTTAATAAAAGCACTAGTAATTTTCAATCCTGCATATATCAACAAGCATGAGATGCTACAAAAACTTTCATAATCAAACAGATATACACAAGTCCATGCAATTAGCACTATTGCTCTTAGTAGCATTGCTTCTGATTCCAGTCTGAATTGCATGATGTCAAATCAACCAGCCACTTACAGGAGACAAGGAAAAATGGTATCTTTGAGCATTTTTCTACATAATACGTTGCTGGCCCAAATGCAGGAGATAAGAGGCTTATGCAGAAGAAAACAGCATGTGCCACACCATGGCCCATTCCACCAGCTGCAGCACAAACGCAATAGCATTCAGAAACAGGATAATAGCATAGGGATGGGAAAACTACTGCAACCGACCAACCAGTTCACATTCAAGGAGTGGGAAGATTTCAGATAAAACTGCATGTTTCGCATAAGAAAAACTGGGAAGCTTTGTAGAGTATCCCTTATATTTCAATAAAACTTCAAAAGGCTGAATTTAGTTATTATCCACCCTTCTGAAAGTCCCTTTTCAGTTTTCACTGAAAACAAATTTTATTTTTAGAATTAGGATAGTTTAGAGAAAAGCATGAGGAGTGACCACGAAAAGTTTATTAAAAGCATGGAATATAGTGTTAAGGGGGTAGTAACTTGTAACTGTACCTTCAAAATTAAAAAAAGGTACATAACAATATTATGCAAGTCAAACCCAAAGAGATATTAATAATCACTTCCCCTACAGAAAGCAACATTTTATACGTGCAAGGTTGCAATAGGCATACAATTCGACTTCCCACATATGAGGATGCCTTCCATCATTTGAAACAGACCAGATGTTATAAACAAGTTTGTCAGTCAAACCATTTGTCATAGGGCAGCTAATCAGAAAAGCAATAAGAATCAGGTTTCATCTATAAAAGGGAAGCCAATTTATTTGGTGCCAGGATAGATTCACTAAGGTTCTGATGTCACTTGCAATTAACATTGATTAGGAACTTTAAAAACATATTAAGAGTTTTTTTTTTTTTAATAATATCGGAACATGAGGGAATGCGTGTATATAATGGTATTTAAGATATGTAAACCTATCCATGGATGGAGTAACATGATTCAGAAGATTCAGCATCATATCAGTGGATTTCATGGGCATCTGATCCAAACACAAGGCTGACACTCTTTGCACAGAAAAAAGTTGACAAGTACCAGAAGCACTTTCATGCATGTGAATCACATAGTAATTACTAGTTTCGACCATCAGAAGGAGATCTAGGGAACTTAAGGCCGCTCTAAACAGTGAACGGAGACTGCATGCACATATTCCGCAAAACGGATTCATGAATACTACATAGAATTCGAACTCAGCAAAAGGTAATCCACAAACATGATTAGGAAGGAAAGGGAGGACATCAGCACCCTTGACAGTCAAATAGAAAAATGTACCAAAGAAAAGAAGAGGAAAAAAAAAAAAAAAAAAAACAAACAAACAAACACACACACACACACACACACACGCACACACACATAAACCATGAAACGTACCAAGTGCAATTTGCATCTTATCAGTGATGTACAGGCGAGGTTTGGAGACTTTATCTGCATAACCATCTAACATTTCTTCCATCCTCCTAATACAGATTAACAGAACATATATAGACAAGATTAATTCTGGTTATACATAATATACAAATGATAACAAATCAAGCAGCAGCAAACATAAAGTCACAAGCAAGCTGCTCAAAATAAAACCAGAAGCAATGCATGTAGTTTCCAGGACCAAACCAAGCCATGTTTGGCACGTATTTAAATATAGGAACGCTTATAAATCCAAAAAAACCTTCACTAATTGATTAGCATTTTCATTGTTACAGTGTCCAATCAATAACAAAAAAAATGGGCTCATACCTCCAACCATACCATAAAATCAAAAGATTATCCAATCGGGATTAAGATAGTATGTATTAAGTATCAATGAGTATCAATTTATATCATTGTCAGATCATACAAAAGCTGATCTCCTAGATCCCAAAGCATAAAATGCAATATCAGGAAAAAGGACACAGCATCAATGGTCTTCTGATTTGACTAAGCACATTTCAAACTGGATTTACCTTTATAAAAAATATCAATAGTCAGATGCAGTGGCCAAGACCAAGTCGCTCGAATCTCATTGTTATTGGGTCTGCTAAGATGCGACAATAAAGGACGTATTCCATGCATATAAGTACATCTTTCACACAAGACATGAAACTACCTTATTATATATTCTAATCGACAAAGCTATGCCTACTTAATAAGACAGAATTTTTTTACTCATATGACTGCGTTCTTGGAGGGGAAAAGTGGATGGTTTGTTACAAAGTATCAAACAACAAAACATCATGTCATCATCCAGCCATGGAATACAGAGAAGGAGACAGAGCTAAACCTAGGCTAATAAATTCAGGGCCTCTAGCTATATTATGAGCGGCTTGAGCCTGTGAAAAATTTGAAATTGATTATCTTAACCAAATTAACCAATTTAACCAATTCTCAGATATCTTGCAGGATTACATCACCATATATTTCTGGAATTGTTGCTCCATTTAAGACCATCAATCAACAATTAAAGAGTTTTACTTTGAGAGAGCTAAAATCATACGAAAACATCCACTTTACAAAAACTCCAATTCAAACACCTAACATGAACCAACTCTTGGAGAGTTTAGTCATAAGATGGCTACAAATTTATGAATACTTGTCATCAATTTGTAATTGACCATACGACCACATTCAAGCACTGAAAAAAACAAAATGACAGGCCTCAACAACATAAAATCCATCAGCATTTATAACAATCAACAATTAACTAAATGCATTTCCAAATAGAAAATTCGAGGTAAGTGAAAACAAACTAACTTATTGACTCTCCACAGGAAAAGGCGGAGAGCTTCTTGGAGGGCAACGGAAGAAAGAAGGAGAAGAGCAAAAGGCCACCACATCGCCGTTTTGAAGGGGAGAAACGCTCTCCAGACTGCCGATAATGCAATGAGACTCATCAGCCATACCAATGTACTACAATCAAAAGCAGAAAGTACAACTCAAAAATGTCATCCTACGGAAGATGTGAATAGCCCTAACATGTATGAATTTCCAATTACTCCCAAACTCAAGAAGAAATATGGCAAAACCTTGAAAGAAGAATTAGAGTGAGAAAGGGCTTGCGGGAAATAACGGCGACGAAGAGTGAGAGAGAGGGGCCCAGTGCTAGCAACGCGTAGCCGATCCCCGCCGCCACCGTCATCTTCCTCCGCCGGGATTAAGCTTCCCTCTCAATCGGAGACAATTTTAAGGCTTGGCTTTGTGCGAGCTCTTTTGATTGGCTAATCAAATGTCAGTTTGTTCGTTGTATGTAATTATTTTGAGTCTGCTCTTTTCTGTTTTATTTTCTGTGAAAAGGAGGGAATAATAATAATAATAATAATAATAATAATAATAATAATAATAATAATAATAATAATATACTCTGTTTGGTAGTAGAGAGACTCTTTTTTGCATATCCAATGTGACGCATTATCTTGCTAACTTAGAGCAATTGCAACGGGGAATCGATCACGTAGTGGCGGAGCTAGTAAGGGAGGGGGAGGGGCCCCACCACAGATTTTTTTTTTTTTCTTTTGAATCCTATTATCAAAATTATCGAAATTATTGGAAATCGAGTATCAGTCCCGGTTGCGCAACACCGCTGAAGTAAGAAATCGCAGGATATAGGAGGGGGAGAGGGGCTGACTTTTACTGAAAAGAGTGAGAAGACTGAACAAAAATATAGCCATGACGGTCAGTGCTTTAAAGAAAGAAGATGAAGTTACAAATAAAATAAGTGATGTTGGTTTTTAGCTTAAACTAGAAAACGCTTGTTTTAAATGAAAGTAACACTTTATTAGTTAAATTATTGATCCAAACAATTCTTCTTCAAACGATTTTTGTATACAAAAAAACTAAAATGAAAAAATGAAACGTTTTATGAGAAACAAAAAATAGATTTCAGAGACTTAATTATCCTTTTGTTTTATTCATTTCGTATTGATGGAATACAACTTTCTTTAGCATATTTATTTCATTGTGCCTATATTTTTCTTGTAAAGTTCAGCCCCCTCCCTCGATATTTTCTGGCTACGCCACTGATCACCGGTATTGATCTGGTGTCGATCCCTCTCAATATAACCCTCTCTCGATATAGGGTATATCGGGCGCCATTGTGGAGGTAGGGAGGCGGTATCAAAGATGACAGTTTCGAAGGTGGTGTCGATATATGGACACCGCTTTCAGATCAGGTGGGCATTTCTTTGGGGACACGTGGCGTGTCCCCATTGGTCCGAGCTATTTTTTTTTTTCAGAATTAAAAAAAAAATCTCCAACGGTTACAATTTTTTCATCCCCTATAAATACCCCTTCAATGCATTCATCCTTTACACCAAAATTCATTCTATACCTTCAAAATTCAATTCTTCACCTAAAAAAAATCACTATTTCCTTCCACAAGCTATAATAAAAAAAATAAAAATAAAAAATGAGTTGGCCGGGTGCGTTTTTCAATCATGAAGAGGAGGAGGAGGAGCAACGTCGGCGACATATTGAGTTGGGTCAGCGAGCCATGGAGCTTTACCAACAAGTATACAGTGATGATTCGTCGGATGACGAACCAGATACGAGGACGTACTTGCACCGGATTTAGAAGTTCAATTTTTCATCTTGACTTCTAAGACTATAAGCAGCAACGATCGTGGAGATCGCGCTCGCTTACAAGCCACGTCAAATCGAGCTCACGCGCTCGCTAGGGTTGCAGCGGCAAGCTCACCCCTTTGTGAGCTCTAAATGTGGATGGGCCCATCATAAATCTCATTTTTTGCGAGCTCGCTGCAAGCTCCACGCTCTACAATGGTAAGCGAACTCCACGTGGAGCTCGCTTGGACAACAAGCACATGCGCGAGCGTGCCGCTGCCCATAGTCTAAACATTATACACAAATATTTATATTTCAATGGAAATTCAAATTCCTTTGGTTTTTTAAATTTTTTTAATCATGTTATACCAATTCATCACAGACAGAAATTTGTGTGCAGATTCTCTACCGTGCAGATGTGCACCCGCCTCGACCCGTCCGGCTAACCCAACCCACGTGTGGCGCGTGAGATCCTCAAACAATGTGATATCTTACACTAGGTAAATCCTTAACTCTCTCCCTTCTTACTAAGACTGAAGAATGTTCTTGTGAATTATGGTCAATACCGAGTATACAAGCAGTAATTTCAAATCCAGAGGTCAATTGTACTCTGGCAACTTTACGTAAGGCAGAGTTTGGTTTTTTGGGGATGATAATGGAAAAGTTGATAGATAAGTCACCCTTACTGCCACTCTACAAAACCAAACATGAGATTTTCACTTCATACGGATCCTCATTCAATTCTTTCGAATTCATTGGATTTTTTTTCACACTCGAGAATCCTCTCCCTTCTTCCACTCTGTCTCAAAGAGTAACTAGGGCCAATTTAGTCACGTTTTCATGTTCCAATCGAACACTTTTCAGTTTTGATTATTCTCAAATGAGAAGATTATTCTCAAATGAGAAGATTATTCTCTTTACCAAACATATGTGGATCCAATCACGACCCTATAAGGCTATAATAAGAACAAGAGATCTTTCTCGATCAATCCCCTAGCCCCTTATTCTTCGAGAATCAGAAAATTTCAAGTTTGAATTTGTTCATTTGGAATCAGGGTTACTTCATTTTTTATTAATTTTATTTAATATTAATTTCTATTTCCCTCTCTTTTCTTATATCATTTATCATTCCTTAAGTTCCATAGGTTTGATCCTGTAGAATTTGACCATTTTAAACGAAGGGTACGAAATAAATCTGATTGACTTTTCAATCAAAAGGACTGTGTGAAATCTTCGCTGAACCCCCCTCCCCCATCCCTATCTTAAAGGTACAAAATCAAGAGAGAACCTTTTCTTCTGTATGAATCGATCTTATTCCCAATTCCTTCCCGAAACCCCCTAAGGAAAAAAAAATATCGAATTGGATGGATCCCAAATTGACGGGTTAGTGTAAGCTTATCGATGCAGTTATGCACTCTTCGAATAGGAAATCCGTTTTTCCTGAAAGATCATGGCTTTCGTACTTTGGTGGGTCTCTGAGATCCTTTCAATGACCGATATTGTGTTAATGTTGAAGGGATATCTATCTAATCCGATCGGTTGCGTAAAGCCCGTGATAGCAATGGAAACCGGGAAAGTGTACAGAAAGGACAATTCTATGAAGACTTGATTTCGCTACGGCTTCGATGGGTTCCCTTAACCAAGCCACTGCCTATGAGTCGCCAACTCATTCTTCAATAGGCACGCGGTAAGAGCCCTGGCGGCTCCTCCCACTGCTAGGGAGCTTACAGTTTCATGTTCTATTTCACTCCCAATGGGGGTTCTTTTCACCCTTCCCTTACAGTACTACTTCGTTATCGGTCACCCATGAGTATTTAGCCTTGCAAGGTGGTCCTTGCTGATTTACAAGGGATTCCACGTGTCCCATGCTACTCGGGTCATAGCGTAAGCTAGTGATGCTTTCGGCTATTGGACTTTCGCCATCTAGGGTGCATCATTCAGACTGCTTTGCCTAGCAGCACGACACTTGTATTGCTCTCCTACAACCTCGTTTTCACAGTTTAGGCTGCTCCTATTTCGCTCGTCGCTACTACGGAAATTGCTTTTGCTTTCTTTTCCCCTGGCTACTAAGATGTTTTAGTTTGCTAGGTTGTCTCTTGCATGCCCATGGATTTATCAGCATTTCGAAAAGTTGCCCTATTCGGGTACTACATGCCTAACTCTTCGAAGCATTTCGTCGATTACTACACCCTTCCTTGTCTCTAGGTACCTAGGTATCCACCGACCGTAAACCTTTCCTCGTTTGAACCTCGCCTTTATAAATTATAATTATAAATAAGGCTATGCCATCCTAAGGTGATGCTAAATGGATGAATCTTATCAACGTCCATGAATGATAAATCATAGATCGAACCGCCAAATCGAAAAATTGGGTGTTATCATATAGCTTTGTATCGGCTAAGTTCATAAGTTAGAGATAAGCGGACTCGAATCGCTGACATCCGCCGTAGGGTAAACCACCGCCTCTCATGCCCCCAATTGATTCTACCATAGAGGCCCCCTCTTTCCGCCCGATTCTTTGGTCTTAAGAACGTTGTTGAATGAGTGATTGCCCTTCTCCGACCCTTACTGCCCAACCTGAGAACGGACAGCTAACGTGTTCCACTTATTGAACAGGGTTCTATGGTCGGTCGGTGAGCCCTGAATGCCGAAGGCACCCTTGGGGTGATCTCGTAGTTCCTACGGGGTGGAGATGAAGGGGTCGGCCTATGGATTTTCCTTCCCTTTTCTTTTGCCGCATTTTGCTCAAAGGGTTGAAGGGAGATAGTGCACCAAGTTGTTCGCAAGGGCCAACTTGATCCTCTTCCCAAGGGATCTCAAGTAAGGGACCATGGGAGAGCTGCCGACTCCAACTACCGTCCATGCATGATCCATAATAGATCTGACCAACTACCGATCCTACCTCCTCTATATTCTTGACAACCCATTTTTGTCTCCGTAGAGTCTCTCAGTGGCATGTTTCGGTCCTCTTCCCCATTACTTAGAAAAAGCGAGCCACATGTTCAGGTACAAGATACTATCGTTACTGCCTGGACAATTAGGCATCCAACCAGTTGTCTCAACGACCCAATTGCAAGAGCGGAGCTCTACCAACTGAGCTATATCCCACTGAGCCAAGTGGAGCATGCATGAAGTAGTCAGATACTTCTTCTATTCTCTTCTTTTCCCTGGCGCAGTTGAGCCATCCTGGACTTGAACCGGCGACCTCACCCGTGAAGTAAATCATTACACCTATGGTTCAACCAATTGGGAAAGAATCAATAGATTTCTTTTCGGGAGCGATTCATCCTTACCGAACTCAACATACAACTCCCCGTTGTACTGCGCTCTCCAAGTGTGCTTGTTCCCTCCTTCTTCCTTAACCTGGCAAGTCTTTGTGAAATAACTCCGATGAGAAGAAAAAAAAAAGTCGTTAAGAGACCCTCCTGGCCCAACCCTAGACACTCTAAGATCCTTTTTCAAACCTGTTCCCATTTCGAATAAAGAGATAGATAAATAGACACATCCAATCTCCTGATCCCTGCAGAAAGGAAAAAGAATTTCACGCTCTTTCTTTCAGGAAGGGAGGACTAGGAAAATCCTATTAATTGCAACTTTTTCCAGACCTCCGGGAAAAGTATGAAAAAAAACGGATTGAATGGTACGATCCCTTCGTCACCCTAGAATGAAGGGGGTGATCTCGTAGTTTTGGTCTGTGAAGATGCGTTGTTAGGTGCTTCCATTTTCTTTTCCCATTGAGGCCAAACCTAAACATGTGCTCGAGAGATAGCTATCCATACACTAATAAGGGATATGTATGATTCTCGAGAAGAGAGGAGCCATGGTGGTCCCCCCCGCCCGATCGGATCCCACGAGTGAATCAAAAGTTGGATCTATATTGGATCTTACGCATTACTCACCCGTCCGCCATTGTAAACACCACTTCCCGTCCGACTTGCATGTGTTAAGCATGCCGCCAACGTTCATCCTGAGTCACGTTCGAACTCCCATGAGATTCATAGTTGCATTACTTATAACTTCCTTGTTCGTAGACAAAGCAGATTCATAATTATCTTTCATTCGAAGGCATAACTTGTATTCATGTGCTTCATATTCGCCCGGAGTTCGCTCCCAGAAATATAGCCATCCCTTCCCCCTCACGTCAATCCCACGAGCCTCTTATCCATTCTCGTTGAATGACGGAGATGGGCAAATCCAATTAGAAAAACTCACACTGGGTTTAGGGATAATCAGGCTCGAACTGATGACTTCCACCACGTCAAGGTGACACTCTACCGCTGAGTTATATCCCTTCCCTACCCCCATCTAGAAATAGAACTGACTAATCCTAAGTCAAAGGGTCGAGAAACTGAACGCCACTATTCTTGAATAAGTTAGAGCCCGAGTCTTCTTTTCGCACTATTACGGATATAAAAGTAATGGTCAAAATTGGATCCAATTGTCAACTGCCCCTATCGGAAATATAATTGACTAGCGATTCCGAAGGAAGTGGAGTTACATCCTCTTTCCATTCAAGAGTTCTTTATGTGTTTCTACGCCCCTTTGAGACCCCAAAAAGTAGACAATTACTTTTCTTAAGTCTTAAGAACACATACAAGATTCGTCTACAAAAAGGATAATGGTAACGCTACCATTAACTACTTCATTTATGAATTTCATAGTAATAGAAATGCATGTCCTACCGAGACATAATTTATAGGGAAAATTGCATCAAAAATCCTGACCTTTTTCCAATTTCCGGTTTTAAACCAAACCTTTTATAATTCGCAAATTAATGTACAACCTTCCAAATTTGATGCAATTACCTCTCGTGCTCGATTTCCCCCCAATTTGCTGCTGACAAGGAAGCCGGAATATTTTTCAACACACTTCATCTCCATAATTCTTCTCCATCGGCTTCCTCATCTCCATGGGTTCTTCATCGGCACAATCTGGATCTTGGAATAATCCTGAAGCTCAGCAGCGGCTACCTGCCCCCCATTGTTTCTGCTTCATCACTATCGGGACCACAGCTCCACCAGTTGAGCAATGATAAAGCGCACCAAGACAAAAGATGACAATAACCTATTCTCTAGTAGATTCGAGCAATAATTTAACCCAAATCATCAAACAAATAAAAAATAGAGCAAAGTAGATTTGAATCTGTCTGTCGCTAATAGAGTATTAAAAAATTAGGGTTATTGATTCAGAGTGTTGTGTCGTTTTTGGTCTGCTTTTCACCTCATATATGATTAAATGAACGACGTCGTTTAGGACAGGAGTAAAACGACGTCGTTTTGTGCCCATTCACCAATTAATATCAGATATGCATAATTATTTAACACATAAGCAAATTAATACCATGGAAATAATTTGCCACGTAGGCAATCGATTTCTGCCGGAGATATGCCGTAGAAGGTAATTGCATCAAATTGGAAGGTCGTACATTAATTTGCGAATTTTAAAAGGTTTAGTTTAAAACCGAAAATTGGAAAAAAGTCAGAGTTTTTGGTACATTTTTCCTAATTTATAATTTGCTAGCCTCTTGCCCAACAAGCAAAGATTTACCTATGCAGAAATGATGATTCATTCGGATCAACATGAAAGTCCAACTGCATTGCATTGCCAAAATCCAAATTGTATACTCCCTCTGTCCCACTCTAGTTGTCCTACTTTCTATTTCGGGTGTTTCATTCCACTTGTCCTACTTCCTTTTCTGAAAATAATTAGTTTGGTTAATTACACTCACTTAACACCTTTCAACCTACTTTTTTCCTCATTTTCTGTGTCATTCACTATTTTCATTTTCTCTCTACTCACTTTATTCCACTTTATTTCACTATTCACTCTCTCTACCTACTTTATTTCACTTTAATAACTCCACTAAATACACTTTCTACCCTTAATTGTTTTCTCCTTAATTCTCGTACCCAAAAAACTAGGACAACTGGAGTGGGACGGAGGAATTATTTTATATTTGAAATTTATTATTGGAAGTTGTTCAAATTGGTGAATTATGGGAGAGGAGAAAACACAATGATAAATAAATATTTTACTAGTAAATTGTAAAAGCTACATAAAAGAAAATAATAAGAACCTATTTATACCAAACTTATTCAATAATTAAATCTATATTTCTAACAAAAATAACATGAAGTCGAGAAAAGCCAAATTACTAATTTTGGAATTCCAACTTCAGTATTCTTTTTCTTTTTTCTTAAAAAGTTAGTATAAAATTCCAATCCAATTACAAGAACGTTTTTACATCCATATTCAAACTCAATTCAATCCTAGCCCGACCCAACCCGACCCGACCCGGTTGCTTACAGTTGAAGCATCGTTGAATTGAAATTTAGCTTCGCAACTGATCAACGAATCAATTGAAGAAGATGCGTTGGTCCCCTTTTCTAGGGATTCCAATTTTCTTGGCTATACTCTCTTTCTCTATCTACAATTTCTCCTCTTTCAAATTTCCCACCAATCCTTCTCTGCCCGTAAGATTTTCAATTTCATTTTTCACTATTCTGTTGTTGTTAATGTCTTTTCACACTGTTTTTGATTCAGTTATCTTCACTTCTGTTGCTGATTTCAGAAGTTATTCACTGCGGAAGAACTAGCTCTTTACAACGGAACTGATCCGCAGCTGCCGATTCTACTTGGAATATTAGGGTACTGAGTTTGAATTCAACTTATTAGTATATTCAAAGACAAAAAATAATAATAAAAAATTGTGTATTCTTTGCTAGTCTCTGTTTAGGTAATGTTGTAATAATCCTTTGCTTGGAATACAGATCGGTTTTTGATGTAAGTAAAGGCAAAAGTCATTATGGTGCTGGAGGAGGCTACAACCATTTTGCCGGAAGGTTAGTTTATCCGTTCCTTAATTCGTTGTTAAATCCATATTTTCTTATATCTATGTATGTATGTAGATTTTAATGTGATTGTCACATGTATTTTTGTCTAGTTTATGATGTATATTATGTGTTCGCGCCATAGATTACTGCACGAAACACATAATTTTGATGCTAAGGAACGATAAAACATCTGTGTGGGATGGATTTTTGTTATGTTGTTAATGGCAGAGGGAATTTAGATGGCAATTTGGAAGGGGTAACATGCATTGCTTTAGATGTCCAGTACTATAATTATCGGCCGTGCTGTGAAATTACTATAATTGCTATGAAATTGCTTGCGGAGGGCTAGTGATGTAGAAGAGTTTTCTTAAGACTGTTTTGTTTAGACAAGTGGGGAAAGCTAATGGTTGAATTCTGAGCTATCATTTACCGACACTCGTAAAATAGCACATTGATATGACTTTGATTGATGTAATTTCCTCATTTTTATTGGTGGAGTTCTGTCATCTTCCAAAATAATGGCTTTTATTTTATCGAACACATTTGGAAATTTGGGGAAGATTCCGTATTTGTAACAGTAGTTGATTTCGTGGAAGTTGCCTATGTATTCAAAGTCGACATGTTTGCATCTTTCTCCGTGATTGGTGGGTCGATGTCAGTTGTGAACAGGTAAAGTACATTTTTCTACAAAAGTCTATTAATATTGGCATCCCAATTGCACGAGTAGCTGAAAAATAATTCTTACTGTATGCTTCAAGATCTAACTGTCTGTTGTTGTGCATGAAGATGTGGCATCTATAATGGCTAAAAACCTCTCTCAAGGATATATTTGAAGAATTTCTACTGTACTTATTAATTAAATATCTTAATTATTTATTTCATGCCGAAACCTCATTCTGACAAGATCATATGATTCATTGTATATAAATTGAAGAATTCATTTTTCATGATTCTGGTATCATGCCTATATTTAATTATGTGCTAGAAATATAATCTCAGGTCAAGGATGATTTATGAAAATGGAATTACTAACTCCTTTTTGCATGCTGATTTTTGATCAATGATTCTCTCAGGGATGCTTCTCGAGCATTCGTCTCTGGAAATTTCACTGGTATGCACTTTAATTATTGCTTTAACTCTCTCTATTGTTTCCTTATATTGACATAAGAAAAAAATAGTTCTATTTTCCTTTTCCTAATACAAATTTTCATTTTCTCCACGAGCAACCATTGGTAATTCCCTTCAAGAAAATATTTTTTTGCATTCTTTCTGCACACATTTTATATTGTAGCTTCCCTTGGAGTTTCATTCAGTAGCAAGTGTTTTCGGGAATGATTAAATTGGTTATTGGTGATTTGCATCTGATCATTGCATAGCTTCTGGAATAACTAATTCCTCAGGAAATGTTAAAATGATGTTCGAGTAACCATAGAACAGTTGCATTTGTATGCTTAATATTTGTCTAGATCCTTAGCAGGAACGTTCTGCTACTCGTGTAGACCCCACCTGGAAAAATATGTTATTAACCACAAATTCTGGTAAATGTAATAACAATAATAAATAGTAGTAACAATAATAACTACTCCCTCCGTCTACGAAATGGTTGCCATATTCTGGACGACACGGGTTCTAAGAAAATGGTAGGTTTTAGTGAATTATAGTAAGTATTATTGTGAGTGGAGTAAGGGTCCTACAATAAATGTGAGTGGAGTAGCAAAAGTGGCAACTATTTCGTAAACAAACTTAAATGGCAAAAGTGGCAACCATTTCGTGGACGGAGGGAGTATTAGTTTATAACATTGATGATTGATATTGATACCAAAAATAATGACAATAAACAATTTAATTAGCAAAAATAAAACAATAGCATTTTAGAATAGTCAATTACTACTATTTACTACTTGTAATTGAAGTAAATTCTATACTCCAAGTTTTTGAGCTTGCTGAGTTCAGTTTGCAAGTTTATAAGTGTCTTTGATATATTTATGCAGGTGACGGACTTACAGATAACTTGCATAATTTGTCTAGTGCTGAGGTAATTCATTTTATTTCATCTTACATGTTGTTTGCTTATTAACTGGTGACATGGTTTCATGTTTGCATTGAGAATTGATCAACTCTTAACAACACCATTCTGCTTATATTCAAATGCCCTCTAGAATTCTCATAATTTTTAAAAAGACAATCTGAGACTGCAGATAACCATTCAAAAAGTTCCAACGTTTCATTTGCGAATAGTGATCCAAACTTCCACTAGTAATAGTGACCCACCAGGCAATTCCCTCTTGTAAATATTATACACTTATTTATGAAAGAAGGTGTAATCCTTACAAACACCAGAATTTATTAACGTTCTTCATGTATAGGATACGGGTGTTATGGTATGTTGTTTCTTGAACATGTATTCTCTTCTGGATTTCTTGATTCTCTTTCTATAATTGGAGATATTTCTTTGTTTCTATTAATATTCACAGGTGAAAAGCATTGTTGAATGGCGAGATTTCTACTCCAGGACATACATGTATGTGAGTATTTCTTGTAAACTACATGTTGAAATTGCGACAGCGAAAACCCTTGGAAGTATATTCTTTTGAGATTACCTGTTTGATTGAATTGGTTTTTTCACTCTTTATTGAGCCGATTCTACACCCAGATATTTTTACATTTTTTTTATTTTTTGGTCAGTATATTTCATATTGTCAATAATGGAACAAAAGGTTGATCTCTCCTGTATCCATTGACCTTTTATATTACAGATTTGTGGGTAAGTTAGTTGGTCGTTATTACGATGCTGAAGGAAACCCCACAAAATACTTGAAAGGGGTTGAAGTAAAGGCAGCCAGAGGCGCTCAGCTGCTGGAGAAGCAGAAGAAAGAGGAGGCCAAAGTAGTCAGCTGTAATTCTAGGTGGAGTCAGGAAGAAGGATCGGAGGTATGAGTTTCTTTTTCACAAAATCTATTAAAATTTGGTCTGTTATTGGGTACAGGAAGTTTGATTCCAATTTCTTTGTTCAAAGTATGGTTTCTAATTCTTCTGTTTGTTATCAAATTCATGACATTGAACAACACCTAATTCAACATCCCGTGTGGACTTGAGCTCATCTTAACTGGAAATAATGGTCAGTATGTAGAGTTTAATGGCCGTGTTTACTGAATCTATTTGGTGTGGGGTGACTTTCAGGTATGGTGTGACGAAGGTTACCCTAGGCTAGTTCAGAGGCCCGTAGAAATAGCTCTGACGGGGAAAATGAGCAAGCGCTGTGCTTGCTTCAAAGAAGACGAACTAGAGCAGACGGGTCTAGAAGTCTACGATGGATGTGATTACTTAGCCAAGACATGCCGATTGTAGTACAGGTACAGAGTCTATACTCTACATAATGCTGTGAAATTCTTGAAATTTTGTCATTCATCCTTGCAGCCTTGGGCGCTGCTTCTAAGAGGTGCAGGCTCGTTTGAAACAGGTAGAGTTTATATTGCCTGATTCAGTTTATCTGTAGACTATAAAAATATGAAATCTCAGCATGTTGTCTTTTCGAGTATGTATGATTTAGTTTTTGGCTGCAAATCGCTTTTGTGGAGTATAATTTCTCTTACCAAGAAGTCTTACTGAACTATCGTGTTAAAGCTAATTTATCTTAACTATTCAGTAAATTTCTGGAATATTCAATATTCACCTTTATCCAAGTCTATTCATAGCAACGACAGCGAATAACTGATTTTGTTTACATTGAATATAAAGGAACAAAATTTAATAGTAACAAAAATGAAGAAAAACACACACACACACTGAAATTTCTAACCATGAGCCATGAGATATTATTTTCTCCATTTAGGCATAAATGTTCCGACACCGCTAGAAACATCAGAGAGGATTAGCCACTGTTTGTCTTTTTTAAGAATAAATCAGAGATAGAAAGAGAAGTGAATATGTAACCTTTTTAACTTGATATACCTTACACACCAATTAATCCTGCAACGCAATTCTGCCACGTTCCAGTTACGTTGTCTATCAAAACAACCCTATTATTCCTCTCCAGATACCAGTCGCCAAAAGCTCGTGCAATCGTCTGCAGATCGCAAATTGAGTGTAATTATTATGCCCAGCCTAAGTTTAGATATTATTATTAATTTACACTAAAGGTTATTAATAGTCACTTAAAATTTGATCAGTTTCATTTAAATATTACGTAATCAATTAATAACTAAAAAACCAATTATGGATACCCTGCTGTTAAGATAAAAAATAAATAGCGTGCGAATAACTTTGAATTAAAAAAGTTTGATCTCACATGTATAAGTATGTCTCGTTCAATTTTAAGACAGGCTTTGCATACAATGTTTACACAACCTTCTAGTAGATTTTTTATTTTTTATAGATTCATGCGGTCCATACTATTTTTCTATTTCTTTTAACTATTTTTTTTATTTCTTAGTGGATAGTGCTATTTGAAGACACTGTGTGATCGCCCACACAAACTAAAAATTGTAATATAGGTTTTGAATATGAAAATATACTCTAATTGGAGAAACATAAACCCTAAGGGAAAATGTGATTATTTCCATATTTACAGTCAAATTTCCTTTTATTTACGCGTGTAGCTGGCCAGTGTGACCGAATAGATTTACTAATAATTTTAATTGGGGCTTAAAATCCTCTAATTGGAGTCAATTATTTTTAATTATGAATAATGAATAAGTATTTGATATTAGTGAATCTTATTCACAATTAATGAATTTTTATTTCCTAACTAGGGCTTAAAATCCTCTAATTGTCTACTATTTAATTTTTTTT
The DNA here is from genome assembly GCA_029490685.1 of Schizonepeta tenuifolia. Lineage (NCBI taxonomy): Eukaryota > Viridiplantae > Streptophyta > Magnoliopsida > Lamiales > Lamiaceae > Schizonepeta > Schizonepeta tenuifolia. The sequence continues at coordinate 8,964,547 of CM055956.1, forward strand.
AATAGTAATTCATGTAAACACTTGAACAAGAGACGAACCACTCATTAGAAAGTCTCATCGAATCAAGAGGTTAGGAGTTTGAGTCATGTGTACGTATGTTCCAATAAAAAAAGACATCGAGCATAAGAGAAAGAGAAACTTTCCTTATTTTGTAGAGTAGGTAATCCTTGCCAATTGCTGGGTCTATAGATAAAATCATGAATGAAGCAAGAATTGATAAATAATCCTCTCGACGGGTTTTGACTAAGTTCCATCACCGTTTTCAAGAATACGTCTTGAAAATCTGAAATCAAATATTTTAAATAAGCAGGCTGCGAAATATACAATGAGTTTCTTAATTTGGAAAAAAAAACGTAGATGAATAAAAAACATAAAAAAATGATTATATGTAAAATAAATAATACTCGCTCTATTCACATTCAATTTGTCTCACTTCTTTTAAATAGATTCTCAGTCATCACATACCAAAGAAAACAATTAAACATTCAAAACTCCTTTACAGGTGATGAGATCCACGTTTTAAATTTATTCATGTTTTTATATTTTTTTGCCGAAAAGTAACGTGACAAATTGACGGAAACGGATGAAATAATATTAAATTTAGACTACCCTTTATGAGTTGTAACTGGGTGGAAGTACAATTCTGAGTAGCTTTAAAATCCTTGGTGCAATCTTTCCAGCCTTGCCCATCAGGGGGATTAGGCTTCAAATTGTTGTTTATCTGAAATTAATAATAGATTTAAAAGAAAGAAATTAATAAATTTATTAGTAGTATAAACTAAGAGGGGAAGTGTCAATAAAAAAAATAAGTTGAAAACACTAGAAGAATGTGTGCGACTGCATGTTACGTTTATAATAATAACTTGTGTGTCGAATTAGGACTGAATATATAAAAGAAAAATGAAAAAGTACAAGAAAAATAAAAACAAAAAACACCAAAGCTCGGAGGTTTGAGGCTACACTCTCTAAGTTAGGTGTTCAAAATATTACTATAATATTTTTAATTACTTACTCCTTCCGTCCCGTTCAATTTGTCTCATTTTGCCATTTTAGTTGTCTCATTCAACTTGTCTCATTTTCCTTTAAGGAAATAATTAAGACATCACTTTATTCACTTTATATCACTTCAAAATCACTTTATATCACTTTATGTCACTTCAAAAACATTTTATATCACTTTATCAATTAAAAAATATTTTATATCACTTTATTCACTACACTAAACACACTCTTTATCATCTAATACTCTTGTTCTTAGTCTCCGTGTCGATCCCAAATGGGATAAGTTCAACGGGACGGAGAGAGTACTTAATTTACTTTCTACGGATATTTTAGTTATGTATTACTCCCTCCGTCCCAATCAACTTGGCTCGCTTTTTTTTTGGGCGTTCCACTTAATTTGGCTCGTTTCCTTTTTTGGCAAAGCTTAGATATTATTTCAGTGTTTAAGTACTATGTGTACAGTAGTCTGTTTTTATGAATAGTAAAAATGCACTCACAACCATTTTATCATCAACAATAAAATATTTTATATAAGATATACTAAACACATCATTTACATTCAATCACCTTCTTTTTAATCTCCGTGCTGAAAAGAAATGAGCTAAGTTGAATGAGATGGAGAGAGTATAATATAAATATAGTTTTTATTTGTAATTTTGCTACATGATACTAGTCAATACTTTCTACATATATTTTATTAAGTAAATATATTAAAATTCAATAATTTGTTTGTATTAAAAAAAATAATTTAGCCAGTGTAGATAAAAGAACTTACCTGATATTGATCACAATCAGAATGTAACAGGAACAACGGCGTTTGAACATCTCCAACCACATTTTCAGAAAATAGACACTGAGTGAATTTTTATTAAAACAACATTAAGTATTTCAAATATATATAACTAAAAGAAACAAAAGAAAATTAATATATAATTAGGAAATTAATTTTACTTACCAATCTTGGTGCTAGCCTGGAGGTACATGACTTGGGTAAAAATTTGGCCAATTCCTAGAACAGATAAACATGTCAGTACAAATACAGTAGTTGCAATAGAATGTACTTCTTCCGTCCCGCCGAATACGACCTAGTTCATATGGGCATGGAGACTAAGAAAAAAGGTATTGGGTATAATGAAAGTGTTTAATGTAGTGTGAATGCAATATTTTATAATGCTAATAAAGTTATAGATGAGATGGTTGAGTGATAGTGGGAGTAGGTTAATGAGGTTTAGATGAGATGGTGGACTATGTATATAAATTAATTATTTCCTTTAAAGGAAACAGGTCAAATATAATGGGACGTCCCAAAATGGAAAACAGACCGTATTCGGTGGGACGGAGGGAGTAATTAGATCACCCTCAAAGCTTTGCAATTACATATCTCATATATACGAATAACTTATATATGAAGGTTCTCTATATATTGTTAATTAAAACATGTGAGTGTGCTAGAGTGTTAGCAATAATTTCAAATTCGATCAATTTATAGATACAAAAAAAAAAAAAAAAAATAGTAGTCAAGATATTTTCAGTGGTCAAGTACAAGTCTGCAATATTTCTTACATGAAATCCAATTACATTGGCGTAGTAGTTTTCTCTTTCAATGGCTCCGGGGAGATTTTTCCTGTCATAATTAAACAATAGAAAAAAAAAATTGTCAAAAAGTAGAAATATAAAATTGTAATATAGTATATTACTACAATTTATTTTCAATTTTAATAGATCAATTGAATTGAATCTTACGCCCGAATGAAGAAGCCCGAATCCGAAAAGCATTTTACTCGATAAGTATTAGGGAGATAAGAACGAAAGCGGTCACAATTTAGAATCGTGGCTAACCCGCCAGCAGAAGTTCCAACTAGTAAAGCCTGTCAATTTTATAAATCTTTCCTTAATTAATGTTAATCTCAATTAATTAATTAATCAATAATTCTATTCGGACATACTATGTTTGGACATACGTGCTTGAAACAGGAGAAAATTGTTCGATTGCCTTTAAAATTTCCTTCCTACTCAAACCCTCCTTCTGAAATATCGATCTCACGTACATCTGCTCCCAAAATTTACTCTCATCCACTCCCAACTCCTAAACTTGTGAATTTAAATTGGGATGAAATTTTATAATTAAAATTTAAAAAGTGTATGTTTATTAATAATCAAACTATTGAAACTATAAAATTAAATTATTTTTTAAAAAATCGGTCAAATCCTTATTTTTACCATCGTATATCCAGACATAATATGTTCAAATAGCACTACCCATAATTAATATTGTTGAACCGCTTTCTTAAATATCAATTTTACTAGCCAAGGAAGGATGAATAATACATTTGTAGCAGTAGCCATTCCTTTGGTAGCTATAAGCTCCTCAATTATAGAACTAAAGATTCTTCTTCCCCTAAGATGGAGTTTAGTTTCCTGAAAATAACACGTTAAGTAATTATCATTACAATTAATTACAAGATATGTATAATAATACTACCACACCAAAAAATTTAACAATAAACGAAAGAATAAATTAAAATTCAAACATTGAAAAACATATATACGTACAGGATCAACACCTTCAACATCCGCCATAAATGAAGCTCCATCACAATACAAGATATCAACTCTATTCAGTTAAAGAAATCTAAAATGTAATGAAACATGATTAGCTTAATTTTAAAATTAACAAGATGCTATTTAATTAGCACAAAATAATATAGAGTAATGATATTCGGACACAGTATGACCAACCACACGCGTAAAAAAAAAAAAAAAGTTGACTGTAAAAATGGAAACAATCACATTTCCTCATAGAATTTATACTTCCCAATTAGGGTATATTTCTATTTTCCAAACTTATATTACCATTTTTAGCGCGTATGGCTGACCACAGTGTGTCTGAATATCATAACTCAATAATATATTTGCAGTATATCAAGATGAAAAAGGGAAATAAAATTATTTGTGCCAATAATACTTGGGATACAAATCATCTCAATGACAAAATTAATGCATGGAATTTGAAGGAGCTTTGTAACATGCATGTAACCCAAGAACCGCCATAATCTTCTATCAGAAAAATGAAATTAATTAAAAATAATAATAACGTTCTGTTTCGAGATTAAATAATACAGTATAACTTCCTTAAATTAATAATTGATAAATTAATAATTTTTTTAAGATAATATTTTTTTACGGTCCTGAATATAAGAGTACTATCATTTAAATTTTTACTCGATAAATTAATATCCTTTATCAGTTAATAATTTTCTTCGGTCCCGACTGTATTAATTAATAGATGTTGTTGGGAAATTTGTTAGTAAGAGTTTTGATGAATTCCAAAACCAACTGACCTCAACCAAGTAGATGTTGCCAGAACCTAATATTAATAGTTAGGCTCGCTGTTTGAGCATTGTCAAGATTTTATCTTTACAGGTCTCCAGTTGAAGATGGCAACAAGGCCTCACTCGGATAGAACATCAGTGGTGAGGAAGACAACTGAGCGTTCAATATATTAAAAAGGAGGAAGTTACGTTCATGTCTCAGATCAATAGTCAAGTATCCAAAAAGGGGAAGTCACATTCAAGAAATAGAATATCAGTTGTAAGAAAAACAACTGAGTGTTCATCGGATGAAAAACAGTATGGGGGAAGAAAACATCAGATGAAAGGAAGCCATCTGAGCGTTCGAACCCAACTGATCAGATACAAGGAAGACAACTGAGTGTTCAGTTTCAGAACATCAGTTGTAGAACTCAACCAAGAAGACCAACAGCTTGAAGTTGAAGTCAGCTGAAAGTTCAACTGTTAGTAGTCAGATAGAACATCGGCTGAAGAACAAGTTAGTTGAAGATCGAAAGTCTTAACCGACCACTCATTGTTGGAAGTCTGTTGTTAAGATTTGAATTTTAAAAAGGAAGTCACGTGATGGTTTGACCGTTCAGTCATTACCCTATTTGGCTCAACACAAGGCTATCTCAGATGGAAAGTAGAAGAGCACAGATGCCATATCGGGAAAGTCTGCAGAGATGAGAGACAAGCCATCGCTTTCAAAGAACAGAGATCAACGGCTCCTCCAAAGGCTAGTTGACTCTCTCCGCCTATATATAGAGGCCTTCATTCATTCGAAAAAGATATAAGACACACACGCGAGAAGAAACCAGAGAGCGAAAGAAAGAGCTATATTCTTCACGAGCTGAACTGCATTCAATCTCTTAGAACATCACTTGTTGAGAGTTCTAGAGTTAGTTAGTTTTTGTATCTTTAGATCGAACCTTGAGAACATCACTTAGTGAGAGTTCGTAGAGTGTTAGATCATAGCTCACTTCGTGTTCGAGCTTTTAGTTGGAACCCCATTTTCTTTCACCTGAAAAGGTTTTAGGATCCCACTCTTCCTGCAACTGAGTAGATAGGTTGTTTAGTACCCGAAAACTAAACTGTAAGGTTGATAAGTACCTGCAAACTTATCCTTAACGGTTGCTCAGCCCGCGTAAGCTGAGTGGTTTGTCCAGAAGAACTTGGACAGAGTTGTGTGGACTCACAACTCCCCGTGGACGTAGGAGGTTTCTCCGAACCACGTAAATCTCTGTGTGCTAGTGTTTATTTTGTTTATTTCTTGCATATTCAACTGACCTTCTAACCAGCATTCAAACTGATCTTAGCATTATCAACTGTCTTGGTGTTTGACCGACCTTGCACAAAAGCGTGAGTTGTTTTACGAGTTGTTAATTTCCACCACATTCCGCACAGCACCACTCTTCCAGCTGAGGTTGCTTACTCAGCTGTGAGATTCCAACTGAGTCTTTTTACTCGGTTGGAGTATTTTTCAGAAGTTCAGTTTTAAAATTCTAACTGGTGTATTCCCCCCCATACACCAGTAACTCGTATCGGGACCATCAGATGTTTTATTGTAGCTCAACATTTACCAACAACTAGATCGCACCATGAAAAATGAAAGTTGTATTTGTAGTCAACGGTTACGGTTAGTGATCTCCAAAACTTTTTTTAGTCTTTTATATTTCACTTAAAAGTTCAAATTCATAATCTTTCTATGTTCATATTACATTTAAAACGTTATATCCCCCCACCATTTTATTTCTTATTTCCGTTTCTAAATTAAGCATTCTATGTGTTAAACTATATGATACGTACTGACCTAAAAATTTTCAACCTAATTTAGAAAAAGGGTAATGCTATTTGGACATATTATGTCGAGACATACAATGGTAAAATAGGGATTTGACGGAATTTTTAAACTAATAATTTAATTTCATAGTTTCGACAGTTTGAGTATTAATAAACATACATTTTTTAAATTTTAATTATGAAGTTTCATACCAATTTAAATTCACAAGTTTAGGAGTTGGGTGAGAATGAGAGTAAAATTTGGGAACGGGTGAGCATGAGATCGATATTTCAGAAGAAGGTTTGAGTAGGAAAGAAATTTTGAAGGCAATCGGACAATTCTTTTCCTATTTCAAGCACGTATGTCCAGACATAGTATGTCCGAATAGAATTATTGTTTAGAAAAATAACTTTGGTGTTTGGTTGTCACAATCGGACTATACTTAGTTTCATAATTTGGGTTTGATAGATCTTATTCTTGTCCCTGACTTAATCTCATAATATTACCAATAGGATTAATCATGTTGGATCTTGCTTTATTAAGTTATGAGCTCCCCCTATAACAAAATTATGATTTTAGGTTATTTGATATGGTCAATTTTTATCTACACTATATTCAATTTACTTAAGTGTATTGTAGCTATATTAATAATTAATAATGGGGTGGAGTCCCTAACCTCAGGGTGCGGTCCACCCTTTAATAAATTTAATTTTAATTGGAATTTTTATATTCTCTTTAAAATCAGCAAATCATATAAAATTTAAATTAATGACTTCTAATTATCCTCCAACCCCCTTTATTAGTACTCGATTAAGATTGATCATACTGTACGATTAACCGTAAATGAGGTTTTGCCATGAATAATTACCTGGATTAGTGTCTTGGTTTGGACTAAGTATTGCCCCAAAATACTTGGCACCTGCATTTCTTGTGCTCCCAAGATCCATTCTCGATCTATCGAGGCACGAAGATTTAGAATCGCCCCACCCTCCACCCTATAATAAAATTCCAAAAATTAGATTGTCATAAATAGTAACGAACTATATTAAACTTTTATATATATATATATAGATAGATATGCATTAAGAAGATGAAGTAGTATAAATGTTGTTATTTGGTTTGTGTGAGATGTGTACCAAAATGAAAAAACAAGAATTCGAAACCGAGGCTAGTGTTAGACACTATCTCTGTAAATCAATATGCACCGCTATTTATGTGTCGGCGGACTACTGCATTTACTTTCAAGATACAACGGTTTCTCAAGATGAATCGACTGCAGTGGAAGACTCGATCTTTGCAGGGAGCATATAGATACTCGGGATAAGTACTCGATCCTAGACTCGACTTTATATGAAATCAAGTACTCAATCCTAGACTCGACTTTATATGAAATGTATGTATGTTAATCGAATGAAATCGATTCTGCTGTGTCTGAATTGGAAATATGTGGGGCCTTTTATAGGCTGTAGGTGACTGTTCGGAAGGGTTGCTTCCATGGAAGTTTTGGCGGTCAGCCCACCAGAGCGCGACACGTGGCGTAGGCGAAACGGTGCCTTGGCTGGAGGCGTTGGTTCTGTTAGAAACCGAAACTAACCACCGTACCAGGCGCATGTGCGACACGAGCGCAACCCATCCTTATCTGAGCGAACCGCCACAACAACCGCACTGAGAGTTCGAGCCATGTGTATTCGAGTCCTTTAGCCAAAAATAACCTTGGCTCCTCAATTGTTCCGATAGCGACTGAGCGAAGTGCGCCTCAAAGCGCCCATTGCGACAAGTGCAGCATGCACATGCTCGTCGGACTCGGACGGTGCGTACCATGAGATAGCACAAAAGGTGTCATCACTTGAGCTACTAGGGTGTACCATGAGATAGCATACTAGAACTTACTCTCTTAAAGTGTTGTTCTTTATAAATAACACAAAACATCAATGTTTTTCCAATGTGGGACAAACCGTATTTTCTAGTTTCAAGTAGCTATGTTAATGAATTAATTGCTCATTCATTTTTTAATGAAATCGAACAGATAAATATATTAAATCATAGTGCTCAAACCGTAGATTTCGTTTCTACTATTAATTTCCACATAATTCCTAAGAATTTTTCATAACTTAATTATGAATTTAATGCTTTTAAATAACCAGATTCCAGCAAAGGTGAGTGCTAACCTGAAGATAAATAATCCAATTATTCACTCCATCTCCAAACCCGCTATCCAAATAGTAAGCCCCGGGACTACCATCCAAGCATACTATATAAAATGACCGTTTATCAACAATTAATTCAATAACTACAAAATTCCCAAAAAAAAAAAAGAAGAAAAAATCATTAACTACAAACTTTAAAACCTTTAAAAAAAGTACAAAAAGAAAAACCCTACAACTTTAAAAAGAAACAAAACCAACTATAACAATCTATAATTATGATTATTTGTTGGGACGGGCTCCCATGTGGTTGAATGCATGGTGCGGTCAGCCCGTAATTTATTTTTATTCTTTTTCTTTTATTTTTTACTTTATAATTAATTGAGTTAAGTAATTTTAATTAAATTCAATTAGAATTTAGTAATAAATTTTAGTTGCAGATTAGTAACTCTTATTTGAGTACATAAATTCTAATTAGAGATTAACAAAAGTAGATAATAGGACCTGCTCCTTTTGCCACAGCATTCTGAATGAATGTTACATTGACTAGTGAAGTAGCTTTTACAATGAAGAATATCACACAAATAGCCACACATAACCATTGCCGACGGTAGTGATCCATTCTACACATGAAGAAATTTAGTTGCAGAATTGTTAGAAAATCAATTAGATTTATATATAAAAGTATATAACAAACCCCTGAGTTCGATGCTAATTAAAACAAAACAATAGCATGCGAAATGATTGGTAATTAATCTGACTTTAAATTGAAAAAGAAAAATTACACAAGGTCGAAGTGAATGCTTAGGTTGAAAAAACTAGAAAATTTATTTCTTTATTTGAAGAAAGTATGAAGAGAAAATACCTGAGTTCCAGACTAAGAGAAAAGAAGGTAAAAAAGAATTTTTAAGGATGTGATTAATTCTTGGATGAGGATGATTGTATTCATCAGTTCTCTTATTTTTTTATAGAAGTGAAATGGGTGGTTATGGGTCGATTAGTAGTGAAATGGCAATTAATGGGTTGTTATGGGTCAAGTCTACCAAATTATTAGTGCCTTACTGGTGCTTACACATATTTTAATCTCGATATTTATTTTAGCAAACCTACTATCTTAAAGAATATACGTGTTTGCAAATTAGTGAACTCAAGATAGCATATATATGTTGCCTTAACTATGTTTTTTAATAGTAAATTGAATATTCTGCGTGAGAGAGAGGGGGAGTTCATAGCGAGTTTGTAAAAGATTTAAAAACTTGAATTTGACTTATTTAGGTAATTCTTTTGTGTGTTTTGAGGTTTGATTATAACAAGAATCCACATTTATACATGCCCACATGCTTAATTACGTGAAGCATTTGAGTGAATTAAAGATGGACAGGAATTAGGTACAATATACTTCTTCCGTTTTTTTATAAGTGTTCTCAGCTGTCAAAACACACACATACCAAGAAAATTGATATATTATTATTATTATTATTATTATTATTATTATTATCTATAATTGTTACCTATAAAACTTAAAAAAATAAATGATTAACATTTATTATTTAGGTAAAATAGAAAGTTTTTGCATCATTATCTTTAAAAGTTTCATCATTTTTACCAAAATTTATGAAATGAGACACTTATTAGGTAACAAATCAAATTTCATAATAGAACACTTATAATAAAAAATAATAAAATTATAAATATGGCATATATTGTAGTTAATGGATAACATCTAAGGGATCTTGACATATGAGACAATTTGATATTAACACAAGCTTTTGCGTTAAATATGAAGATCTAATTAGCAACAAAGGTATATGCAAACACAAGTTTAGTAAAAGAATCGAGGGATTTTTCTTCTAGAAGAATATGCGAAAGGTTGCAAAGCGTCCTAACTCCTAACACTTCTTGCCTTTTGAATGGCAATCGTTTATCTTTTTAATATGACTAATCAAAGTTTTAATATTATTTTCTGCCACCTACATGGCTGGCCTGCCTACTTCTCCCCTCTCTCATATGCCCACTCCACATACACAAATAAATGTAGAAATATTTTTAATAAGAAATTGATTTTAATCGATGGTTTGAGGTCTTTTTTTTTAAAGGAGATGGTTTGAGGTTGGAATTATTTAATTTACATAGTCACATCGATGTAAGGATATCTATAAGACCTAGTTTAATTGGCTAGGTGAAGCACCACAAGTCTCTCATAATTTGGTGGTGTAGTGATCTCACCTTTAAAAAAAAATTATGCAGGTTTCATTAATGGTCGGATAAATAGGTTTAAACTACATGAAATTTATGACTATATAAAACTTATTTTAAAATATAGAGCATCATTTTAATATTTTTTGGGAATTTCCCATAATTCTATTTTTCAGCGATTATCGTTGTTGCATGACATGGTAAATGGTTTTGGGGGCACTTTAATATTATGCTTTTATCACCCGTAACAAACGAGAGAGCCTAGCTAATGAAAATCTTGTAAAAATTCTCAATAAAAATAAAATTATTTACTATTTAACAAACTTAATACTTGGTCAAATTAAATTTCTCAACAAAAATAAATGGTTTATATTAAATCAACTTAGGGTTAATGGCCTGTATATTTCCAAACTTTTTGAGTTATCTCGTTTTGCACCTCAGAAAAAAAATCTGCCTCATAATTTCCAAACTTTTAATTTTGTCTGTTTTTGCTACTGGACTCATTTTCCGGCGATTCTAAGCTGACGTGGCGGTCGGAAAAATGACGTGGATATCTTTAATTAAAAAAAAAGTTTATGGACTGTAAATTTCCAAACTTTTTGAGTTGTCTCGTTTTGCACCCCAGAAAAAAAAAATTGTTTTACAATTTCCAAACTTTTAGTTGCGTCTGATTTTGCTACTTGAATCAATTTAATTGAAACAACGTCATTTATTCAAGCTCGTAACTTGAATTAGAGAAATACACATTGCTTATTTCTTATAAATTTATCTTGATATTTAGATCGGTAAGAGTATTGTTCCGATAGATAACTCTTCCATAGAGTTCATTAATATCTGAGCTCATTAATTTATCCTCATCTATCTTAATGATAGGTCTTAACTTGGGAGGAAGAACTGGTGATAGACATAAAATCATTCATTCTGGTTCTATATTTGTTCGAAGAAAATGCTTAGCCAATTCCATGCATTTAGCTAAAAAATCCATTCTTCTTCCAACCTTTCGATCTTCCCATTCATTCCCTGTGGACCCGTCTTCCCCCAACTCTTTCCATTCTACAAATAAATTTTCTAGAATAATGTTTAAATCTAGACCGACTAATTGTTCTCGAATAGCACCTGCACTGGTAGAGATTTCTCGATGGGAGCGGTCCAGACGAGCTTACTTCGATGGAGTTGCAGGCCCAAGGCCAATTTCTTCCTTGGGTCCTATATTTATTCGCTCTACATTACAGTCAGACGAAAGTAGACCATCCAGGATCTACAACACCCGCTTACCCACCCTTACTTTTGTCATAAACTTGATTTTGAGATTGCAAATATCAAGATAAATTTTATATAAGAAATAAGCAATGTGTGTTTCTCTAATTCAAGTCACGGGATTGATTAAATGACGTCGTTTCAATTAAATCCATTCAAATAGCAAAATCAGACGAAACTAAAAGTTTGGAAATTGTAAGGCAATCTTTTTTTTCTGGGGTGCAAAACGAGACAACTCAAAAAGTTTGGAAATTTACAGGCCATAAACCTTTTTTTTAAATTAAAGATATCCACATCATTTTTCCGACCGCCACATAAGCTCAGAATCGCCGGAAAATGAGTCGGGTAGCAAAAACAGACAAAATAAAAAGTTTGGAAATTGTGAGGCAGATTTTTTTTCTGAGATGCAAAACGAGACAACTCAAAAAGTTTGGAAATTTACAGGTCATTAACCCATCAACTTAATAATTGATCAAATTAAATTGATAATGTAAAATAAACGTTGGATAAAAAAATACACATCTATTATAAGCATGTATTCAAATTTCCAATCAATAAAGCATCATTTAAAATTGATGCGAGGTTAAAAACTTTAGACAAATAGGAATATAAAATTTAGAAAAAGTCACATGAAAGAGAGAATCATACATTTCTTGTCATGTTCATCCAGGTTAATTATTTCTTGTCAAAGTAACTTTTATATGATTGTTGTAACATAATACTTCCGACCCATTGACATTTTCCTCAACTTTTTAGCCACGTTAAGAAGTAAGAGTAAAAGAATAGAAAATAGTAGGCTCCATTATTTTGAAGAATTAAATATTTCTATTTATAGAAATGAGATATTATCAGTGAGTCGTAAGGATAGTAAGCAAATCGTAACAACACTAACCAGTCCCCCAATTTCTCCATCATATTGCTTAAATGTACACCAATGTTTCCAGAAAGAATGTAGTCGTTTAACAAATCCAATACAATTGGTATGCTAAAAAGAATCAAATACAATTGGTTCCTAACCCCAACAAATTAAGGAAAAAATGGAGAAATAACACTTCTAAGATTTAAATTATTAATTGTAGCATATCTTTTTAAAATTATTAAAAAATTGCAATTCTAGACATTTTTGTCCTTTATTCAATCTTCTTTCAAATTTCACATATCTTCCTTTTTCTTTTACACGGCTTTTTTCTCTCTCCCCTATATCTTTTAACTCTTACCCAACCACGCTACTCTCAAATATCCTAATTGCCACCACCACTCTCATATAATACGGCGAGATCTTTGGTGATCGCTCGACTTCTGGCGACCTCCTTAGTCCAACCTCAGATAAAAAACTTTCATTCTCTCAGATCTGGAATCATCATAAGTGTCGTTTTAACTCCGACAACCTCGTACCTCAATTTCCGGCGAGATTCAACATCTATAGTGCATGTCTTCTTGGTCCCTCCGTCATTTACTTTCCGATGGCAATGAGATGAATTATGGTTTTGGTGATGAGTGAATGATGGAATTCATAGGGGAAAAAATGAGAATTCACATAGAAAAATAAGTGAAATCACATTATAATTTACATGATTTAAGATAAAATTCAAATTCACATGAAAAATAATAAGAATTCACATGAAAATAATGTGAAATCAAATTATAATTCGTGTGATTTCATATATAACTCAAATTCACATGAAAAATTAATGAGAATTCACATGAACAATAATGTGAAATCACATTAAACTTTGTGTGATTCCATATCTAATTTGTGAATCGAACGAAGTTTGATATGTGAATTCACTCATAAAAAAGGAGGTCGCCGGAAGGGAGACGATTACAACAAATAGATCGGGTGAGTGAGTAACGACGACTTTGAAGGAGATGGAGAGAGATTCCATGGAATTTGGCTTCTGCTCTTCTGAATACCTTTTTCTGGTAATTGAGGGATTTGGCTTTTTTCTTGTTATGTGAAGGTATGCCGAGGGAACAAATTTCAGACGGAGGAGAGAGAAGATGGAGAGAGAGATTTCATGGAATTTGGCTTCTGCTCTTTCGTATACCTTTTCTGGTAATTGAGAGATTTGAGTTTTTTCTTGTTCTGTGAAGGTCTGCCCAGCGAAAAAATTGCAGACGGAGGAGTGAGAGAGAAGAGAGAAAAAGGAGGTGATGTGAGAGAAAATAAAAATACTAGTAGTATATTTAAGAATAAGGGTAAAAAAAACTTAAAATGCTATTAATTATATATTTTGAGATGGATGCTATAATATGTACTCCCTCCGTTCATCAAAACCTGTCCACTTTTGAACAGTAACCATGTTTACCAAAACATGTCCACTTTACCTTTTCGTACTACACTACCCTCTCTACTTTTCAAATATTACTACCATTTGCCATTAAGGACCCCACCTCACATCAACTTTATTCCTACCTTTTTATCATCCCAATAACTTTATTCTTACTTTTTAGTCAATACCACATCTTTTTTGTCAATACCACTATTTTTTTGTCATTATCTACTACCCCTACTTTCTAACTTTTACCCTACTAACTTTCACTTTATCAACTTTCTTAAACTCCGTGTCCAGAACAAAGTGAACAACTTTTGACGAACGGAGGGAGTACTTTTTTTCCCTAGAATTGCTATATTTCCACAATATCCAAAAATTAAAGTACAATTAGTTTCATTTGCTCCATAAATAATGTGTCACATAAAAATCATTTCCATAATAAAAATAATAGTGGAGCTATTGTATATCAAAATTCAAACAAACATTGTAACCAAAAAAATTCGTCAGATCAAATTTAGTGGCCCAAGCCCAATAAACAAATATGATCAGATAGCCTTGTAATTATGGACCTTTTCCTTTAAATAATAGAGCAGCCCAAATTTTCTAAACCAGCCTTTAAAAAATATACTCTCTCAGTCCCGTTATTCTTATCTTGTATTTTTTTGGACTATCTCGTTATTTTTGTCCTGTTTTCTTTTTTGAAAATAATTAGGAGATAATTAATTTATTAAATAGTTCACTTTACACATTTCATCATATTTTTCTACCTCATTTTCTGGACTATTCACTATTCTCCTTCTCTCTCTACCCACTTTATTTTACTTTATCACTTTATTTCACTATTCATTCTATCTTTACTACTTTATTTTACTTTAAAAACTTCACTAAATATACTTTCTATTCTTAATTATTTTCTACTTAAACCCCGTGACAAGCAACGGTAAAAAGGAAAATAGATATAGATATATATAATAATCGAAAGAAAACTAGACTTTCTTAAACTGTGTGCAGTAGTAGTGTCTCTAAAGGGTGTCTCTAAGGATTTTTTGGAGATAGAGACAGTGAGCTGCAGTGGGGCTGTCTCTAAGGGATGTCTCTAAGGATTTTCTGAATTTGTATTTTGTATTAATTTTAATAAGAAAATTTGAAAATTTGAAAATTTCATTAATTTAAATGGAAATACATTACTACAAATAAAAAAAATACATTACTACAAATAAAAAAAAATACATTATTGCGCATCGTCCGCCATTTTAGGGGGACACCACGACGACGGCCATGGATTGTTAGGATTCATTTACGAGATCATAACGTGAAATTGATGTGAAAATAAGATGGAATTGTAGGAGAAAAATGGAGATTTGAAGTGTGAATTTGGTGTGAATATGGTGTGATGAAATGTACTCCCTCCGTTCATCAAAACCTGTCCACTTTTGAACAGTAACCATGTTCACCAAAACATGTTCACTTTACCTTTTCGTACTACACTACCCTCTCTACTTTCCAAATATTACTACCCTCTGCCATTAAGGACCCCACCTCACATCAACTTTATTCCTACCTTTTTATCATCCCAACAACTTTATTCTTACTTTTTGGACAATACCACCTATTTATTGTCAATACCACTATTTTTTTTGTCATTATCTACTACCCCTATTTTCTAACTTTTACCCTACTAATTTTCACTTTATCAACTTTCTTAAACTCCGTGTCCAGAACAAAGTGGACAACTTTTGACGAACGGAGGGAGTAGTATTTATAGGAAAAAATGTGAAATTAAAAAAAAAAAAATCGGCACAAAACTAACCATTTTGCACCGTTTAAACAATTGACCGTTGTTTGATTTTTTTTTTTTTTATGTATGGCCGATTTAAAAAAAATAAATAAATTTAAAGCACGTGTAAAACACGCGCCTGCTCGAGATCGTCTCGTCGGCTCGGGACAAGCTCGAGACAACCATCGCCGCAGCGGCTCGTCTCGTCGCCGGGGCTGTCTCGCCACAGCCCAAGAAACGACCGCTGCGGGCAGTCTTAGCGCGCTTTTTTTCATCTTCTTCTCTTCCACCCCAAACCCTCTCTCCTCTTTCCGCTCCGCCTTCTCTCCGCCCTCATTCCGTCCTCCTTTCCTCCCTCTCTACGCTCGCCAGGCTGTCGCCGTCGGCCATCATTCCGTCCGACTCCAACCGCGTCCGCAGCCTCCACGAATTAAGGTAACCTCTGGTATGATGCGTCTTGATTGGCATTGAAATTTAGGGCTCGAAATTTTACAATTTAGAGCTTGGAATTTTGGGCTCGAAATTGGCATTGTTAAGATCAATTTATAGTTATATTTATTCTTACCATTAGGTGTTTTAGGGCTAGATTTGTGATCATGTGATTAAGTAGCTAGTATCATGTTGTTGCTTCTGTATCTCATCGAGAAGATCGATTATTTTATTTATTTAGTTCATACTAGTAATTAATGAATTACTTAGTGGCATGTTTTCTTTTTTCTCATTAATCGATATTAATCTGATATATGATGCTTCTGTTATCTACTGCCCAAATTTTTGATTTCTCTCCGAGTTGGACTTGAACCGAACCCGATGTTTGTTTAGTTTAGAGTTTAGTGTTGATTTGGTGATTATGTGATTAATTAGCTATGACCATATTGATATATTGATGCTTCGGTATCTCATCTGGATGATCTAGGGTTGATTTGGTGATTTGATGATTATGTGATTAAGTAGCTAGGATCATATTGATGCTTCTGTATCTCATCTAGAAGATCGATTATTTTATTTTTTGATTTCTGTTCGGTTTTGGGTCGCCGGGTCGGTCCTCGTTTGGTTGTGGGCCTTTGTACGGTCCGGGTTGGACCGGATGCACAGCCCTAGTTGCCCCCTGTGTTTTAACACCTTACAAATATTCACTGCAGGAACTTGTCTGTGTTCATAATGGTCGGTGCAGATGGTGCATCTGCAGATCCTACTTCACTTAAAGAGTACCTTAAGAAGTATACAAGTAATGAAGATATAAGAAGAAAAACAAGAGAAAGGCCAAACCTGATGCTGCTGGAGTCATAGTGGTGGATGAAGATATGTCTCCTCCTAGACGTGCTCGTCTCAACTCTAGGTTCCAAAACAAAGATTTGTCCCAGGCTCATCTGCAACAAGAGATAATTATGATACAACTGGTCCTACAGACCTCTCTCCTCCAAGGAGGAAGCACAATGAACTGCCAACATCGTCTCATCATCCGAAAGCTGGTTTATTATCTGGTGAAGATATCAGAAATCAGATTGATAAAGAGAGGAATGAGAGCTGGTTGAGGTAAATATTTTTCGCCTCATGCCTTGACTTAATATTATTTCTCCATTCAATAATGATAGAAACACCAGGTGCTTTACTTGCATTGTTAAATGTGGTGATTAATGTTGACATATCACCTGAAGTTTAAATAGGTTACTAGCATTAAAAATACCACACCTTATTGCTCTGAGTTATTCCCTTGCATGAGGTTTTATGTTTACTCGTAATCATACGCTGATAATGTCTATATCTTGTAGTTTTGAAAAGATAGATCCTTCAGTAAGTGGCCGAGATGCTGAAGCGACATACCACGACAAAGCTGGTTGGCTGAAGTTCTCTCTTCTTTTCCTCTATTATCTTTTTGCCCAAATAAAAATAAAAGTAATAAGTACGTCCTTTTCTTATTCTGTTCCAGGGAAACGCATATCAAGGGAGGAATTTCTAAAATCACAGCAGAAGAAAGACGAGAAACCAAAGGTACTTTCGTGCATCTTGCATACCCTTAAAATTATTTGTGATTGTCAGAACTTCTTTTAACCTTATTTCTTCATGCTGCCCCGTCACCTCTCCAAGAATTAACTCTACTGTTGCGTCCCATCTCAATTGAAAAGGCAGATTTTGCATCTAGATGAAAACTTCATAGTCTTACCAAGAATTATTAGTTTGTCCTTCCTTGTGTAATCTTATATGGTTACCTTCTTGGGCAGGAGGTTTGGTTTGTAGAATTTTGACATTCGTTTCTGGTTTTTCAACTAACGATATTTGCCTCAGGAAATAAAACTGGAATGGGGCAAAGGTTTGGCACAGAAGAGGGAAGCTGAAGCCAGATTGGAAGAACTTGAAGCAGAGAAGGATAAACCATTTGCTCGCAGCAGGTACTTTTAGAAAGAAAAGTGATTTGTACTCTTATTCATGAAACAAAGTAATGCATTTTAGATTGTCATAAAACTATTCAATATGTACAAGTAATTGTTAGGTAAACTGAGGTGTCTACAGTGACCCTTATTTGGAGCTGCTGTTACAATCTCTTACATCTAATACACATTTTCATGTGACAATTTCTAATGTAGGGATGACTCTGATGTTGATGCAAGTTGCTCACTATATCGTATTCAATTCTATTTAGTAATGATTGTTGTGGATTGCTCATATAATTTGTTACTGAAATGTACCCGACTTTCCTCTCATATATGAAGTATAATTGATTAGTAATTCCTTTTCACTTTTCCAAGATTTGGCCTTTCCTTTCACTCTTCATACTCACCCAAGTTTGTACTCCACTTTTTCAGAAAAAGCTGCGGGATTCATTCTTTCCTGACCTAGGTGATAGTGCGAAGATGAAAGCATCTGGATTCATAATACCCCAAGAGGTCCCAACTCACAGCTGGATAAGAAGAGGAATCGATGCTGCCCCCAATCGCTATGGGATCAAGCCTGGTAGGCACTGGGATGGTAAATCCATTACCATGTATGTCTAATCTCTCTTTTGTTATTCCTATCCTGATGACAAAATTCATGTGCTCTCCATTCTGAACTGTGATTCCTTTCACTCTCGCAGCTGATTGTGAGAGCCTGATAGATAGATTTTCACGTCATTTCTCGATTCTTTGATCAAACTCAGAATTTAGTAGACGAGTAAGTGTAGTTAGCCATACCGTTGGTGAACTCTTGCAATTCTGAGACAGATCATAGGCAGAAGCAAGAGCAAGAAAGAAAAGTTGATTAGTAGATCAAAGTAAAATGTTGTTGAGATTTGGACATTATTGTTTGAAACAAGATTGCATTTTTGTAATTTTTTTACATTGGACTTGTTCTTCTTGCAAGAAGCTGCCCACCATTTGGTGCCTGAGCTATCTATCACACATTTCCCTTGGAAATATGCTTTGGGTTGGATTGTTGAAAACTAACCAAATACTTGGATTCTTTGGATCCCAGCTCTTCGGATCGTCCGATGCAACGATGGTCCCTTCAATCTGCAAATGTAACGAGTCATTGAGTGACAAGCATTCCCATAACACGGTTTTAATCGAGGCTTAATTGTCGGAAATAACAAGATATTTAATTGAATTATCAATTTTCATACTACTCTCAAAACGTTAAAAACTTTAAAAACATAAAATTGAAGAAAACTTGGGATCTACTTAATTTTAGGTGGTAATAGTAAGGAGTATGGATGTAATAACATTAAATTAACATAAAAAATGCTGAGGTTAGATGATCCTTTTCTATTAATTGAAAATTAAATATTAACTAGTGTATAACGACGGGAATGATATTTAATAAAATTATTATATAGTACTATGTGATAGATTACAAAATATATTATTTTTTTAATTATTTTATTTATTTTGAGTTTTCCGAAGGAAAGTCCATTACATTATTTATAAGTAATTAAAATCCTAAAATGATAATATAAAATTTAGCTAGGATCATCCACCCATATTAATTGGGTTAATTAACCTAGTGATCCTTCCATTTTTAGGTGTCTCTTTTCATGTTTCATTACTATTTTTATACTAATAATCGATCTGTCCCATTTATTTTGACATGTATTCATTTTAAGGTCGTCTATTCATTTGGGCCTGTTTCCCCTTTCAAACAAAATTAAGGCTTACCTTGAGCCCTTATTAATTATGCATGAATGCAAAATCAAAGAAAAAAATCATTGTATCCACAAAAAGACACTTTTATACATTATTTCCTTTTTCCTAATACTCATACCGAAAAGAAACAAACCAAGATAATTGGGATGAAGGGATTATAATTGGGTTATATATCTGTAGTGGTCAAATTCCGCCGACTTGTCCCAAGTCCAATAAGCATTCCAAGTTGGTCCAATCAGTCAAACAAGCCAGTCCATCTAGCCCGACAAGATGCGGATCGACTTAGACTTGTCCGTCCAACCTGATAAGTTAGGCTGGAGATTTCATATCAAGACCAATATGGATCGATCCAGGTTGGATATTTCACTTCCAAGTCAGCTTGGATTAACAGTTAGAAAAGAAGCATTATCCCCATTATCAAAAGTAAAAGATTTCTTCGTTTTGATAGTTATTTACTTAATCGGTGGACAGGAACATACTCTGGGTCGAAATCATGGAGAGTACTTCTTAAGAATTTCTACCAACTTAAAGCCCCAATTGGAATTATTTTTCTATAAAAACAATATCCTATATGGATAATTTTTCGAATCTCCATTACAAATCCTTTGTGTATCTTGGTCTTCCTAACCATCCACTAGATGGAGATTTTATTTCAAAACCAACCTCGACTGACCCAGGTTGGATATTTTACTTCCAAGCCAGCTTGGACTAAAGCTAGCCCTCCAAGTTGACACGGTCTAACAAGCCCAATCAGGTAGACAAACTTGTCAGCGTAGCCCGATAGGCTTCGAACCAACTTGGGATGACATCATGTTCAGCCTAAGCATTTCATCAAACTGTCAACCTAGTTGACGGGGTCAAAAGAACTAGCCGTCAATCTCAAGAGGCGTCTTGATCTAATCCGCCAAGCTGACACAGTCAAATAATCGAATCATCAACCCTAAGGAGCACACTAATCCGATCAACCAAGCTGACTCGGTTCGATAGCATATCTTAACGTTTCCACCAAAATAGCAACAGGCTGGAAGAGTGGAACGTATGGATAAGGCCGACTTGTGAAACCCTAACGGTTGGCCATCCTCTATATATACAACCCGATTAGGTTAAAGTCGAGGGAGGCTCATTCCAACTCATACTCATTCAACTTTTACTATCTATCATCTCTCTATATTCCACTACATCCGGCTATGGCCGCCACTCGGCTACGGCTGTCATCCAACTACGACCGCCACTCAGCTATGTACGACTGCCATCCGGCTACACCTTATCCGGTACGACCGATCCGACTACGACGTTTACCCGGCTACGGCCTATCCAACTGTAGTTGCTTTTTGGCTACGACATTAATCCGCCTACATTGACTACATCCTCTTACACTTATAATACATCTTTCATCAATCATCCGATCTTCACCTAACTACGCCGACTTACATCCGGCTACATTTACTTATACATCAACATCGGCCTAGCCGGCTATGGCCACCTTTATCGATCTACGTTGATCCGACTTGCACACATTTCATTTTTTCTGCTTGTAGCCAGCTTTCATCTGGTTTGTCTCCATCATCCACCTACGATCAATATTTATCTATCCATACACCACACAAGCTGGCATACGGCCTACGATCAATCCGACTCGCAAATCTCTCATACTCTCTCAAGAATTCTCTCAACTTCCGCCTCCTTTCCAACTTCGTCTCACACACCGGATCTAGCCAACTTGGATTACTCTGCCACCAGCTTGCCATTATTACTGTCACACCCCGACTCCCGAGGTGCGACTAACGAACAATAACACAACTTAACCAACTAACAATCAATTAAGATACGGGGAACATGCTCGGGGAAACATTAATGAAAAGCAGCAACACTCGAATAAGGCTATCAAAGACATAATGAAGCAATAACCGAGCATTTAAATTCACATATCAACAAGAATATGATAAGAACTTCAAGTTATGGAGAACGAGATTCAACAAAAACATTTGAGTCATCGAGCATATAGCTCGGAACAAAAACAAGTATCACAGTGTATATCAACTGACTTTCATTTCAAAAGAGTTGCAACGGAAGACGGATATCGATAAAGAAGATAAGATACTACGCAAAGACGGATATTAGACGTTGGTCTCGACTGAAGGACTTCTACTTGAGTCGTTTCTCTCTATGCTATTCTCTTCTAAAAGTCTCGCATTCTCGACTTTAAGCCATTAACTCTATTCGATAATTGGTTAATACTACTAACCAATGTCTTAGCACTTCTCGCTTTAATTATGAAACGTCGTCTATCTAAACTCCATTACTCGAGTTTTCTTTTATAAACTTAATCAATTCTCGATTTAATTAATAACTTAATAACTCAATTATTATGCATACAAAACAAACTTAGTAATTTTTTTTCACGTCATCATCAAATAATATTATTTACTCAAGCATATTAATTCAATTGCATAATAATTTCAAATAAATCAAACATATTGTTTCGAATTCAATCACATTTCAAAACACGTTAACATCTACTTAATTTTTATTTTAGAACTTAATTCATATATAAATTCCTTTTTATATCAAACAACAAAATTTATCTTTCTTGTTTTATAAACAACACTTTTCCAAACTCGATGTCTTATGAAACGTATTATAAAACTTTACTCAATTAATAAAAATTCTCTTTTAATTTTATTAAACTTTTATGAAATAAGAATTTCATTTCTATTCCTAACTCGATTCTTATTCTTAACTCAAACTATTACTTCTCGGTTTATTTTTAATCCACACGGTTTGAAAAACAACTTATTTAATTAATTTTAATTAATTACTTTCAAAATCATTACTCGCATTTTATTCCATTATTTTCTTGATTAAACTATACGAGTATTTAAACTTAACTCGTCTAACATCTTTTTCTCGACTCGATTAAATCTTCTTTTCACTTCCTTATCATTCTATTCTTTTTAATTAAACTCGATTTTCTCGATTCTAATTTATTTAATTAAGAAATTTCTTTTCTTCTTTTATTTACTAAATCAAGACTCATTTCTTAATTAATACATATTCTCTTTTATTCTTTATTATATTTTTATTAATTACTAACTTCCTTTTTGATTTAATTTAATCAAAACTCAAATCTTCAAGATTTATCTTATGAACACTTAAAACTCCTACTAGATATATTTTTCTATGTACTTTTTAATTCTAAACACTTTTAAAGCTTAAAACTTCATTCTTTCATCACATTAAATCCTATTATCATCTAGGATTCAAACTTAACACATAATTATACTTGAAAATATTATATCATCAACAACATCAAAATCACTAAATCATCATATAATTATTTTCTTCAAAAACCTCATGTATATGTCGATTTTCTCACACTTAACAACATAAAAGATTAAATCATCACATCTCATAATAATCTCATGTTCAAAACATCAATTAACTCATCAACAAAATCAACAAAATAATTTCTTCCTTTTTTCTCAAAACTCACGGCATTTTCAACATTTTTAGAGCAATTTATTTCTCAATTTTTCATGCACATATACTCATTCAAAACATGCTCAAAAACATATATCAAGTATCAAATTCATCATAGAACATAATAATCGATTTTTTCTTATTTTTACCTAATTTTCGATATTAATAAAAAATTAGGGTTTTTAATTTCTTTTTCTTCTCTTAATTCATAGATTAAATCCTAGAGTTCGATTCTCCTATCGATTTCTCCTCACTTAATCCTCACATCGATAACCCTAGTTTGCCTAAACATAAAATAAATACCATGCATGCATGTTTTCTTTCTTTTAGGCTTATAGAGATACATATATACAAGGAATCAAATGAATATCATACTTTTAGAAAATAAATTGGATTTCTCCTCCTTGATCTCTTCTTTGGCCGAAAATGGTGGAGAAATAGGGCTCAAAGTTCTAGCTTGGATTCACCATGGAAGAAATCATCTTGAATCCTCAAGAAAATATGAAACAACAATTAATCATCCATTTTTAGGGCTTAAGAGCCGAAAATCATGAGGATGGGGGATGATTATTGGATTTTAAATTCAAGAACTTGAAGAATTCTTACCTTTCAACTTAGGGCTTGAAAGAATTAGGATGATGATGATGATCTTCTCTTGATCTTCATGAGATTGGAGCTTGAATGCTAAGCTTTAATGGAAGAAATTCCAAGTATGTAATGTGTGTGTGTGTTCTCGGCAATGGGGGAGAAGGAAGAGAGATTTTTCTTTCTTGTTTTCTTAGAAATTTTCGAGAGAGAGAGAGACATAGGTAGAATGAGAGAATTCTTCCCTTTTGAATAGAAAGAGATCGAAAGAGAGAGAGATGGATTTGTATAAAATTTGCATGCACTTGATTAATTATTCTTCCAACACTTAGAATAAAAATGATGATGTTTGGTGTTGGAACTTGGATAGAGAGAGATAGATGGATTTGATGGGATGGTTGTATGCATGGAATCTTTACATCACAATTTACTAAGATTTTGCTAAAGAATATTAATGATGAATTCCACTTAATAGGTTTGGAGAGAGAGATTAGGGAGAGAGATGAGAGAGATGGCGGTAGAGAGGGAGAGAGATGAGTGGGATTTTTCTCAATATTTTATTACGGGTATTATTTAACCGGTCGTAAAAAGTTTTCCAGATAAAAAGTCTGTATTATTCCATTTATGCTAAAAACGGTTCTAATCCCTCCTCGTCTCGTTTCCGACACTAAAAACATCTCAAACCTAATTCACATCTCAATAAATAAATTAAGGGTTCCGATTATCTAATTTTTAGGTCTAAATTTCATATAACGAAGAAAATTTAAGAATTAGTCGGCTTATTAATCCGCTTATTAATCCTTTAAAGATTAAATTCTCATAACTCCTTCAAATTATCTTGGATAAGCTTCTATCTTATCTCAATGATCTTAGAATTAATTCTAGGTTCAAAGATTTTAATTAAAATCTATTCTAAGTTCATCGATGTAAAACGATTTCTCGGTTATCAACATTATTTACTTCAAATCAAAATCTTCGGAAATCTCTGAAAATCATACTCGTACTCATTCTCATGCAACAAGCTCAATATATTCATCACATTATCATTTCAAGAAATAGGGACAGATAATCTCACGTAAAAACGCATAAGGGCATTTTAGTCATTTTACTCATTTCTATTTATTTAGAAAAAAATTTATTCCTCAAATCTCGTCATTTAAACTTACTAGGTTATTTAATACGCTCTCTAATGTTATAAAAGCTCGGGGTATTACAATTACTTACTCATTGTCACCGTTTCCACTCTCCGAACGCAACCGACAACTTGGAATAAACATTTCTTCCAATTTGGCTTTCTCTCTCAATCGTCTTATTTGTCATTTCTACTCGTTATTTGTTTACTAACTTGAACGTAGGAGGTTCTACGGTCGACACCCCCACCGATGCTCAACCTAGGGCTCTTACGTGTTTTTGTGTTGACAGATTGCCAGTGCCCGATTAATCCAGACGTGCCTGACGTCATCATCAATTGTAGATCTAGCCTCTACAATATCCTATTATTAGGAGTCACTTTTCACATCTCATTACTATTTTTTAGGTTTTTTTTCTTCGACTTTATTTTAGTTTAATTTTATTATTAAATAAATTTATTTATTCAATATATTAGGGGTTATACTATTTTTTTAATATTTAATTTTCAATTTATTAGTTAATAGTAATTGATTATCATAGTTGATTACTCAAAAAATATGGTATATATTTTTTTAGAATTCGATTTTTAGTAATGGATTTATTATTCAGTATATAATATTAAAATTTTGATTTTATAATTTAACTTTAATAAAATTATTAGTGACAAAGTTATGGAAAAGAGGGGATATAAATATGATATGTTATTCTCGTAAATTATGCTCAAGAATTACTATGAATAACTAATATTAATTAGAATTAATCTGTTACTCTATTTTTAGCCGACCAATAATTAATATAGGTATGTGGACGTACGACAAAGGAAGATATGAAAAAATGCAACATATATAATATATTCTCTTGTCATAATAAGGAACCCTAATTTTCATTTCACTCCATGAATCCCCCAAATGAATCACCGCGTCTACACAAACGCAATAAACCATCATCTAATGAAATCAAAATCCACCACCAAAATGTGTAACCGCGAAGCACAAAGAGAAATAGCGCGGCCGTGTGCGCCGGGGAGACGGTGGCAGACGGCTGACGACGAGAGCGAAGAGGCGCAGGTGTGGACGTTTCGAGTGATGGTTCTAGGTTGCATATCCTTCTTGTTTCTTTTGGTAATTAATAAGTATTTAGCGACGGAGACGAGCGAATGCATCATGTGCATGGGATTGACGATTGTGATGGTGTATCCTTTAGGTTATATGATGGCAAAATTAGTTCCAAGAAGAATGGTTTTTTATCCCACTTTAGGATTGGAGTTCTCCACAAATGATGGACCCTTTGGCTTCAAGGAATATGCCTTGATATCCATATTTGCTAATTTGGGTGCCACCATTGGTGGATTAACTTCTTCTTCTATTTATTTGTCTTTTATTTAATAAGGGTTTTTTATTCTTTTGATTAATCCTTTTAGAATTCGTATAGTAGAGAATTTCGTGTTTTAATTGTTTTAATTTCTTCTATGCATTGTTTTTATTTTTTGATGTTGTGCTTATAATTTTAGTGTAAGAAATGGAGATTTGTTTAGAAATTTGGCCCAACTAGCGATAAGACAAGCAATGTTTTTATGGCCTAATACAATATATAGTCGTTAAATTTTCCAGTATTGAGAAATAATGTTAAAATTATTTTTATCTCTTAAATTATTTGGTCTTTGAGTTGATTATTACTATAATATATCTTGTGATGCCTATAGATTCCTATTTGTTATAATTTTCTTAAAAAAAGTTACATGTGCATATTTTAGAAAATCGTAAAAAATAGAAAGAAAAAAAAATTAGAATGAACAAATCTAGAATGTAAATGGATGAATGAATGAAAGATTTTTCAAAAAACAATTGTTAGAGATATGTAAATTATATGGGGCATTTCTAAAGTGACTCAAGTTATCACTAACGCATACTACATGATATGGTTTTCAATTACAACATTTTTTTCTTCAAACGCTGTGCCTTTCAAATTTCAATTATTGCCTTCTCCGTCAGCTCTACATCCTAGGGCAAAGCAGGAAGGGTTGACATCATCGATGTTGTTAGCAAATAGCAACTGGAGATCGGGGATGGGGTTTTAGAAGAGTGCGACATAATGTGTAGCAGTGGAAAAGCCTGTCACGGCGTATATACACTGTCGCATGACCTGATCTCTGAAGGCATTTCTGCATATATACACATTGTGGCCGGCGCTGTGGCGCAACGCGACGGGAACACCATGGCATTGTTGCATCTAATTAGCATCGATCATTGCTAATGCTGCCATAATCAGTGGCGTAGCTAGGATTTTAATTTAAGGGGATCCAAAAATTTTTCACCTTGTGGGTAGTAGATAATAATAATAATAATAATAATAATAATAATAATAATAATAATAATAATAATAATAATAATATAATCAGCCAAAATTACATAAAAAATGTTATTAAATCAGCCAAAAAATACAAAAAATGCAATTAAATCATGCTCACACCAAGATGCCGTAAACCTAACATTAGGATCGAACAAATCCAAATTAAAGTCATAGACCTCTCAATTACTCATCAACATTATTTGCAAACTGCAAGAAATTAAATTATTAAGTAGGGGGTCAGTTCTAAGTTAACTAATTGAAACAAATACACTTATAATCCATGAGGTTGCACGAATACCTCTCTACCCAAATTGAGGGCAAATTAAAAAAAGATTATCAAAGATAAATGGCAAATTAAGTTTTTTCTAATGTGTTTTACATATAATTATTTATTAATTAACCTACCAAAGATAAGGGGCAAATTTTAAATAAATAAAAAAAGGGCATCAAGATCTCTAGTCCCTATCTCTTGCACTCATCTCACCCGATATTTCGCTCCCTCCCCCAACTCTCATTCTCTCTCCCTCTACAACAACAATGTAAAGATAAAAATATAAATCTCTCTAATCCTTTACAACAAAAAATAATTAAGAATGTAATTAAAAAAACAATAATAACTACATATATATAACTAATTATTTTTCAAAAGCCAGAGGTGTCCAGTGCATCCACTGCCCCGTGGCTACGCCCCTGACCATAATCATCATGCTGCTTATTCACTTCATCGTATTAGAAGTTAGTATTAATTTGCTTCGATGTGTTGTATGCAGTATGTACATTCATATATATATATATATATATAGAAGAGGAATTATATAAGAATGATCCTTATCCTATGGTTAAGATCAAATATGCAAATATTAAGTACCTACCACATAATTTAACTGATGAAAGGCAGTATAGTAATTCAGTAATTGAACCATTTGGAGCTCAACACGGAGATTAAGAGAGCTCAACACGGAGATTCAGAAAACTGATAAAGTAATTGTGAGTGGAGTAAAAGTAGGATAGTAGGGGTATTGTTAATTATATACACTTAGTTTCTTAATGTCTTTACCTTTTCTCCCTTTTTTTTTGCATATCTCTCTCTTGTTTTATTATAGAGAGAGAATCAGAAAATGGGCATCCATCAACGATGATTTCCATCACCTGAGCATCCATTAGAAAACGGGCATCCATCAGCCACCGTAGATCTCCATTGATTCGAGCCGGAAAAATGGAGCACCACACCACCACGAGCCGCGCCGAAGCCGAGCGCCTATTTGGCATCGCAGAGAAGCTCATCCGCAACAAGAATTATGACGGCTGCGATTTCGCCATCCTCGCGCAGGAGGCAGAGCCGCTCGTCGAGGGCCCGACCAGATCCTCGCTGCCGACAACAAGAGGCTTAGCAACAACCAGCCTGACTGGTACTCGATCCTCCAAATCCCGCAATGCTCTGACGACGCCGAGCTCATAAAAAAATAGTACCCGCCTCGCCCTCCTCCTCCACCTCGACAAGAACAAATTCCCCTTCTTCGATTCTGCCTTCCGCCTCATCGCCGACTCGTGGGTAGTCCTCTTCGATCCGGCCAAAAAATCGGTCTACGACATCGAGTTCGCTGCTCGATTCACAAAAGTGGATCTCGTCGGCATGAAAAAACAGCAACAACAACAGTTTCAACAACAAAAAAAGGGGAGGGCGGCCAATTCCGGCCACAAATTGCCTGTCCGACGGAGCGCTAGAAACGGCGACGGAGGTGGTGGTAGTGATGGGGTTAAGGCGGCGAACCAAGGTGGGGGATGAGAGCAATAATTTAATTAGTGATAAGGAATTTAAGAAATGTTAAGAGTAAGAAACAGAGATGAGAGATGGGGTTTAAAAAATTTAATTAGTTGGATATATGACAATGAGTAATTAGTGAGTTTAATTTGTGGGATGGTGGGTCCATAATGGCAAAGGGTAGTAATTTTTAAAAAGTAATGAGGGTACAATAGTAAAAAAAGCAGAATGGTTCAATTTTTCGCGAACAAAAAAAAAAGGGTGAAGCGGTACAATTTTTGGTGAACGGAGGGAGTATTTTATTTTAAATTTCTCATCAGTGTGTTCTATCAATTTCTTTTTCTGCTTCTTCAGCTCGAATTCGTGAATCTTCAACCCAGATTTCTTCGTCAAGATTGTTATTCTTGATCCGCCGTCAATCATCGCGCTAATTCTGATACGATTAGTATCAATGGCGGAGCTATTCGAACAGCTCAAACTCCAGAAACGGGGAAATAAGGGAAGATAACGGCTATTCGAGTCGCCGGAACTCCATTGGAAAGAAGAAGATAGCTTTAATTCATTTCATTTATAATTTGCAGAAACAACTATTACATATTTATACTAGCTAATTCTTAACCTAATGGACTAATTGAGCTAAAGTAATAATTGGGCCAGAGAAATGATTGGGTTGAGCCTGGCGTATCAAATTCTTATTGGATTCATTGTGCTTAATTCTCTCTTGTGAGTTCTTAATTTTCACGAATTAATGTTCAGTTTTGCTGAGAATTTGAATTTTGATTTTGGTTTTTCTTCTTTTGTTGTTTGTCTCGTTCAATGATTTATCCTCTGATTTTGGTTTTGATTTGCTCGGGAGTAGTAACTATGTTGAATTCCACAGGTAATTTTGAAAATTATCTCTTAATTCTATGTTTAATTTTACCATTGTTGCGACCATGAATTTCATATCCGGTCAGTTGGTATCGTTCTTCTTAAATTCATCAATTATTTGTAAATTATTTTGATATTTCTTCTACAGCCACACCGTCGCCTTGCCGATGAGTGAATTGGGAAAGATGATTTGGAAATGTTGAGAGGTACAATGAATCTTAGAAAAAAAAGTAATGTCCTTTTAGAAATTGAATATTTGTCAAATTCGACTTCTTGTTTACAAAAATTAGATTTAAGGTTGTAGAACAACTCTCGTTCAGGCCATTTCCTTCCTATGCAATGAGTTGTTTTTAGCTTCCGTTAACGCTTTGTGACGATATCAAGAAAGAAATTGCTCGATTTTTTTGGGGTTCCACAAAGAAAGAATAGAAAATTTATTGGAATTCATGGAAATGTTTATCAACTTCTAAGAAGGATGGGGGATTGGGATTTAGAGATCTTCATAGTTTCAACTTGGCAATGCTTAAAAAACAAGTTTGGAGACTAATAGATAAGCCTGATTCTATTGTTGGACACATCCTAAAGGCTAAATATTTTCCAGATTGTGATCTGACGGTGGCTCGTCTTGGTTATCAGCCTAGTTATTTATGGAGAAGCCTTGTTGTTGCTCGCGCTTTGGTGAAAGAAGGGATGGCTTGGAGAGTGGGAAATGGCAGGAAAATTTTGATACAAGGGTCTAAATGGATCGGCGACATACATCACAGGGCACCAAGAACTTTTCATGCAAATGAAGATAATCCTATGATGGTGTGTGATTTGATTGACATAAATAGAAACGCATGGAATGAAGAGCTACTTTACCAGTGTTTTGACAAAGACGAAGCAGATCTTGTGTTCGGCGTGGCAGCTGAATGAATTCTCTGTCAAGTTTCTTAATACATCAGTTTCGCCCGATTTTTGTCATTCTGTAGCATTTCGATTTGATAATCTCTTTGCTGTTGGATCAGACGTGAGAAGTGCTTGTGAAGCCAATACAAAAACTGTGTATAGCGCCCATGCGCCCGTTGTATACTATACAACGTGTTTACAGAAACACGTCTCTTGCTTTTAAACCTTTTTCCCCTTTCTTTTTCTTAATTATTTTTTATATTAATGTAATTTTCGTATTTACATTCAACGTAATTTTCATTTTTTCAAGTAATGTAATTTTCGTAATTTAAATTCAATGAATCAATTTTTTAAAAATTAATTATATGCACCAGTTACCAAAGTACACAAATGCCGAAATGCGTCCCCTTGGGCATGGCCTAGTGGTAAAAAGTGAGCGTCTGAGACTGAGAGGTCTCAGGTTCGAACCTTATGAAACGCCTCTATAGGTCGAGCCTGTCACACTTGTACTTGAAAAGTGTGGTTTAACTGCCCTGTGTGGTTTGCAGGCCACTGCACAAGGGACGAGAGTTTACCCAATACGCACCAAAGATACCGGCTGCGGTTCCTACGACATTAAAAAAAAAGAAAAAAAAGGTTGCCGAATTGCGACAGTAAGTTCATCAGTGGATCCACATCGCTATGAACCACTAACTATAACGGGATTATATTAAGCCAACTTTGTTAATCATCCTTTGTTTCAGTGGGGCCTTTGCAAAAAAAAGGCAACTTTTTTTCACACTTGCAATTAGTGGAGGCCAATTTTTTTTATAAAATTAAGCATTCATAAGATAAATTTCGGTCCGATCGGTTAATCATTAAATATCCCATATTTGGATGCCATTATTTAATGTCGTTGCTTACGTACGTGGCTGCCACGTAATAAATAGTAACCAAATGACTTAAATAAAAAATAAAATAAAAATGAGTGAAAACCAAAAAAGAAATAAAATGAAAAACCCACCACCTTCCCCTCCTCATGTATCTTCCTCTCCACCGCCACTCCCATATCAATTTAATCTGTCTATATCTTTGCTTTCTATATCTCATAGTACCTACATTTGGAGGAACAATCTCACCCTTTATTTAAGAAAGAAAGTTATATATATATATATATATATATATATATATATATATAGGGAGGATATTATATGTAAATCCATTTTCCCGTAAGAAATGAGAAGCGATATGAACCATTAATCTTTGTAGATTTACGGTGATCGATGCATTATAATTGAACATGAAATGCATTATCATAACAATGCATTGTAGTAATCCAAATTTGCATTATTATGAGAATGCATTGTAATAATACATAAAAAATATTATTTTTATTTTTTATATAAAAAATATTTTACTCTGTGAACCGACCCCTATATATATAAAGCAAACGCAAGCTAGGGTACTAGGATATAAGGTGATAAATTGGGCCCACTTGATATGGGCTCCAAATTAAAAGAAGCATTAGGCTTATATTGGCCAAAATATAAACATCTAATGGCCCATAAATTAAAGCCTGGGCTGCCTCAGCTTGAAATAGCTCGGAGTCTTATTTGAAATACACGACGATATATTGATTTTGCCGTAATGCTGTGAAGGTGAAATGATGATGCAAATATATGGAATTACAATGATAAATATATCATCTTTTTTCTTCAGTAGAATGAAAATAAGAAAAAGCATATAACGTGTAATGCACATGATCTTTACTAGCTTTATAATTTAGATATATTTTATTGCAGATCTTTTCACATTAGTTCTCTCATAAATTGATCTGCACACAACGATTGAGCTGATATTACATAGAAAAAAACTTCCACTAATGAGATAAATGCTTGTTCTCAAAAAAAAAAAAAAGTTTGATAGTTATTATGCATGTCACAAAAAATTAATAACAAATATTAGTATAACTTTTTTACTATTAACTCTAATTAACAATATTTAATAAAATAATTACTAATGGAACACAGGTGACGACACGCAATTAATGTGGGACAAATACTTCTTACCTGATTACTACAAATGTGTGAAACTACTTGTTTGATTCCCACAACTAAACTATACTTAATTTCATTAGTAATATTTGGTTGGATAGGTTGAGCTCGTGACTTAGTATAACCTAAGACTAGTCATGCCCTATAACAAAATTAATCTAGTCTTTATGAGTTATGGCCTTCTCACAATAACAAATTATTCTTGGACTATTTTATATGAACCAATATATTATCTATCATATTGACATATTGTATCTAGTTGGGACCATATAAATCCTTTAAAGTAAATAATTTAGATAATCTAATTTATATTTGTTGATAATTCTCATTCAATGGTTCCACAACTATACCTAAAATAATTTTTAATATTCCTTAAATGAAATGAGGTTGAGAGAAGATGTAAAAAAAACCACAATTGCGTTTCTTTTGATTTGCTACAAAATATCTGTCTCTTTTCATTAGTCTATCACGTCAAGATTCTCCATAATTAAATATATCCGCCTTATCTTTTAAGATTCTAATTAACAAGCATCCGATATATCTCATATAAATCATATCGCATCTCAAACGTAAATAACGCATAAAGTAAAACAAAAAATAAAAAACTCAAAACTAAAACTCTTACGGGTGCTTATCTACATTAATAAATACTAAAAAAAATACTAAGAAAAAAAGATAACTGATGTGACATCAATTCTCAAATATCTCCTATATATAAATCCCAACAAATACCAAACAAACTCTCCCCCACCATTGCATTTAGGCTTCCGATGGAAATTGACAAAGAAAAGGGGGTGACACCCGTCGCCGGCGACGATGACTCACCAATCGAACAAGTCCGAATCACGGTATCGAACGAGGACGACCCGACCCTACCCGTTTGGACGTTCCGCATGTGGTTTTTGGGGCTCCTTTCGTGTGCACTACTCTCGTTTCTCAACACCTTCTTCAGCTATAGGGCTCAGCCGCTGACGATCACAATGATCTCCGTCCAGGTGGCGACGCTGCCCGTCGGCCGCTTCATGGCGAAGGTGCTGCCCGCCACCAAGTTCCACCTGCCCGGGTTCGGGTCGAGGGAGTTCTCCCTCAACCCGGGCCCCTTTAACATGAAGGAGCATGTCTTGATCTCCATATTCGCCAACGCCGGTTCGGCGTTCGGCAACGGCGAC
This sequence comes from Schizonepeta tenuifolia, assembly GCA_029490685.1. Taxonomy (NCBI): domain Eukaryota; kingdom Viridiplantae; phylum Streptophyta; class Magnoliopsida; order Lamiales; family Lamiaceae; genus Schizonepeta; species Schizonepeta tenuifolia. The sequence continues at coordinate 8,998,696 of CM055956.1, forward strand.
GCCTACGCCGTCGGCATTATCAATATTATTAAGGCTTTCTATAGGAGGAGTATATCTTTGTGGGTTGGTTTCATTCTCGTTATCACTACGCAGGTAATTTTTTAATTTTTTTTAGTGAAATCAATATCTTACGTTAGGGAAATGATATTATACTACTACTCATATAGGTATTTATTTTCTCCTTCGATGTCTAATTTTAAGATTATGTATTATTGGTTCATTAGTTAAATTAGGTTATTTTTTCGTTTATTTGTTTATTTTATTTTAACGTTATTTTTATATTTATTTTGCAATTAAATTAGAGCTAATAATTAAATACTAGGACTGTTTATTCCAAAAACAGTGTATATAATTTTTTTATAGCAATATGAATTTTATCAGTGAATGTTAAACATAATTCATTATATAACATTAAAATGATGACATAACTTTAGATCCTCCATTTCTCACAAATTTGGTCTCGTTATTTGTGTTTTGTCTTCAACTTCAGTTTCTTATGACTTAGTTTAATTTCATGAACTTTAATGTTGATTGATTACACGCGTTTAGGAAAGATAAATTTGAGTGTTCTAACTTTTAGTTCATATTTCATTGTTTGGGTTGATCATTTTAATTCTTACTTTCATAAAATTTGATTGTATTATTATTTATATATTAATTTCAGGTTTTGGGATATGGATGGGCTGGTATTATGAGGAGATATGTCATAGATCCAGCAGAAATGTGGTGGCCGGGCACTCTAGTCCAAGTTTCACTCTTTAGGTAAATTAATTACAACCCATGCCTCTCTCTCTATTCTATACTGTTTCCTTTATGTTTTAACTTAATTACTACTTACCTGGGCAAAAACAATACTCCCTCCGAATTTAATTCTTAATTTCCATTTTGGATGTTCACCAATTTCATTCCCAATTTCATTTATAAATATAGGTTCATATATTTCCTTACTATTTTATACTCCCTTTGTCCATGATATCGTTGCCACACGGGTTTTAGCAATGTGGTAGGTAGTAGTGGATAATAGTGGATAATATAATTGTCTTGGACAATACGGGTTTTAGGAAAGTAGTGGGTAGTGGATAGTAGTAGGTAGTGAATGGAGTAAGGGTCCCACAATAATGTGATTGGAGTAGTGGAAAAAAATATAAGATTATATTTATAATGTATTATGTGGACTCTATTACTATAAGTGAAAGTGACGACCATATCGTGGAAGTGGCAACCATATTCTATTTGATTACCTTTAAACTACAATTACTACTTTTAACTACCTTTTAAGTGGAACCCCTATTTCACCCAATTACATCTAGATTGGATCTTCTATTACATTTTGGTTGGTGTTTCATCTCCAGTTGCATTAATAAGGGGACAATACGTGGCATAATTAAAGATTTAAGATTTATGAAATATATTTTTCTTATATATTCCCTAAATCTTTAAAGCTTTAGTCATGCCACGCGTCATCTCATTATTAATGCAATATGAATTGAAACACAAAAATGTGGTGAGGGAGTAACATTCTTGGTTGCAACCATGCATGCAAATTTCATAATTAATTCCGTTTTCATGATTTTATGTTTTGTTTGTTCTGGATCGAACTTTATAGATATATTATTTGTCTGAATGATTAAATTGTTGGATGGATGCAGGGCCCTTCACGAAAAGGAAGAGGACAGCAGCAAATTGTCACGATCGAAATTCTTCGTAATAGCTCTAGTGTGCAGCTTCTGCTGGTACGTCTTCCCCGGTTATCTATTCAGCGGGCTGACCGCCATCTCCCTACTGTGCTTGCTCCGCCCCAAGTCCGTGACGGCCGGTTTGATCGGGTCGGGAATGGCCGGTCTGGGCATCGGTTCCTTCACCTTTGATTGGTCCACCATTGCCGGCTACCTCAGCAGCCCTCTCGTGTTTCCTCTCTTCTCCATCGTCAATGTCGCCGTCGGCTATTTCGCCTTCATCTACGTCATCATCCCCATCGCCTACTGGGGTATCAACCTCTACGACGCCCAAACTTATCCCCTCATCTCTCAGGACTTGTACGACGCCCGTGGACACAAGTACGATATCGCCGCCATCGTCAACGATAACTTTGAGATCGATGTGCCCGCCTACAACCGCCTCGGCCGCCTCAAGCTCAGCATCATCTTCGCTCTCGCCTACGGCCTCAATTTCGCCGCGCTCCTTGCTACTGTCACCCATGTCATTCTCTTCCATGGAAAGTAAGTTATAATACTATAACTTCTTCAATGTCACATGTTTTCTTTCCTCCATCGTTCCACCTAATATGACATGTTTCGTTTTATTTACAGTCCTAATTAATTCTGTATGAATGCGAGTCAAAAAAATAATATTTTATTGACTAAAGTACACTTTATTAAGTATACTTAATTTCATTGTCTTAGTCTAAGTGTCCGTTCATATTGAACGGAGTTCAAAATACGCATTGGGACATTCTGGCAAAGGTTTTCGTGGATCTTGTGTTCTCATCGAACTAGGGTTCAAGACCGATTTGGGGGAAATTGAAATGAGATAATGGCCTTCTCATCCCCCCCCTCCCCCCGTTTCTGCAAAAGGCTGAGAAAAAAAAAAGAATTAATAAATTATAACCACCTCAGCAATCGGGCTCTACATGAGATATCACGCACGTCTCACGTGCTAAATAGCCCATTCAAGCATAAATTTTGCCTAAGACCGCCTAGTTTTGATATGAATGATCTAATTTAGTCGGTCGGTAAAAAAAATGACCCAAAAGTGCAAACTGCTCTAGGATAATGGTCCAAAAATATACTCTATTGAACGGGATAGATCACATGTCGGTCTTTTTTTAATATTTTATAATTTTTCTATAGTTTCTTCAATATGTTTTTGTTATATTATTCCATTTAGGTTTTTGAGTCTTCAATTAGGATTTATGTATAGATGGGTTAATGTTGCATGCATGCAGGGACATTTTACAACGGTGGCGAAGTTCTCGTAAAGGAAAAGTAGAAGGGAAGGAGGACATTCACACGAGACTTATGAAGCAGAATTACCAAGACATACCTGGTTGGTGGTTTTACTGTGTGCTGGCGGTGTCGTTGCTGGTGTCGCTGGCGCTCTGCATCTTCGCCAAGGATCAAGTTCAGCTTCCATGGTGGGGGCTTATATTTGCAGCCTTCCTTTCATTCTTTTTCACTCTGCCTATTAGTATTATAACAGCCACCACCAACCAGGTATATACATATGCTTATACATTACAATACAACAAGCCTCTATATCAATTACAATACAGTAAAACCTCTAAAGGAATATTTTTCGACTACAAAAAATTATGGAGTTCAAAATATTTTTGGGCCACTATCTTACGTACCAACCAAATCTGACCATTCAAATTCAAAATTGGCAGTTTTATGTCAAATTTTGGTCGGAATGGATTATTTAGCACATTTCTTGATGTGCCACGTAAATCTGATTGCTAAGGTAGCGATAATTATTGATTTTTTTTTCTTTCTATGTCACTATCATCATCTCTACATAAAAAAAATATTAATAAATTACAGCCACCTCAGCAATCGGACTCTACGTTTCATGTGCTAAATAGCCCATTCGGGCCAAAATTTGCCTAAAACCATCAATTTTTATATTTGAGTGACCTAATTTGATAGGCCCGTAAGATAGTAGTTCAAAAATGCAAACCGCCCTAAGTTAGTGGCCCAATACTATTTTGAACTCAAAATTATGTCAAGGAATATTATGTCTAGAGGTTATTTCTAAATAGAGGTTATATGCAGACACCGGGGCTTAACGTGATCACAGAATACGTATTCGGATTGATCTACCCAGGTCATCCAATCGCGAACGTCTGCTTCAAGACGTTCGGCTACATAAGCATGACTCAAGCGAATTCGTTCCTGAGCGATTTCAAGCTAGGGCATTACCTGAAAATCCCGCCACGGTCGATGTTCATCGTCCAGCTCATCGGAACCGTGATAGCGGGCATCATCAACACGGCCGTGGCGTGGTACATGCTGGCGGCCGTGGACCACATATGCCAGCCGGATCTCCTCCCGCCCAACAGCCCGTGGCAGTGCAGCAACGACCACGTATTCTACGACGCGTCGGTCATCTGGGGGCTGGTGGGGCCCACGAGGATGTTCGGCTCCCTGGGGGACTACGTGGCCTTGAACTGGTTCTTCTTGGTGGGGGAGTTGGCCCCGGTGGCGGTGTGGCTGCTGCACTGGGCGTTCCCGTCGCAGCGGTGGATCCCGCTTATCAACATGCCGGTGCTGCTGGGGGTGACGGGCATGATGCCGCCGGCGACGAGCGTCAACTTCACGAGCTGGATAGTGGTGGGCTTGGTGTTCAACGGGATAGTGTACAGGTACCGGAAGGGGTGGTGGCGGAGGTACAACTACGTGCTGTCGGCGGCGTTGGATGCCGGAGTGGCGTTTATGGGGGTGCTGCTCTACTTTGCTTTGCAGATAGAGAATGTCGAGATTTCGTGGTGGGGGAACGACGGCCAATGCCCCTTGGCTTCTTGCCCCACCGCACCGGGAGTCCAAGTTGATGGTTGTCCTGTTTTTTAGAACATTAATTTATTGGATTTTCTCTTCTTTCTTTTGTTGTTTTTTGAATATGTAGCTCATTTCCCTTTTCTTTTTCACGTCATTAATTAATTAATTTCACTATATGATCAATTGCTTGCTTTTTGTTGCTATTATATATTCTTGTTAATAATTACTACTATATTCAAATATATGTTTCACGTATTCGTTGTCTATAGTTAGGTCTTCTAGTTATACTTATGATGAATGTTATATATGGAATTGGTGGCATGTATGTAGCTGATCGGATCATCTATTACATTTTAGTGTTTCATCTCCTATTACATTAATACGTGGACGACACGTATTAAGGGTTCAAAATTTAGAAAATATATTTTTCTTATATATACCCTAAATCTTAAACCCTTTATTCATGTCATGTGTCGTCCCTTTATTAATGCAATAGGAAATGAAATACCAAAATACAATAGAGGATCTCAAATATACTTCATTGTTATTCTCAACAACCTCTATAAATAAATTCAAACAATGATATCTCTCCCGGCTTTGTAATTTTTTGCATTTACAAAAATAATATATATATATAGGAAATAGATCATATGAGAATAGATCTTGTGTGACAGTTAAAAAAAAATCGAAAACAAAAAGTCAACGGGTTGACCCGGGTTTGACCCGCTTTGACCAAGCTAAATCTTGATCCTTCATGTAGATAAGATCAATGGTGGAGATTAATTCTTATTTCTCATTTTAAGGGGAGTTTGCATGGAAATATATATATATATATATATACCAAAACTAGTTGCCAAAAACCTTACTTTTAGTATATTTTTAGTATATTGATGATTGATGATGATTATATATGATAGATGATGATAGATCACTAACAATACATCATACCTTAATTCGTAAAAACTATACAAGCTTCTAGATTGTATCAAAGTTTACGCAACTTAGTCTTAATTAATTTTCCTTAATCGCAATTGTTTTTTATTTTTATAGATATATATCATATATTGGATGAAGCAAGACATAAAAGGAAAAGTTAATTTGAAACGGCAATAAGTTACCTAAATGGCTAAATGAATTTGAATAATACACACATTCTTTGCGCATTCATGATGATGAATTATTAATCCGTTGTGGCGTGGAAATAAATTGAAATAATTTAATGATGTTTGAAACAAACTGGCATTTTTCAATATGTCCCAACTCCCAAGTGATTTTTTTTGTCTCCGTCTAGACTCTAGATCCTATATGGCGTCCACGTAATCTTGGAATGGTGATAATGATAGGACAGTTTAACCCATATGAGACGAGGTGTAGTTAGGGATGTCAATTTAACTCAAAATCTGTGGATTGGTCTGATTTTAATCGAATTTGAGGAGGGTTAGGGTCGAAAATTTTGAACTGAAAAATCTTTGCCTGATTGGACCGCACCGAAATTAGCCCGAACATTATAGGACTAGTCCGAAAACCGAGTGGATTGGTCGGATAATCGAAAATTTTTCATTACTTAGTTGTTACATTTTATTACTTTGTTTATAAATTCAATAATAAGTTTTTTTTTCCAAATATTGTTTAAATTTTTCATTTGTAATTTGTACTTCATATATATTAATTATGACTTCAAAATTATAATATAATAATAATTTAAATAAAAATAAGTGTGCCAAATTATAAAATCACTATTATATATGCATATAATATGGCCAATTCTTTATTATAAGAAAACGATTTATATTTTTTTACTATAAACATATGACTATCAAGAATATTATAAATTTATTTATTTTATTATAAACCTCTTGGCTCGACAAGTTAGCTTGTAGCCCAAAAAAATTTAGCCCGATTGACCCCAATCGAAATGGCCCGAGACCGATAGATTGGCCCAAAAAACGAACAGGTTAATCGATTGACATCCCTAAGTGTTAGCGCATTCTGGTTAGTGCATCGGGTCAACCATCCACATAATGCAAGGGGTCACAACTACACAACTTAATAGATATTATTATCCTAAAATTAACATCTCAATAAAAAAATATCCCAAATTTTTTTCTGCAGCAACGTATTGATCAGCACGCAAGACATGTATCCTAAATTCTTCCAAGATAACGGTTTAAATAAACGTATTTGTACTATATACCTACTCTCATATATGTTATTAAGGGTCTATTTTATTTGTTTTTAGTTTGATATTTTTCATATCTAATTGATGTTTGGTGGTATATTAATTAAAGAAAAGAAAAGAAAAGAAAAGAAAAGAAAAGGAAGAAAAGTGGGGCAACGCATGCATGCATTTGACGCAATATATTGAATAATTTAATCCAACTGATTCTTGTTCTTGATCTTGTTCAAGATGGATATACGTTGGCATTTTTTTAAGAAAAGAAAAGTGGCACGATGTGTTCGTGTTCGCGGCGGTTGCTTCATGTTTTCATGTTTTTCTACTTGTTCGTGTTCTTCTTCTTCCTCTTCCTCATCACGTTGAGTAATCATGAAGCAATCGCGCGAACACTACTATTCAACCGTGAAAATTGTCCAATGTGCTATTTGCAGTGTCACTCTAACCAAAATTGAACACTGTAGCAAGTTGTTGCAGATGTTGATGATCCATCATGAGAAATTTTCATATGGATGTACAAGTAGTATACTAATTGATCAGATGCTCGTTCAATGTTATTTATATGTATACTCATTTTTCTTTCTTAGTTAGCTTTAAGGCCATCTGCAACGGGGCTCGAGCGAGGGTGCTCGAGCCCGGATCGAGCACGGTGGAGCTCGAGGAGGCTGTGTGGCGGGGCGGAAGTGCTCGAGCACAGCTCGAGCGGAGGGGGGGGGGGGGAAGCCGAGGTGAGAGGGGAGGAGGAGAGGAGGGGTGGAGGTGGTGGCGGGAGAGGCAGAGGTAGGGGAGGTGGCGGCGACGGGTGTGGCGGTGGGGGGAGGAAAGGAAGAGGGGAAGAAGAAGTCCAGGCGGTGTTTTTTTTTTTGTTTTTTTTATTTAATAGATTTGATTAATTTATTAGTTTTATGTAGTGTTTTTGTTTTTTAATTATGTAGTATTTTTTTATTGTGTGCGGCATGTAATTTCCAATTTTCAAATATTAATGAAAAATTTGTATAATTTATTAATCAGTGTATTTTAATTTATTTATAAATAGATGAATTAATTTAATAAATGAAAATGGAAAATTGGTTAATATTAAATATAGAGCACCCTTAGAGCACCATTGGGATGTAGGGGTAGAGGTCTCTAAGGGTGCTCGAGTGCTAGAGCACCCCTTAGAGCACCTTAAACGTGCTCTAAGGGATGCAGACAACCTAATAAGTTTATAAACCCAGAATAAATCAATTATTAATTATATATATATTTACATGAGTTTACTTTACATGTATGTACGTGTTGGTGAACACTTGAGAAATACATAATTATATATATATTTATTTGGGCTATTTAAACTCTTTCTTATTAGACTCGACTTAGACTATATGAGTGGCTAGCCCATTAAATAGTGATTTACAGCCTAAATATTCATTGTGGAAATTAATTTAAACGACATGCTATATCCAAGAATTGTTTTCCCTTTTCTGAAGAAAAAAAGAATTGTTTTTCCGGGATCGACAATAAATTGTTGGTGCATGGGAGTCTTAGTTTAACTAGTATTATATATTAATTCAATATCTCTCAATAAAAGGACCAATTATTACGACCTCAATTTAAGACCGTATCGGTAACATTCTTTTTGAGCGAGAACATGCTCAGATTCACTTTCTAGTGAATTTCGACACTACTTTCACTTATGAATTACTCTATCATAGTATATCAATTATGTTATGACACTGCACGTGCAATTGATAACTAACCATCATATTCATATCTTTTGCAATGCCATGCAGATATAATTTGGGAATGTTGTGCTAAAATAGCACAATTAATATCATTTAATTAAATTTTTAATTAAGGGAAGTCCGATAGATTTAGTTTAAAAATTTGGGAATGTCCAACTATACTTTGCAAGTCCGATAGTTTTAGACTAAGAAATTGTCCCACGAGGCTAAAATACTAGCCTATAATATTATTTTTAAACCCAAACGAAATTCCTAACATAAATATGTTACTATATTTAATGAAACATTGCTCCACTGTAAAATGGGTTTGAAAAGTTACCAATGGCCTTTCTAAGGTAAGTGCATTGGGCCATACCAAATATACAAAATGGTAGTTCTAAACATACTCATTTTACTCTTTATAGCTTCTAATTTTTCTTGCCTAAAATTTGCTTCAAATTATGTAATTTATAATGAAAATATATAGTGAAAAAGAAATGATAGAAAACAGTTCCTCAACAGGCTTGTGTAGATTAATTTATTTCACATCGGTCGAGTTGGCCTACTTTGTTTCTCATCTTTTTTTTTTTTTTTTTTTGGGTAAATAGTGATTTTATTTAACCAAATGCATGGCAAAGCATGAAACCACAAAGCTCAAAACCCTCAGCTCCATAGTTCACAAAATGACATCTAACACAAGAAAGGGGACTTCCTCGAAGTGCCATCATCACTTGACATTGACGAGCAACGCTACTATACACATTTCTAAATCTTCTTGCATTCCTCTCATACCACATATGATAAACAGCCGTCATTAGCACGAGACGATAAACCATCTGCTTTTCGGTTCTAGATTTACAGTATGCAAGAGCAGTCACTCTTTCTTCATCCCAAGAACTTGCTTCCTGTCGAACTCCACACCATTTGGCAAGATCTTTCCACACCATAGACGAGTAACCACAACTGAAGAAAAGATGTTTCAAAGACTCCATTTCCTTGTGACATAAGCTACAAATGGGATCACAATGGATTCCCATTCGGGCAAGCCTATTACATGTGGCAAGCCTCCTTAGCCATGCAAGCCAAGCGATGAGTAAACATTTCGGTGCAACAACTATCTGAGTAAACATTTTATGCCATTGCACTTTAGTTATGGGGCCACTAAGCTCTTGGTAAACTTTTCTGACAGAGAAGGCATTATCATGCACTAGCAGCTCACCATTAGACATAGCATTGATGTAGTTACGAGCTCCCAGAATCTTCCTAAACATCCAAGAAGCCTGTATGGGAATTCTCATAGATTTTCAGTCATTGTTTTTTATGTAATAGCCATGCAACCACTTAATCCACGGTACATCTTTCTTCTTGATCACTTTCCAAAGCAATTTGCAGATTGCAGCTTTATTCCAATGCAACATATCAGTGAGATTCCACCCTCTAGCTTGTTTGGGTAGGCAGAGGTGATCCCAAGCAACTAAGTTCCTCTTGGAGAGAGAAGCTCCCCACAACAGGAAATTTTTCTACCCATTCTGATACTGTGGAAATCTGTAGATTTCTTTCCCGGTGGATGAAAATAAATCTTTCTCTCATTGCAAAGGATTGTGGCATAGTTCTCAGCTAACCTATCCATGCCTAGGATTATATTCACATCCCACATTATCATAATGTTCAAGTTGTTCGCTACTAACTTAAGAGTTCCGATTTCTAATTCTAGATTCGAGCAAACATGTGCGGTAGTCGTAATTTCTCCTGACGGTGTAGCTACTTTCGTAGCATGATTAGCACGTTCAGGTATAATATCTAGATTATCCACGCAAGAACCAGCAATAAAAGAATGCGAAGCTCCACTATCAAACAAAATAATCACAGGTTGGTCAAGAAGTTTTCTCATACCTGCCAAGTTGCCCTTGTTCTTCTCGGGCTACTTTGGGTTGAGGCAAAAAGCTCTAGCACCCTGATTTTGCTGATCATGTGGTAGCGCCGGTTGCGGATGTCCTTGCAGAGCTCTTAGAGGATGGATTTCACCTTGTTGGTTCGGCCTCACTCCTTGTTGCTGATTAGGGCAATTTCTAATGAGATGGCCCTTTTGACCACACGTGTAACAATTTCCAGTGCCTATCAAGCAAGCGCTAGGATGCTGCTTCTTACATTTAGGACATACGAGATTTGTAGCTCGTCCCTGGTTATTTCCTCCTTGGGCATGAGCCATTTGTCGTTATTGACCTTACCTTTGGGGTTGGTGTTGTCCTTTGGTGCGCGTTTCCTTGCCACGGTTTTCTATTAGCTTGGTTGTTGCCATGATGGTTGCCATTGCCACCATTGTTTCCTCCCTCCCACTTACGTTTCCCTTTGAAGTCTTGGGAAAAGGTCTGAGTGGGTGGTGGTGTAACAACGGGCACTCGTTTCTCTTCTGGCATTGCAGCCTCTATATCTAGATCTAGAGCTCTGTTTAGCGATTCGGTGTAGCTTAGCTTGCCATGACTAGCCAATGTCATGCCAATCTCGTACCTCAGTTCAGATCTAAACTTTATTGACATTTTTTCATCGGTATCGACTTCATCAGGAGCATACCTCGACAACTAACAAAACATTATGTCATAATCAGTCACTGACATCTCTCCTTGCTTAAGGTTGTACAATTCAGCCTCCTTAATCTTGAAGGTCCTCAGTATATACTTATCGTACAAAGCTTCCACGAATTCTTTCCAAGTGTAGTTCTCTAGACGTTCAGCTGGTATAATCTTTCGGCGTGCCTCTCACCAGAAATTGGCGGGTCCAGTGAGTTGAAACAAGTTTAGTAATGAGCATCACAACCCTATTGTTCCGATGGAGAGAAGAACCTTGATTAGCTTTTCGGGAAATTTTTAAATGAACAATTTCAACGAAATCTTTCAATTTCTTATTTTACCATGTTCGACTCTATTTATTCCTCTATTTGTAAAGTACATTGAATATGCAGAAATGACTATAACAGAGTTTCTCTTATTCATATTAACAACTACTCTAGGAGGAATGTTTTTATCCATCAAATCACATTTTCTCTTTTCACCAAATGCTTTATAATATTATAATTATGTTGATAAAATGAAATTTCACGTTTTCTTTCGTTACGCGCATAAAAACTTATGTTTCACATGTACCTTAGTAGTTAGTTATGTGAGAATCAAAATACATAATTTGGACAAATTAAATAACATAAATTGGAAAAATTCATGTATTGACACTAAAATAAAGAATGATATCGACTCTCTCAAAAAAAAAAAAGAATGATATCGACGCTATCATGACGCATCCGCACAATTTCAATTTAATTTTATCTTTCTTTCTACTTCTTATGAATGTGTAGAGCTGATTCAAAATTCACTAGATATATCTTTTTGATTTTGATTGAAAGTGAAAGAAATATCGTTCAACAATAATTCGATCATGACGAAAAAATAATATCTATTCTAATTGGCCACAGGCCTACACAGTGGAACAACGATCCATGGAAGAGCTCTATATATATATATTATTATACGAAACTTAATCATCGCGACTGTTGCGAATCAAAACCTCTGGTTTAGATACAGATATAAATATAGATATATAGATATAGATGATGTTTGACATAATTTAACAATGAATAAGGAGACAATTTATTTGTTCTCGTTATTGGGACTATTACAATTCTCCCTTATTAAAATTGGATGGGATCACTTCTTTCTCGGGGTACATCCAAAATGGGATTTTCATGGAAGCGACGACGATACACCGGAACCACTCTCAAACGGAGTAGGCTCCAATTTCGTCGGGTGGTGCTCGCAGTCCACCAAGCACTGCTCCCTACAATGTGGATCATTTCGACGGATTCTACAAATCGCGACACATCTCCTATAACATTCGATTGGACCAAGCTTTAAACTTGGAGTAGCAGCCGCGACCACAATACACATTGAAATAATCAATAACGATACTATGTTACTGATAGATCTAGGGTTTGTGGAGATAGCAGAAAATAACAATAATGCGACGGCACAAGGATTTACGTGGTTCGATCAATGTGATCTACGTCCACGGGAGAGAATATAAAGAGCTTTTATTATACTTGAGAGTACAATGAGTATTTGAATGTCTCTAAACCTCTAATCTAGCATCTATTTATAAGCCTTGAATTGAGCCCTAATCTTTCTAGGATTTGGATTCCTTATATATATCTTGTTTCCTAGTACATGCATATCCGATTCCCATTCATATAAGGATTCTATCTTCTCCCAAAGTAGGGCTTCGTGACTTGGTCTTCAAGGTAGGCGTCAGCTGTAATTGGGCCGAGCTCTATGGGCCGAGCCTGAATGTATAGGCCCACCTGGATTGGACCTTAGGTCGGGCCCAAGAAGAGGTCGGTACTATCACACCCCCCCCCCAAAAAAAGAGGAAAGAAGACGTGTAGACGTAGACTACGAGGTCGAATTGTCGAGGTGATTGATCGCGCAAATCACCGCTACGAGTTGAATTATCGAGCTGATCTTCTGAATTGACGAGCTGATCTTCTGAATTGACGAGCTCATCCTCCGAGCTCGAGGTGGTAGTGGAGAAACACCAACCTGAGTGCTGGCCACTTTACTGTGCTGGACATGGCCCATGTCCGAACTTAAAGGGAGGGAAAAAGTAATGGGCCGTTTGAATTTGGTTGAGGGACGGTTCATATTCCAAGAATATCGGGCCCACGTTTACACGCTTTTATGTGGTACGGCGGGATTCAAATGTATATTTTTTGGATACAAAATGTTTCCCCCTTTTCATTTTCACATCCGCCATTATTAGTAGAAAAAGCTTTTGCCCAGAAAATTTTCCGTCTCCCCTGAAATCTTCGAATTTCTGCTTTCTATTCCGCCGGCGTTTATTCCGTTGGGGTTTCCATTAACAGTCGCCTTGCACGTTTCCAGTCGCACTCACAAGTAAGTATGGCTTCCCCCTCTCAAACTAGCAGTAGCAGTAGCGAATCCCCTATGCCAGTCAATGTCAATAGTAGCTTTAAATTTAAGGTTTTCACTCTAGGATCTTCGGAACCCACATTTGAAACTCTAGTAGTGCCCCCTCGTGTGAAGAAGGGGAAGGTGAATGATTACGCCTCATCCTTAGATGAGACTAGGATTAGGTTTCTCGCTCAAGCGTACAATTTTCCTTCTGACGCTGGGTTAATAGAACCTCGCCCAGTGGATAGGGCGTGCTCACCCCCGACGGGTTTTGTTACGATCTATGAGGATAGTCTTCACGCGGGTCTTTGAGTGCCCCTGCCTGAAGCCTATTCCGAGCTCCAACAGAAACTTGGCCTGGCGTTAGGGCAGATAACCCCAAATTCGTTTAGGCAATTCACCGATTTGGGTGTGGCCGCCGCTAATGAGGGTTACCGGATATCCGCCGAGCTCATTCACGAGCTCTTCCTCTTCAAAAATAATGCGGGCTGGTACTATGCTTCAGCCCGACCTGAGTTCAAGGGGCGAACTCAGAATATGGTAGATAAGTGGCATTCGAAGTTTTTCTTCTGCCGTCACATTAGTTTTGTCGACCTGGCGTGGAGGGTAGAAAAACCTTATGAGTGGGTAATAAGCGAGGTGGATAGGGATCTGGCGTATGTTGTAAAAGCGATGAAGGACCTCGGTTCTTTTGAGGGGAGATACACCGAAGACTCGCTAGCTGAAGCGGGGTTGAGCCCGTATGAGCCCCATCGTATGGCGGATCCTTCGACGGGTGAGGCCCTGCTTGTGCCGTTAGGATTGCTTTTTTTTTTTCATCATTCTTACACTTTCCTTGCTTTGATTTGCAGTGAAGAACTTTGGAAAAATTAAGGCTACTAAAGCCAAGGAGGTCGGTGCCAAGGCTTCGGGCAAGAGGCAGAGGTCGTCGGGGCGATCTGCGTCTTCGTCTGACCCGGGGCAGGTCGGAGGACCTTCTGACCCTCTTCAAGAAGCTTTAGTGGTGGAGCCTGCTGTTACGGATGCGAGCCCTCTTACTGCAAAAGCTGCATTTTCCCCTTCTCCTCCTCAGAAACGGGCTAGGGTCGTTGAGAATATCGTCGACATCACAGGTGATGATACAAGCCCGGTAGCTCCCTCGAACAGGCTAGGGGACTTGCCTTTTCCCGAGGTGAGTATTATTACGTTCTTTTGCAATTCTGTAATTCTTATCCATATAGCTTACTATATTCCTTCTGATAGGGTCTTGATGTGATTGTGGATTGGCTGAGGAACAACGTCGGGCTGATGTCTGCTCGGCACGAGGACGAGAAGAGCCTGTACTCTGAGAAGCTGATATCCGCCAATGCCCGGACGAAGAGAGCTGAGGCCGAGCTGATCAAGGCCGCTGAGGAGGTGAAGGCTGCAAAGTCCGAGCTGGCCGTTCAGCTCGCAAGGGCCGAGGGTGAGTCTGAGAGAGCTCGGGCTGAGGCAGAAAGAGCTCGGACTGAGGCGGAAAGAGCTCGGAAGCTGGAGTCCGAGCTGGCCGCGGCAAGGGATAGGGAGGCCCAGCTTGCAGCTAGCCAATGTGAGGTTCTCCGAGCCTATACGAAGAGGCTTCTGCTGTCGGAGGGCTTTGCCGGCTTGGCCAATGACTTGGCCAACCTCATTAACGGCAACTTCGCCGTGGCCGCTTTGGAGAAGGCTGCCCAGGACTTCCCCGATCTGGACGTGGCGAAGTTCAGCTTCGAGCGTCTTGGGGACGATGCTCTGCCTTCCCTGTATGCAAGGGTGGTCCGGGATCACCTAGCTCAGCTGCCCGTCTTGGAGTTTCTTGCTAGTTCGTCGGAGTTGCTAACTGCCGAACAGGTTGCTGACTGTTCGATAGATCGGGATTCTGAGTTGGACACGGTCTTCGAGTCTCTTCAGGATGAAGAAGAAGAAGAGGAAGAAGATGCTGAAGATATGGGAGAGGAGCGGGGGGCTGAAGGTGATGCTGAGCGGGTCCCTCCCGAGGGTCCCCAAACTACTAATGCTGAGAACCCGAGCTCCGAGTTGCCACCTTCTGAGACTGAGAAGGTCGGCGATTCTTAGTACTTAGTTTTTTTTTTTTTTGAACATTGTATCCTTGTACTGAACTTGGAATGAATCAATGAAATTTATTTTTCTTTTCTTGTGTGTAGACCTCGGTTCCTGTCGATGTTTCTTCTTTACGCAAATAGGTGGATCTTCTTTCTCACGACCTGCGTGAAAATCGATCCTTTGCTCAACAATGGATGAATAAGTGCCGCCGAGCTGAAGAGCTTTTCGCCGAGAAGTGTTCTTTGTTGAAATCAACTTAAGCCGAGCTGAAGGAATGGCAAATGAAGTTCGAGGCGCTTGGCGTGGAGGCTGAGATCAAGCAGATCGCTGCTCAAGAGCATGCTGATTTGCTTCAAGCTAGGCTTCTTCGGGCTGAGGAAGAACTGGAAGTTGCCCAAGGTCGAGCTAACCCTGTTTCTGAGGATCATAAGAGGATCGCCGAGGAGCACGCCGAGTACGAAGATATTATCCGACGTGCTGGTGGTATCACCATTTTTCCGAGGCGGAACTAAAGAAGAAAGAAGACTTGGGAACGTATATCGATCTAAAAGAAGCAGTTGGCCCCGAGTCTCGTTTGCTCCAAGGTGCCTTTGACATGCTCAAAGAGAGCGCGAGCAGGTATAAATGTATTTTGGAACGCCGACCAAAATTACGTGCGCTGCTGGCCAAGGGTGTGGGTGCCGACCTCCCGTTTTCTTCTCGGGCGGTGCCTGCTCGTGAGGTAAAAACAGCTTCGCAGGGACATCAGGTCGGCCCGAGCCGAGGTAGCCGAGCTGCGAGGCCAAGGTCGGCGACTTCGCGAGGTCGGGGTCCTCCCTCTGGAAGCGGTCGAGGTCGAGGTCGGGTTTCAATTGATGACATCCTGGGAATTACTTCATTCGAGGATCGGTGGCTTAACTTTAGCAAGAAACCTCCTCCTTCGTAGACTAGCTCGTTTTTGCCTGTAACTTATGTACATACGAAATATTCTAAATAGTTAGAAATAAATAAATATAGATTGAGTTCGTTGAACTTCTTGTTCGTCGTAAAGATAGCTTCCTTAGTTTATTTGCATGTTGCATTTATGAGGGAGTTGAATTCGGACCTCTTTTTGTTTACAAGGGAACCTTAGTTCGGACCTCGTATTGTGATTCTCTCGGGGGAACTTGGTTCTGACTCCGATTGAGATCTTATTATCCTTTGTGAGGGAGTTTAACTCGGACCTCGTCGGATCTTCCCTTTTGAGGAAGGCGAGCTCGGACCTCAAAAAGGGTTTCTTATGCGCATTTCTTAGAATATAATTTCCCCATGTCGGATCATTATTGACCTCGTAAGTGAACCTTAGTTCGTCCTTATGAGGGGATTTGTTTTTGGATACTTCGTATAAGCAAATTAAAAGACACGAGAATATGTAAGACGAAAAGAAACTTTATTAATAAAAGAGAGACCAAAACAAAAAGGAGAGTTTTGACGAGCTCGTTAAAAACAAAACACTGACTCAAAGAAAAGAAAAGAAAAAAGAAAAACTTAAAGACTCTATATGCAGGACTTTGTTGCTCATACGAAGAATCTCTTTAGGTGGGCGATGTGCCACGTTCTGGGTATCAGCTCGCCTGAAAGATAGGCGATTTTGTAGGCTCCTTTGCCGAGGACTTCGTGCACTCTGTAGGGCCCTTCCCATGTGGCTTCAAGTTTGCCGAGCTTCTCCGAATGGCTTACTTCATTGTTTCTAAGCACAAGATCACCGACCTGGAACTGCTGGGGTTTGACTCTTTGATTATAATATCGGGTCATTTGCTGTTTATACCGAGCTTCTTTTATGCTGGCTAGTTCTCGCTTCTCCTCGAGTAAATCCAGGTCGGTTCGACGCTGCTCTTCATTGGCTTCCACTGAGAAGTTGATAGTGCGGGGGCTTGGTGCCCCGACCTCTACGGGTATGACCGCTTCTGTTCCGTATACTAAACGGTACGGGGTTTCCCCCGTTGGAGTTCTGGGGGTAGTCCTGTATGACCACAGGACGTTTTAGAGGTTGTAGATCCATTCCGTTTTGTCCTTTTCTAAGCGGGCTTTGAGCCCGTTCACTATTGTTCTGTTAGTGACTTCGGTCTGGCCATTAGTTTGAGGTCGGTTGACCGAGGTGAAATTTTGCTGGATATTGAGTCCTTCGCAAAATTCTTGGAATGCTCTGCTCGTGAATTGCGTCCCGTTGTCCGAGATGAGGACTCTTGGAACTCCAAACCGGCACACGATGTTCTTCCAAATGAAGTCGATGGCTTTCTCACTTGTGACTTTTGTGGAAGGTTCAGCTTCGACCCACTTGGTAAAGTAGTCGACGGCGACTATTAAGAATCGTTTTTTCTTTGGGGCCGGGTAGAACGGCCCCACGATGTCATTGCCCCACTCCACAAATGGCCACGGGCTCTGTATAGTGGAGAGGTCGGTCTGGGGTACCCTCGTCACCTTGGCCTGCAGCTGGCATTTCAGGCATTTTTTCACAAATTCTTCCGCGTCTTTTACCATTGTTGGCCAGTAGTACCCCCACCGCATGATTTTCTGTGCTAGCATCCGAGCTCCGATGTGGCTTCCGCATGACCAGGAGTGCACTTCTTTCAGTGCGTAGTCCGCTTCCCTTGGTCCCACACACTTTAGGAGAGGTTGTAGGTATGACTTTCGATAAAGGATTCCTTCTTCGAGAACGTACTGCGTGGACTTAGCAAAGATTTTTCTGGCTTCCGTTTTGTCCCCAGGAATCTCCCCGCTCTCCAAATATTTCTTCAGGGGGGTCATCCAGTTCGGGTCGTCTTCCTCGATTGCGTTGACTTCCGCCTCTTCTATACTTCGATTCCGAACTTCTTCTATTAGAGTGGAGCCGGTTGAGTTCACCAGCTTACTTAGCTCGTCAGCTCGAGTATTTTGGCTCCGAGGAATGTGAACTATCCTGAAGAACTGGAAGGATTGTTCTAGGAGCTTGACTTTCTCCAGGTATTTCTTCAGCTTCTCACTCCTTGCTTCATACTTTCCTAGCACGTGGTTGACCACTACTTGGGAATAACAATAAGTTTGGATAGCTCGTACCTGGAGTGTTTGGGCAAGACGCAGCCCGGCAATGAGGGCCTCATATTCCACTTCGTTGTTCGTAGTGGGGAACTCGAATCGCAGCGAGTATGTTAACTCCTTTTTTTCCGGGCTGATGAGGAGTATGCCAGCTCCGCTCCCTTTCTTCCCCGAGGCTCCATCCATGTACATCTCCCAGCAATCTGGGGGAGTCTTCTCTGGTATTTCTTGGAGTTTTGCTTTGGCCTCGGATTCTCTTGGTTTATTCACGACGTTGTACTGAGCTTCTACAAGGAAGTCTGCTAAAGCTTGGCCTTTTATAGCTCGGCGAGGGACGAATGATATGGAATGCTCTCCGAGCTCGATTGCCCATTTTGTGATCCTTCCTGAAGCTTCCGGTTTAGTAAGGACTTGCCGGAGTGGTAGGTCGGTCAAAACTTGTATTGGGTGAGCTTGGAAATAAGGTTTTAGGCGCCGAGCTGCATTTACCAGGGCTAGAGCGAACTTCTCGAGGGGCTGATATCTTGTCTCTGGATCTTTCAGGACTCTGCTGACGAAGTACACCGGTAGGTGCCGATCTCCTTCATCTCGGACCAATACTGCGCTAATTGCTTTCTCCGACGCTGCGAGGTATAGGGATAGGGATTCTTCCTTTTTGGGGACCGACAAAGTTGGTAAGTCTCCAAGGTGGCGCTTTAGCTCGTCGAAGGCTAGTTCGTGCTCTGGTCCCCATCCAAACTCCGGTGCCTTCTTGAGGATTTTGAAGAACGGAAGTTGTTTCTCGGCAGCTTTCGAGAGGAAACGACTTAGCGCGGTTATGCAGCCTGTCAACTTATGTACGTCGCGAATAGTTCGGGGTACCTTCATTTCCTGGACGGCTTTAATTTTCAACGGGTTGGCTTTGAGTCCCTCCGGCGAGATCCAGCACCCTAGGAATTTTCCAGATCGCACATTGAAAGTGCACTTCTTGGGGTTCAGCTTGAGGTTGGCCTGCCTTAGCACGTCGAGTGTCGTTCGTAGATCAACCACCGCTGAAGCTTTTTCCTTGCTTTTGACGACAATGTCGTCTACATACACTTCTACGATTTCGCCAATGTGATCTCGGAAGAGGAAGTCGACCATTCGTTGGTAAGTCGTTCCGGCGTTCTTCAACCCGAAGGGCATGTATTTGAACGCGAAAACCCCAAAGCTCGTGGCGAAAGCTGTCATGATCGCGTCTTCCTCATCCATCAGGACTTGATAGTACCCCTTGTAAAGGTCGAGAAAGCTGAATACCTCGTATCCCACTAAGGATTCAATCTTCTCGTCGATGTTGGGGAGGGGGTAGCAGTCCTTTGGACAAGCTTTATTGAGGTCGGTATAATCCACACACATCCTCCACTCCCCTCCTTCTTTCTTGACCACCACCGGGTTAGATAGCCAAATTGGGTATTTGACCTCGAATAGTAGCCCTGCTTTCAGCCATTGCTGCACCTCATCATAGATGACCTGGTTCCGCTCGGCAACAAATGTTCTTCTCTTCTGCTTTACTGGGGTGGAGCTCGGGTCGATGTTGAGCTTATGTGTAATGATGTCCGATGACACCCCCGTCATGTCCGTTGGCGACCAAGCAAAGACGTCTTGGTATTCCCTAAGGAGCTGGATTATCTGCAGGCAGGTTTGGGGCCCCCCTGCAAAGCCGACTTTGACAAATTTGGTAGGGTCTTCTTCGGATAAGGGGACTTGTTCCGCCGAGGCGTCAGAAATCGTTGTTGCCTCTTCCAACTCCTCGGGATACTTTGATTGCTATGCTTGCGGTTGACCTCGAAGGGCAACTTGCATGCACTCTTTGGCCTTTTTTTAGTCGCCGCGGATAGTCAGGATTCCACCCGAGGTCGGGATCTTCAGTAACAAGTGATATGGCGAGATAATGGCTCGGACCGCATTCAGCCAATCCCGACCCAATATGATGTTGTACGGGGAGTTCGCTTTGACCACGTAGAAGTGGATTAGCTTGTTGACGCTGGTTGGCGGGCTGCCAATGGCGACGTCAAGCGCGATGATCCCTTCAGGTCGCGTTTCATGCTGTGTGAAACTTTTGAGGGGCAGGGGCGCTGAGTTTACCCGAGCTGGGTCGAGTCCCATCCTATCCAAGCAATGTTGGAAGATGATACTGATGCTGGCCCCACTATCAACAAATACGCGGTGGACAATCTTATTGGCCACTCCGACCTGTATTACCAGGGTGTCATTATGGGGCGTTGCTGTAGGTACAGGATCGTCCTCGGAAAAGATGACTGTTTCGCCTTTCTTGAACCTCTTTTTCGTCTGTTCCTCTTCCGATGGAATTGGTGGTCTGCGAGCTTCAGACCTCAGCTTAGTTTTTGTTGTGCCCGGGGTTAGCCCGGAGATGGATGACACCACCCCGTCGTACTGTGGCACGTCGTTCTGAGGGTCGTCATCTTCATCATCATGACTGGTTTTAGCTCGCTTATTATCGGGAGCGCAGCGGCCCTGTCCGCCCTTTCGCTTCCCCCTTCTGTTCTTCTTTCCCCCGACCTCGTACTTCTTCAGAGCTCCTTCTTGGGCTAACCTCTCTATTTCCACTGCGAGGTCGCGGCAGTCTTCTGTGTAGTGCCCGTGGTCGTCGTGGAAGGAGCAGTATTTGTTTTTATCCCAAGGTTTCGACCCCGACATAGGGCGTGGTCTTGTGAACCAGTCCTCATGAAGTGCGAAGATCTCCGCGTTTGTTTTCACAAAAGGAGGTCGCTGAGGGGGCTCCGACCCCGGCCGTGGACCGAGCCGGGACTGAATAGGTCCAGGTCCAAGCCGGGATTGGATAGGACCCCGCTGAAGGCGTTCGTGGGCACTTCTCCGATTACGATCATTCCGGCCCCGATCACCTTCAGGCCTCTTCTTCTCTGTTTCTTCCCGCTTCAACTGGTCCGCATCTTGGCCGTCCGCGAACTGGTATACGATTCTCCACATCTCCTGGGCCGTCTCGGGTTTCTGCTTAGCGAGCTCCTGGTTCAGGGACCCAGGAGCGACCCCGTTTCGGAAAGCCGAGATGAGGAAAACATCGTCGATTTTATCGACCTTCAAGCTTTCTTGCATAAATCGGGAGGCATACTCCCTTATGGTCTCTCTGTCCTTTTGCTTCACGGACAGGAGGTAGGCCGTGTCTCGGCGAGCTTGGACTTTCATAAGGAATCTTTGTTTAAAGATTCCTTCGAGGTAGGCCCAAGATCCTACGCTGCCAGTCGGCAAGCCGTCGAACCAAGCTCTGGCATAGTCGACCAGCATCTCTGGGAACAGCTTGCACATGTGCTCTTCTGTGAGGCCCTGATTGTGCATGCTGTACTTGAACTGCGTCAAGAAATTGAGGGGGTCCTCCAACCCATTATAGGGTGGTATGTTGGGCAACTTGTACGTCGCGGGAAGCTTGGCATCGAGCAGCTCATCGGTGAACGGGCTGACGAGTCGGGCTGATCTTCCCTCCCGTCGGTGCCGGTTTACCTTGGGGCTATAACTTCTGGAATAGCTCGGACTTCGGTCCTTGCATGGGCTACGATGTCGCCTCGGGAGATGGTGTTGCTTGGGACTCCGCTGCGGGCTGGAGCTCCGGCGGCGGAGTGGACTT